>CAWUFW010000401.1:2942500-4142500 GCA_963921515.1 Calotriton arnoldi
GACATCTCTGAAAAATCACTACACAAGTATTCAGTGAGTCTGCGGAAACATTACCAGCACAAAGCCTCCAGGTAAAGTTAACTGTGTGACGAACATCCGTGAGTGTAACCGAAAAGGCTCAAGAGTTGGTCTTGCCCAGTTTGCCACACCCTTGCAACACCCTTGCAACTGTAAGATGCTATAAATAATACTTCTAGAAACTGAAACTTTCATTGCGTATTTGGTACCCTCTTTCCGACCTCGGAGGAGCAGAGGTCCGGTCATTTCTTCCACTATTTAGAGTAGGGAAGTAACTCACTTTCATTGGTATTTTTAGGGACACTTAGGTTACTTTATTGGGTAGCCTGAAGCAAATTTCTATAATATAAAGTGCGTTGCTGGTGCTTTCCGGCATCTCTGGATAGTTTAGACAGGCAGCATATTTACTTCCTGAGCAGGCTTGATTGTAGTGACTATTCTTTGCTGAGGATGCGGGGAGAGCGAGGGTTGTACCCCACCACCGAACCCTTCTAGAGAAAGGAGGGCTCGGTTGCTGCAATCCAGTTTGGGGAATTGCCATTGCAGGCAGTGTGCGGTGCCAGCAGGCGAACTGGGCAGCACGAGTGGGGGAAAAGGGCAGCAGCCTCCTAGAGACATTTCTGAACCTTGCACTTATTGTTTTACAATTTAAGCATTGCTTGAAAGGATGCTTCACTACCAACACCCTTTGTGCACTAGGGCATTTCACTTCACCATCCACGTAAGTAAAGTGCTTCTGGTCAGAAGAGATAGGAAAAGCACTTAAATGTTGCATTACGAATGGTGCTTTGAACCAGAATTTCAAACCATAGGATAAGCTTATTATAACATGTAGATTTGAGCATCCTGGCATGGCAAGGCAATCTATGTCATTCTGTTTCTCTTTCTCTGGATTTTCACTATGTTTTTTTCTGTTTCGCAACAAAGCACTAGGCTTTATTGTCCATGGTGTGTACCCGAGTGCCTAGACCAATAGGAGACGGTGGCTAGAGCCCCAGTGAATAAGTCTATAAGAGTGTGACGCGGTGGAGAAGTAGACAGGGACAACGTTGTATGGATTAGAGGTCTTTATTATCAGTAACAGTGTTATGGAATGCAACTTTGTGCAAGGTGAGACAAAACCAGATTCCACGGGGTCTTGATATGGTGTTCGTCTTCGTCTCTCACTCTCTTCCCTCAGAGAGGAGAAAGGGGTGGGGCCTTCAAACGTCTGGTACCACCGTATCCCAGGGTAGCTCACAGCGGATCGCCAGTGGTCAACACATAAAGGGGGAAAAAGAAAAAAGAAAACACCCCATAAGGAGGAGGTTCTGTTTGCTTTGAGCGTGATCGGGATCAGGGAGTGCAGGGAGTATACACCCAGTACCAACACCAGTGCTTGTGTCGTTTACGCGCAGCTTCTGCGCCGGTAAGAGCGACTCTCAGGTGTTCGCCTCCCTCCAACGGCGTCCCTCCCCCCACGCGGTTCCTATCCGCGCCCGTACCTTGTGAAGCCACGTCCCTCCAGGAACGCGGCCGTTTCTCCATGGTACCGGATAGGGTCCGGCTCCCTCTCAGGGTCGTGGCGGGCGAAGGAGTCTTCGTCTCCTTGCTCCGGTGTCGTTTTCCCTGCGTCTTCGGTCTTTGACAGCAGCGTCAATCCCGGGGTGATGAAGAAGGTTTTCACTGGCCTCTCGGTCTCTTCCGACTCCTCTTTCTCCGTCCTTGGGCTTCCTGACGAAAGCGCTTCCCTTACCGCCTCTTCCGACTTTAACCCGATTTGGTCTCATGTCACAGTCATGTGACCGGTAAACGAGCCGGATGGAAGCTCACTCTTAAAGAAACAGAGCCAGTCGTCCTCTGCAGTAGGATTCTGAAAACAAAGGAGGGGACAGGGAGACAGGTAAGGGGAGCCCGGTTCCGGTCCCATGGTCGGGGTGTCAGTTTGGGGGGGAAGCGCTTCGTCACACATCCCCACCCTAGTCTGTTCACGGTCGGGGAACAGGGATATGCGTGAGAGGAAATCCGCGTTCCCATTGCTGGTACCCTTATGGTGGTGGATCTCAAAAGAAAAGGGCTGGAGGGAGAGGAACCAGCGTAATATCCGTGGGTTATTCCCTTTATTCCGGCTCATCTATAGGAGCGGGGCATGATCAGTGTATAGGATGAAGTGGGAACCCTCCAAGTAGTATCTTAGCTTGTCCACCGCCCACTTGATCGCTAGACATTCCTTTTCTATTATCGGATATCGCTGTTCCCGAGGGTAGAGTTTGCGACTTATGAATAACACCGGGTGTTCATCGCCTTCAGGGGAGATTTGGGACAATACCGCCCCCACTCCATGTTCTGAAGCGTCGGTCTGGAGCAGGAACGGTTTCCTAAAATCTGGGGATCTCAGAACGGGACTGGAGGTGACAGCTGTCTTCAAGGCAGAAAACGCCTTCTCGGCTTCTGATGAGGGATGCAGTAGGTCTTTACCTGTTTCTGTAACAAGTCAGTAAGGGGTGCGGCCACTTCGGAATACTGGGGATGAAGCGCCGGTAGTATCCCAGAAGAACCAAAAACGCCCTGACTTCTTTCTTAGTGGTGGGAAAAGGAGCCCGTGCTATCGCTTTGGCTTTCTCCTCCTGCGGTTCTATGTGATCCTTCCCAAGGAGGTACCCCAGATATTTGACCTTTTGGAAACCTGCCCGGGATTTCTTTGCGTTTATGTGTAGTCCTGCTTTTTGAAGGGCCTGGAGGACCTGTTGGCAGTGTTGTAGATGTAATTCCCAAGTGGGACTGTAGATGACGATGTCATCAAGGTATGCGGACGAATACTCCTGATGTGTGGCCAATACTCTGTTCATGAGTCTTTATAAGGTGGCAGGTGCCCCATGTAGGCCAAAAGGCAGCACTGTAAATTCATACAGGCCTGTGGGAGTTGAAAAGGCAGTATTTTCTTGGTCTTGGGCTTTATGGGGCACCTGCCAATATCCCTTTGTGAGGTCTAGGGTGGTGATGTACCGTGCCTCCCCCAGTTTCTCAATCAGCTCGTCCACCCGAGGGAGGGGATAAGAGTCACATTTGGATATCGCGTTCACAGCTCTGAAATCAATACAAAAACGGACGGAACCGTCCGGTTTTGGCACTAGTACTATTGGAGAGGACCACTCGCTTTGGGACGGTTTTATAACGCCCAAGGCAAGCATACTCTCGTCCTCCTGGCTTATGGCCTTTCTGCGAGCTGCAGGGATGCGATAGGGTTTTTGTTTTACCACTTGTCCGGGTTGAGTAAGGATGGCGTGTTCTGCCAGGGAAGTCCTGCCCGGGAGGTCTGAAAACAAGGGAGAAAAAGGCTGTAGTGTGTCCAGTAGGGTATCTTTCTGGGTTTGCGATAGGTCGGGGTTGACATCTAGTTGGAGTAGGCTGGTATCATGGGAAACAATGGGGACAATGGTGTGCAAGTCCTTGGGGAGAGGGCCCAGCCTTTTTTTTAAGAGGTTGATGTGGTACAACTGCGTACGTTTGGGTGTGATTTGTATGTGGTAAGATGTCAGGCCTACTTTGTTCACAACCTTGTACGGGCCTTGCCAACCGGTTTTGACCTTTGGCAACGAGGATGGCGTCAAGACCAGGACCCAATCCCCCACTTTTAGCTGCCGCCACTTCTTCCCCCTGTTGTATAGTAGTTGTTGCTTGGTCTGGGCCTGCTCTAGGTTTGCATCGGCGAATTCCCTTAGTTTCTGTAGCCGGGTGCTTAGGCTTTGGGTGTATTCAAGGAATGAACTGGTTTCCTCTTGCGTTTCTTGCTCCCAGACCTCCTTGGTTATTTCCAATAAACTAGGCGGCTCCCGGCCATAAAGGAGTTTGAAAGGGGAGCAGCCAAGACTGGTTTGTGTCTGGCTTCGGACAACAGAGGGCTAAAGGGAGTAGTTTATCCCATTCCTTTCCCTCAGCACTCAATAATTTTTTTAGTGTCAACTTTAGTGTAGAGTTGTAGCGTTCGCATAGTCCGTCGGTTTGAGGGTGATAAACGGATGTTTTGATGTGCGATATATCAAGGGACTTACATATCTGGGCCATCAGTTTAGAAACAAAGGGTTCATTCCTGACGTCTTCCTCTGTCCGACTTCACGTCAATGCTAACAATCCAAGGCACCTACCAGGTATAAATATACCTTCCCTTGCCCAAGCAAGTTAAAGGAGACCTCAACTTCAGAGGAGCCCGTATCCCGGCCTGACGCACTGAGAAGACGCTGTCATTCCTGCACACAGACGAATCCAGCTTCCAGTGTTCTGACTCCCTTCGCGGGGTGTTAGAATTCCAGATCCGGCAGGAGATTCCCACCTCTCTCATTCTCAAGGTATGGAGCGGACTAGAACCTAGAGGGACTCTTGGCATACTATACTTAACATACTCTTAGTATACCATACTAGAGAATACTCCACCTACTTCTTACCTTTCCCTACACCTAGACTAGGTTAGGTACATTGGGTAGAACTGGCTTAGAGACGCATCGTATGAGTACTCGCATTCTTAGCTCATGTTATTTATGTACGTGAATATATGCTAAAAGATAATGCTAGCGCAGTATTATTTATTTCTACTGCTTACCCTGTACATTATTTATCTTGCATACTGTCTTGTGATCATAACAGCACATATCTCTTACACGAGAAACAAGACTGTTCAATAAAACCCTTTTATTGAAACGCCCGTCTTTCCTTTCTGTGTAACTCTGTAGAAACTAAGCACGATTAACTGAGTGAAACTGTTATCTATGGTTTCCAAGATTCTGAGACGTGTTCCGATTCTAAAGGGAAACAAAGTGGTCATGTTTTTCGGTTGCCAGAAACTATTCCCTTCTTGTTCTCAAGGAGTTTCTAGTGGCCTCTGAGCTAGCTGGCACAAGTAATTAAGTTTAATATACTCGATAGGGACATACCGACCTTAGTCCTATGTCAAGCCTATAGGTTATATTATTCCAATGCGCAGAGCCTATTAGGGAAATAGGAACTACACTACATGGCGCCCAAACGTTTGGTAAGGCAGTAATTTAACGCTAGATACTGAGTAACTCAGTCGTGTTTTTCTCAGAGACCCCTACTCACATACTCCATAAGACGTCTGGAGTGGGTAGGGTTAAATATCCGCCATAACTAATTAGGACAAAAAACCCTATATATTAATTGTTTGGTTTGTTCAACGTTGAAGGATACAGTGTTCTAAAATATTGTGCACCTTATCTTTTTGTTTCCTTGAAACTTGTTCTACATTTTTCAAAAAACAAATGTCCACACGGGACAATGCCGTTTTCCCTGCGTCTTCGGTCTTTGACAACAGCGTCAATCCCGGGGTGATGAAGGTTTTCACTCACCTCGCGGTCTCTTCAGACTCCTCATTCTCCGTCCTTGGGCTTCCTGACGAACGCGCTTCGCGTACCGCCTCTTCCGGCTTTAACCCGATCGGGTCTCCTGACGCAGTCATGTTACCGGTGAACGAGCCTGATGGAAGCTCACTCTTAAAGGAACAGAGCCAGTCGTCCTCTGCAGTAGGATTCTGAAAACAAAGGAGGGGACAGGGAGACAGGTAAGGGGAGCCCGGTTCCGGTCCCATGGTCAGGGTGTCAGTTTGGGGAGGAAGCGCTTCGTCACACAGACATAGACTAGGCGTGGGCTGCTGCATCAATAGTTTGGGGGCACGGGCCTTTTTAACAGCTCTCCGCCTAGGGAGGTCTACTTAACCACCTGGTAAAATCTGCTCAGTCACGCAAAGCAGATCGAATCTGGCTAGTAGGGAAATATTCTTATATGTTAATATACTGCATATTTTACTAAGAGAAGGTCTAAAGTAGGGCAAATGTGCAACAGTTATGAAAAGGAGAAATACTTATTTATTGGTGGGCATATCCCTAAAGTCATAAGCTTATAAATAAGCTCCCATTATCAGGGAGTATTAAAGGACACTTTTTATTTCTCTTAAGATTATAGTTGCTCAGCCGTACACACTTTTCATCTGGCCCAATAGAACACTTTTTTGTTATGTTTTGAATACTTGTAGAGCGCACAACTCATGCAGGAGGGTATCATAGCGCTTTTCTGGCATTCAGGAGTATTCCATTACTTAAAGTTTTATTTAAAATTATGAATTTATAATAAAACATGAAACCACTTGATTGTTTATATTAAAGACATGGAAGTCAGAAAATGTTATGAAGTCAAATGAATGTTTTAGATTATTGCATTCATGATTTTATTAGAGATAATCATATTACAGAACATAAACTGGGCAACAAAATTCTAGAAAGCTGCGGAATTTACATTTAAATGGTCAATCAACTCAGAAAACAAGGCTGAGACCTTTCTTGAATTACTAACACTCCACTCTAGTTATGTTCTTTAATTTCATGGGTATCGATGGTTTGAGCAAATGCTATATTTCCAATAGTCTTTCACCTCTTCTTAAATCTAAGACCTGTTATGATTTGTAATGTCCCCCAATATAGGCTTGGGTAGCCATCTAACCTTTCACCTACGTTTACCGTGCCATTGTACTACATAACGGGTTTGTGCGGACCTTTTACCTAGTTAGGTACTGCATAAATGTTGTGTGGTTGTCTCCGAAAACTAGCCTAATTTATTATGCATGAGGGTTCTCAGAATCACAGCGGGACTACCATCTACTGCATCTTCTGTATAATAACTATGTATAAGGGTAATCCCTTTCGTCATCCTCAGCCGACATGACACAGCAAGGTAGGACACCTGAGGGTACCTTCTGGGTATATAAGCACCATCTCTTGGCTGGGGCAGGCAGAGGAGAAAGACTTCCATGCTGACGTGAGATGCCGAGGTCCCTGTACGCAGACACTCCAGCACGCAGTGGTCTGACATCCCTAGAGGGCTGTCCGTTCGAGACCAAGATGGGGTCCTTCATTCTCTCACACCAGGTAATGGGGTTGGTTCTATCCTAGGGAGATTCTTGGCTATACATCTACATACATGCTAGGTACATTTAGGTACATTCAGTTAGGATTAGCATCGTAGGAGTACATAGTTTTACTGTCATGTATCTATATACCTACATAAATCTATTGTTTTAGCACTATGGTAGAAATCTACCATCCATTTACTCTTTTGGTGCTCAACATTGTTTATATCTGTTTCTGTCTAATGGTTGTTTCAGCACACCTATTTTACACTAGAATGACGCTGGCTCAATAAAGGCTTATTGAAAACGTCCCCATTGTTTATTCTGTGTATCTCTCTGAGACAAAGTGAGCACGAGTGACTGAGCGAAAACTACTGTACTGTTTACACGATCCCCGAGGGGTCAGGGTTGTCATGTTCGATAGTTGTCAGAAACTATTCACTCCTTGGTAAGAGGAGTTCATGGGGGCATTGTGAGCTAGCTGCTATACAGGCGAACGTATCCGGTAGGGGTGTCTGGAATCAGTCTGGACACCTATCCCACAGTTTATGTTGTCTAAACGCGCAGATCCTATATAGAGTTATAGGAACTACACAACAGACAGCTATTTGGTGTTGAATTTAAAATAGCATGGCGATTATCATCAACATAAACAACGTTTTTAGTCTTCAATAGCAGGATATTTATTAAGTAGGCTGCCAAACAAATGTGTTCAGGAGTGAACCATTTACTGCAGACTTCGTAAAACCTTTCACCATGCTTCACATAAGGTTTATAATTGAACGAGCATTTGCAGCGTTATTTTTATTCTACAAAGTGCAGCTGCCCATACCCAATAGGAATGGCTAGGTTCTTGTCATCAATGTGTGCAAGCTTCACCAGTACAAGTTCGAGCACTAGAACAGGGCAGCTCTATTCCCGACACTAATGCAACATGGTAATATATCATTCCACCAAACCAAGTCGATTTTGTCAAGGATATTTAACTTTTTTTGATGTCCCTTAAGAATTGACTCATCGTTAAGTTTCCCTTGAAATATAGATGGCAAACAAACTGTGACCGAGTGCATTTGAAATATCGTTTTGGCCAGTAACCAGCAACATAAAAAAAATCACATTATTCGCACCGATGAGGCAGTCTGAGTTTGCCGATGCACAAATTTCACTGAATTTAAGTTAAGTTTAACTTAACAGCCTCGTTTTCATTTTTTATTATCCACTTGATTTAAGCATGCGCCCAACGGTGGTCAAAGTTTTAGTCTGTGTTACAGCAAACAAATGATGGACGGAATGCTGACAATGCAAACATTCTCCCCCAGTCAAAAGATCTGGGTTAAATCCATCGTTCTTTTGCCCACTACGCCACCCCAGTTTGGACCCAGCCATATGCAAATCAGTCTTGACCCTGTGCCCCATGGGAACAGTCCAGACCGAACTGCCAGGCCAGGTCCTCCCTGGACCGGAAACAAGCATCCTGGGACCGGTTAGTTTTAGTCTGGTCTTTGTTTGGTCTTTGTCTGGTCTTTGTTTTTAGAGAATCCTGAAACTTTTCCACTGACTTTAATTTATTTCAAGACTTCAAATGAGTTTTTAGGACTAGCAGCAGCATTATGACACACTGTATACAACCCCCTCACAGAACGTCCCCTCCTCAGAAACACCAAAATGTAAAGTCAGTTGCTTTCAGTAATGATATTTCGGATGAATTCACTATCTCCCCACATATTCTAAACCTTATGATTCTTCATCCTATGAATATCCTTCAGTCCCCAGAAAATATTCAGTACATTTTTCCCCCAGCAATAGAACTGCAGCATCATCTGGTAGCAACACGTAACCCAAGCAGCAACTCTGCGTATCACAGATGTGAGGGCATTGGAGTATATCAGGCACAACTGGCATGCAGGTATCAATTGCTGCCAGTTTTCTCCGTGTCCCATCGAGGCCTGAAAGTAACTGAGGCAGCATTAACAGTAACAAATACAGCACATGATATGTTTGCATACCGCGGGATCTTATTAACCACAGTTCTAACTTATCAGGGGTTGTGAAAAATCTGTGGGAAGAGAACGTATCCACCAAAAATATCAATACAGAAGGGAAGTAAATTTGTCTTTTCATACATTGGGTTATACATTTAATTTCATACATTTTCCTTACTTTATCACTGAGTCCCAAACCAATACCTTTTGGCAGGTGGGATTGATAAGAGCCATTAATCAAGTCATGAAACTCAACCCTAGCAAAGAACACGTAAGAGAATTCCTGAGCTGCGAGGCAGTATCATTTAGCAAATGCATTTAAGGATGACCGCAACAGCACAACTCCAGTGCACACTACTCAACGTGCGATCACTCGGCAAACATGTCACCGAGATCTGGGACACTATCTCATCCCTCACCCCAAATGTCATCTTCCTCACAAACATCTGGCTGAACCCTGCCTCCGAGCCGGACATTGCCATCACCACCCCCGAATGCTACAAGATAACACATCAGAATCAAACCAACAAACATGGAGGTGGAATTGCCATCATCGACAAGGACACCATCTGCTGCATGACCTCCCCAGACGACTTGACCCCAATAATGGAGCATTCCAACTTCCAACTCCACACAGACAGAAATAACACCATCAGAGGAACACACACCAGCTTCTGCAATGTCATCCCTGACCAGCTTCTGCAATGCAATCCCTGACCTCATCGTCATCGACTCCAAACACTACATCTTCCTAGGGGATCCTAACTTCCACCTTCCATGTTTCTGCATTTCGTTGCAGATGGTTACGTCGGTTTACACGCATCACCAGGTATTTCTCCCCCAGTTTCCATGTTTTTCGGGCTTTTCTTTAAACACTTCATGTTCCTTACGTGATTCTGATTTCCGTTATTTTTAGGTTGTCGACCTGTAGCGCATCTTTATCAGGTACCTACACTGGGTGTTCCGGGTGTCAGTAGTGCTGTTATAAGGACATATGTTCTGGTTGTTTTTTATTTATTCACACTCTTTTTTGTTTTTCAGCTCATTAGTTTTTTTGCAATTATACAATACGCCAGTATTCAGTCACGCGACAAGTAGGTTTGTCTTCGCTATCTTACATATTTTTTCATTTGCACCTTCTTTGTGTGCGCATTAGCAGCATGTAGTACTAGATGTCAGTTTTTGGCGTGTCGTCATTTTTATGTTGTGGGCAACAACATGCATCACTCATTAGCAATACTCGCTGGTGATGGCAACTCTTCCCCCCTCTTTCTGTTTTGGATTTTTCTTTCATTTGATACACCTATGATATGTTTCTTGTAAATCATCAGGGAGTCTCACCATTTGGTAGCTATGCGGCAATCTTTCCGGTATGTTTTTTAAATTGAGAGATATGCATTAAACATTCATTTGTATATATGTTTTTTTGTATTACAGTGGCCCCTGAAGAAGGGACAGCGTCCCGAAATGCATTGGGCTATCCTTGACTGTTTGTGAACAATTAATATTGTATAATGTGTAAAATGTATTTAGGTTGAACAACTCTGTATTAGTTAAAAGATACATCTGTGCATGTATCGTCAGAATTTTGCTGTTACAGATGATACATTTATCATTCGCTTCTTTCAATAAGAAAAAATTATTGAACAGAATTGGCTTGGAGCTTGTTTTTGTTTAAATGCCTGTCAGAAATTATTAGGCACTTAGTTTGATGATCCAGTTGAATTAACAAAGCTTGTTGAACATACAGTGTAGTGCACGCAGTTTGTCAAGTGAATTGTTGCTTGATTTTGTTTCATTCTCACATATGTGGGACAGGCAGCCCACAAATACTTCGTAGCACACTATAACCCAGTTTGTTAGGTCAGACAAATTGGTTAAAAAGTGATTTGTTTAAATAATATTATACAGGAGTGCACCGCACACATACACATTTTCGCAGATAGTGCTTAGCGCCAGGACACCCTTGGGTAGCAGTGCGCTTTATAAGCCTAAATAACATAACATAACATTTTCACGTCCAGTGATGGCCAAGTACAACTATGTATCACAGCTCACGTGGACCGACCACTACATTGTCCACTTCACCATCTCAGGAACCACCAACACTGGCACCATGCCAACTAGCTCCATGCACAGAAACTGGAAAAAGATATCAGAAGACCAGTGGAACAACGCTCTCAACTCCCACCTCCTAG
Source organism: Calotriton arnoldi (assembly GCA_963921515.1). Taxonomy (NCBI): domain Eukaryota; kingdom Metazoa; phylum Chordata; class Amphibia; order Caudata; family Salamandridae; genus Calotriton; species Calotriton arnoldi. Next base: position 2,953,591 of record CAWUFW010000401.1, read on the forward strand.
ACACAACATCCAACAAAATCACCCCCGCAAAGCCAGTCAAATCCAAAGGACCCGCTAGAAGAGCCAGCTGGTTCACAGCGAAGCTGAATTCTGCCAAATGCAATGGCAACTAGAAAGGAAGTAGAGCACCAGTTTTTTTTCTGTCCTCGTGCCACCCTACCTGTTGCAATCCGAGATGACCCCTGAGAACCAACCTAGCATTTTCTGCACAGAAAGCTTCCCAGCCACACCAACCTGGGCTTAAATACCCGTATTTGTTTTGTGCTTAGATGTAATCATAGGACTGCTCCATTCTTCGAAACTGACACATCGCTCCACCTAAGAAAGTCTGTCCAGCTATTATCTGTTCTGCCAGGGATACAGCCCAAGTCCATCCTGCAAGACCAACGTGCAGCTTTGAGCCAGTCCTCCGGGAGGAGGGCTACTGCATCCAGCAATGCCTGCAGATCTCTCTTCTCGCAAGAGGCATCAAATAAAAAAGGAAGCCCCTCTGCGTCTTGCCCAAAAGGCTAAGTGACTCTATCAAATCACATCAACACCAACACTGGGCTTATCACAATCCTAGAACCCAGAATATCTGCTATAATATTGCTCACAATATTCCAGAATAGACTGATGGAAGGACAAGTAGCAAACATGTGCACATCATTTGCTTCTGGATGACCGCATACTTTACACTTTGGAATCAGGAAACGCACAAATCTAGCTAATCTCGGAGGTGTCCAGTATATTCTATTGATGGTATAAAAATTATTGTTTTTTAAATTGGCTGGCTTAACCACAGAATATAATAGCTTCAAAGAGATTTGTGGTACATGTGGGAGCTCCGACTCTGGAATTACACTCTTCCAAGTCCCACACAGTGCCTCCATAGTTCCATCATCGGCTTCCGAGAGCTTCCGATACCATATAGAGACCTTGTTGCTTAATGGCTGTGTATCATGCAGCAATGCTTCAACCTACCAGGGACCACCAATCTCTGAACTCGCACTCAGAAACCAAGAGGTGAGCTGTATATACTTGAATCTAGACAGGGAACCCCCTGTCTTTGCCTTAAGTACTTTCCAGGGCAGAAACCCTTGCACTGTAAAAAGATCCCTCCAACTAGTTATCCCAGCCTCCCACAGAGGTAGACTCAACCTATCCAACAAACATTCTGGGGTGCCTGGGGAATCCCAAGTTGGAGTGAAATCAGAATAGTACTTGTTGCCCAGAATCCTCCTAACCCTGTACCAGAGACGAAGTGCAGCTTTTAAAACTTTCAGGCAGACTTTCTTGAAAAACCTGGGGGCCCCGAATTTATATAAAAAACCTGTGGGTCCCAGCACTACCACCATCTCTGATAGTATCCGACCCCATGTGGAGCTATCCGGTGTCCCAAGAAGCATCGTACAGATTTTGAATTAGAAAGCCATGCAATAAGTAGAGGTTTAAATCCGGTAATCCCAGACCCCCTTTCTTCAAAGTCCTCCTTAGCTTTTTCCAGGAGAGTCTAGCTCTCCCTGAAGCCCAGAGAAAGCCAGTGATTTTCCCCTGCATTATTTCTACCTCTTTTTTATGAAACGTAAGTGGGATACAATTAAAAAGATAGGTCAACTTAGGTGACACAGACATTTTAATCAGGTTCACTCGCCCATAGATTGATAATGGCAAGTTTCTCCACCTTATCAAGAGCCTATTGATCTCCTTTACCACCCGCCCTAAATTATGTGCTGGAATCTCCCCCAATGCATGAACTATTGTAACGCCCAGATACCTAAACTCTGTCACCTCCTGATCCCAATTAGTAATATCCCAACACATAACCTTTGACTTAGTTGTGTTAACAGCATAACCTGACAGTGCCCCAAATTCTTCTGCTCATTTCCCCACCCTGGGGATGGTATGAAAAGGGTCTGATGTATAAATTATTAGATCATATGCTTAAAGCGCTATCTTATTACTTAGTTGTTGTACAGAAAAAGGAGTTACCAGAGGGTCTCTTCTAAATAACTGAGCGAATGGTTCGATATAGATATCAAACAAAAGAGGAGAAAGAGGGCACCCTTGCCTCGTACCCCAGGTAATTCTAAAACTCTCCGTCAGAGCTCCGTTAAATAAAATTCATGCCAATGAGTATGCATACAATCTCTGAAGAGTCAAAATAAAACACGGGCTAAACCCTAGTGCAGCCAAGACCTCCCACATATATACCCAACAAACCAGGTCAAAGGCCTTGGCCGCATCTATTGTGGCAACAGCCAATGGAGTTGAATGCTCCATGGCCAGGTCAATACACCCGATTAATTGCTGTGTGAGATCATGAAGTTGGCACTTAGGAGCAAACCCTTTCTGATCTGATTGGATTAGTTGTGGAGCCAACTTAGCCAACCTACCGGCTAAGATACTAGCGAAAACCTTATAGTCAGCATTCAAGAGAGAAATTGGCAGATATGAATCTGCCTTCTTTAGATCTTTGTCAGGCTTCAAAATCAACATTAACGTGGCTTCTTGCCATGACTCCAGGATCTGGGCATTCTCAAAGTATATAGCATTAAACAACTTCCCCCAGAACGGGATCACCACCTTCCTTAATATCTTATATAGCTCTGAGGGGATAACATCAGGGCATTCCGCTTTCCTGTTCTTAGCCTGACTCAGGTGTTTCCAAACTTCGAGCACTAGCTTGAGACAGGAGAACATTCCACCTTCAAGACAGCACTCAACCAGTACCACCGCCTCCTGAAAGAAAGAAAGAAGAATGCCCTAGCAGATCGCATAGAAGCCAGCACAAACCAGAGCAAGGAGCTGTTCGCATCGTGAACAACATAACATCCTCCCAAGAACTGTGTGACAACTTGGTAGATTTCTTCCACAAGATCTAAGTCATTTACAAAAACTTCAACCCCCAACGCCCGCCGCCGACAGCATCAGCCTGCTCACAACCACAAGCACACACCCTGAACACCTGCCCACCCATTGGGACCCTCTCACAACTCAAGCAACAATCTCCATCATGTACTCTGAGCACTCGTAGCACCCGAGGACCCCTGTCTTCAACCTCGGGAGCAAGACGATCAGCAATGAGCTCAAGAAAGTCCTCAACACCTCCATGTCCTCGGCCTCCCTCCCCGAGGACTAGAAACACGCTGAAGTGAGGCCCTCCTGAAGAAACCATCTGCAGACCCAGCAGAACTGAAGACCTATTGGCCCATCTCCCTGCTTCCTTTTCCAGGGAAAGTCCTCGAAAAAGCAATCAACAAGCAACTCGCCGATCACCTGGAACACAACTGCATCCTGGACCCCTCCCAATCCAGATTCCGTGCCAACCACAGCAACGAGACAGCCCTGATCACAGCCACCAACGACATCAGGGCCCTCTCGGAACCCGGCGAAACGGCAGCCTCCTGGACCTATCTGCCGCCTTCGACACCGTTTCCCATCACATCTTGATCAACAGACTCCACCACATCGGAATCCTACCTCACCAGAAGAACCCAGAGAATCCGTATCCCACCGTTCACCTCAGAACCCAAGAAGATCATCTGCAGCATCCCCAGGATCGTCTCTCAGCTCTACCCTCTTCAACACGTACATGACGCCCCCTGGCCAACACCGTAACATCGCACAGACTCAACATCACCTCCAACACCAGTGACACCCAGCTCATCCTCTCACTGTCAAAAGACCCCTCCACCACCAGAGCCAACTTCCACAGATGTATGATGAACGTCACCGACTGGATGAAGGACAACTATCTCAAGCTCAACACAGACAAGACAGAAGTCCTCATCTTTGGGAACACCTCGCCATGGAACGACGCTTGGTGGCCTGCTGAACTTGGCCCTTCCCCCACCGTGACAGACCACATCTGCAACCTCGGCATCATCTTGGACAGCAAGCAATCTATGCAGAAACAGGTAAACTCAGTCTCATCCGCCTGCTTCCACACTTCACGCATGCTCCGAAAGATTTTTAGGTGGCTTCCAATCAACACCAGAAGGACCGTCACTCAGGCCCACATCACCAGCAGGCTGGAGTACGGGAACACTCTCTACGTAGGAATCGCCGCATTCCTCCTGAAAACGACTACAGATAATACAAAACTCAGTGGCAAAACTCATCCTCGACCTCCCTAGACGGATCCACATCACTCCGCATCTCAAGAAACTAGACTGGCTCCCGATCAAGAAGAAATGCCAGTTCAAGATGTTGACGCACGCACACAAAGCCCTGCACATCAAAGGACCAGCATACATCAACAAATGAATGACCTTGCACCAACTGACCAGAAACCTGCGATCCGCCTACTTCTTCCCCGGAGATGCCCCCTGGATCTGCCGAGCCAACAGCAGAAGACGCTGCTCCTCTCACCTGGCAGCCAAAGCCAGGAATGACCTACCCCTGCACCTCGGGACCGCCTCATCGCTCTGGGAATCCAGGAAAGGACTCAATCCCTGGCTGTTCGAATGAACAGAGGACGGCGAAGCAGCTAGCAACCTCAGTGCCTTGAGACCGTCTTGGGTGATTTGCAGCACTTTATAAAGTCTGATTGATTGACCACGTGGCCACATAGTGCATGTCAACAACCCGGATTCCTCTGATGGGAGCCGTGGAAGAATCCATGGTCGTAAGGAGTGAGCACAAATGCCCTGAGGGTCTTTCTTGGCCAATGCGTAGCAGATCATAATGAAAAGGATAACAATACAAAATGAGGCGTTTAGTCACTGTATTGCCCTTCTTACTTCACCAACGCTCACAACAAGCTGTTGAGTGCGTCATTGTTAAACAATAGCGCACGGCAGGGGTCCAGTCTATCAAGCCACTCCTTCTCGTTGGTGGCAGATACCACGTTGGGCTGGTGCAAACAACCAACTTATTGGGAATGAGTACTTGGGAACGGTGGTCGATATAAGGGGTTCTGATGTTCACCAACCCTACAGGCTGAATTAATTGCCAACAAGAAGACCCACTTCAGAATGCAAAATCAAACAGGCAACTCTGCGTCAGCCAAAATGGGGAAACCATGAGTAAAGTCAATAAAAAAGACTAATAACAAGAACAATAAACAAAGAACAATAAACAAAGAGTGAGGAAACAAGTACAGTAAACGTTTCAGAAAACATGACAAAAGTAGAGACTTAGTAGAAGAGGTCGGTCAGGGATACAGATGAAGATGGATACAGCAGTCAATTAACCTTTTACAGTAATGTGGCAAGTGAAAGTGTGAATTGCCCGAGCACTGAAAGGACGAGACTGAAATGCGTTCAGACTTTCATACAGAAAAAAACAATGTGATTTTGAAGCAGGTTTCTGATTAGCCAAGATTACGTCCACAACTTCAGACAGCACACAAAAGGATTCTAGCTGGTACAGATAAATCTCCAATTGTGCAGCCGTAGTGTCTGGGGATTGTGGTGTAAAACCTTACCATATTGCGGTCCCCCTTGTGTGGGAGAGTAAGAGGAGAGCAAGTCGTGAGTGGCAACAAATAGGTGCATTAAATCCTCTTTGCCCAGTCTGAGACGATTATGATGCATTACGCTTGATTTTCGCATACCTTCCGTAGAATCCTTGACAGGCGTGGAATTGGCATAAATGCGTACAGCGGCCACTATGGACAACAGAACCTGAAGGCATCCCCCAGGGAAGATTTCAAAGGGACATGTACAACACAAATCCAAGGACACATTCTGTTCTGGACGAATAAACCATGCATGAACACTCCAAACTGGAGTAAATCAGGTCCTTCACTTCGGGGTGAAATTATGAATCATGGTCCTCTAAGGAGACGAGATTTAGAGAATCTGCTCTCACGTTAAGGGAGCCTCGAGGAGTGCAGCCAGAAGCAAAACAACTGCTCAGTTCGCAATCTTAGCCTATTCAATTCCAAACCCAGCTCCACGCCCCCATGCCAGTCTGTCTGTGTATATAATGGACAGAGGCCAATTTGTCTGACAGAATCTGAATGGCGTGCCCCAAAAAGGAAGCGAGCAAGCTCCTCATGGTAAGATGAACCACCCACAACTCCAGCCCATTTAAGTGCAGGTGCTGCTTTGATGCCAACCAATGGCCCGCACCATTATTCCACCCAGACAGGTGCCTTTGCCAAACAAGGAGGCATCTGTGATGGCAGTAGCCTGTCCTTCAGCAGGGCTGAGGAGATAACCCACCAACAGATTGGAGCTGCGCATCTACCAGTGTAGATGGGTATTGGCCGAGTCGAGATCTACACCCGAGAGGAGAGTCTTTGCTGAAGTTGGATCCATCAACTTTCCATAGGCACCAATGAAGAGCTCTCATTCACCATCTGATGTACGCCACCAACCATAGACATAAAGCCATCAGGCCTAACAGGTTAGCGGCTCGCAAAACCATGATTGCTTCCTATTGAGAAACCGATCGGTATCCCGAACCCTTTGAGGAAGAGGCAAGGCTTTCATAATGGTTGTGTCTAGCAAAGCTTTTATTAAGGTAGACTTATTGGGGGGGGGGGGGTGTGAGTTGAGAATTCTAGATGGTGATCGTAAAGCCCACATCATAGCGAAGTCATAGTGCGCTGAAGACGCTCTTGAGCACCGCCAGTTACACACATTCGATAGCCAGTCACTCAAGCATAGGAATACAAGGAGCTGTGACCTCCACAATGAAGCTTCCACAGCTGTTGGACATTTGTGAGAGACATGTAATGCAGTCATCAGTCCAAATGGTAAATAAGTGAACTGACAGTGTTGAGATCCCCACGTGAACGTCAAGTAACAACTGTGGGCGGGGGTACTGTAAAATGAAAATGGACATCTGGCAGTCCAGGGAAATAAGTCAATGCCCTGCACTGAGGGCCAACAGGACTTCGCTCAGGGAAGGCATCTTAAACTTGTCCCAATGAGTGAACAGTTTCAAATAGCTAGGTTCGAGGATGAGCCTCAGACCTTCTTTTGAGGGTGGAGGGGGACAAAGGGAGTTGAATCATATACCCCTTTCTTCCAGGGGTACCAATCCTAAGCCAACCCTATTCAGAACGATACAAAAGGGGATGATGGACGGAACGTTTGAGCCAATCAAACACTCACCCCCAGTCAACTGATCTGGGTTTAATCCATCATCATTCTTTAGCTCACTCCACCACCCCAGTTCAGACATGGCCATATGCAAATCAGTCTGACCCTGTGCCTCATGGGAACAGTCCAGCCCGAACTGCCAAGCCATGTCTTCCCTGGACCGGAAACAAGCATCCTAGGACCGGTTTCTGGCATTTCAGCCGTCATCAGCCAGGCTTGCTTGAATCCAGTGGCAAAGTGAGCAAGGGACCCACGTCTGGGCATACCCCCGCCAACTTAGGGGCGACCAAAGCGATACAAAAGGGGATGATGGACGGAACGTTTGAGCCAATCAAACACTCACCCCCAGTCAACTGATCTGGGTTTAATCCATCATCATTCTTTAGCTCACTCCACCACCCCAGTTCAGACATGGCCATATGCAAATCAGTCTGACCCTGTGCCTCATGGGAACAGTCCAGCCCGAACTGCCAAGCCATGTCTTCCCTGGACCGGAAACAAGCATCCTAGAACCGGTTTCTGGCATTTCAGCCGTCATCAGCCACCCTATTCAGAAGGGCAAGAACGTCTGCTTCAAAAAAATCAAGGCTTGTGCCGAAGAACAAATCCTAATGGAAGGATGACAGTCTGAATGAGAGGACAAAAAGGGTACGGCATAGCCCATGGATTAGCCGGATATTTGTGACCGTCTTGCAATTGCTTGAGAAAGAGGAGACCCTTTCATCCGCTAAAAAAACTGTTTGTAGAGGGAGGCTTCGATGTGGCAGTGTCAGGGGGAGACTGCGGGTCTGGAGCTGCTGCTACTGCTGGTGTCCTCTATACCCAACCCTGCCTTGAAAAGAGAGATGCATTTATTGGGTTGACTAGACCAGTTGCAAAGGTGGATGCCAACAGGAGTTTTGAGCATTGGAATAGCCCAGTAACCTTTGGTACTGTTAGTGAAATTACTTCATCAGTGTGGCTAAGATTAGTGTGTGTGCCATTGCTCAGCTATTCTTGAAGCATGCCAGGGAGAAGTCAAAATTCTCTCCAAAAAGCTGCCTGTCATCAAAAGCCATGTTGATAATAGTTGCTTTGACAGCTCCCAAAAAAACAGTGGAACGCTTCCAGGATTGGCGATGCAGCATGATGGCATGCCCATGGATCAAGCCATAATGCCCACAGCATCCAGGCCACACCTCAAAAACTGTAAAAAGTGTTCAGTGTCTGAGTAAATCATAAAATGGTTTTTTCTTGTGCTAAGGCAAAATGATCAAGGTCAGTTTAGCAAGCTCCCATTAGGCAGGAAACTGCGGCCCAAAAGGCACACTGCATTCACCAGGGCAAAGGGCAGGGCTGTCAGAAGCAAAGGCTATTTGTCCCAGAAAGTCTAGTCAAGACTCTCGGTCTGGATGATTCGCTGGAAAGACATTTGGGTTCAGTTTCACTGACGAAGCTTTTACCACCAGACTCTCTGGAGAGGGGTTTGAAGGCAAAGTTTTGAGTCACAGGGAGCAGGCCTGAGTCATCTAGAAATGTATCTGATGGCTATCTGACCCAAGAATGGCTTCTCCCATGCAGCCAATATGGGGTACAGGTTTTAACAATGCCTCTTTGAAAGGTATCAGAGGCTTTGAAACTGCACAGTGTGGGTGCACTATTTCTATGAAAATGTTAGACATGGTTTCAGTAGTACACAAAGTCAACTAAAACGCTTCTGCTGCTCTTTGTACCACCTTCGTAAATGAAGATACTTCTTCTGAGGGAGGGTGAGAGGGTAAGGGATGTCCCCATCAGTATGAGGCTTGCATCAGTACTGTAACAGTGAATGAGGTTATCTGCCTTAAAATCATCATACTACATGCACATTGATTTTCCTAGTTGGGCATGCCCAGAGAACTGGAGTCAGACCTGAATGGTTCTTCGATAAGGGCAAATCTCTGGGTTCTAGGGATGTGCTGTGCCAAGGCTTTGGCATCAAAACGAGCCTTAACTTTTTCTTTTATGCTTAGATAACCTCCATCAACTCTGTGGGTTTCAAAGTCCATGCCAAAATCTACTCCAAGAGCTGCATCTGTGCCAGACTTAAAGGTGCTGAGCACACCACTGTTGTGCCTTGGAAGGCATAAGTTTCATAAAAATCATCACCAATGTCAGAACCTCTCGAGGTGTGGAATCGGGAGGAGTTGGAGCTGCTGGAATCGCCAAACTTGAAGGATCATACATGCTCCTGGGGATTGGCTCAGAATATAGGGTACAGGAGTCATCTTGAAGTTGTACAGCCTTGCTAGTCAGGAGGTCTCGACTATGGATTCACAAACTCATTATTTGTTAATGTCATTGTCTTCAGAGAGGATTCTGAAGAACCCAGCATCAAGGAACCGATTTGGAACTCTGAACGGTCCTGGGAATGACACAGTTTTCTAACTGAAAATTACAACTTCTTATTCCTATGGCACTTTTTGATTTTTTTTAAAGGAAGTATCCTGGGGCAAACCTTCCTGAATGGGAAAGGCAATGCTTCAGCATTGTTAGATGAATTAGAGCAATGCCGAAAGAAACATGTCAGTACTACTCTCCACGCTTTGATGATGACGGAATATCTCAATACGGATGTAATACCTGTGGGCTTGCGTAATGTCCCCGTAATTTTAACCAATGACCCCAAAATTAGAAAAGGTTTTAGTCATATAGGGGTAACTTGCTCCCGCCATTGGCTAGTCCATGGCATTGATACAGCTTTGGAGCATAGCAAGAAAGAGCTGGAGATCATTGCTGACCTTGAAAGACAAGACGCTTGAGTGAGGGTAATGTGGTTGCTGATGCCAAGTCTGCACTTGAAAAGGTAAACAAAATCATCACTGAGTTTGAAAAAAATCGAACGTACTAAAAAAACAAACAAAATCCAAAAGGATATAGTTAATTTCGACCAAGTAAAGGCTCATCCATATCTTTTGGATGATTTTTACTCTCAACCAAAACAACAGTACTCTGAGAAATATCAAACCTGGGGCCGTTTCAGGAGAAATACGGCCATTACTTTTTCTGAATCATCTGCCAGTTCAGCGGATGAATCTGATAACATCTCTAACCCAGGCTAAGGCCCCTCGACCTCAGGATATAATCCTTTTTTAGAACAACGCGGCCGTGGGAGAGGCAGTGCGAAAAACAGACCCACCTCAACAATGGAATTTCCGAGGGGGCGTGGCTAGCAGCCAACAGGAATGACCGCGCACTAGCGAGGCTCCGGGACCCTCGCCGAATATCCTGACTCTATCCTGGCGGCTAAGTGGTAAATCTCCGCGAATAAGGTGGTCCCCCGGCCCCTGTTTACAGCGGCGACGAGTGTTGCCGGGTAACGTCTCGCGGAACGGCTGGAGACGGTAAATTGACTTGCCGGGACCGGAGCTCCGGAAAACATGCGGCGGTCTAATAGGCAGAGGAGGAGACGCTGCAATCTCCGCGAAGACTCCCTGGCTTTCCCGGCTCGTTGGCAGGGCAGAGTCGCAGTGGGCGGGCGGATGCACCGACCGCGAGACGACCTTCGCGCCGCACGCATTGACAGACAGGATTGAAGTGGTGTGCAGGAGTGCGGTGAGCCGCGAATTTGAAACTTGAGGCCCCGGCTTTTGCGGCCTGCCGGGCCCTGGGGAGCGGCGTCCTGAGCTGGGATGTCCCTGGAGCGTTCAAACAGCGGGCACTGCTGCACGTCTATCTCCTGACCAGGTGAGAGGGACTGACGCTGCGGAGCAGGGTCATCGGGGGCAGATGACGATGCACTGAGCTGGGGAGGCGGAGACACCGCCGAAATTTTCCTGCTGTGGAAGTGAGGCCTCAGGAGTGTTACCAAAGCAGCGCCTAATCCAGCGCTTGGAAACCAGGACCCTGACGCAAAGAGGCAGTTGGGGCTGGTATGGGGATCCATCTCCTGGGGCCGGTTGGGCTCCGTTCACTGACTCCATGCAAGTGGCGCCCCTGGTCTCGTGGTGAGAGGAAGGGATCAGCGGTACAGACTCCTTTGCTATTGAGAGAGCTCTGCGAGGCCTCCGGGGCCCCAATTGGTAGCGCAATAGAGTCTGGGGTGGAGGATTGAAACCCAGGCTGTATGTGACGAAAATCTACACCCCCAGAAGCCTGCAATCACATAGCGTGCCGAGAGTGGAAAGGCGGCTGATAAGGATGCCCATAACCCAGGAAACCCGACAGGCCGCGAGAGGGACGGAAATCCCCTCTGGGCAGGCGGCGGAGACTACTGGGACTGAGCTCGGAAGGCCTGCGTACACCGCCACAGCACCGACCGGCAATGGCGAGTGGGAAGGGGCCCAAATCAACAGCCCAGAATAAGTTGGCCAAATTTGCCTGGACTAAAACGGGAGAGGGTCAGGACACGGCGCACTTAGAAGCCCCAGACAAGCAGACAAACATCCAACCGCAACAGGATCTAACACTCCACGACATTATGGAGGCAATAACGGGAGTGCGTACATCCTTGGAAGCCTGTATTGATATGGTCAACATAGAAGTATCCCTTATCCGAGCAGATCTACGCAAAATGGATGCCAAGGTGAAAGACCTGACAGACACGACTACGGATCTCCGTAAAGACACTTCCCTGCTCCAACAGCAAGTAAGCAAACTACAGGACCAACAATCCGCGATGGAGAGACAACTGGATGACTAAGAGGGGAGAGCACGAAGGAATAATGTACGCATCCTGGGTGTTCCGGAACGAGCGGAGGGGCCGGCGATGGATCTCTTTGTGGAGGATCTGATCCTGAAACACCTGCAGCCCAAGAGACTCTCAAGCTACTTCTCTATTGAGCGGTCCCATCGTGTCCTGGGAGGGCGACCAAACCCGAGGGCACCCCCGCGACCTATCATAGCCCGAGTCTTTAATTATAGGGACCGGGACGTCATACTCCAAACGGCGCGGGCTAACCCTCCACATTGTTCTCCAGTTTGAGCGGTCACGTTCTTCCCTGATTTCAGCACGAAAGTCCAAAACCAGCGTCGTAGTTTCCTAGCAGTGAAGAGAGCGTTGCGAGACAGGGAGGTGAAGTACGCCAGCTCTTTCCAGCAAAACTCCGAGTAGAATCAGAGGGCAAGACGTGGTTCTTTTCCTCACTGGACAATGTGTGGGACTGGCTGGAGGGCTGGCGACGAGTTGGAAAACCACACAAAGAAAGGAATGGGGGAATCCGACCAAGATCCAACCGGGGGACTGAACAAGGCGACGATCCGTCCAGAGCGGAGATGGACTCGACAACACGCAGCTGAAGAGAGGACTTCCCGAACATGGAAGGGGACATATTGACCACAGATAAGTGACTCAGAGAGTGTGTAGCGTGTACTGGAGGCACGTGGGAGTTCGCCGCCACGCAGGGGTTTGGGTGTTTAGCGACCTGGTGTCTCTGCCTCGGCCTGAGAAATACTATGGACCAAAGAAACTGGCGCTGATGGGGGGGAGGGGGGCGGACTCACACCTTCAGATAAGATGCATCGATTGCCGATTCAGCTTAAGGCGGGGGGTGGGCTGACAGCCAGCACCTACTAGTATTTTGGGGGGGCATTAGGCACTCTGCCTGGTTGGGGTGTGGTTAGTTCAAAATCCACTGGCAGGGGGGCAGGGAGGGGGCGGAACTAGAGTTGAGGGAGGGGGATGGGGGATAAGGTTGTTGTGTGTTTACGAGTCACAAAGTGTAAAATGTTATACATATCTACGGTCATTGCAATTAGCTATACAGGAAGAGAGGTCACGGTTTGCTATGTTGTTTATGCGCGCAACTATTGGGGGAAACGCATGCATGAGTCGAGACGACAGCGAAACACTTGGGAAGAGCCCAGGACTCAGGCAGGATACCTCTGTCTTTTCACCCCGTATGACAGCGGCTAGGACAGAAACGTCACTCTCTGTGCTGACATGGAACGTGAATGGGATGGGGGACAAAATTAAACCAGGGATAGTGCAACACTACCTTAAAAGACATGCCCCCGATCTCGTGTTGCTACAGGAGACACACTTAGTCGGTAATAAATGTAAAGCTCTCACACGGTGGGGATATAAGCTATTGATACATGCAGCCTATTCCTCGGGCTCCCGAGGGACGGGTATCCTGGTCAAGAAGAGTCTGGCACTTACACCAACACGTACGTGGGCAGATTTGCAGTTCTAGAGGCGCAATGGGAAGGGAAAGCCCTCAATGTGGCCTCGGCGTACCTCCCGCCGGCACTGGGTAAAGCAGCACTAATAGACCTGGGGAAAATCATAGTGGACCTTCCCGTGGGCACCCTGATCGTGGGGGGCGATTTTAACATGACAATGGACGACCAAAGAGATAGACATCCACAACGACCTCCAACACGACCCCATACACGCGTGGCTGAGTTCACAAAATCCATGGGCCTAACGGACATCTGGCGATCTCTACAGCCGGATGGGACACAATACACCCACTACTCGAACGCACACAAGAGCATGTCCTGTATTGATTATTTTCAAACGCATTCAGTAGATATTGGTCATTTCCATAATCCTCACGCTCTGCCGAGGGGTATCTCTGATCACTCTCCAGTGTGGATCGAACTTACATACTTCAGTCAACGTCCGCGAGCCACCATAGTCATTAGTCCATGGCTGCTTAAAATCCCAGATATCAGGGCGGATCTGCTTACGCAGACAATTAACTACTTCAAAGATAATGTTGGATCAGTGGACTCAGCACAGACCATATGGGAGGCCTTTAAGGTAGTACTGAAGGGCCAGGCACTGGCGTTAAAAGTGGGCTATAGTAAAAAACGACAGCAACAGATTTCACAATTGGAAAGCGAACTCCAGCAGCTGGAAGAAGACAGCATTAGGTCTCCCACAGATACGGTTATACACCCTACCGAGCAAACAGGCGGCTTCGCTCGGATGACCTCCATTTAGTCTTAGTTCCCAGAATCAGGAGGGCCAGAAGTGGTGGCAGACTGTTTTCACATAATGCGGCTAAACTCTGGAACGCACTCCCACTGCAGCTTCGTAGGGAACCCAGTCATACCATCTTTAGGAAGGGGCTGAAAACTTGGCTCTTCCCCAACTAACCCTGCTACAGCTTCAACCTGGTGCCCGCTCAGCGCTGGGATGCCTTCGGGTAACCACACGTCCAGAATATTCCAGCTAAAGAGAGGCACTAGGCAGGGCGGCCCCCTGTCCCCCCTAATTTTTTCCCTGCTGCTGGAACCACTGGCAGCCTGGGTGAGGGGAGATGTAATGCTGAGAGGGTTGAAATGGGCGGAAGGACCCGATGACCGAATATCGCTCTATGCCGACGATATCTTACTATATCTCGCATCCCCCTACAAGTCTCTACACACAGTTTTGAATATTTTTACGAATTTTGGGAAATACTCTGGGTACGCGATCAATTGGAGTAAGTCGGTACTATTTGTCCTTCGAGGCCCTGTTCCCCGCATCCCCCCAGGATGCAAAATAGAAGTGGCCCTGGACGGTTTTTGCTACCTCGGAGTTTTTATAACCCCGGATCCCAAACTCTTCTATGATCGAAACCTAGCGGCACCCTTGGACAGGTTACGAAATGACATCAAACACTGGAGATCCCTGCCTCTATCTCTGCTGGGCCGAGCTGCCCTGTTTAAGATGCTGGACCTTCCGCGCTTTCTCTATATCCTTCAAAATTGTCCAAATAAGGTTCCAGACTCCTACTTCTCAAGTGTGGAAAGTGAGGTTAGAACGCTGCTATGGAACGGAGGCGCACCTCGTATAGCGATGTGAAAGTTGACTAAGGGATGGTACGACAGGGGGGATCGCCCTCCCTGATGTGAGACTCTATTACTGGGCCTCACAATTGGTGGTGATAAATCAATGGGTATACCGTTCCCCAATTGATCCAGCCTATATGCTGGATAGATATCAGATGGGCAGAGAGGGATATATGGGAGCGCTATATAAGAGGGTCCAAAAAGGCAGATATATCGGCCCAACGGCCCATACAGTAGCGATATGGCACCAGGCGACTAATCGCCTCGGGTGGACGAATGTACTGACCCAAGCCACACCATTGTGGTTCACTCAGCGATTAGGATTACTATGTAATCAACCTGGGTTTGATAAGTGGGACACCATAGGAATCTCCACTATAGGGGACCTGGTGAAAATGGGTAAAATCCTTAAGTTCGGGGAATTGAGGGAGAAATATGAACTCGCTCAGGGGGAGATTTTCCGGTACTTGCAGATCCGGCACGCCCTCACTACCGCACTCCCAGACATGACTAAGATACCGGAGTCGTCCCCCCTGGAGGATCGGGTCCTGGACGAACCCATTTTAAATAAAGCCATATCGCTAACATACAGAAAACTGTGCAATAACCTACCAGACCCGTTCCACATACTACGAGACAAATGGCAGGAAGATTTGGGGCCCATTGATGATGAGGACTGGCAAGCGGCGCTGATGTCCCCGAGGGAGGCGGCCATTACTCTCCGTTTCCGCCTGATACAATTAAAAATTTTGCATAGATCCTACCTTACTGGGGTTACACTAGCGAAAATAGGGTCTAGAGTGGACACGCTATGCCTTCGGGGCTGCCATCAAGAAGCAACCTTCTTCCATACTATTTGGGAATGCCCGATTATACGACTCATATGGGAAGGGGCCACAACACACATCCGGGAGGCACTTGGGAAGGCGCTCACCCTTACACCACGACTAGGCCTACTCAATATATGGGAAGCAACTGACCTTACAGAGGCGGAACAACAATTGACCACATTAGGCTACACTCTAGTGAAACGGGAAACAGCCAAAAAGTGGGGAGTGGCTGAGAGACCATCTCATCGGATATGGGCAAAGGAATTAGACAAGTGCATGATTGCTGAGAAAGAGGTTTTTTAATCAAGAGGGTGTCCCAAGAAGTGGGACAGAAAATGGGGCAAGTGGAACGAATATCGAGGGGACCTGTGTCTTTCCCCAACTGTGGAAATGGAAATGCAATGAAATAAGGGGCAAACTTTGGAATTATTGTGAATGTACCCTCCTCCTGATGTCTCATGTCTGCTAATTGACTGTATTGTAGATTTATCAAAATGTGTGACTATCAATGTTTGAAAATAATAAAAATATATTATAAAAAAAAAAACAATGGAATTTCCAGGCGGGAGAACGACAAACCCGCCGGAAGTTCCATCAGTGGGGTCCACCACAATAAACGATATGTGTGATTCGGGATTCATTCCTGACACCACTCCTGACACCATTCCGATTTTTAATCTGGCAGACCACACTTTTTCCTAAGCCGAAACTACCCTTTTGAGTAAGGGACTCAGATTTGTGCCTACTGAAAAGACCTGCCTTTTTGACATTCAAATGGAACTTTTACAGTTTTTTCGGAAATTACGTTTAAAAGCATTCTTACCGAAAGTGATAACATTGCAGTTTTTAATCCGTCTGGAATAAGACCTCCTTCCACTTTTAATCCACCAACAAATAAGATGCCAAATGAATGGTTAGCCTTTGAGTCTATTGTTCTGAAGGAGGTTGCGGCGCTGGGCAAAGGGTTTGAATATATTCCTTACAACATTTCTTTGACCGAACGACAAGCGCTTCGCGATTTGAAGGAGAATCGTGAGGTCATTATAAAGCCCGCCAATAAGGGCGGTGGAATAGTTGTCCAACACATTGACCAATATAAGACTGAGATCAAACGACAACTTGACAATGTGAACCATTATACCCCCCTGAGATCAAATCCTCTCTCTGACATTCAAAAACTGATTAGAACTGTCACATCCAAGGCAAAATTAGATGGCTTTCTAAGCAACAAAGAATTTGAATTTCTAAACTCAAAATTTCCTAGGACCCCTGTCCTTTATATACTTCCTAAGGTGCACAAGGATTTGAGTAACCCTCCTGGCCGACCCATCGTCTCTGGCTGTGGGTCGGTCCTGGAGCCACTATAAGTACATCGATGTATTTATAAAAAATTTGGCAATCAGCACCAGAAGTTATGTGAGGGACAGTGGGGATATTATCTCTCAACTTGAACTGATGCAATTCACTCCCGAAATGGAACTTTTAGTGTGTTTGGACATCGAGTCCTTATACACTAATATTCCTCAACTTGAGGGCATTGAAGTAATCAGAAGAGCCCTGGACACAAGATCTGGTCCGGTGGTGGTTCCTACTGATTTTATTATTGAGTTGTTGACCATCTCCCTTACTTGTAATTATTTTCAGTTTGTTGGACATTATTATTTACAGAACAAGGGCACTTCAATGGGGGCTTCTTATGCCCCCAATTTTGCAATCTTATATGTTGATGATTTTGAATGCATCTTTATTTACGACTCTGATAACAACCCTTACCTTGATAACGTACGCCATTGGCGACGTTATATTGACGATATTGTTTTCGCTTGGACTGGTAATCTTTTGGACTTGTCTTCCTTCTTAAGCTGGCTCAATTCAAGATCTCCTGATCTTAAATTCACATCTCATTGTAGCAACGAAGAGGTTGATTTTCTTGATTTAACTATTGTCCCATATGATGGGAAACTGGCTACAAAACTGTTCACAAAGCCAACTGCTCGCAACACCTTGTTGGAATACACTAGCCATCACCCTAGGGGCTTGAAGGATGGCCTCCCCTTTGGGCAGTTTCTGCATATTCGCAGAAATTGTCATTTTAAGGAGGATTTCTTTCGGGAAGCAGAGATCCTTGCGAAAAAATTGGCACACCGTGGTTACCCAAAGAAACTCATAAAAAGATCTCTGAAGAGAGCGTGGTATAACCATCGCAAATTTTTGCTCTCTCCGAAACCACCAAAAATAATGATTTGTATACCCTGTGTTACGACTTTTAGTACACAAAGCAACAAGATATCTACTATCATTAAAAAGCACTGGCCCCTCATTTTATCGACTGGCATTACAAAGGAACCACCTTTATTTTCCTTTAAAAGAGGAAGAAATATAGGTGACCATTTAGTCCGGGCAGCTTTACCGAGCATTGAACCCCCTGATTTAACTACTCTTTGGGGTTTGAACAAGATTGTGGGCCACTAAAGGTGTGGCACTTGTGTGATGTGTGACTCCAGTCTCAATACAAAACAATTTATTCATGACACCATCTGTTACGATCTTTGTGAACATACGTATTGTAATTCACAGAATGTGGTGTATGCCATCTGGTGTCCCTGTGATCTTATTTATGTGGGACAGACCACTCAGCGAATCAAGGACCGTTTGGCCCAACACAAAAGCCGTATTCGATGTAAAATTGAACATGCCCCCCTATTACTCCATTTTCTGGCAAATAACCATGCACCATCTGACGTGCGCTGGCAGGTTATTGAAGTGATAAAGAAACCACCTAGGGGTGGAAGCATTGCTGGTATAATGAACAAAACTGAATCCATTTGGATCCTCCGGTGTGATAGTATCAACAATGGTCTGAATACTCTGTAGGAGTGCAATGCATTAGTATCTGTTTGAAAGTATAGAGTTTAACGTCTAACAGTTTTGTTGGTTAGGTTTTGAGGGCTATATTCCTTTCATTACCTATTTCTGTATGTTTTGATTTCGGTGTAATACATGAAATGTCTATATCTAACTTCTACTTAAAATATAAATGCTCTGCATCAATTCTTATTGTAACTGCTTTGCATCAGGTATTACCCACCCCTGTATGATCTCATCATGGCTCAGTGCAAGTGATGTCTGTAGCCACTTATGATGTAAATGCTTTCCATCTACTTCTATTCAAATGTACACGCTGTAAATCAGGCATATTGAAATATTGCAATGAGATTTGTATATATTATATTGAATTTATATTGATCTTAATTCATTTATATATACAATTGTATATGATGCGACCTATATACAATTCTTTGGTTATATACAGCAATGAGTTTTTTAAAAATTTTATTATTTTCCTTATTCTTTTCTCTTTATTTTTTCTTTCTAGAAGCTCTGAAGGTTTTGGAATTACCTAAGAATTGTTGTCATACACTATGTTTCCAACTTGGATTTGGCTTATACATCCATTGTAGATTCAATATTAAACTCAATCTTTGGCAATAACAGTTACAGATATATAACTAACGGCGAGTTACGCTGGCGCTCATGTAGAATTGCCTATTTTAAGATGGCCGCCACTGTTTTCCGAGTGGTATAAGTCCTTCTTTACCTTTGTGAAACCC
Organism: Calotriton arnoldi; assembly: GCA_963921515.1. Lineage (NCBI taxonomy): Eukaryota > Metazoa > Chordata > Amphibia > Caudata > Salamandridae > Calotriton > Calotriton arnoldi. The sequence goes on from CAWUFW010000401.1 coordinate 2,972,809, forward strand.
TTACAGGATATGATTTTGCACGTGTGGTGCGTTATTTGATTTTTGGCCTGATAACTCCTTTCAGAGTGATTCGTGCAGACACTAAGATAGAGACACTTGGAGTTTCTTTATTAAAGTTTTTTCCATTCAAGTTATGCTCTTGCTTATGTATAGATGACTATCTTAAGATGGCCGCCACTGTTTTTGGGTGGTAAGTCCTTCCTTATTTTCGTGATAGTTTCACAAGAAGTGACCTCGCGCATTCGGCGCATTATTTAATCGCTCGGTTTTTGGCCCGAAGACCCTCTCGGGAGTAATTTATGTGGACAGGAAGCTAGAGGTAAGAGGCTTGCCGTTTTTTCTCCTTTTTCCTCGCAGTTATAGCCCCAAGCTTTGTTATTTATAATGGGCACAGCCTGTTTCGGTTGAAAGGCTTTTTCCATCGTTTATGAGATGCATATGAGCCGGTCTCCTTGCAGGGATTACAGCACTATACCTAATTACGGTACGGCACGATGGCATTGCGTATATTTGCTCGAAACTGAATGGGCACATAAACAGTACATAAAGCTTGCACTGTTGTTTTTAAGGCCTGTTTTCAGGAGTAATAAAAGATCAATAGCTTTTCTTCCCCTTTTTTGCTACATCAGCTGATTGACATCGTACTTGGGTGCCTATCTTATGTTTGCTTTGGCCTCCATCATTTTTGTACTCGATATGGTCAGCAATTAATGTGCTCATCTTCTATTATTGTAATTAATTTTTCATTGTTTCGATGAAAGCTGTAATGTTTGCACACTGTTGGGAACCTGCATTAATTAAGGTCCTTCTTGGAACAATGTTGTTGCTTATGAAGCACTCTTGCTCAGCTTATACTCAGTTCCTTTAGGAAATTGACTCAAAACCTTCTTAGTTTTTATTTTATTTATCTAGTTTAAAGTCTAAATGTCATATATGGTTCCGTTTCAGAACCCGTTGGGCTGGACTGAGCCATTGAGCCTTGTCCCATATGTTGGTACCAATTTATTAAAGGCTACTGACAGGTAACATCCAGAGACATTAGTTAGCATGCTGTTTTTTCCTATTAACATATAATAGAACTTCATCTTTTCTATTTCTTTTAGTTTATTATTCATGAATAAACTCCTGTAATTATGCGATCCACAATCACAGATGCTTAAGCCTTCTGCCAATTAATTTGGCTAGAAGTATAAGATGTGCAGTATTAGCATGGATTCTTGTAATGTATCATCTGTATTCACAAGGTATTACAATTACTTATCTAATTTCTTTTATTCTTTTCAGTTTTAAAATTATTTGAATGAACAAGCCGTTTCATTATTTCCCCTATTTCTGGGGCCATTGAATTTATGCACAAGCTCCTGTGATTATAATCAAGCATCTCCTTTGGATGCGAGTATGGCATGTGACATTCTTGCCTCCTCTGTCCCTTTTCATAGGTGGATAGGGCCATTAACAGTTGTTCATCCCCTTTTTTTGGTTTCATAGCATCATTTTATAGAGTCAATTTCCGGGTGGACTCCATACGATCGTTGTACCTTCGGTTGGGTCTACTTTAAGAATAGGTGAATTGATTACCACATCTCTTTTTTTGAAGTTATGGGCTATTTTTGCACACTGACTTTAATTCTTTTCACACATATTTGTTCTCAAGATGGTTTGAGGGTCTTTCCATCCCTTCCCCTTGGTGGTGGTAGTGATTGTTCGGTTTTCCATTTTTATTTTTCTACTCTTTTCTTCTTTTTCTTTATATAGAAAAAGATTTTGACTCATTTTTTGCTGTGATATAACTTTTGAATGTTTGATACCCATGTTTATATATTCTTGCTTTTAGATGTTTTATTGAAACTGGTTTGGACGCTCATAATTATCGTTTGTCCGGATGATGACCATTTAGCTCTACTATGGTCGAAACACAGTCGACACACATATGTGGCCGAAATTGAAGAGGACGCATTGTTTGCTTTGTGTTGTTTCAGTTTTGTCCTGAACTTCTTATTTTTGTAAACGTTTTCCTCAGCCACTTGTTTGTTTACACACTGTATTGTTTATAGGTCTGTTTGCGTAATGTGTTGAGCGCCATTTGTCTTATATGTTTTAAAATTGAACTATTTATCATTGTTAATAAAAAAATAAAACAATTCTATGAATTGTATATACTTAAACATGGTTTTTCTCTTTTCTTTTCTGTTTCTTCCTTTGTATAATTTTCCATATTCTTTATATTATAATGTTTCTGTTTTCCTTTAGGTTTTTTGATTTTCTCTGGTTTGGATTAAAATTTGATGCACGTATTGTGTTAACTTGAACCCTTGTTAGGATTCCAGTATTGTTTGCCCCTGGTTCAGGTTTTCAGGGCTGCCCCTGTTGTTGATAACTATTTCAGCATGTACATGGCGGCCTTGGCCAAAAGCAACTTAGCCTTCCGCTCCCTGATGGCCTTCAGATGCATCAATGAATGGGGCTAAGGGGTCATGCTCCAAGCAGAATCGCCACATATAGATGTCATGTACAAATATTACAAATAAATAAATGTAGGTCAAACAATGCTCTCTTTTTATAGCTTTCACAAACGGGTTTTAACTCTACGGTAGAAGAAAGAAGAACAATACATTTAAGGTTGCATGCTCTTCAGTATAGGAAGCTAAGATTGTGCATTTATACAGTGTTTTCAGCTACTCAAATAGTGTAACCTATACTGTGAAGAACAAGTTCCTTATGTGCAAACACAAGTTACCTGTAAAAGTGACATATGAAATAGTAATAGAGGCTTTTTAACACTATACAACTATTATCTGACACTATACAACTACTACAAAGAGCATTTGCAGGTATCTTATGTAAGTAACCAAGTAAACATTATCCTAACATGTCAGAATACAATGAGGATCATAAATGCCATGCCATTCAAGGAAAAAGAAAACTCAACTTGGAAACAAACTAAAACAGAAACGACGTAACAGCAAAATATTAACCAAGGAAATCCATTTTTTGTACTCACTGTTCGTGCTAGATCTCTGCATATTGTGTTATGAGACAAGAGCTGCAGTTTGATTTCAGTATCCCATTTTCGACATATTTGAATATATTCATGACTTCCCAAACAGTGTGCACTGAAAACAAATATATAAAAGTGCATAAAATACTAGTGCAGACATACACAAGTAGCGTTAATCAAATGTGACAGTTATAGAACAGCTGGCTAACAAAAGGATGCAAACCGCTCAAAGTAGTTCTCAAAGAATCTTGCACGATAGATGGAGAACGACATCTGAAATATGTATATTAAATATGTACTTACCATAACAAGATCTTCTAGCAGCCTACCTCTTCAGGAGTTGCAATGTACTTTGGCTACTTTTACCCTTCAGACAAGGCAGCTAATGATGCCACGAATACTTAACAAAACTGAGCAACAGCACGGTGACATCAGAGTACGACTCAAAGCACACATCTCTTAAATTAGTTCACCAAGACATCTTACATTCTTGGACTGCGATAGGATTTTTTTTGCTACACCTATATCCTTCTCATTAATTCATTTTTAAAGGATTTCCATAACTAGACTTTATACTTAGAATGGTGCAACAAGAGGAAAGCCAGATTAATTCCTTAGTACAGAAGACTAAGCAACCCGATATGTCCTCTGCTCAGGCCACTTCGCTGGGGACCGCGGGGAGCCTGAAGGCACCTGCAGTTCCTGCCCGATCCCCGCCTCCTGCGGGAGGCAGAATTGCTTTGAGACCCAGGGAGCTGCTAACATGCAGCTCCCTGGATCTCAAAGCAAGGTCTGTTTCGCTGCTCGCTTCACAGCGAGAGCAGGGAAATGGACACTGCTCTGCTTTCAGCAAGCGAGAGCATTTTTGCTCGCTTGCTGAAAGCAGAGAGTTTGCTATTGCTTGGCAGGAGCAAGCCACAGCAAACTGCAATGTCCCAGGGGTGAGCACCCCAGGACATTGGTGGAGCCTGCCCTGGGGGGTGGCAGTTCCCAGGGCCATCTAGTACTCCAGGAGAGGGGCCGCGCAGCCCCCCTCCCTTCTTCAAATTTGCCCAGAGGACTTGGTGGTCCTTTTGCTGGCGGCCCACAACAGACCCCCTTCATTGTTGTCTTTTTGTGCCCCTGGGAGGTGGCAGTCCCCAGTCTGCAGGGGGGCCAATAGGGCCTCCCGGTTTGATTCCCATATTACATTTGTGCCCCGGGGAGGAGGCAGTCCTCAGGGCTGGGGGGGAGGGGCATAGGGCCATAGGCTTGATTTTCATATTACATTTGTGCCCGGGGAGGTGGTGGTCCTTGGGGCTTTGAACAGCCCGGAGGAGGGCGGGCCCATGTACTCCCTCCTATATTTTCATAACCACCCAGGGCCTATAATTAACGAAGCGCGAAGGATTGAGAGAAAAACACTGGTTCTAAAAAGCAATGTTATTGTATTAATTCTTGAATCCTCACTCCTCCTTTCTAGAACTTTTTAAATGAATCAAGTACTTGTATGCCTTTAAAAGCCTTAAAACTCACTTTGAAAATGGCATCCTAGATTGGCTCTAAAGTCCAGAGACCTGGAAGACACGAAGACTTAGCAAGGAAGCTCTCCATTTAACAGTCCCAGCAGAATAAAGAACTTGTACAAACACGTAAAGCTCCGTTTGTTCAATATACTGATATTGCGCCACACTCTCAACAACCTGATGTTCATCACCTTCTCCAGAATAGTGTAACAAAAGTGAAATGGTGGAAGACTACAGGGGGCACAATTGCCCTAGTGTGATTCTGTCTTGCTTCAGTTTTGCCACACAGCAGTCTTATTTTGACTCCAACAGTTATTCTTCCCAGTGCTCTTGATACCCAGGCAGTTGACCCAGAGCAAATATGCCTTGGTACTATTTCCCACCTGGGCACCGAACTTGGGTTTTAGCACTATTTACCACACAAGTCGACAAAATCCAGATTACAAGAATTTTGCCAATGGACATTACTAAAGTATTAAATGGACCATTAAGTTCTAACAAATCAAAAATACATAAATTATGCTGAAAGGTTAACACTGCTCAAATGACATACAAGCATGAGGAAGATTTTGCTAAGCATGGGGGAGAAATGACAAAACAGAACTGGCCTATTGTGCAATTCTCTTTCCTGGCATGCAGAGATTATGGTAAACAGAAAATGGACACATTTAGTTAGCTTCAAATCCATTTATGTTACAAAAAAATAATTTAAAACCTTTCACTGTTAGGGGAATCAATATTTCACAGACTAATACTGCTTACACATTTATAAAAAGGTGCTTACTTCTGCAAAACTTCTTCTTGGCCACACACTTTCAGGATATAGCTTCCAATGTCAACTTGATTCAAATCATCATGAACCCAACAAAGTGCTTGCATGATAATAAGCTCAACTGGTGAACTCACTACAACAATTGGAAAAAAGAAAAAATATTTGAAGTTACAAAATGTACTACTTAATTTTGTTTTGCAACAATACATAAATAATCCATAAAGTACATATAACAAAGTGTGAACATGTTTTAAATAATCACAACTACAGTTGGCAACTGAGAAACCGCTTAGGAGACCGGAAATCTGAACGAAATTCATTCAAGAAACCCTACACATTTTAAGGTTGAATGAAAAAATAATATTACAATTCATAGTGATTACTGTTAACTGAAAAGCCAAGCAATTTCATAAAAATGTAATTAAAAAAAAATGCGAAGTCACCAATTTAGGTGAACTCACGTACTCAGATGAACAGCAAGGAGATACTGGTGAAGACAGAAGTGATAAGCCTCAAGTGCCAATGCTGGAAAGCAATCCCTTTCCTGCAGGTTTTGTATTACTTTTGAGACCAGATGGTCTATGTTTTTCCTCTTAAGATGAATGATGTGCAAAGAATGACACTATTTGCTAAAATGTAGTAAGTCATTGATAAAAAACATCTAAAGCCTTAAGACCATTATCTCTGTGTGGATAAAGTTTAACAGAAGATCTCCATCCCACTATACGGATGAGGGGAATGCAGGGTCAAGTCATTTGCCAGGAGCCCAAGCACATTCACCATGCAAAGGACGGAAGACTCATTAACATGTCACTCGCTACTGAAAATCTGTCAGTTATGGATATATGGCAGCCTACAATATCCAACAGGCTGCATGTGGGGGGCGGGGGGTTAATTGTGGTAGTCACTGAGCTCCATGTGAATGAATAATATCAAAAGGATTATCTCAGGGGCATGGCCAAAATGGCGGCGTGAACGGACGCGTTTCACCGGAGCTCCGTCCCCGCCTGGCCTACAGCATCATCTAAAGCATTCCCTGGCCGGTAAAATGCCGCAGGGGAGGATCGATTGGCCCTGAGAAGAGAGTCATCCACTCCGGGGCTCACGAGTGGTGCGTCTGGTGGGCAGTGGGGCACATGCAGATCTGGGGCCTACCTCCACGCGGGCTGCTTCGCCCTCCGGAGCCTGCGGCGGAGTGCTGAGGCAACCAAGAGAGCGGGGCTAATCGGCCCCCACCGGAGAGGACCCGACGCTCCTGCTGGTGCTGCTTGATCCTTTGTGTGTGCCTCGCTGGAGCCTGGCCTTGGTGCAGACCAGGGGCGCTTCCGGCCGGTCTGGAGGGAGCACATCGGCATTAGTGTGAAGCAAGTGCCGCTGTTCGCGCTCCCTCGGTCGCCCCTCCCCTTATCCCGGAAGTGCAAGGGCCCGGGGCCCGCGGTGGGTGCCAGTGTATCGTCTCGCGCTTGGGCCAGATTCGGAACGGCCCCCGCCCCCCCCCCCCTCTTTACATCCAGCTCCACCGAGGATGGTTTCACTGTGATGGGTGGGGGTTTGCAGAGGATCAGGAATCGACGAACATTGCGCCCTTGCTGCGGCTGGCCCAGCTGGGGGCTTGGGGCTAAATCTGGAGTCAGCAGCAGGATTGATTTTGCTTCACGGGGCTAGAAAGGCACAGGGGCCCAGTCGCTCCTTCAGATTGGGACCGATCAACCCGGGGCTTGACGGCCCAGGACACAGCTAGTGCATCCTGACCACGCTTTCCACGGTCAATCCCGGTCCTCCCTGCTGCCGCGGGCCGTAGGCGGTGGGCCCCATCTGACTTCCTCTTCGGCCTGAGCTGCCCCCCGGCCCTTGTGCCACAAGAACAGTGGTGTGGGAATACGGGAGGCCCCCGCTGAGCGAGATGTGTCGTTTGGAGTGGCCTCAGGACCTCACGACCAGTGTGGAAGTGGTGCCTGACAGTAAAGAAACACTATCCTAGCCCGGGGGCAGGCGGTAGAAGCCTCTTACAGAACCGTCTGGGAGGATTAGAGAGTGGGGATCGTTCCTCACCCTCGCCACGATCCGTGTCTGCTCCTCCACCAATCTCGCCAAGCAGCTACCTGTTCCCATACTAACAGAGTGATGGCCACAACAAAAACAAAGAAGGACCGTTCAGTTAGCGACTTGCCGCTAAAAGGTGCAGCAACGCCCAGCAGGAGAAGATGGTGGCGAACGAGTCGAAGCACCCTGGCGGGGAGAGGGCGTAGAGGGCTCGGTTACCTGCAAGTTTCTGGATTCCCTGTTCGCTACGCTGTGGGAGGACCTGCATACAGTAAAAAAGGACTTGGCTTTGGAGTTAGGAGAAGTGCACCGAGATATAGACGAAGTAGGGGAGAGGGTGGCGACCCTTGAGGAGGGAGCTACGGCAAGGGACACGGAAATAGAAGCCCTCCAGCAGGAAATTATCCCCCTCCAGGATCAGCAACTTGAGTTGCAGTCTCATGCCGAAGACTTGGAAAACCGGTCCACAAGAAACAACGTCTGCATCCGGGAGTCCCTTCGGGAGCGGAGGGCAAGGACCTCGAGAGCTATGTCCAGGCCCTCTTCGGTAGTATCTTGGGGGGGGGACGCGCCGAACAACATCAAGATAGACCGGTGTCATCGGGTGGGTCTGCCCCGGGCACCACCCCGCACGCCAGCCGACATCCTGGTTTGTGTCCACAACTTTAGAGAGAAGGAAGCAATACTCAAGGCTACCAGAACGGAGCAGAAACTACAATTTTGCGGTCATTCGCCACAGCTGTTCCAGGATTCGCGGCTTCAACTCTGCAGAAACTAAGGGAGTTCCGCCCTGTTACCAATCACCTACGCTCTAAAGGAATTGCCTACTCTTGGGGCCATCCCTTCCACCTTATTTTTCAACTAGACGGCAAGTCATTGAAGTTACGCTCCCTGTCGGAGGCGTGTAAGACTCTCAGCATCGATCCCGATGCCCGGGACTCCCAAGGGCCTTCATCGGAAAACAAACCTCTGGGCCGAGACCACCACAGATCTGTTTGGGGCCTACAGCTAGATCAACACCGACCGACTCGGTCAAAGAACGATCGGAGGTCTTGTGCTCCCTCGCCGGCGACTGCAAGCCCCCCATGAGGTACTGTGCGGAGTTTCGAAAGAAAGGGCCAAGTAGAGCGGGGCGGCGTTGCGGCACTGCATCACTTTGACGGTCTCTGATATTCAGCTCGACCCTGGCTGAACCCGTCAACTGGTTCCTGCCTCTTAATATGGACTCTATTGTTCCTATATTTGTTTTTGTTACTTGTTTGGTGGCTGGGATGTTATGGTGGGTTGCCCCTTCCGACGGGCCGCACCAGAGTATTGCAGAACACACATGGCCTACCATGAATCAACTGCGACGGGCTGGCCCCTGTGTCTCTTTCAGTTTGCCCAGTGATCCGCAAGCCTTACACTATCTAACTGCTCCCCATCTCGACCACCTGGAACTTAAAATAATCATCCTCAATGTTCGAGGCCTTAACAACCCTGTTAAAAGAGCTTTGGTCCTCTCTCTCCTAGAACTCTCGCAAGGGGACATATGCTTGATTCAGGAGACACACTTACTTTCCAAAGTCACACACAGAATGCAAACCAAGAGATTCCCGCAGCAGTTTTGGTCTTCAGAGAAAGGGAAAAAGGGCGGGGTAGCTATCCTTCTCTCTAAGCGCTTCAAAGGGGAAGTCCTAGGTCCATTTTGTGAGGTCAGAGGTCACTTACTAGCCCTGCGGTTGCAACTTGGAGCACTTCATCTCACTGTCGCCTCGCTCTATGCCCCAGACGAGCGACAAGAGGATTTCATAATTGACGCCTTAGCTCAAGTGCTCCATTTCCCAGACCCAGCTATTCTGGTGGGGGTGGACCGCAACATTGTGATGAACACGGAACAGGACCGTTCAGGTCAGAGAGTAGGACACACTGGGTCCCTCTCCCCAGCGGGGCTGACTTGGCTCACTGAATGTGGCCTGTGCGATGTTTGGCACTCGCTCCACCCCGACGAACGTGACTTCACCTTTTACTCTGCAGCCCACAAGACTTACGCATGCCTGGACCACTTCCTGGCCTCCCCCTCAGTATGGGAACGAGTATCGACATCCACCATTGAGCCCCGTACGTTATCTGATCACGCCCCTATCACTCTCACCTTGCGCATCTCCACTCCCCACACCCAGACCCCACTTTGGCGTTTGCGGGAGACCCTACTACATTCACCAGACACAGTAGCAGCTCTCAAGAAAACATTGGTAGACTACCTGGCCCTCAATGACACTGGCACGGTTGCACTCGCCTGTGTGTGGGAGGCCCTAAAACTGGTTGCACGTGGGGCCCTTATAGCGAAGGCCGCGCACGACAAATAAGCGGAGGAAAGGTAAAAGGCAGGAACTTGAGAAGTCAGTACTTCTCAACCTATTGGAATCTATCCACAAGAGCACCGTTGCTCCACGGGTGTGGCGCGAACTGGAGAAGGTGAGGCTGCAGCTCGCACGGCTAGAGCAGAATTTGCAATGCTACGCCTCAAGCACAAATTTTATCTTGGGTCCAACAAAGGGGGTGGGGGAGGAGGATGCTAGCCCATCGGTTGCGTTCGGGCCCTGAGGTCTCCGGCGCCACTTGCATAGCCGAGAAATTTCAGGCGTACTACACCGAACTATATGCGAGGGACCCCCACCTGGAGCCAAACCCCCAGCTTTACGTCCGGCGGCAGCAGTCACGTCTCTTCCCACTGCCGAAGCTGAAGGATTAGATCAACCTATCATAATAGAAGAGGTGATATCAGCGATCGCAAGACTGAAACCTATGATATCACTGGGCCCGGATGGGTTTAGAGCATTTTTTTAATCAGACTTTCTGTGGGGAGCTGGCCCCATTCCTGACTCACCTCTTTAACTCCTTTGCCGAAACGGGCACTCTTACAGAATCCATGTTACAGGCTACAATTTCAGTAATACCTAAGCCAGGGTAAGATCCCAAACTGTGTAGCTCATACCGCTCCATCTCCCTTCTCAACGTGGACGCAAAGCTGTTTGCTGGCATCCTAGTACATCGCCTCAACCAGGCCTCATTGACCCGGATCAAGCTGGGTTTATCCCCTCCCGTCAGCGTGGGGATAATACCAAGCGCATCTGCCATCTAATTGACAAAGTGCACCGCTCCCGGGAGAAGGCCCTGCTCCTGGCGGTGGACAAGGAAAAGGCATTTGACCGGTTCACTGGCCTTATTTATTCGCTACCCTGGAGCGGTTTGGGGTGGGCGAGCGGTTTGGGAAGTGGATCAAAAGCATCTACAGCTTTCCAAGTGCTGCGGTTCAGGTTAATGGGATTAGCTCACGCGGTTTCATCATTGAGCGAGGTACGAGGCAGGGCTGCCTGCTCTCTCCGCTCCTCTTTGCTCTGCACATTGAGCCGAAAGTAAGAGAATGCGAACGTGTCGGGTGTCCCTTTCGGTTCTGATCAGCATTTAATCAGCCTTTATGCAGACGATATTATTTTCTCTATCACGCATCCTCGCTCCTCTCTCCCAGCCATCATAGTGGACCTACACAACTTTGGGGCCACATCTGGATTCTGAGTGAATGGGTCGAGACAAACCTCCCTTACTTGGGTCTCGCCCTAGCACAGAACCTTCCTAAAACTGCCCAGACTAACCTAATCGCTCTAATTCACAAAGACCTAGCACACTGGCAAAGATTATCCCTTTCCTGGCGGAGTAGAATAGCTGCAGTGAAAAAGAATGTCCTCCCCTGCGCCCTGTACATTTTTCAGACACTCCCTCTTACCCCGCCACCAGGGGTGGTGGGCACCCTTCAAAGGGAAATAGATCGTTTTATCTGGGGGAAAACGAAGCCAAGATTGCAAAGGCAGTTGCTGCAGCGCACAAAGCGGGAGGGGGGCCTGGCCATGCCTAATGTACTATGCTATTATCAGGGGGCGCAGTTGCGCTACCTGGTTGAATGGAATCGCTCTATGATGGAGAAACACTGGGTCTTCATGGACCAGACAGTGGCTGGTGCACACATCTGGCGTGAAGCTTGGCTCCCTCGCGCCCATCGGGCAAGGGGGCTCTACTCGTCTGCCGTGACCAGTTCGGCGATGAAGGTGTGGGATAAAGTGGCTACGGCGGCGGGGCTCTCTTCCTTCCCTTCTCCCATGACGCCCCTGTTCGCAAACCTGGATTTCCCTCCGGGCATGACTCCAGGTATCGCCAAGCGTTGGACGGCAGGTGGGTGCAAAAGAATGGGTAGCCTCTTCGAGACGGGCTCATCCTTTTTGACCAGCTTAAGACTCGCTATTCTCTTCTAGATAAGGACCGATTCACTTACTCTCAACTGACGCACTGGTTCCTCAATCCTGAGACTCGGGCGCGGGTGAGCCGACCTATGACCCCCTTTGAGAAGTGGCTATTCCTTAAAGCGGACGATAAAAAGCTCATATCCGAGATCTATTGCTTCCTGCAGTCTACACACCGCAACACTAAGACACCGGGTCAACTTCTATGGGAATCAGAACTGGGCCATACTCTCTCTGACAAAGATTGGGAGGACATATTCTATAGGGCGCACCATACAGCTCATAACTCTGCTCACACTGAAACCGCATACAAAATCATCACGTACTGGTACTACACCCCCACACGTATACATAAATGGAATACGCAGAGCGATGGTGCTGGAGGGGTTGCGGTAATCCAGGGACGCTGCTCCACCTTTTATGGCACTGCCCAAAGCTTACTTGATTTTGGGAGGAGGTACTGGGTGACATGGACTGTGCCTTTAAAACTGAGATCCCACGGTTCCCCGCTTACACCCTTTTAGGACTACCTAACGCACTCACATATCCCCTTTGCTCCCCCAGAGGAACACAGATAGCACTAGCCCTGAACGCCGCACACAGGCTGCTGCTGACAAATTGGGGCACAGACAAAATCCCAGATCATAGACAATGGCTCCTCCAGTTATGGTCTCTCCTGGGCATAGAAAAGCTGTAAATGGCAACCGGATCTGATCCTTCAGCTTTTTCTAAAATCTGGTCCCCCTTTATCTCCATCCTATCCATAAATTTTAGGGAACTGTCATGCCCAGTCTACTTGCGACTCTTCACTCTTGAGGTTATTACCTTGCACCCATGAAGAGGCTGGAAGCAGATGAATCAGCTGGCCCTTTTGCTTGAATGGCTGCTCTTGATACTCATAGCCTGATGGTCTGGTTCACTGTCGGAAGGGGTAGGGGGCGGGTAAGTGGGTTTCTCTGTCTTGTTTTTAACTTTGTTTTCCCGGGTTCATTGTTATTAATTGGCCTGCATTTCGACCTATGGAGCACAGCTATTACCTGTCAAGCCTGCACTGAGTCGATATCAGGGCCTGAAGACCGCTATACTCTCCTTTGACACTATACAGTTTCCCTTCACTCTGCACAAAATACGTGGCAGGCCCTTAAGGGTTGTAGGCAACATGCTGTGTTACATTATTATCTTATTGCAATAACATACTGTTGTACCGCTACTCTATTTCTACCACATATCAGACCTCGTGGCCAGCCCGGTTCGGGTTGTAGGCGGCTTGCTGTGTAGTAGTGAATTCACGTGATTTGCCAATAAAAAAGAGATTTGGTTCTAAAAGGATTATCTGATTTTACATCCTTATTGAGATCACCAGCTGCAGTTTCTACACACTATTTGGACCTGTACAAATATTTGGTTTTGTGCATTTAACGTTTTTGGACCTGATATGAGTAAGGTATTCATTGTTCAGAGTTTTGGAGGATGTGTTCATTTTGAGAGGCTTTTTCCGCACACTATGAAGGGGTGAGAAGCAAAATCTCTCTACTCCGGCCTCCCCAATCACACAGCACTAACACATTAGGAGGAGTAGCGAGCAGTGTTGAAAAGGTGGCACATGCTCTATGAGAAAATACTGCCCTCACTCACAAAGTTGTGACATACTTCATCATTGGGCTTGCTTTCAATACACCCCTGCCAGACCAACGCCTGGGGTGGAGCATAAGGGAGGGGAAGACAATACACACATGAAAAATAAATAATACCTCAATATGCTTTGGGATCACCAAAAGAAAGTGCAGTAAAGGTATAAAACTAGCTCGGTGGTGTCTCTGTGCAACAATTTATTCCTAGACCCACTGTCTAGGTCTAAAAACGTGAAGGATAGTGGTGATGGGAGAAATTTTAAGAGTCCCTTCACCCCTCCTTACTGCCACAGTGTCGACATGTTTCAGCCATGTTCAAAAGTGCCCACAGTGTTGGGTCACACCGGCATTCTTCAGGACCAATCGGATCCCAAGTGTTATATTTACCCTCTGTACCAAGTAGGTAGTGTTAGGAATCTGTGATTTCCAAGCAGAGGATATCCTACGTAACGTAGAATTTGTTATCGAGTTTCATCAAGAACAATGCTTAAAATGGCGCCATTTTAAGCATTGTTCTTGATGAAACTCGATAACCAATTATACGTTTGGAAATCACAGATTAATTATGATTTACTCTGCTAAGTTTAGGTATTAAGAGGGAGGATAGTCTCTTGCCGCTAGATCAATGAGAAGGCTTGTGGAGCTGAACTGCCTGAGGTGTTCATTCGATATTGGGGTTGAGGAGATTACTGGAGTTTGGCTCACACAACCAATGCACCGCAAAATATCTCCCTTGACTAGTCTATCTACTGTTACCTTGGCTTCCAGCGGCAACATTCCAGTATCACCGTAAGTCTGTCATTATGTGCTTCTAAGGCACAGCAGAAGAATTGAGATTTGTGGAGTTGGAATTCGGGGGGAGGGTGGGAGTGCTTCCATACATGGATAGTTTCACAGAATATAAAGGAAGCAAGAGAGTAATAATTTTAAACAATGCACCTCTACCTGCCATAGAGAGTAGAAGGGATGCCCAGGCTCTGAGATCACGTTTAGGCTTCGTGAGGGGAGGGGATATGTTCAGGATCCAATATCAGTTGAGACTAGACCATCACGATTCTCAGGTACCGGAAGTGGTCCCCCACCACATGAAATCAAATATAGGCTAGGCGTGGTGGCATATTCCCTGTCACCCGCACCAGTATGGACTTGTCCAAACTGACCCGAAGTCCTGCTGTATCTCCATAGATCTTCAGGATCTTCATAAACACACGGGGGCATTCCATCTGGCTGCTAAACCTAGAGTAGCAAGTAGTCAACATAAAGAAAAATTCTGTCTTCATAGCAGTCTTTCCATCTAAAACCCCTTTCACGGTCCTCTTGTCTGATTGATTCCACCAGGGGTTAGCAAGTAGTGCCAGTCTTTGCACTAGGGTTTCTACCACTAGGGCATAGAGCAATGGGAAGAGCAGGCATCCCTGCCATGTGCCCCGCTCAAGAGGGAATGGGGCAGAGAGCTTCATTGACTAGGACCTGGGCCCATGGGGTGGCAAATGAGGTGTTTATGAATCTGTGGAAAAGTATACCTGTGAGAAATGGGGTTGTTTTTTGACAAAGTGGAAGCAGCAGCCAACAATCCTTGTCAGGGTGAGGCGCAAGCCAACACTAAATTAACCTGTGGAACCCTCTGGTAACTTGGCACAGAGCTGTCATGCTTAATTCAGAGGCAATGTGTAAAGTATTTGTGCAACATTTCAAACAGTAATAAACTGAAAAACACCACACAAAAAGGACCCCACACCAGATTAGAAAAGGAAAATGTTACTTTCCCCGTAAGCATCTGTATGTGGCATGTAGTGATGTACATTCACATGCTGTGCATACTCCTGCCATCTAGTGTTGGGCTTCGATGCGTGCAAGTTGTTTTTCTTCGAAGAATTCTTCTCGAGTCACAAAGAAGTGCAACTCCACCTCGTGCTCCATTGTTAGATTGATTTTTTTCAGCCATCGGGTTTCCGGAGGTATGAAAGTTTAAAGAATTCAATGAAAATAGTGCCAATAAGCACAAAGCGTCAACTGTGGGTATCTGGTCCCGGAACAAAGTCACAAGTTCAGGCCGACCGCGATGGAGCGCAGGCCAGCTACAGAGACCTAGTTAGGCCTGCTGTACAAAGTACCTTAAATCCTGGTTTGCAAAGCGTGAGGGTCCGCGTTGAAGATGCGTCGGTTCCGAGATGCTGCGATGAGAGATTCTGCATCATCGGCGAGGACCCGTCAACTAGGGCTTACAATGCAAAGTTCAGCGTTGAGGATGCATCGCGCGGTTGGGGAGATATGTCGGTTCCAAGGTGCTGTGAGGCTGTAATGTGGAATCCCACATCGTGAACAAGGGATGGAAGGGTCTATGCTGAGGATTTATCGCACAGCGGCGACTCTGATGAGGTGGTGGGCTGCAATGTGGGTCTTTGCGATGAGGAAAATTCACACAGCGGTGACAATGAGTCAGTTCTGCTTGGGGTTGCGTCGTGCAGCAGAGATGATGTGTCAGTTCTGGGCTGTGGGATATGGCCTGTGTCAGTTCTGCTGGATCCACAGAGGCTGGCAGAACACCTTAGGCCCACTTCCAAGGGTCCAGGACTAGGGTGGAGCCACTTGGCAGGGTAGACTAACAGATGGCAGAGTCCAGATGCTAGGGTCAAGGTTGTAGAAACCTTCCGTACCTAAAGCTCAAGTCAGGCAGCCAGCCAACAAGCCCTTGGAGTCAGTCTGGGATCGTGGGTTCAACAGTTTCGGGTCCAGTCCTGCTCATCCAGGCAAGAGGGCAGCAGGTCAGCACAGCAATCCATCTTCCTGGCAGAGTACCCTTAGGTCCAGAAGTTTACTGAAGAGTTGGTGTCTGAAATTCCAATATATATACCCAGTTGTGTCTTAGAAGTGGGGCGAAGCTGTAGGGAGGCAGACGTTACACCCAGCGCCAGTGTTGACTGTGCCTATGTGTAGCCTCACAGTTTGTGTTGTGTGTTGGCTGCAAGGCTCCATTTCGCAGGGTTTTTCTCTGCAGGGCCCCCTGGCCGCAGCTGATCTGCTGCGTAGAGGCAGCAGGCCGCAGGCTGACCCTGAGCCTCCGACTCCCCTAGGCTATACATGGCCCCCCGAGGACGAAGGAGGGGCAACAAGGTTGGACCAAGACGAGATCACTAAGGCCACTAACGAGCCAACTGGCCACCGGGGAAGCAGCAAAGATAAGATGGATGTTCTCGGTGGCACCAGCATCAGAAGCAGATTGGGCTCACATGAGAGGCAACACTTGACAGAGCCAGTGTCTGTAGAAGGTCCTCCCACCGAGGCAACACTAGTTTCAGGCCATATCCCACAGCCCAGCAGCACATTGCAGGCCTGCCACACAGGAGAAGACAAGCCGCTTCTCAAGCGTATCCCTCTGCCATCTGGAGTAGTCGCAGGCCTCCCAGCACAGGCAGGGTGCCAGTCAGGCCTGGTGAGTTGTCTTCCCCTCTCGGCTTCTCAGAGTTTTGGCCAGGAACGCCGGTAATAAGTATAAAGAGCATTCCTCCTTCGCTTTCCAAGAAGTTTGCAAAAGAATCACAGAGCATTATAAAGGATGTAAGTGGGTTCAAGTGAGAGCACTAATCTATGGTGTCTGCCACCTTGCATGGTCAAGCCATGCCCCCACACTTTAACCTTCTTAAGCTGCTGGGAAGACAAAAGCAGCGTTTCAACTTAACATGAAGAAGGTGAACGGCTATTCAGGACCTACCCCATTAAATGGAAGCTTTATAGTGCAAAATTTAAATGCTTGCTGTTTCTCATAAGCTCAACTGCTACTTGACAAGAAATGCATGTGCCTAGATAGCACACCATTGTCTAGTTACCACATTAGACTGTGATAAAAGGCACTTAAACTCAGTCAAACATCCTAAAGTTGGTCCCAACTTGTGCAAACCACATAAATACCAGATCTAAAAAAAATATTGTAGATCTTTTTCCAACTACATAAGACACCCCAAGAGGAAAAGGGAGACCTCACTGCTTAGTCTATCTCCTCTTGTGACCCAACCACCACACATACCTTCAGAGTGCTACACGTTCCATGTTACACTGCACCATCACAGAATACCAGATGCACTACTGTACATACAGAAAGAAAGGACACTAAAGAATAGCAGATATGGGGAACCTGCCTGTTGCTGATGGAGGAGAATCCAG
This sequence comes from Calotriton arnoldi, assembly GCA_963921515.1. Classification (NCBI taxonomy): domain Eukaryota; kingdom Metazoa; phylum Chordata; class Amphibia; order Caudata; family Salamandridae; genus Calotriton; species Calotriton arnoldi. Next base: position 2,990,196 of record CAWUFW010000401.1, read on the forward strand.
AGTAATGGTACCAATGGATAAGGCTCTATGTTTACTTCCTCGTATTGGATACAAAACAGTACGATTATGCCAGCTTCCAAAAAAGGAATCCAGAGTTCATGACAGACAGGTGCTGGCTGTAGATCCCTGTCAGAGGGCTGTTCGGTCCAAAGCTTTATCAGGCTTGTGTCTTCTTTTATGGCACTAATAATCCTACACCTAGGATGAGCCAATGCATTTTGCAGGACAAAAATAATGCCATCTTTTTTAAGGTTTCATAACACATCCTAAGTCTTATCAAATTTGCGTTGGTGCAGTAGGTACTCTGAGCACGAAAGTTTAGAACATCAGCACTTGAAGAGTACCTCTTAGGCAACTAACAGCATCGTGTTGCACAGATTTGTTAGAGCAGGTGTTGGTTTGAGGCTTTGGATGGCACCCCAGAGGAGACTCCAGAATTAATAGGATTTAGCACCTCAAAGCCAATATCTGTGCAAGATATTTTGGGCAACCAAGTGACATTTTACTACACTGGACTAAGTTCCAATAACAAGTTTCTTGGCCATGCCAAAACTTGTTCAATTGAGCAGCTGTCAAGGTCAGTAGCCTGAAACTGACAGATGTAAACATCTGTAGCATGTAGTGCTGTGGATTCACATGCTTGGCATACTGCTGTTATCTAGTGTTGGGCTCGGACATTACATCTTTCTTTTTTACGAAGAAGCTTCATGTCATAAGATGTTGTTTGAGTCCTCTATTAGTACGCAATGCGTGTGGGCACGGACGCTACCTTAGATCGTTTTTTGTTCAGCGGGGAAAAGGTGAAAGTGCAGTAGAGGGTAAGAGTAATTGGATGTGGCCTGTGAATTGTAAGTTGGCAAATGGTGTGGAATTAAGAAAATAAGCTCTATCGCTGCTGGTGTCAGTAGAGAAGGGTGAGTGCATGCAAATCTACAGCACTGCACGCAGCGAACAGATGCTTAGAGGGTAACATTTTCTGTTTCAGCATGTGTGACTGTACATACCATGCTTTGCATCAACTGTAAAGCAGTTTCCTCTCAGAAGTGGCTGGCCAGCAGATAAAGAGTTTTGAAATAAGGTCCTAAGGACAATAGGGACAACCACAGCCTGTTGATGAGCTGGTATGTCCACAGAGTAATGCTTTGTAAACGTTTGTGGTGTTGACTATGTAGCTGATTTACAGATATCAACTTATTGGAGGTTACCCAAAAAAGCAAAGGTGGCTCCCTTTTTATGTGAAGAGTTTGCCCGGGGGGGTGCAGCAAGTACATGTTTAGCTTTGGCATGGCACATTTACATGCATTTGACAATCCACCCTGCAATGCCTGCCTTCGAAATAGACCCAAGTAGGTAATAGGAAAAGCAACAAAAAGATGGTTACTCTTGTAGAAAGACTACGTCTTTTCAGTATAATACACAAGCAGACACTGTTAGAAATGGGGTCTCTAGTTTGCAGTTGGTCAGAGTCGATGGCGCTGTCGTCAGTAAAACAAAGGGCTGCGATGTCGCGGTCGATACGTCGTGCTCTCCACGAGCGGTGACCACAGCTTCGGTGCAAGCAGCGGCGTCGAGGACGTCGTTGGGATTGCTTTTCTGGGTATTACAGCACAACCACTCAGTTCCAATGGCCCTGGACTGGTTTTTGCACCACTTGGCAATGCAGGACTGACAGCAGAAGAGTCCAAGTGCTGGTCACAAGATGCAGATTAGGGTTCTCCAACGAGTAGCTCGTGAGCTACTGCTAGCTCCCCAGCTACCTGCATGTAGCTCCCATATGTGCAGCCCACCCAACAAAATTAGAAGTTTTTGCTTGAGTGAATTAATATATGTATCCCAATATTAAAAAGTATGTTTGGAGGAGAAAATGTGTGCATTTTCAGAACTCCTAAGCGGATGTTTTTAGAAAAGGGTTGAGTTTCTCAAATATTTTTAAAGCTGGTATTTCAGTGATAAAGCATCTGGCACTGCGGAGACTTACTATTAATATTGTTACTTGGTGCCAGGAGCACTGCAGCTATGCCTGTTGTGTATTACACTTGTAAAGGGAATCCAAATTAGCAAAGCCTTTTTTTACATTACTGCTGGACCCAACCTGATGCACCCAGTGTGATCACTGCTGATAATCTTGCATGGGGTGGCCAATAATCAATTCTTGTCTGATGTGGTCACTATTACAACAGTAATAATATTAGTAGCTCTGGGTGATTTTTATTGAACACAAGTAGCTCCTATTTCAGAAAAGGTTAGAGTCCCCTGAGTAGACAAAGTCTTCGATATCCCTGAGACTTCTGCAACAGGAGGTCAGCTCAATTCAATCCCTTGGAGAACCTTGGACGGTAGGATACAGAAAGCAGAGTCCAGTTCTTTCACTGTCAAAGACAGCAGCAACAGGCCAACACAGCAAAGCAAAGTGGTAGTCCCTCCTTACAGTAACACAGAACTTCTTCCTGGCAGATTCTCCTCAATCCAGAAGTGTTCTGAAGTTATGGTGTCACAGCTACAGCACTTATACCAGTGTCTGCCTTTGAAGTAGGCAAACTTCCTAGGCAAGTCTTTGCAGTGCACAAGACCCTGCCTTTCCCTGCCCTGGCTCCAAGGGAGTGAGGGGGGGGCAGCTTTGTATGAAGGCAGGAACAGCCTTATTAAAGTGTCAGTAACAACTCCTCCCACTACTCTTGCTCAGGAAGGCATCAGGGTATGCAAGGCACACCTCAGCTCCCTTTGTGTGACTGTCTTGAGTGAATGCATAAGAGCCCAACTGTCAACCAACCCACACGTGGATTCCACAGACAGGCTGAGGGACAGAATGGTTGAGCAAGAAAATGCTCACTTTCTAAGAGTGGCATTTTCAAACACGCAATTTAAAAAGCAACTCCACAAAAAGATGTACTTTTAAATTGTGAGTTCAGAGACCCCAAACTCGATATCTCTATCTGCTCCCGATGGGAAATTACACTTAAAAGCAATTTTTAGGCAATCCCCATGTTACCCTATGGGCAAGATAGGCCTATCAATAGTGAATTACGATTATAGCAGTATTTCACTACTAGGACATGTAAAACACATCAGCACATGTCCTACCTTTTAAATACACTGCACCCTGCCCATGGGATGCCGTGGGCCTATTTTAGGGGTGACTAACAAGTAGTAAAAAGGACGGTTTGGGCCTGGCAAGTGGGTGCACTTGCCAGGTCGAAATGGTAGTTCAAAACTGCACACACAGACGCTGCAGTGGCAGGTCTGAGACATGTTTGCAGGGTTACTCGGGTGGATGGCACAATGAGTGCTGCAGGCCCACTAGTGCTAAAGAAACAATTGATGAACGGAATGCTGGACAATGCAAGCATTCACCCCAGTCACAAGGATCTGGGTTAAATCCATCATTCTTTTGCTCACCACACCACACCACCCCAGTTTGGACCCAGCCATATGCAAATCAGTCTTGACCCTGTTCCTTGTGGGAACAGTCCAGCCCGAACTGCCAAGCCAGGTCCTCCCTGGACCGGAAACAAGCATCCTGGGACCGGTTTCAGGGCATCACCCTTCATCAGCCAGGCTAGCTTGAATCCAGTGGTGTAGTGAGCACGGGACTCACGTCTGAGCATACCCTTCCCACTTACGGCAACATATGCAAAAAAACAATTGATGAACGGAATGCTGGACAATGCAAGCATTCACCCCCAGTCACAAGGATCTGGGTTAAATCCATCATTCTTTTGCTCACCACACCACCCCAGTTTGGACCCAGCCATATGCAAATCAGTCTTGACCCTGTTACTTGTGGGAACAGTCCAGCCCGAACTGCCAAGCCAGGTCCTCCCTGGACCGGAAACAAGCATCCTGGGACCGGTTTAAGGGCATCACCCTTCATCAGTCAGGCTAGCTTGAATCCAGTGGTGTAGTGAGCACGGGACCCACGACTGGGCATACCCTTCCCACTTAGGGCGACATATGCAAAAGAAACAATTGATGAACTTACAGGCCCTGGGCACACCTGGTGCACTTCACTAGGGTCTTACTATTAAATCAAATATGCCAATCATAGCTAAACCAATCACCAACACAATTTACACAGGGAGCACTTGCACTTTAGCACTGGTCAGCAATGGTACAGTGCCCAGAGTCCTAAAACCAGCAAAAATGAAGTCAGAAAAATACAGGAGGAAGGCAAAAAGTCTGGGGATAACCCTGCAAAAAGGGCCAGGTCCAACACCCACTGAAAGTCTAAGGTGTGCAACTCTCTTTCCACTATGGAATAAAGTTGTGGAAAGAATAAGGGCAGCTCAATATTCAGGTTAATGTGAAAAGGGGAGACTTCCTTAGGTAAGAACTTCAGATTCATTCTAAGGATGTCCTTATACAGCGGAGTGAATTGTTTTTGAATAGTAAAAGCGTGCAACTCGCTAATGCACCTAAGCCAAGTTGAAGCTACAAGAAAAGCTACCGTCCAGGAAAGAAACTAAGTTGCAGGAGTGGCAGGGTTCAAACAACAGGCACATTAGCCTTTTGAGAACAACATGAATGATCCAAACTGTTTCAGGAGGTGTGCTTGTGGATATCACTCGAGTCCCTCAATTAACGCCGTGACCATGGGAATCCTGAAAAGAGATGAGGGTTCCTGTTCTGCATCTACATGGCTATGGTGACCGAGTGGAGGCTTATGGGGGTTAATGCTAGACCTGCCTTCTAATGGTGGAAAAGGTAGCAAATTATATCCCAAACCTGGACTTTAAGGGGTCTAAAAGCTTAGAGAAGCAGTAGTGGGTAAATCTTTCCCATCTGGCTGCATTACATGCATGTGTATCATTACAATCACACAATGTTGTCATTCACTCCTCCCGGAGGTTTAAGTAGTTCAATCTCAAGACCTCACATGCCAAATCGCTAGATTGAGTGGCTCTGGAGAAAGTGTGGGGTTGGTGGTGACCTGAGAGGTGCATGGGTAGAAGGCAGGAGAACCCCCATTTCTGTACACAGTACATCACTTTCGTGGTGTTCATCCTTACAAGGGCTCCTGTGTGAGTAGAAGGCTTTTAGGGCTAGGTGAACAGCCACAAGCTCTAGGTAGTTTATGTGTCACACCTGGTGGAAGGAGGGATACAGGTGCACTGAAAGGCGGTCTCGCTGAAATGTGAGCTCCACCCAATGAGCGATGCATCGGTGGCAATGGTTACCTGCCAATGGGTGTCTAAGAAAGGCCTGCCTAGAGCTCCTGTTCTACCACTGCAGAGTGCATGGAGTGCTGGCCTTTATCGACACTGGAAGTCTCACTGACCCTCCACTTGTGACCATTGTCTCTTGAGACACTGTTTGAGTGAGTGCATGTCTATTTGGCATGTGGTACAATAGCTATACAAGATGCCATTTACCCAAGAGCTACGTTACAGTTCTTACAGTCAAGAGGACGAGTGGACTGAAAAAGAGGCAGCAGGAAGGACTGGATCTGTGGAGGAGGGAGGTGGTACTAGTTTGCATTTACAGTGACCATAAACTGTGGAGAATGGTTAAAGCTGTTGAGTGTGTGCTAGTCATTGCTGTTTGCCACTGCTCTTTGTAGGAAGCTGGATCATTATATAGTCGACCAAAACGAGGTACACTGTGTAAAGAGGCCAGGCAAACCTCAATTGGTTTACAGAGGGGAAAATGATAACCAAAATGCTCTCTTTTGTGGAAGTGTGGGCAAGCAATTAGGCTTATCAGAGGGTAGTGCTAAGCATTTGTTGTAATAAAACATGAGAGACACACACACTCAAGAATAAATCTGAGACCAATTTGGAAAAATAAGGTGTATTTTTAAATACATTTTGAAACCAAGATCTTCATTATCAAGTAAGTACTTTTTTAAATATGAATTTTTACAATTAAGTAAATCATTCAGTTCAATGCGTCTTTACACAGCAATGCTTCCCTATGGGAGAAAAAGCATATGCTGCATACACTTATTTGCGATCTGTTTCTGTGGGTCTCCTTCGGGATTAGGTTCATAGAGGGCCAAGGTCCAAAGTACCACCAGCAGTTACTAGTTACCTGCCCTGGGGCGTCCGAAGGCAGAGGTGCTGGTAGGGATGGTAGCTGTGTGCGCTATGCCGGTGGAAATAAGGGGGGCCATCTAGAAATTGGTTGCAGAGGGGGACTTGGGAACAAGTCGGTGAGCTCCCAACGTGGGGCTCGGGTTACAAGGGTTCTGGGAACAAGGGAGCACAGTCTGTTCATCTGTACCCAAGCTGGGGTGCTCGGGAGCAGAATGAAAATGTCGGCTGGGCTTGGTGTGTGCTAGGGCCTTGCGGTCGTCGGTCTCGCCGGTTGAGGTGCAAACATCAGGACAGCTGAACCACTGTGGAAGTGGGTCTCTATGGTGCTGATTCTCCGCGACGGCTGCTCGGTCTCGGTGTCATTAGAGTTTGGACTGGGCTCTCGTGGTCTTCGTTTGCTGCAAGGGGTCTGGTAACCCGGGTACCAGACCCCTGTGCAGCTCCGGTTGGTCTTGGTGTCCTCTCACTTGGTGGGGGACAGATCCGACCTTCAGGAGCACATGTCGCTCTTCCTGGGGGCTGCGGCGTCCGGCTGGCCGGTGAGCGCTAACTTGGTGAACCAGACTTTGCTCTTCAATTTCTGCGGACTGCAGGGTAGCAGCTCCTCTACTCCAAAGGAGATTCCTAGCAATTTGCCAACAGCCGGCAGTCTCCCGGGGTTCTTGGAAGCTGCTTCAGCTGCAAGACGAGTCACTGGTCACGATTGTCGAGACTGGCGCTGGCAGGCAGGGTTTGGCACCAAAAGTCCACAGCACCTCTTCTTTGTCCTCTCTTCTTGAGCCTTTGAATCTCCGTTCCTGGTGCCAGTGGTGCCACCTAAATACTCAATTTAGGGGCGTTAAGGGGAGTGACAGGTAGTAGCAAATGGGCTACTTACTTTTAGGGTGTCTACACTCTCTTCATGACCACTCCCTGTTGGTATAATCCGGACCCAGAGAGCCTAATTCCGCCAAAACTAAGATGCTGGAATTCTAAAAGTCGTGTTCACTTCAGGTAGCCCACTTCAGGGTTGGTACTAGCCTGAGAGGGGAACACGCCTCCTGACAAGCTAATTTTCCTGCCTGTTCTGGTGCCAAATGGGCCCGGGGTGGCATTTTCCTTGCTTGTGGAACCCTTGGGTCGCATATCAAAGGCGGCAGAGCCCTTTGAAGCCTCCTGCCTTGATATGCTGATCACTTAGCCATCCTGCTTGGAGGAAGTGACAACACCTCCGGCCGGAGCAGGCATGGTTTCTGCCCTCAGAGAGCGCTGGCTCTCACCTGCTGGGGGTCAGAAACCTTTATGTGGTGGCCTACACCAGTCAGTCAGCACACTAGCAGTCGGTAGGTTTTCAGGGGGCACCACTAAGGTGCATGTATTAATAAATCCATCACTGGAATCAGTGTGGGCTTATTAATATGAGATATTTCATACCAAATATCCCTGGTTTCAGTGAAGCCATCATGTAGCTGGCGGACTCATAAATACCAGTGTACAGCACATGTACTCAAAATGGCTTCCCTTTTCACTTTTATCTGAGAATCGACTTAGACAACACAGGGGTATAAATGCTCATGCAAATATGTTCACACGTGTAGTATAGTGCACTCTGCCTTAGGACTGTAAGGCCTGCTGTAGGGGTGACTTACCTATACTGCATGCAGTGTCTGCAGGTATGGCACACAGGAGGTGTGCCATGTTGTGTCTTTATTCTTCTCTGCACCCTAGCATGTAGCCTGCAATAGTAGTCTGCATGTCGGTGCCGAGGGGTCCCTTAGGATGGCACAAGATATGCTGCAGCCTTCGGGGACCCTCTTTAGCCTCCTTGCCTTAAGTACCATTTATGAGGGACTTACAGGGGCTGCTAAAGGTATTGCCAATTGGGGGGACAATTGTACAGTTTTAGGATAAGAGATCTGGCACTGGGGACCTGGTTAGCAGAAACCCAGTGCAATTCTGTCAAAATTGCATCAGATACCAGGAAAAAAGTGGGGGTGACCTTGTCAAAAAGGGGCACTTTCCTACACTCTTTACAGTTTGTCATTGAAATATGGAAAACCTGGATGTCTACTCTGAATAGATGAGGGCACCACCTCTAAACACTTCATAAAGACCCTTGAACCATAGTGACCCCGAAGAGCAGTACATCAATTTGTAGTGTTGTCCACTTATCACAAACCGAAGATACAGGTGATGGGTGTGGTGAATAAGGATGTGAAAGTACGCATCCGAGAGATCTAACTTTGTCATGAAGTCTCCTTGATGGAGCAGTGGGATGACATGTGGGGTTGTCATATGAAAGTGCTCAGCTAGAATGTAGTGACTGTGTGGCCTCAGGTCTAAGATGGGCTGGAGGGAGACATCTTTCTTTGAAATATGGAAGCACAGTGAATAGCCCTGACCTCTTCCTGCAAGAAAGTGAGGTAGCCTTTGCGGAGGGTGTGATGACATGGTGGTATGTTGGGCAGGTGGTGTGGAATTCTAAGTAGTAGCACTGCCAATTCACTGTAATACTTACTGACCTGAGGTCCCTTTATCTCCCCAAATGACGTGTGGTTTAGGGGGGTGGGGAGAACATGGGCAAGCCAGTGCTTGGGAGCGGAAACTCCCTTTACCGGATTCGCCTCTACCACTGCCTTTGCATTCGCTGTAGTGTCCCATCGAGCATCCGCTGCCTGCCTGGGACTCCGGGTCAGACTGGGAGACAAAATAGGACCAAACGGCAAAATAACAGTGGGCCCCAACTATATAGCCAGAAAAGGTGGCCCATGTTTGCAAATTGGAGCAGTTTTGAACTCAAGGAGTCCCACTATATAAGTGTTTTGCAACACATGGGAGACTGCATGCATCTGAACCTGCTCCAGAGAATGTTTGTTTTAATATCAGAAAAATAAAAAGTAAAACTGGCCCAGCAAACCATAAAACAGGCCCACAAAAAAACAAAAAAAATTGGCCCACACACTGATCTGTCAGATCAGTCCTTCGGGCACTGCCCGACTGCCCTATATGCCAGTCCGACCCTGCTGGGTCTCTTGACAGGTCTGTTGTTGGATCTGGTAGGAGTTTACCTGGCTGGTGGGTGTTGTCTTGCTCCTGCACATGGAATGCCGACTACGACAGGTGCCCCTGGTTGTAGCATACTATGGGCACCCACGGACTTTGTGATCTGAGCCCTTCTGATTTTCTCAAGCATCTCATCCACTAGGGAACCAAAGTGAAGTTCACATCAAATACGATGTTAAGGATGTGCTGCTGGACCTCTGGTTTAAACCCAGAGAAGCAAATTTAGAATAGGAGTCAAGTTCAAGTCAAGTTTATTTATTTGATTTAGTTCCCTGCTGAGAACAACATTTGTTCTTTTTTTTTTTTTTAAAGAGAAAAATACTTTTGTTATTAAAAATGAATAAGTGATCATTCTAATATAATTTAAAAAAAGTTTTTAAAAATTTAAACAGATAACACACAAATTCATTAGGAGGTGACTTAAGCAGCGAAATCAAGCTCTGTACGGTTGTACTATTACATCTGGTTTGAATTAATTTTAAGTACCACTTTCTGGCATCTACCACTGTCGAATTAGGGCAATCAAACAAAACATGCTTCAAGTCTTGCACACCTCCGTTACAGAGGTCACATAAACAACTGGCATTTTCGTTAAGGTTCAACTTAGATGTAAAAGATTTAAAAGGGAGCATCCCAAGCCGAAGTAATATAATGCATAGCCGGACTCCGTGCCTTAAGGTAAAACGAGTATACTGTTGCAATTGTTTATATTCTATTGTCTCTGCCTAAGATTCATAATGGTGCAATTTAGAGCAATGTTGAATATCAAGGTTATAACTTAGCCTCGGCGTTAAATGTTTTAGGAAGAACCTCAAGTGCGCAGGAGTCCAAGATTTCAACAGTTCGGTTGTACAGTTCGATAGTTTGAGTGCAATAATTAGGTTTCGACTGAAGACGTACTTCGGTGATCCTAGGTCGAAAGTCTCTGTTTTCAGCAAAAATCTTAAGGTGCCTTGTTCTGCGTGTACAAGGTTGTAGGCCCATCTTATAATGTTGGTAATTCCTCTGGCATATGAGCGGACTAAAGAAAGCTTGAGGCGCAGAGCGTGTGTAGGAACTGCTTGATGTACTTTAATCAGTTTCCGAAGTATTTTCCCTTCTTTAAGTTGTATTTGTTTCCATTGTCTTATTGGGATATATTCTAGAGCGTACGATAGGATCGGTGGGATCTTGGAGCTAAAAACCTGTAAAAGAGAAGAGTTTGTATCAACTCGCTGCCGGTTATTATGCCGTGTCTTTCCCGTGATTCTACGTAATGTTCCTATTATAACTGTGTGTTCGAAATTTAAGGACAACAGTGAACTTTGGGGTAGATATTTCGGATGCCCTTTGATTGATTTCAAGAGATACTTGGACCAATCGCAATTGGATTGATTATATGTAGTGATCAAAATAGGTGACCTTATACCTCTATGGACAATTTGTGATTCTTCTGTATATGAGTAAGCCCTGACGAAGTTCCCGTGGCACTAGGGAACGAAACGCGTTGGCTGTGTGCCGGTTTTAAAGCAAACAACTTTAATAAAAAGAAGAATTTTAAAGCAAACAACTCTAATAAAAAGAAGAATTTTGAATTATACATGCCTCATGAACGACTTTATTTAGAGTGCACCTTCCTTGTGTATAGACTTTCCGGATTATTTGACATCCTTCAGTAGCGGATGTCGGGAGCAGTTGCACTCTTATGAATAATGTGGAACTAATGGAATTTAAGTGCTCGACCTGGGTCAGCTGCTGTGTGCGTTTTTGTTTGTAAAAGAGAAGAGAAATGCCTGTGCCCAGTGGAGGAATATAGTCGTTGGAGAGCCCCCAGTGTACATCTGCCTTACGGCACAAGTGCTGCAGATGAGGGGAGTTTTGTAAAGTTTGTGTAAATATACGCCCTAAGTAGGTGTATTCCTTCACCACTTCTAGCGGTTTTCCTCCTAGAGTCCAGTTGTATTTTGTGTATCGTTTTCTTACTCTGAACGGAACTATTTTCGTTTTTGTTATATTTGGCACTAGAAAGTTTTCTTCTGTGTATTTGGTAAGTACTTGTAGATTCCTTTGTAGGCCGAATGGGGTAAGATCCAAGATAACCATGTCATCGGCGTACATCATGATATGGATTTTGCATAGTGATATTTTGGGGGGGAAATTGATGACCTGTGTAAAACATTCCGGCAGATCACGGAGATATAGAGAAAACAGAAGGGGAGCTAAGAGGCAACCTTGCCTAAGACCATTTGGTGTAACTATTGGGAGAGTGAGACCCTTCTCTTTCCCCATTTGTACTTGACACCATGTTTCCGAGTATAGTGATGTAATTATATGAAGCAGTTTATCCGGGATCCCCAGTTTTCTAAGCTTGCTCCAAAGTGTGGGTCTATCCACTCTGTCGAATGCCGTCGTGAAATCGACAAAGACAGATTAGACGACCTGTGATTTTGAGACCACGTATTTGTCTATTATTGTTTGTAACACCGCTATGTTGTCGGTTACAGAGTATTTTTGTCGGAACCCAGCTTGATTTAGAGGGATCAATCCGGTTGAGTAAGCCCACTCTTTAAGATGATCCAGGACACTTGCCGCAAAGATCTTCCCTGTTGCGTCCAGCAGGGCGATCTGTCGGTAATTGCAAAGAAGCAACCGAGAACCCTTCTTATAGATTGGGATCACGATGCTCCCCTTCCATGATTTTGGGATTTCACCAGTAGCGTAGCAGTGGGAGTAAAGGGGGGCTAGAAACTTACTCCATTCTTCTGGGTTACTTTGAAGTACTTTTATTGGGATCTGATCCGGACCCATTGCAGCAGAAGATCTTGCATTTTTTATGTAATATTCAATTTGCTGAGTTGCTGGAGCACCGTTGTCTAGAATATTTTCCCCTGGCTTGCTTAATACTTGGATCGAATTTTCTTGCTTTGAGTTTAATTTGTATAAATGATGTACGTATGATTCCCATTCAGTTGGGGAAACTGGTGAGGCTTGCAGGGATTTTTTTGTACCCGTTTCTTTAACAATTAGGCTCCAGTATACGCGATTGTTTTTCTGTTTGGCTGCAATCTGAATATCTACCCATTTTTGATCCTGATGAGTTTTTCGGTTTTCTTCTTTTTCCCTCCGGCGATGGTTTTTTTAAATTTTGATATCGTGTTGTCTATTTTCTGAGAAATGGAGGAATTGTGCCCTAATTAATTTATTTAGTGAAGTTGCTCTTTTGTCCAAGTTCTTACTTTTATGTTTTCCTGGTTGGGAACTTCGATGTTTTAGGGTATCCTGCAGGGATTGCACTATTTTATTTAGAACTAATTCGAAGTTTGTTGTAGGGTCTGAGGAATGAATGATCTGTAATGCTTGTGCAGTGACAATTGCAGAGTTTATATTGTTGAGTGTTCTCGAGTTTCATGTCAGTCGCCCTTGGGCCTGGTTCACCAATACAGTGCTGTGCAAATGCATAATATACCCTGGAGAGGTAAGGTTGCACTATTAGACCTGTTATAAGGTGTAATATTGCATGGTCACTTCCCTGTGTGAATTTAGTACTTAAATTTAATACTCTCCCAAACAGGTCTTGGCTGCATATCATATAATCTAATATCGATGAATTGAGGTTACCTTTTCTGTACAGGTTGCAGGTATATCTCCTTCTATGCATCCATTTAAAATAACTCCATTTAATACTGGAAGTGAGGAGAGTATTATTTTCCCTCGTTTGTCTGCTTTAATCCCTGGGGGAAATATTGGTGTTGGTATTGACAAGACTTCCTCTTGTTCGCCGTATTCCCATTTTTCTAAGAGTTCATTAGAGATTTTCCCGTTAAAGACTCCTGTAAGGAAAACTGAGGGGAATCCTTGGCCTTCTACCACCGTTTCTATTTCCTCAAATATTTCGATCGTGAGTGCGTCCATTTTGGGGCCAGGTGGAATATAGACACTAAAGATGATTAGGTCATACGAAGTATCCATAGGATCGTTCCAGCACTTGACCTTAATGCATTGTATATTCATTAGACGCAAAGGGATAATTTCCTGATCCCAGAAGAAATCTTCGTTTAGAAGAATTGAGATTCCTCCTTTAGCGTGACCCCGACTGACAGGTTCTGCTGGAATATCGTATACGAAGTACTCATTTTGATCGAAGGTTGTTGTTATCGAAAGTTTCTTGTAAAGCCACGATCCCCAGGCTGTCTTCCAGGATTAGTGCAAGTTTCTCCTTATTTTTCCCTGCTATATACCAGGGCACAATGCTCAAGCCTCTGTTAAAAAGGGAGTTTATTTTCCTTTCCCTGTTTGTTGCCATTTAAATTCTCTGCAATCCAGGACTGGTGGTTTTCTTTTGGTGTAATTTCCTTTTTGGTTATATTATTATTTCAGATCCTTCTCTCTCCATTCTTAATCAAGATGGTTAGATTTTCGTTGGGGATGTTGGCAGGATTTTTAGAGCCACTATGTGCTTGTACCAATTGCTGCTTTTTCATTTTGTTATTTTCCTTAGGTTTGTCCTGTATTTGGTTTACATTGTTGTTTACGACTGCAACATCATATCCGTTTTTATGGAGAATCTCACTTTCTTTTAGAATTATTGCCGGTATCCCCCGAGACCAAAATTCGACAATGGCTACCGTAGTTTTGGACCTTAGCGGGAAAGCTACTAGTTTTATTTCCGAGCTTGTTAATGTCTGTAACGGATGGATCTTTCGAATAAGATTCGTTATTCTCTCTCGGCTGAGTGGATCGTTGCCCAAGGGGAATAAGTCAGTAATTTCTAAGGAACATGATTGGACCTTCTGTTCCTGAAGTATCGAGGCCCCCGGGTTCTGCTCTATCGGTTGAACGGCCGATGGTTCAGGCGGCACATTGCCGTGCGTTGCGATGGAAAAACTTTGAGCCAGAGGGTTTAGGTGATTGAAATTCGGTCTTGATTTAGGTATTAAGTGGTGATGCCCCTTATCATTCGGATTTGTTGCAGATTTTAAAATTTGCTCTTTTTCTCGGGTTTTGTGTTCGGGACTTAGGAGGTTCGGAAACTTTAACATCCGAGACTTCTGTTTCACGAATCTTCTTGTTACTCTTTTCTTGATCCTTTTCGGCTTGTTCTTATTGGCTCTCCTTTCCTTTTTTGATGATGCTAGATCAGGAAAGGCTGAAACTGAGGTTTCGATGGTTTTTGTTTCTTTTTTACTTATCAAGGGGTTGTTGCATGGTTCACGTGAGTCATTAGGTCTGTGCTGGTTAAAGATTGGATAGTAGGGGATGACCTTATGTTGGGCTTTATCATTGTTTGGTTCCTTAAATAAATTTCTAAGGGAAAAAATTTGGTTATTGTCAGACTTTTTCTTTTTTTCTTTTTGTATGATCCGACCCGTTTGGGTCGCCATTTGTTTCTTCGACGGATGCAAGTCATCCGTTAATGAGGTGACTTTAGGTGTGAGAGGATTTTCAGCAATTGTTTCTTCTCCTTTTGTTAGTAGTAATTGATATTGGAGTTGTTGTTTCCTTTTCTTATCTACTAAATGTTGCAGCATGCCTATTTGTGTGTCCAACATCTGATCGGAGTTTTCCATTATATTCCCTAAAAGGGATAGAACTGATTCCAAAATTCTTTGAAGCGTAAATAGAGAATTGGACACCGGGGTATGTCCATTAGGAGATTGCATATTCTTTATAGACAGAAAATCCGGTGATTGAGAAAGATTCCCTACTAGGGCAGGAGTTTTTTGTGGGGTACTATTATAGATTGTCGGCGACTCCTTTATTACTTTGGAAACCTGGCAATGGAGAGTATCATTGATGTTTATATCTGGTAAGGTGAAGTCTGTTTCGGGGATTTGATGCATCTTATGATCGACTAGACAGGGGGATGGATTAGGGCGTCCTTGGTGTTCATCTCTTTGTGCAGTTGCTGGAGTTATGGTGTCACTGATTAATTCTCCCGCATAGCCTTTATGGCTTTGGGTTAGATTACTGGAATCCGCTACTTTATCTTCTCCTGTGTTCTGTGCTTTTTCCTGTTCGATTCGTGTCCTCACTTGTTCCGTTTTAATTGATTTTGTGAAAAATGTTGTTATTTCTGCGTTCCCAACACAATTTCATTTGCGGGCCGTCTTACCGGCGCTCTTTCGTATTGCTTGTTGTGTTCCAAGTCTTTTCATAAAGATCGTGGGTGATCTTAATTTTTTGTAAGCCATTGTGAGGTAAAGGTTTTTGTGGTGTCCTGTTAGGCGTCTTGATATCTTTTATTTATTGTTATTGTGGTTACAATGATTTACCCATTTTCTGCCTAAAACCAGCTGTTCTCATAGCTCGTAGCTTCCAAGCCAGGTGAATGTATGAGCGGCAATGCCCTTTCTCCAGCGCGGTGCTATTTCTTCTTTGAGGTTAACATGTTTATTGATTTGTGTTTGAAGGTGTTTGAAGGTTTTTACTTGGCGGACCGTAGCTGGTGATTAAGAAGATTAGCTGAGGGGGGCGAGCGAGCTGATTTGTCTAATGAAGTTTTAAAATCACTGCCCTTTTTTGCTACCAGAGGTAAAAACTTGCAAGCTACCGTGGGTGGTTTTGCTGATTTTAGCGCCTCCTGGCGCTACAGCGGAACGGTGGCGGCAAGGTAGCCGCGTTGTCTACTGAGGCAATGAGTGAGGCAAAGAATCCTTACCCCCTCCTGCTGCTACCAGAGTACCTAACGTGCTCTCGGGGCCGGGGCTTGTTGTGTGCCTCTTAATGCTGCAGGAGTTTAGGTGGCAATGATAGGGACTGTGGGAGTGCCGGGCCGAGCGGGAGCACTCGGGAGTGCCGCAAGCCGCACCCGTCCTAGCCGGGCCGCTTCTGCGGTAGCCCCCGGCTCACGGAGACCCTGCTGCCCCCCTCCTTTTGCTCGTACCTCGTAACCAGTTGATGAGTTGCCCTCGGTCCGCGGTCCACAGCCTCTGAGATACTCCCTCGGTCCGCAGCCTCTCCGAGCTACTCACAGTCACTCCGCCCAATCTCTCTGACCTCTCTCGGGGTAAGATGCAGGAGTGCTGGGTGGAGCAAAGGCGATGCCGTGGAGTTTGTTGCCCCCCTCTGGACCACGTTGCGCTGCCGAGATAGTGTGGCCTCCCCAGCCCGCTGTGTCCGGTGTTTGTTGTGCCCACTGTATGCCGGCTGCGCTCTAGTGCTCGGCCCCCGATTTCCTCGTGGCCGAGTTTCCGTGATCTGCTGCAGCTCTACAGCTCTGTGCTCGACTGCTCAGGTCTCTACCTCGCTCCACCAACTTCAAATGTGCATTTGGTCCTACAAAGGTGTGCCAGTCTGCTGGAGAGTCTGCTGGAAAGTGCAGGTGGAAAAGGCAGGGGCAGAGGTAGTCACAATAGATGCAGACTCTGGGACTTAGGGCCTCCTTGCACCCCTTGTGAGTCTTTATGAGATTGGTGGGCGAGAGTGGCCTCAGGGCAGACGCAGGCCGCACCGGGAACTAACCGGTGGAAGAGGTGTGGTCCAGCGGCCAGGACAGCCGACTTCGGAGCACAGGGCTCACGGTTCAATCCCCGTCTCCAGCGGCAGCTCAGCACCTTGTGACTCTGGGCAATAGCTCACTTAATTTCCACGACGGCCCCCAGCGCCTTGAGATCCATAAGGGTGAGTAGCTTGCGCTTTACAAATACGGATTTACATTTATTTACATTTAACCGGGCCGCCTCCGCATCTCTCGGGCGCTCACTTAGCAGCTGTCGTCTGACGGCAGCTGCGCTCGCACTCGGGTGCTCACTGACACTCTCTCGTAGTTGGGCCCCCCCCCCCGCCGGCGGTCACTGCCTCCCGAGACTGGCCGGCAGGTTCGCTGCCGGTTTTCACTGCTTTTCCGGCTTGCGACTCTGCTACGGCTGCAGGGTACAGCGCGGAGCTCCTGCTCCGATTACGCACCGCCCTCTGCTCTCTTGCTCTCTGCGTGTCTCGGCCTTGAACTAGCGTCTTTCCTTCCACAACAAGGCACCTTATCTCTCTTCCGTTATGTCTCAAGGAGGTGATGTATTAAGACTTCTACCTCCTCCCAGTGGTACCTGTTGTAACTCAACAGCAAATCCACCGAACTGAGAGGTTGCGCCAACTGCTACATGCTTGCCAGTGGCGTCGAGTTGCTTACTTTCCTTATCTGAGAGGGTGTCTCCCGTTGCTTGGGCGGAGGCCCACTTCCTTACAGTATGAACCAGTAAGGAGTCATGAGGAACTTGTCCACGGATGTAAAAAGGGTCATTACGAGTGGCACTAAACTTTTTCTCTAACGGCTGTGTGACCACCTCAGCTCTGACCGGGTCCTTAAAGTTATCAGGGGCTTCCAAACAGGTCTGAGCTTTTTCGCAATGAAAGGCGAGGCAGAAGTCACAGGACAACTCATTATGGCTGAGGAAATGGCAGAGGTGGCCAACACCATGCTGGTGTGCTTGAATCAGTAAGTCGCTCTCCTCATTCCCATAATAGATAGCTGAATAAAAGACTGACTTAATTTTGAAGCATACCAATTAAAGAAAAGTTAACCTCCCCATTGGAAAAGAAAATATTTGAGATGGAAATTAGTGAGGCAGTCGTTAACTTCTTACAAAGTAGTCCAATACATTGCATAGTTGATTTTTTTATCTTGTTAAACTGCTACAATGTATTATTTCTGTTTTCAAAATGTGTGACTGTCAAAAAGCCAGAAAATTTTTCACTTCATAGCCTATTTAAAGCTAGAAGCTGACATGCCCACATCAATGTATGTTACAAACCTCATACTGGAAATTGTAATTCAGGCGGAGTAAACGACTATACTAAAATCACTGTACAGTCATGGTGTTCTTGTTGCACATCTTCAACGAAAAAAAAAATAAGATAACGAGTTCACAATCCGAATACAAATTATACTCGTTTTCTAACTTAAAAACAAGTACATACCATCACACGTAAACGTCACAGGTTGCAGGGAACCCTCGATTTCAATTGAAACTTTGACAGCTGCATTCTCTTCACTTATATTTCTTTCCAGCATGACAGGACTCAGTAAAAACCCTGGGTTTGTAGATGAATTGCTTGATGGAAACTTATTTCTCAATCTAGAAATGCAATTTTCACGTTTGATTAGTAGCACATTGCCATGGTTTATTACTAGGCAAAGTTTCAAATTGGCAGATATACATTCAAATCAATTCTGCCACACATAAGAAGTAAGGAAAATTTTACTCACCCTGTAAACATCTGTTCGTAACATGTGGTGCTGTAGATTCACATGCTGCGCATACTCCTACCATCTTGTGTTGGGTTCGGACATGTGCAAGTTGTTTTTCTCCAAAGAAGTATTTTCGAGTCATGAGGTATAATGACTTCATCTATTACTGGTAATGTGCATGTGCTTTGGCTCCCTTGTTAGATTGCTTTTTAAGAATGTAGATGGAGCATAGAGATACAGAAAAGATGACTATGTGAAGGCATATTGAAGCTAAAAACAAGAAACGCTTGCAACATCAAAAGGTTTCCGGGGAGGAAGGTGGGCGCATATGAATCTACAGCGCTACATGCCACGAACCGATGCTTACAAGGTAAAATTTTCCGTTAGTGGCATGTGTAGCTGTAGAGACACATGCTGTGCATAGACTGTAAAGCAGTTCCTCCTTAAGGGGGTGATTAGCTCTAGGATGCTGCAGAAGACTGAATAAGTGCGCGTAAGACAGCCTGGCCAACTCTAGGTTGTTGGCGAGCTAAAACATCTACACTGTAATGTTTAGTTGAAGTGTGGGGAGTAGGCCAAATAGCTGCTTTTAAGAAGACAGCTATGGGAATATTACTCAAGAAAGCCTTAGAATCTCAAATTTTATGGGTTGAGTAGGGTCCGGGAGGGACAAGCAAAGGTTTTTTGGCTTCAGCATTATAGGTCTGTGTGCCTTTGACCAACCAGATGCCTTATCTGCTTTGGAGAGAGCACAGCCTTTGTGTGGTTTGGAGAAAGAAACAAAGATGTAGTGTTTTAAGGAAGGGCTTAGTCCTGTCAATGTAATACATACACACTCTTTTGACATCTAATGTGTGAAGAGCTTGTTCCGCTACTGACTGTATGTGGGAAGAACACTGGGAGTGCTATAGTTTAACTAAGGTGGGAATTAGACACCTTAGGAAGGAAACTGGGGTTTGTACTGAGAACTACCTTATTGTGGTGTACTTGGAAAAAGGGTTCTTCCAGAGTAGGAGCCTGAAGCTCTCGGACAGGCCTGAGGGAAGTGACAGCTACCAAGAAAGCTATCTTCTGGGAAAGAAACTTTAAAGGTGCAAGAGTGGAGTGGCTCGAAAGGAAGGCCCATAAGACTTGTAAGAACAGTACTGAAGTTGTACACAGGGGTGTTTGCCGAAGCCTGTGAACCACAAATGGAAGAAGTGGGAGAAGCGTAAAAGCATAAGCAAATATCCCTGACCAGTTCATCGTCAATGGACTGTGCGTGTGGGAAAATAGAGGCGAAGTTTGGGAATTTTGCGTTTTCTGCAGTGGCAACGAGGTCTATGTGACGAAATCTCCAACAGTGGAAGTACGGAAGTAGGATTTAGGAGTAGAGTTCCTGCTTGTGGACTTGTTGCTGCATCCTGCTGAGCGGGTCTGCAAAACTGCTGTCCACTCCCGATATGTACTCTATCAGTAAATGGACTTTGTAATGTATTGCACACTGCCTACTTCCCTAGAGCAGACAACTGTAGGGAGTGAGTGCCGAACTGTTTCTGTAAGTAAACCATGGCAGTTGTATTGTCAGTCCGAATGAGTATCACCTTGTGTTGGATGCGAGGGAGGAGCACTTTGAGTGCTAGCTGGATGGCTAATAATTCCAGGTGGTTGATGTGGAAGCCCGGTTGATGGGGCGCCCTCAACCCTTGAACGGTCAGCTCCTGTAAGTGCATCCCCCAAACAGTGAGAGAGGAGTCCACTGATGGTCATCTGCGGCACTGGGTCCAAAATTGGCTGGCCTTGCAATTGATGACCCTCCACTTGTGACCATTTTGCTGCTAGGTACTCCTGCAACAGGCCCATGTGTAATCTGGCATGTGGGACACTAGCAATGCAGGAGGCCATCATGCCGAAGAGGCGTATGACAGTTCCGACTGCTACCAAACGCTTGAACCCTTGCAGAGCGGGGGTATGCTTTCCCCGAGACAGAGTGGAGTATGGCCTCTAGGAAGGGCTGGACCTGAAGGGGCTGGAGGTGAGATTTTGTGGTATTGATGGTAATGCCTAGTCTGTGTAAGAGATGTATGATGGTTTCGTGTGCGCTAGTCATTGTTGCTCTGTTGCGCTTTTGATCAGCCAATTGTCTAAGTAAAGGAAGACGCAGACGCCGTTCCTTCTGAGGTGACCACCACCGCAACACAGTTTGTAAACACCCGGGGGAGCTGTGGTCACTCCGAAGGGCAGCACTTAGAACTGATAATGTTGGCCACTTACCACAAACCGGAAGAATCGGCGATGTCCAGGGTGGATGGGAATGTGTAAGCAGGCGTCCTTCAGATGGACGGTGGTCATGGAGATGCCTTGCTGTAGCAGAGGAATGACATCCTGGAGTGTTACCTGGTGGAAGTGTTCTGATAGAATGTACTTGAGGGGCCCAAGTTCAAGGTCAGTATTCCCAGACGGATCTACATCATAGTCATCCTGCGGGTCGTCATGGGGGTGTCATTCATATGGGTCACAGGGAGACCTAAGGCTTTCAATCCCAAACCCAGACGGAAGGTAACCATAAGGGGAATTGGGCAAGGGGTCCACTCGTAGTAGTGGGGAGGGTGGGAGTGGAGGAGGTGGAGAGGAAGAGCAGGTAGACGAGGCAAGGGAGATGGTGGAGAGCTGCCTCGGTTATGGCACCGAGGTTTCTTAGGCGTCGGCTCCGAAGGTAGATGTAATACTTCCTCAAAAGTCAGTTTCCTCCTGGGAGGAACAGGGTCTTTTACCTTTAGAAGTGGCTGAGCTAGAATCCACCCGGTCTCAGGATGGATGTGGATGCTCTGTTGTTTGGCATCGTTATCCTATTGGAGGCCCTGGAGGATGGGTTGGTCTTGAGCCTCAGAAGCAGTAGAGGAAGCTGACCTGGATGCAGGCCTCAACTCAGAGGCTACCTTCAAGGGTGGTTTCGAGGCTGCAGCCGAAGGGTGTGGCTTTGAGGAGTACTTCGGCGACGAGAGGTGGAAGAGCACTGGGTCTGAATCAGAAGTTTGGTACCAACAATGGCCTTGAGGCAGTGTGGACCGGAGGCTTTATGAGAGGCCTGCATGCTCGACCCCCTAGAGGGCGATGCTTGTCTTTTGAGTGAGTGATGTTGAGGGGTGGGAGGCGGCATGTCTGCACACACTGCGACTGTCTTCGAAGTTGGACGCTGGGTAGGTGGCATCTCATCCGCTGCGGCGTCTGAGCCGGAGCTCCCCTCTAATGAGAATATCTGGGTCTCTGCGCCGGAAGCCTCTGGCTGCTGCTCTGCCTTGGTGTCCTGCTCTCCGAACAGGTCCGGAGTATTGTCCGCTCGGTATTGAGCCATACAAACGGTGGTCTAGACTGTAACGGAGGGTCTTTTCAATCCGGAAGGTGCAGCACGCCGAACAGGAGGTCTCCTGATGGTCCAGGGACAGAGGTTACACACCTGGTGGAGGTCTGTCCTCTGGTATTTCGCTTGACACTTCAGGCAGTAGCGAAATGGAGTCCTTTCCATCGTGAGCAAATTCTCGGGTGTCAAGGAACTGATGGAGTGACGGAGAGGCAAGTGTTAGATAGCGGAGCTGAAGAAAAACAGGTATGCAACGCTTGGAACCGCAGAGTAAATGCAATTGTTCTTTCCTACGACGAGTGAGAAGGATCCGAGCGGTCCCGGAGACAACACGAAGCAGCGTCAAACTGGAGCTCGAAGGGACACATCTATAACCCAATGGAGGAGAAAAAACAATACAACAATGGAGCCGATGCCCATGCGCATTACTAACAATATGTGGTGTCACTATTCCTCATGACTGGAAAGACTTCCTAAAAAAAAAACACTCTAAGCTGTCCGAGCCCAACTCTAGAAGTATGCACACCATGTGTAGTTAGAGCTACAACTGCCATTAATGAAATGCATTTACATATAAATGTCCCTTCATGCATATCAGAAGAGTTATTCACACTTGGAAAGTCAGGTATTCTTAGAAAATATATTGTCTCCTGCGACTATATTGAAACGGTCTAAAGAACAAGTTACTTACCTTGGGCAAAACACTTTTTAGTGGATATTCTAAGGGCAGATTCCTCATCTTGTGAATATCCCCAGGCGCCAGACCTGACCTGAAGATTTTTCTCAGCATTGCTCCTGTGCACCAACAAGTGGTGTCATGCCACTCCACATCTGTTTTGTCCACCCCGGAAGTGAAGTGCTGAGTTGGATTTGAGCACTGCCCATGCAGGTTTCCTTCTTGACTCACTGTGTCAGACACAGAGCTTAACAATCAATCAGATGTGACAGAATGCAGATTCCTAGATTGGGACCTTTTTAGATGGAAAGGAGACCATCCCAAAAGACAGGGATGTGCAAGAGCAGTGATGAATCTAGGTTTAGTGCATCCACCAGAAAGAATTATTGAAGGAAGCAACTTGTTCTTCTGATGGATACTTCTAACTGCAGATTCTACACCTCATAAATAGATACCAAAGCTCTACCTCCCAAGGAAGTTGGTCTGTGCAATGGCTCAAACCAAAAGGTTCCTGCACTGCCTTACCTTTCTTTGCACCCGAGGACCCAAAAAAAGGATGATCACCCACCCGAAAGTCCTTGGTACATTTGATAAAAAAATAAAATGTAAAAAAATCTAATGGTCCTTTTGGGATCAAAGCAATGGAGTCTCTTCTGCTATTTCAAGGGGTGGGGCAGAGAAAACAATCCCAGAAGAGTGATGGATTTGCTGACATGAAAGGGAGTCAAAACTGTCTGCAGAAATGCAGCTGTGGTCCTCAACAACAGTTTTTCTGGGGGAAAAGTAGTATATGGAGGCTGAACAGACAGCGCCTGCAGTTCACTCACCTGATGCACTGTAGTTTTTGCAATGAGAAAAACTGTTTTAAGAGTCAGGAGCACAGAGGACAGATGTACACTGTCTCAAATGCAGTACACATAAGAAATGTAAAAACCAAATTAAAGTCCCACTGCGGCATCACAAAAGGTTTGGCTGTGACCATATCAACTAAACCTTTAAGGTAAAGCATCACAACAGGTGCCTTAAATAAGGACGGTTGTTCAAAAAGTCTGAAAGGGCTGACAAATAACCTTTAACTGTGCAAAGTCCTTGCTGGGCTAAAGAAAGCACAAAAAGCTAAACACCCATGTATGTAAATGTCTCTTTTTGTACGGTCACCCCCAAGTTTTTCGACTGAAGCTGCTGGTTTTTCGACTCTGGCACTGAGGCCTGCTAACCAGAACACAGGGCCAGTGCCCGGACCCTTAAGTGTATGTCTAATTAACTGTACCCAATTGAAAATGGCTAACTTATCTGTAAGTTACTAGTATATGGTACCCTGGTACCCAGGGCATGTAAGTTGAGGGGTGTAGCTTGACCCAGGGCTTGCAGCACTGGTTGTGCCACCCTGGAGGTCCCCCAAGTAAAACGAGTCCCCCAGTCTGCCACTGCAGACTGGCAGAGCAGTCATGCAGTGCTAGCTTAAGTTTGCCATTAGAAGTAATGGCAAAGCCACTACTTCCCCTGTACATTTTTGTAAGTCACCCCTATATATCAGGCCTACCGAGTCCTAGGGCAGGATACAACTTACTGCATGGAGCAGGACATGTAGTTTACAAGTCCTCACAGCAAACAAGTGAAAAACATTTTTTTCTGTGGAAAGACCCAATTGGCAAGTGCAGGATAACAAGTTGACCCCTCGAATGGTGCGACCATAGTGGGCACTCCAAGGTATCAAACAACTCGCTGTTGTATCTCAAGTTGAAATTAATATAACTTGTTGACATGTGCAACTTTAGCAAAGATGCCACCTTGGTGCCTTTAAAACTCCTGTGCCTTTCAAGGCACGCATGAAGCCTGTTCCACGAGACAGCTTTCTGCCCTCCTGGAGAGACGTGCCAACAACTCTCAGGATGGAGAACAAGGAGGGACTCGAGGTAAGGAGGGACTCGAGGTAAGGAAGGTCTTACCTCCCTCCTGCAGGAAGCCACTTAGGTGTTAGCCCCAAAAGGCAGGCTTCAAATGGAAGACACCGTTCAAGGGTAGATGTATCACACAAGGGAGGAGCTTGCTGCCCCATTGTTTAGGCAGACAGGCTGGCACAGGGAGCAGAGAGGGGAAACTAGTTGCCAAACCGGTTTCCCCACGGGTGTGTAGCCCTGAGGTAGCCACACCCCAGGGGTGGGCTAGGCAAGTCTGAACACCAAGAGAGGGGTCTCGCCATCTTGGGAGTGAGCAGAATGGTGCATCCAGATGCCACACTGACAGGAAATGGTCACTAGGTGGGAGGGAACCTGGTAGCCCACTGGCTACCACTGACATCCTGCCCGGAGGACATTTTCCTAGCATAAGAGGGGCAGTCCTAGCACCCAGACCTCAGATCCCGACCGACCTAGAAGGAGGACCGAAGGACTGCCCTGCTGCACCAAGGGTCCAGCAAAGAGTGGCTGCACCGGCGAAGAGTGCACTTGCTGCATGAGGTGGCTAACGAAGAGAGGGGCTGTGCCTACCGTGTCCTGCTCATGGGGAAGCTGTCTCCAGAGCCCAGTCAAGTCATCAGGACTACAAGTGCCAGCTGACTGGCCTCCTGTTCGCAGCACAGGGACACAACAGTTGAAGAAGCCTGCTGGGCAAGCTGGTAGCCCACAGTCTAAGTTGCTACCACTCCTGCCATACAGTACCGTGGACCAAAACTCAACGCAGAGTTGCACCAGAGTTTGCGGAGCCCAGAGGCGCTGTTGGAGGGTTGCTGGGACCCCCAGAAGGCGAGTCCTCAAACCAGAAAGGATTGGCCTGTGACTGCGACAACAGGTGTAGTCCAGTGGTGCCTGGACTTCGGCCAGACTGGAGAGGACTTCGTGGGACATCAACCCTGCAACTAGAACCACCTCACAATCTTTGTGGATCAAGGAATCCCTGCAGGATGACCCCCGTTGAGTGCGTCGCATCCACAGCATCCTTAGATCCCTTGCAGATCCTTCATCACTTCCAGCAGGAACACTCCATAGGAATACATTGCGACACAGATAAAGTGCCTGGAACTACAGAGGGACTGCTTCTTCCTTGAGGACCTTGCTAGTACCCCTGACTAGCTCCCTGCCAGAGTTGGCTGCCCCACGTAGGTCTAACTGACTGCATTGACACTTACCCAAGTTGTCCTTGAAAAAGTTGCTGTGTCCAATTTGTTGACTTTGCCAAGGCTTGTTCACCAGTGAGTGAAATTGCTTTGATTTATCATTGCTTGTAAAATCAGTACCTCCGAAACACACCAGTAGATCCTTTTTGTTCTAGTGTCAAAGTTCTTATAAAAAATAGTCTATTTTTATAATTTGGGTTCGGATTTCTTGAGTGTTGTGTCGATTTCAATTGTTTTGGTGCGGTTTATAAGCTTTAAACACGTGCTCCTCTGTGTAAGACTTGCTGCTCAGTGCCACAGCTGCCAAGGGTTGAGGTGAGGGTTTTACAGACGAAACCTACTGGACCTAAAGAGGTTGGTAAGTGTATTACACTGTGAGGTCGCACAACCACACCACACAGTACACCCCATTTCCCCACAATCCGACATCTTTGCATGTAATGGGTCTATATGGAGGAAACTATACCAGGTTTACAACTTATACCAGCGGCCACCAGAAACAGATTTGATAGATGGACCCTAGACCACTAAAATGACATCCACAACTTCGGGGGAGGGCATATCAAAAACATTCAATTTTCGCTCCTCTCAATCTCCAAGCATGGAGATGTAGACTGCGCAGGCCTGGGTGCAGAACCCTGCCCTGTTGCTAAGACATAAGATCCTCTACGATGCGGAGGACATATGCGCATACCAAGTAGTTCTGGGTATCACACTCTCCTGGCCCAATCCAGAGCCACTAGAATGACTTGGAGCCAGTCATTCCTGTTCTTTTTCAGAACTTGAGGTAGGATAGGTAGAGGCAGAAAGTCATGCAAGAGTCCTGTGCTCCACTCTAGTTGGAATGCGTCTCATAGAGCCTTCTTGGAAATTCAGCATGCATAAGTGCTGACATTGCACGTTCCTGGCAGTGGTGAAGAGATCAAGCCAGGGTTCTCCCCATTGCTGGAAGACACGCCAAGCCACATCAGGGTGTAACTGCTTTTTGTGATCTGCTAGGTGTCAACAGCTGAGTGTGTCTGCCCTGGCATTTTATGATCCCACCAGGTGGTTCAGCACTAGGGAAAAACCCTGACGGCTCACACAATTCCACCTAAGACCCCTAAACCACCTTGTGTGTTGCAGTACCACATGGCGGTGGTCTTGTCCATGACAAACTGAATCAGCTTTCCCTTGATGGTCGGCAGGCAGACTTTCAATACCAAGCAAATGTCCTGCAACTTCAACAGATTGATTTGGAGGTGGATCTCTGCCAGAGGCCAGAGTCTTATGATTGATCTACAACTCTCCCAGGTGGCTTACCCAACCTAGTAGGGAAGCATCTGCCGCCATGTCAGCGCTAGGTGGGTTACAGAGAGGGGTCTGTCACTGGTCCAACTGCAGTCGAGCGCCACCACTGAAAGTCTTTTGCAGTCTGACCCAAAACCTGGATGGAATCAGACAGTTTCCTTGGTGCTGGGCCCACTGTAGAGCCCACGTGTGCCATCTGGGGTAGTCCACCAGCAGGATGCAGGAGGGTAAAATGCCAAGAAGTCTCAGAGCCGCTCTCACCGAGACCCAGGACAGAAGCTGAAATATCTGGATCACAGCAGAAATATCTTAGACGAGTTGAACTGGAAGGGAAGCTCTAAACTGCTCTGTGTCGAGAAAGGCTTTGATGAATGGGAGCCTCTGTAAAGGAGTTGGGTATAACTTCGGCATGTTGACCAAAACCCCCCAAAATATTCACAGGTCCACTGTCATCTGGAGGTGGTACATAACGGACTACGATGAGCTCCCCCTTAACAGAAAGACATCGAGGTAGGGGGAAGACGGGTATATCATCAACCCCCGAAGGTGTGCTGCAACCACCTCCAACACCTAAGAGGCACTAGTGAGGCCAATAGGCAGAATGGAATACTGAAAATGCTCTTGGCATACCTTGAACCATAGTTAACGACTGTGAGACTACAGGACGGGAATATGAAAATAGGTATCCTGCAGGTCTAGCGCTACCATACAGTCTTCTAGATCCAGGGAAGATAGAAGGTGGCTGTGGTATCTCCCAAGAGAGATGTCCCCTCTCCCTGTCTCCCTCCACCCCTCCCCTTGTGTCTTAATGGTATTGTCACCTCTCCCATTGTTGGAAGGGCATGACGATGCAATTGAAATGTTGGTGCCAGGGAGTTCTATGTTGAGCTTCCCTGAGGCACTAGCACTGTGACAGGTGGCGAAGCAAAGCTGTAACTGAGGTGTCTCCTGAGGTACGTAATAAAGTCCTACTTCAAACTAGCAGCATCTCCTGTGAGTTCTATCCAGCTGATTTAACACTGGTGACAGAGGACTGGATGCTGAGACTACGCCAGGACGACAAGTATAAGAGGAACACCTCAACACGCGTGTGAGTGGCAGGTGTGAAGGGCAGCACGAGAGAAAGGCGCCGCTGACAGTGAATACTCGACCCAGAGAGTTGCCCGTGAGTAACCAGGACTGTTAGAATAAGGGTGTTCACCTTTACGCATTGACACCTCAGAGCGGGAAAGCGAGCAACTCTGAGCGCAACACCTGAGGGCAAAGGACTGCGTGATCCTTTTAACGCAGCTGTCTGGAAAAAGGAGGATAATCCTGAGACCGCAAGTACCTAAAGGGAAGAGGAGACACAGTGGGTGCGTGCGCAAGAGCAACGATTTAAGGGAAGGAGTGCCTATCACCTACCTGAACACCCAGCAACAAGAGGCGTGCCCTTGGTGTGTGTCCTAGGCGGTGTCCGTGAGAGGTGTTGTGAGACATTGTGCAAGGTCCGCTGGACGGAACGTCAGGTGGCCAGCTTGAGCTCGTAGCCACCACTAAGAGCATACGTGTGTACCCTCCCCCAAGCATACTGTGACCAAAGCTCCCTCTAGTCAACTCATCTTTCAGGCTTGCCAATGTAACTTGGAAGCTGGGAAAATAATAAGGGAAAACAAAAAGAAGGTAACAGACACAACACGGGCATAACAGGCTGTCATATTGAGGGCGTCAGCACACGTAGTGATAAAGCTGCAAGATCGTTTTCTGTCAGCGCAGGGACTATATTGGCCACACTCCGCATCAGAACGTCAGCGCATTATGAAACACATGGCTTACCAGTATTTCATTTCACTTTCTAAAGTGGGTCTTCACGGGAACGGCACAAAAGCACAGCGCAACAGCAAAATAAAGGCCTGACTTTCCCCTCAGTATTCCCTCACTTAGTTCTCCTCAGGAAGACCTCTCAACTTGAGGGACAAGGAGAATACTCAAGAGAGATTTTTAAGAGGGGGCCTCCCCTCCCTGACAAACCAGCGTTCATGCAAAGAATCAGCACCATCTACTAGGAATACTTCCTATCCTTTGAAATTGTGCTCCAACTATAGAAGGTGCAGATTGTAGGTTTTTTTACCAAATGATTCCTTTGCAGGTATTTCTACTATGAGACATTGGCTAACCATCAGGACTGGTACAGCAGTGCACTGTGGAGTTTATAATTTAACTGCTAACCTAATGGTTTTAGTTTGGCAGGTATTTCAACCCAGAGACTTTGCCTTATTGTCAGTACTGACATAATTTACTGTTGGATGTGTGGTTAGTGAGGAAAAAAATAACCAAAGAAAACAATGTAATGCCCCCACCTTTTTTGTGTCAACCCCTGGTGAACCACACCTTAAATCGAACACTTTAGAAAAAGTGTTTCAAAATTATGCTGTAGTTTGTGGCCCCAACCTAGGATTGGAAAGAAAAGTAGCTTTACTGAAACATTACTTGGGAGCAGAGGGACAGGAGATTTTGGAACATTTGCCCAACCTTGGTCAAATGACACGAGGGCTAAATGAGTATGAAATTAGTGTAAGGAAGCTAGATAGCCATTTCTTACCCGTCAGCACCATAATGGCGCGCTACCACTTTGGAAAAAGGGGTCAGAAAGATGGAGAAACTGTGGAAGAATGTGTATCTGACCTGAGGAAACTGGCTGCAAGTTTGGAGCCACGTGTGAGGAAAGGATAAGGGATCAGTTCTATTACAAGTAAAACAGAGAATATTTAAGAAATTGTGGCTAAAAGACGACCAGCCCCATGGAGTTGTTTTAATCATAGTCAAACAAGTCGAACACATGATTCATTGTGCCAAAGAGATAAAACAAGACGAGGAGGAAAAAAATGTGAATGAAATCACGGAAGAAGTCAGTGATGTGTTGGTAGTCAGAGGGACAAGAGGGGAACCTAAGGAAACCAAAAGTAGGGGGACGTTTAGAGGCAGTTGCTATAGATGTAGGTTGGACATATGGCCAACAACAAGGAACGTCAAGCATTAAAAAATAACATGTAATATGTGCAGGAAAAAGGGCCATTACAGAATCTGTTGCAGAAGCAATGCATATTCCAGAAAGTAACCTAAAGGTGGTGTTACACAAGTATGTGATGAGTGTTTTGCAGGTAAAAGAGGGGGAGTCGACCAACCCGAAAGATATCACAACCATCGAGGAGCAAGATGTCGAAGCAATGTTTGATTCATGTTCAAAGTTGACACCAAGAGATTTAAAGGGAAAAAGAAACTGTATAAAATGGATGTCAAACCGGGAGGATATGGTGGCCAACCTATACAAATGAAGGGATTTTTTGGGGGAAACATTGCATACAAACATAGATATACGGTCACGGAAGTGTATGTCTCACACAAGGGGGACAACATTCTGGGATGGCTGGCACAAAAGGATCTAGGAAAATATCTCAACCCCAACAAAGACCCTCTAGTCCAGAGTATGGACAAAACACCAACTGGGGTGGAAAAAGAGTTTCTCGAAGTCTTCACCGATCAGTTAGGGTGTCTAGAACACTAGGTCCACAAAAAAGAACTCAAGGTAAATGCTCTGCCGGTGTCCACCAGGGTGGGAAGTTTGACTTGTCCATGCACAAAGCTGTAAGAGTGGAGCTAGAAAGACTCTGCAAACTGGGAGTAATTGAGCCTGTAGAAGCTACCGAGTGGCTTGCCCCCATAGTAGTGGCCAAGAAAACTGGTGGGGAGTACGCTTATCCATAGATCTAAGAGCACTAAACAAGAAGGTAGTAGTAGACAAATACCCACTACCAAACATCACAGAGATGATGACCAAGGTAGCAGGAGCAAAGGTCTTCTCCACTCTTGACCTAACTTCTGCATATTACCAAGGCAGACTACATATAGAATCCCAAGGGCTCACATCGTTCATTAATCCCATGGGGGCATACAAGTTTAAAAGCATGTGGTTTGGACTTGTATCTGCAGCAGCAGTTTCTCAGAGGATAATGGCCAGTATGCTCCAAGGGATCGCTGGTGTGTTCTGCTACCAAGATGACGTTCTGATCTTACGGGGAGAGCAAATAACAACATGATTTAAGAATCAGACAAGTGTTGAGGAAGTTCAAAGTGCAAGAACTCACCGTAAAGAGGGAAAAGTGTAAAATAGGCTGCCCGGAAATCAATTACCTAGGGCACAGGATAACTGCAGAAGGCATACTACCCAAACCAGACTTAAAAGACTCCATAATGAACTTAACACCCCTTGAAAGTAAAGAAGAAGCAAAGTCCTTTCTGGGAATGCTGGAGTTCTATTGCACGTTTGGCAATAATTTAGCAAGACGAACATACCATATTCGAACGCTGTTGAAAAATGGGGTACACTTTACTGGAGTGAGGAGTATTAAAAATAATTTGTGGACACTAAAGTAATGTTAGCCACATTTCCCAACCTAAAAGCATTCGTAACCCGGCAGACAAACGGTAATAACCACTGATGCCAGTTCCAAAGGCCTGGGGGCAGTTATGATGCAAGTGAGTGAGAAGGGCGAAGAAACCCTTGCTTTTGCTTCACGATCATTGAGGCAGGCTGAAAACAACTACTCAGTGATGGAGAAAGAGGCTCTGACAGCACACTGGACAACCAACAAGTTCAGAAATTTCATATGGGGAACAAAATCCACCTCAAATACTGACCATACACCGTCAATAGCTGAGTGTTCAATTTTTGTACATAGCTGTGGAATATTTAAGTCAAATACTTGAACGAAGGGTAAAACGGGTTAAGTGAGAGACTGAATGTTTTTCTTCCAAGTTTGATATTTACCAGACATACCTGCCTTTGTGTATATCAGCATCTGCCATTGTCTTACATGCAACGTTTTTTTTGTGAAGTTAAAATGGAGGCTACCTCCATCATGGTGAAGAATGGAAAAGGTGCAGGTGTGGTGATATTATTGCATGCATTCCATGTGGCTCACAGAAATGCATGCAAACCAAATGACTTACGGTAATGACACACGCCGGTAAGGAATAATACTAGAGAACACTTGAGCTGGGGCTTCAGCATAAAGAGGGTAGATTTATTTATTTTTATTTATTTATTTATAAAGTTTTATATAGCGCGAACTTGATCCCGAAGGATATCAGAGCGCTTTACAGTTTGAGGGAAAAGAAGGTAACAAATCAAAACATGAGTCTAACATGGTGAATCTAATAGGCTTTGAATCAGATAATGCACACATAACAGATCCTTCATAAACCGGAGTGAACGGGGAATGGGCTATACGATGGAGCAAAGTGAAGTAAGGGAGTAAGTACAATCATCATATACAGGAATAATAATCAATATCAAAGCGATAAACAAAACGTGAGTCAGATGGGGAGTCTAATGGCATTGAATCAGATGTTGAACACCTACCAGATCATTTATACCCCTGGGAGAACAAAGAGTGGACTAAGCGATGGGGCATAATGACTTAGGGGAGTAATACAATAAACATGTACAGGATTAATAACCAAACAAAATAATAAACTAAACAGGGATAATAATAAATGCTATGGTATGTCCGATGTGCTTAGATGGTGAATTTAATAGGCATTGAATCAGATAGTGCACACATAACCGATCCTTTATAAACCTGAGTGAACGAGGAATGGGCTATACGATGGAGCAAAGTGACATAGGGGAGTAAGTACAGTAATCATATACAGGAATAAAAACCAATACCAAAACAATAAACAAAACTAAAGTCAAATGGGGAGTATAATGGCATTGAATCAGATGGTGAACACCAAGAATATTGTATAGTGGAGTGGCGTGGAGTGGCATAATGTGGAGAGGGGCACCGTGGAGTAGGGTGCGGTGGTGTGGCGTACAGTGGAGTGGAGTGGAGTGGCACAGAGTGGGGTACAGTGGATTGGAGTACAGTAGAATAGAATACAGTGGAGTGGCAAATAGTGGAGTGGCGTAGAATGGAGTGGTAGAGTATAATAGTGTACAGTGGAATAGCATAGAGTGCAGTAGCATACAGTAGAATAGCGTAGAGTGGAGTGACGTGGCATACATTGCAGTGGCGTACACTGTAGTGGCGTGCACCAGAGTGGCATAGATTGGAATAAGCGTACAGAGAAGTGGTGTAGCGTGCAATGGCATACAGTGAAGTGGCGAACAGTGTAGTGGGGTAGAATGGAGTGAAAGAGTTGAATAGTGTACAGTTGAGTGGCATAGTGTAGCTGCATACAGTGGAATAGTGTATAGTGAGGTAGTGTGGAGTAGCGTACAGTAGAATAGCGTACAGTAGAGTGGCAAAGAGTTGAGTGGCAAAGAATAGATTGTGGTAGAGTGTAATAGGGTACAATGGAGTAGCGTAGTGTGCAGTGGCGTAGAGTGGAATTGTGTACAGTGGAGTGAGGTGCATTATAGGGGCATACAGTACAATATCATAGAGTGTCGTAGTGCCAAACTAGAGGAACCCATTCGCGACTAGCAAGGCTTCCGAAAGAAGGACCAGTATAGGGGAATGTGGAAAGACTAGACTGCGTCCCCTTACTCTGCCTCTCTCCTCAGTTCCAACTTTTTGTCTGCGATGCACGCCTGCAGCTATGACACAAGCTATACGAGGTGGGGAATAAGGAGGTAAAGCTTCTGGTCTGGCTCGTAAGGAGAGAGGAGGGACAGAGTTGGATGCAAAAGGTATACACAGAGGAGGGAATCTTGGTTGATTTGGCTAGTTAGATCGCACAAGCTTTTGCACGTTTTTTGAGAAACCTATACATCCCACAGACCTGTGGGGAATGGGGGAGAGATTTAGACAATTCCATTAGAGGTTCTATGGTCCCCAAGTTGAGGAGAGAGACTAGGAAACTATTGGAAGGGGAGATTGAAGAGAGTGAGACTGTAGAAGCCAAATCACAAATTAAGAGTGGGAAATCTCCAGGCCAGAAAGGCCTGCCTCTGAAATGTTTTTAAATGAGTGAGGAGTCTGGTAGTGCGACCAATCCAAACCATGTTCCATGAGTCCAAGGCAGTGATTGAGCGACCTCGTTTCAGGACACTGCAGTGGTGTATGTTTGCTCAAGGAGATATGTTGGTGATTCATCCATGCTTTGTTGCATTACTTGCGGTTTGTTCATGCTGATGGTTTTTGTTGCTTCAGTTCCTCCAAGCTAGGTGTCTTCACTCCCCAAACTGTCTTTCGGTCCCAAACCAAGAGAGCTCCAAGAAATCTAAGTATGCAACAATCTATTGCCAAATTTACTCCCCTTCTTTGAATCATGTAATGTCTTTGCTCCTTCACTGGGAAGTTATTAGAAAGTGGTTTCCAAACACCATGCCAGTATTGTAGTGTTGACACCAAACTTCTGCTTTCCCCCTTATGTGTGCACAACTAAGATACTGCCAGTGCAGGTTCAGTGGGCACTTCTGTACAGGATACAGCCCACCTCAGTCAAGGATAAGGCATCCTGTGCCTTAACACGAAGCTGGCAAAATGCTGGTGAAGACTTTAGGTCAGAAGTCTCAGGAGTCCCTGCAGTCTTAAAAAGCATCCGCTGAAATAATGCTCCCACTCCGCCCGCCCATGCCCCAAAGATACTGTTTGGTAGCAAGAGTCTCCTAGGAACTGGTGTTCGCTGTGTTCCTCCTACACCCCCACCCACCCCTATACGTATCTCTGCTTCTCCTATCTCTGCTGATAAACAAGATCCCCCTAAGCTGCCCCTGCCGTCAGCACCACTCAAAAGAACAAAAAACTGAAAAACCAGTGTCGATGGATACACATCGGGCAAGCCAGACAGACAATAAAGGGGTGGATAGGTCTCATTTCACCAGTCGCATTCCCCACCACCCTACAGAGGGATGCAACATGAAGGGTATGCTCCACTGTAAAGATGAAAGTAGATGAAGCCAAGGAAGGGAATTCAATTAAAAAGACTGACTTTACGGGCCCATCCCGGCGCTACTGGTTTCGGGTGGAGGGCTCCCCTATCCCAGAGGAGAAAAATCTTATATACAGATTACATTCTGCTCTCCCAAATCATTCTCCTCCATCTTGTGAGTTGCAGCCTACCTGTGCCCCAGATTGCAGTGAGCAGAGTCCAGCAAGTGGTAAGGAGGCAGACTAGTGCTGTCTCTTCCCTCCTCCAAAAGTTTTTAAAAAACGATTTTCCCTTTCTGTGATTACTGTCTTTGCCTGTTACAGTTTAAAAATGTAGTTTTAACCTGCCTGTGATTGTATATTTTATCACCTGTTTTGTGTGTTAAACTTGTGGTTTTCCTGCCCATGATTGCTTCCATTTAACGTGTTGAATTGTGGGATTTGCAGTCCAAACTCTGTAGTTTGTCGCTCTCATTCCTGGTGACTATTCAGTTTTCCCTCCAAATTTCTCCTTTGCTCTGTGCTAAGACCTGTATGTTAAACAGTGCACCCCCAGCCACCATTTTGTGTTATCAAGCCAGTGAAACCAGCCCCCCTGCCTCCCCTCCAGCAACAGGGATTTTCTACATCAGAGGGTGCTTCTGTGAGCCGTTTAAACTGTGTTTAATAGGGACTGTGCACTTCTGTTTTTTGGCCAGGAGAGGGAGTAAAGTTGTATTCAAACAGTATTGTTAGATTTCAAGTTTGTGAGGCCTTTACCTGCAGAAATCCAAAGTGTGGATTGAGCCTGTCTGTCTCCTAGGAGATTCTGGACAGGAGAAGCAGCTCCCCACCCCCAGGCCAGCAGGCCTAGGACTGGGGATTGGCTATTCAGCTCCCAGGCAACTCTGAGCCCTCCCTCACACCTGCCCAGGTCCCTTAAGGCTTTGCTGGGTGCACCCCAAATCATTCTCCTCCATCTTGTGAGTTGCAGCCTACCTGTGCCCCAGATTGCAGTGAGCAGAGTCCAGCAAGTGGTAAGGAGGCAGACTAGTGCTGTCTCTTCCTCCTCCAAAAAGTTTTTAAAAAACGATTTTCCCTTTCTGTGATTACTGTCTTTGCCTGTGGTTGTTACAGTTTAAAAATGTAGTTTTAACCTGCCTGTGATTGTATATTTTATCACCTGTTTTGTGTGTTAAACTTGTTGTTTTCCTGCCCATGATTGCTTCCATTTAACGTGTTGAATTGTGGGATTTGCAGTCCAAACTCTGTAGTTTGTCGCTCTCATTCCTGGTGACTATTCAGTTTTCCCTCCAAATTTCTCCTTTGCTCTGTGCTAAGACCTGTATGTTAAACAGTGCACCCCCAGCCACCATTTTGTGTTATCAAGCCAGTGAAACCAGCCCCCCTGCCTCCCCTCCAGCAACAGGGATTTTCTACATCAGAGGGTGCTTCTGTGAGCCGTTTAAACTGTGTTTAATAGGGACTGTGCACTTCGTTTTTTGGCCAGGAGAGGGAGTAAAGTTGTATTCAAACAGTATTGTTAGATTTCAAGTTTGTGAGGCCTTTACCTGCAGAAATCCAAAGTGTGGATTGAGCCTGTCTGTCTCCTAGGAGATTCTGGACAGGAGAAGCAGCCCCCCACCCCCAGGCCAGCAGGCCTAGGACTGGGGATTGGCTATTCAGCTCCCAGGCAACTCTGAGCCCTCCCTCACACCTGCCCAGGTCCCTTAAGGCTTTGCTGGGTGCACCCCAAATCATTCTCCTCCATCTTGTGAGTTGCAGCCTACCTGTGCCCCAGATTGCAGTGAGCAGAGTCCAGCAAGTGGTAAGGAGGCAGACTAGTGCTGTCTCTTCCTCCTCCAAAAAGTTTTTAAAAAAACGATTTTCCCTTTCTGTGATTACTGTCTTTGCCTGTGGTTGTTACAGTTTAAAAATGTAGTTTTAACCTGCCTGTGATTGTATATTTTATCACCTGTTTTGTGTGTTAAACTTGTGGTTTTCCTGCCCATGATTGCTTCCATTTAACGTGTTGAATTGTGGGATTTGCAGTCCAAACTCTGTAGTTTGTCGCTCTCATTCCTGGTGACTATTCAGTTTTCCCTCCAAATTTCTCCTTTGCTCTGTGCTAAGACCTGTATGTTAAACAGTGCACCCCCAGCCACCATTTTGTGTTATCAAGCCAGTGAAACCAGCCCCCCCTGCCTCCCCTCCAGCAACAGGGATTTTCTACATCAGAGGGTGCTTCTGTGAGCTGTTTAAACTGTGTTTAATAGGGACTGTGCACTTCGTTTTTTGGCCAGGAGAGGGAGTAAAGTTGTATTCAAACAGTATTGTTAGATTTCAAGTTTGTGAGGCCTTTACCTGCAGAAATCCAAAGTGTGGATTGAGCCTGTCTGTCTCCTAGGAGATTCTGGACAGGAGAAGCAGCTTCCAACTTCCCTGGGCAGCAAACCTTGTCTGAGGTTGCTGGGACCTTATATAGTCTGCTAGTGGCTGCTACATGTATACACTGATTGGTGGTTGTATCTGATGTTTCTATTGGTTTGAGTTAGTGTCCTCATTGGTTGGGTATTTGAGGGTTCTGATTGGTTGCTGGATCTGTGATTCAATCAATGTAGGGTTGGGACTAGGGCTAGGGTTATGATTTCTATTGGAAGCAGGGACTAGGGCTTCCTGTTTTATTGGTTGTTGGGACTAAGGTGGAACTAGGACTAGGGTTAGGCCTTTAATTGGAAGTAGCGATTAGGGCTTCTGGTGTTATTGGTTGCTGGACTAGGTGTGGGACTAAGAGTAGGGTTAGGCTTTCTATTGGAAGTAGTGACTAGGGCTTCCCGTCCCATTGGTTGCTTGGACTAGGGTTGGGACTACTGGTAGGGCTAGGGCCTCTATTGGACATAGAGATCAGGGTTTTTTGAACTGATTGGATGCTTGGAGTAGGGCTAAGATTGGCTGTAAGGTCCTGATCTCCTATTGGTTCTAGCTTTTAGGGCTAGCGTTGTGATTGGATAGTATTAGGGCTAGGGTTCCCATTGGCTGACGGGGTCACCTGATTACTAGGGGTATCAAAGGCCAGGGTTAGGGCGTCTCAGCCCGGGCGTCGAGGCTAAGGGCAGAGAGGACAAGGGTGAGTGCCTGTTTGAGCCTGTTAAGGGCAGAGAGGACAAGGGTGAGTGCCTGTTTGAGCCTGTTAAGGGCAGAGAGGACAAGGGTGAGTGCCTGTTTGAGCCTGTTAAGGGCAGAGAGGACAAGGGTGAGTGCCTGTTTGAGCCTGTTCGAGACGGGCCAGGAATGCTGCCCATCTTCCCATTAAT
Source organism: Calotriton arnoldi (assembly GCA_963921515.1). Taxonomy (NCBI): domain Eukaryota; kingdom Metazoa; phylum Chordata; class Amphibia; order Caudata; family Salamandridae; genus Calotriton; species Calotriton arnoldi. Next base: position 3,028,006 of record CAWUFW010000401.1, read on the forward strand.
TAATGTGTCTATTACTTCTCTCCTGAAAAAGCATATCTAATGCACTACCCTATTTCACATCCGCTACCTCTATCAATATTTTTAATCTGCATATACTTACCTCCTTTATGCATCTATATACTCTCAATGTACTTATGGATCTATATATTTATCACTTTCTTCTAATTTAGCATTTCCAATGCACTACCCTATTTCTCAGCCTATACTTCCCTCAATATATCTTCTAGCCCAACTTTTGACTCATCTCAAACTTCTTTCTACTACTTTTTCCAATTCACTACCCTATCTCACCCTATACATCTATCACTATATCCTCTACACCCACTCTCTCATTTATCGCAAACGCCATACCACTACTATGTTCCCCAAAATAACCCTTTCTTGACTCTCTCCTACTCTACCCCTCCTTGTATCTTCTGACACCTCCTTTACTGTACCAATGCCCAAGACAAACCTTTCTAAACTCTTCCCTCTGACTCTTCCCCTCCAAAAACCCTTTTTACTCATCAAAAAGCCTCCTCCTACTGCTATGACCTACAAAAAGAAATCCTTCACTCTTCTATCCCACAACTATCCTTTTCAATCAAAATAACAGACTAGCATGTTCACTTCACTAATTCCATATTCCACTATACTAATTCACCACTAATCCTTTATGGGTTCCAGAGTAGCGTGCTACTCGCCAACAAAGCGCTTCAACACCCACCAGTAACAGGCGCTATATGAATGCAAACCTTTCTTTCCCTTCTATCCCTCCACTATCCTTCTCACTCCAAATAACTGACTAATATCCACCACTAAAATTACTTTCATATTTCACCATACTAATTCACCACTAATCCTTTATGGGTTTCCAAAGTAGCGTGCTACTCGCCCAAAAAAAAAAGCAATTCAACACCCCATCAGGGGTTAGAAGCGCTATATATATGCAAACCTTTTTTCCCTCTTCTATCTCTCCGCTATCCTTCTGAATCCAAATAACTGACTAACATATCCACCACTTAAAATTTACTTGCATGTTTCACTATACTAATTCAACACTAATCCTCTATGGGTCCCGGAGTAGCGTGCTACTCGCCGAAAAAGCGCTTCGACGCCTCGTCAGGGGTAGTAAGCGCTATACAAATGCAATTACAATACAATACAATATATGCTTTCCAAAATACATACTATAGCCTCCCAGAGATGTTCACCCGCATCGAGACCGAACTGAGGAAACTCTAGTGGAATGACGGACATACGAGAATTGCACTCCATAAACTGCAATGCAACCCATATATAACGGAGGTATATGACTCCCCGATCCCCGGGCCTACTACTGGGCATCCCACTTAATGGTCATTAATGACTGTGGGTATGTAGATAGAAACCATCCCACTTAAGCCCTTGAACAGACCCAGTTCCAGATACATTCATATCATCATTTCCTCTATGGCGTGATAGGGAAATCAAACCTCCTACCAGCTACCCAAATCACTTTAGATGCCTGGGACAAGGCGAATTCCTATATTGGATGGAAATACAAAATCACACGGGAAACCCCACTATGGCTAGGTAAAACCCTCAAAGAATTTACCAAACTCAAGAGCTTTGCTTCCTGGGATTGCATAGGAATCTCCAAAGTGGGTGATCTAATGGAAGGTGGTGCCCTCATGCCCTTTACCTCCCTACAGCGCGATTTTCAGCTTCACGACCACCAGCAATACAAATACTTACAATTAGCACATGCATGGAAGGCCGAGAACATTCCCCAGGACCTCCCAGAATATGCCCCCTTAGAACGTAGGCTCCTATTAGACGAACTATCTGAAAAAGCGCGATCATACATCTATAAAACAATCAACAACAACATACCTTATGGCTTCCAGAAACCAAGACTAACATGGGAAGCAGAAGTAGGCATACTTGAAGACATTGACTGAGAGGCGGCACTAATGTTCCCGCGCGAAGTGGAGATCAGATCCCCGGCTACGCCTCATACAACTAAAAATCCTTCACATGATATATTATGACAGGGCCCATCTCTATAAGATGGGCAGAGCACCCTCCCCAGAGTGCCTCTGGTGTGGGAGAGACCAGGGAGACTTCATTCAAACCCTATGGCAATGCCCCTACATACAGAGATATTGGGGATCAATACGGACAGAGCAGAGTGTGATCTTAGAGTCCCAAATTCCTGATGATCCCAAATACATCCTATTAGGCATATCTAGCTATGTTGATCTACCACGTATGAAATTACTGTTGTGCAATTTGGGATTGGTGGTTGCTAACCGAGATCTGGCTAGAAAATGGGGGTCCCCTGAGACGCCGGATCTCACGAAATGGAGGAGGGGCATAGATTTATTTATGGCTGCAGAAAGAGTGACATACAAATGTAGGGGCTGCCCGCATTAATTCAGCAAAATATGGGGGCGTTGTATAGAGTACTATGGACTTGCCGGTTATGATGACACTGCCATTAATCCATCTCAGTAAAGATATAGTGTCATGCCAATCTACTTATTTTGCTTTATTGAAAATGTTTATACCACTGTCATTTGCCCTATCGGGACTATTCACAATATTTGGACACTTACTGTGTTGTCTCACTGTCATTCATGCCTGTAAGTTTTGGAAAACAAAATAACAATATTTGGAGAGAAAAAAAAGACCGACTTTAAATGAAATCACTATAACTAGTACAAATTGATCAAGTAACATTTTAGTTGCCTCGATGTTACCTGTAGATCCTTCCTAACTTGCCTGGTGTCTCTAGTTGGGTCCTGTGGTATGGAAAGAGTCGAACAACTTCTAGTGTTTGCCAAGGATTGCAATTTCTGACATGCTAAAGTACATTTTCAAACGGCTCCAGCTATGGTTTTAAAACCATTCAGCCACTTCTAGATAGCAAATACTCTCACCTTCAAGAATCGGTTTTAAAGGAGATTCCTCATGATGAAATATTTGATGAGCCTCCTTTGCATTCTGTATAGATATGTTTGTTAAAGTTTAACATATGCTTTTATAAAAAAAACAATTTTTAGTTCAAGGACTGACCATACGCCATTCACAGAAATATTTTCAAAGAAAGGTTTGGACTCCATTTCAAGTAGAATCAGGCAGTGGGTGGTTAGCCTCCAGGAATATACTTTTGACGTGGAATATGTCCCAGGCGTGAGAAATTATGCAGCACATTGCCTCTTACGTTTGGTAGATAACACGAAGGAGGAGAAAGAGGGTGTCACACTTCAGGAGGAAGAGGACTTGGACAAGCAAAGTGAAAAAGTAGGTCTCATTACCCAGGGGGCGGTAGAGGAGGCACAGTGGAGGGAAGAGTTGAAGTCTGACCTTCTGTTACAGAGGGAATGTGAAAAGACACAAAGAGGGTGGGCAGGTCGAGAGAAACATGTTGAGCAGCTTAAACCATTCTGGATGGTAAGGGAGGAACTGTCCATAGAGGATGAGTGTCTTTTCATAGGCCCAAGTCCAAAAGAGACAAACTCTCATGAGGGTCACTTTGGGATCACGAAGACAAAGTAGAGACTACACCTGGACTTTTGGTGGCAAACATGGACCTAGACATAGAGAGGAAGATACAGGAGTGTGTACCATGTCCATCTAGTGACAGAGTACTGAAATTACATACACCGCCGCTGCACTGCAGGCCACTAACGGAGGGCCCGTGGGTGGACATAGCCCTGGACATAATAGGTCCCTTGACAGGGGAGAAACAATCATCCTACATTCTAGTACTAGTGGATCTCTACTCCCGTTGGACGGAACTTAAGCTCATTTCGGAGGTCAACACCAGGACAGTCAAACTTCCCAGTGGAGATATTCCTTAGAGAAGGGTTGTCCAACTCCATATTGACAGACAATGGGGTTCAATTCTGCTCCCTAAAGATGAAGGAGTTCCTACATTGCAATGGCATAAAACAAACTCTGTGCCCTGTACCACCCAGAAGCCAACAGGATGTTAGAAAGATTAAACACAACCATCAAAGAGGGCATTCAGCTAGCCAAAGTCGGTGGGTTGTGTTAGAGAGAAGAAATAATGAAACGCTTGGAAGCATACCTCTTGACACCTCACCAAACCACCAATAAGACACCTTATGAGTTGATGAAAGCTAGAAAGCCCAATTCCAGGCCAGTACAGGGGTGGATGAAGTGGCTAGACATCACTGAGAACTCACACCAGAGAGAAAGGGGGCGTAGGTCACAGGCTGAACGGAAGGCAAGGTATGACAGAATACATGGGGCCAAAGAAGTAGGATTTAAAATAGGCGACCTGGTTAAGGTCAATGCTCCCACTGGTAGAGCGAAATGGTCAGAATTCACAGAACCAATGAGGATAGTGAAGCTATTCAGAAATACTGTGAAAACCCAAGATGGAAGAATTTGGAATATAGGAAGGGCATCATCCCTGAGAGAAACACTAATACTGGGGAAGGTTAGGGGGAAGGTTCGCCCGAAGGAGCTAGTGCTTCCACAGCACTTGACAGAGAGAAGGTCAGGGATCCCATCAGGTCAAGTGGGAGGAGGACGTGCCGTCCAAGTTTCCTATGAGACTACGTCGTTACCACCTCGTTAAAAAGACAGTTTTATTATGCACCCCTTCATGCATAGTGTTCAGTTAATCAAGGGGAGTCAGGGATAACCGTTGTTTCTCTGTCTCTCGTTCCCCCCTCCCTCTCATTCTACTTGTCATAAGTTGTAGAGAAGGGGGATCGTTGTGATGATGTATTTACATGCACATGTTCCTTTGTGACGTATCCCACATTCCCCACCTCATTGGCACCTCGAATCACACCACATTCCCCACATTCCACAGTTGACAGTTGTAAAACAGTTGTGGTGGATTATTCCGTTGACCTTCAACTGCACCAGACGTGTCTGGGGCTTACTTGCAATAAACTTATTTTCGAACCACATTGAAGTGTATTCTTCATTTCTAAAGTGGCGACGAGCGGAGACTGCCCCAGACGCTACTTCGATTGGACAAGTGGTGTTTTAAGAAGAATCGATGTCTAATTACTCTGGCACACCATCTGGAACTCTGCGCGCTGGTTTCCTTTACCTCGCATGCATCGACGTGACAGCTTACATTCCGGAGTCAAGTTTATTATTGCCTGATTTAGAGTTTTGCTGTGTGGTCGAGTGTCTTCGGATGACGCTGCCGGGTACGACGTGTTTGGCAGAGCCCTCCGATGTTGAGCCTGTGTTGATCTTCAAGATATGATGACGTCATGGTTGTGATGTCTGCTAGCACGTTTATGGAGCAACCTGCATGCTCATGAGACGCGCACCACTGACTAGTGAAAAATTACGTGTGCCAACGTCAAATGGCCATCTTAGACTGCCTGAAGCTGCAATTTTCACTTGGATCATCTAGCCAGTCAGCGAACATCACTACATGAAGCCTACTGTGTGAACACTTTCACCTGGCCATCGCTCCAGTCGGATCTACAATCTGGTGTATTACAGTCACGCTTACAGGAGAAACTTTACAGTACTGCGACTTGTTTTGAGTACATTTTTTTTTCATACCCTTAGTTTTTATTTCTTAAAAAAACCTGGGAGAGGTTTACTAGTTCTTTATCATTAAACACCTGTATGACTTAAATCTTTAAAAAAATATATATATATTTTTACATTAACAGTGTTTATAGGTAAACCTCATTTGGTCAACTTTATGTAACTGCGTTCACATGCTTATTGGTAGTTTAATTGTATGGTACCTTATTTAGGTGCTGCAGATTTGTGTTGGAATTCCAGTGCGCATTATTTCAGTGAATTTGTTTTCTCACTCAATGTGTGCCTTAAACTTAATGAATCTTACAAATCCTCAGCCATTCCTACCTTCCAAAGGTGAACCATCCTTACCCTGGAAGGAACACTTTTGTAATTACATGGACACATTTGATGATGAGGACTTCACTCCTGAGAAAAAAAAAAAATCTTTTTATATTGTTTGGGTCCTGGTGGGCTTAAAACTTATAACAAAATTGAGAAAAAAGAACGGGAAGGGGTTGATGTTTTTACTCAGGCCCTAGAGGATCTTGATGCACATTATTCCCCCATTGTTTGTGTGGCAGTGGACAGATATAAATTTTCCCAACGCAAACAGGGTAAAAATGAGAGTGTAGAAGATTATGTGTCAGCATTGAGGGCGTTAGCATTAACTTGCAGATTTGGTACTCTGGAGGAATAATTTATTCGTGACCAAATAATAATGCATGCCAGTAATCCCAATATTCAGGATAAGTTATGGGTCTATGGGGAATTTCCTTTAAAGGAAGTCATGGCTCTAGTAAAGAAAGTTGAACTAACAGGACGTTGTGCCAAGGCTGTTCTTGAGGAGAGCCAGGATGTCAGGGTTGTCAGTAAGGTCAGCTCTGCTAAGAACAAGAAACTGGAAAGCAGAAGCAATAGCAAATCCAATGACAAGCAAGGGAAGTTCAACTTTTCAGATAGCAAAAAGAATTCCGGTAAATTTGAGTCTGAATCTCTTTCTCCCAGAAGATTTTATCGCTGTGGTTCAGCAGAGCCTATGGCATACTTTAAAAGGTGTCCGGCAAAGTTTCAGAAGTGCTCGGCTTGTGGCTTAGTTGGTCATTATGCAAAAATGTGTAGGAGAAAGTTTGGTTCTTATAACAGGAAAGTACAGTGTATACAGGAAGGAATTGAAAGTAACTCAGATGAATCTGATGGTTGTGAAAATCCCAATGTGGACTATGTGTTCTGCATTGATTACGAAATTCTGGGTGTTGATCAGGTGAGAGTTAGTAAACCGATCTGTGAGGTTGACATGGGTGGTGTTAAATTAAATGTGGTTGCAGACTCTGGTTCACCCTTCATGATTATCTGCGAAGAAATTTGGAAGAGTCATTTCGTGGAAAAATTGGGTGCACAGTTGGACAAGGCGGAGGTCATTGCGAAAAGTTACACTGGTGATAGAATTGATTTTGTGGGATGCAAGAATCTTGTCTTCAAATACAAGAATAGGACAGCCAACTGTAGATTGTTTGTTGCTAAAAAAGGACCTTCTGTTTTAGGGTGGAGTGATCAAGGAAACTTATGTATCATTCTCAATCCAAACAGTCCTGAACCTGTGTTATCGATCAATGATTTAGAGATGAATTGTGCTTCCTTAGTTAAAAATTACCCTGAAGTATTTTCAGGCAAGGTTGGTTTACTTAATGATTTTGTACATCGCATTGAATTGAAGCCCACAGCTGTTCCATGCATACACAAGGCCAGACCTTTACCCAGGTCTGTACGTGAAAAAGTGCATAAAGAATCACAAAACCTAATTTCAGCTGGTATTATCGTACCAGTAGAATCTGCTGAATGGGTTTCTCCTTTGGTGACTGTTAAACGTCCAAATGGCAAAGTAAGACTATGCACTGACCTCAGGGAAGTCAATAAAAATATTTTAGTGGACCAATTCCCTCTACCACGCATCAACGAAATGTTTTCCGCCACGAAAGGAATGACTTGGTTCTCTACGTTAGACTTAAAATCGGCGTATCACCAGATACCTTTACATGTGGACAGCAAAAAGTACACTTCTTTTATAACACGTTTTGGATGCTACCAGTTTACTAGGGTACCTTTTGGACTAGCATCGGCTGCAGCACTTTTTCAAAGAGTGATGTCTAACATTTTTGAGGGTGTTAAGGGTGTGATGTTCTTTCAGGATGATATCCTGATAATGGGCTGAGAAAAAACAGAGCATGATTTACGTTTGAAACAAGTGCTAGAGCTTTTGAAAATGAAAGGACCAACTGTTGAACACAGCAAGTGTAAATTTGCATTGAATGAGGTTGTGTATTTAGGCCACAAGATTAGAAAGGAAGGAATCAAACCCAGACAAGGCCTTACTGATGCGATTGTTAATGCACCAAGTCCTTCTGGAAAAGATGAGGTCAGGGCTTTTTTTTTTTTTTAGGTCTGGCGGAATATTATTCAAAATTTAGAAGGAATTTCTCTGAAAAAACCTACCACATACGTCAACTTTTGAAGGGTAAAGCCAAGTTTGTTTGGTCCAGTGATTGCCAGGAATCTTTTGATAAGATAAAAAAAAGAACTGTCTAATGCACCTTTTCTCAAAGGCTTTGATCCCAATTGCCAAATTATTGTAACCACAGATGCTAGTGATAAGGGGCTTGGCGCAGTTCTTTCACAAAGAGACAATGAACATAATGAACGGGTGGTAGCTTTTGCGTCTCGTTCTCTCACCAGTGCTGAAGAAAAATATTCGGTGATAGAACGAGAAACATTAGCTTGCACATGGGCTCTTGGACATTTTCGATTGTATGTTTGGGGTTTTCATGTTCTACTTCGCACTGACCATAAACCCCTCACAAAAATATAGTCCACCTCTGGTTTACAAAATGCCTCTCCCAGACTAAGCAAAATGTCAGTGAAATTACTGAATTTTACTTATGATATTGTATATTGGCCTGGGGTAAAGAATAGGGTTGCAGATTTCTTAAGCAGGTTACCCTTACCGTTAGCTGAAGAGGATAAAACATTGCAGGAGGAGGATGAAATGGTTGCATTACTTTTTAATGCTGGTCTTGTGGGAATCTCCCTTTCAGAATGGAGGGATTTCATGGCAAAAGATGGTATGCTCATTAAGGTTACATCATATGTGTCCAAAGGATGGCCCGATAAAAATAAATTGTGTATGGAGAAAAGGGCGTTCTGGGAGGCGAGAAACGAGTTGTGTTGAAGAAAATCTCCCGTTCAGAGCTGGGAAAGTAATTGCACCAGCAGGATTAAGGAGAAGATTGTTAAAACTGTGTCATGAGGGTCACCTTGGGATATCCAGAACAAAACTAAGAGTAAAATGTAATTACTGGTGGCCCAGCATTGATAAACAAGTAGAGCAAATGGTAAGAGAATGCATCAAGTGTAATGATTCTGACAAATGTCTAAAAACTTTCAAACCGCCCTCGCATCCCATTGAAAGTCCCAGTATGTCATGGGAAAGAGTGGGTGTTGACATTGTGGGTCCCGTGGAAGGTACAGATGGTGTTTGCAAGGACATCTTGGTCCATCATGGCCAGAAATTGAAATTGTTGACTTTGTTGATGGGTCTACAGTCATTGAGTTTTTGGATAAAATCTTCATGAGAGAGGGTTTACCTAAATCTGTCATTACTGACAATGGAACACAATTTACATGTTTAGTGTTTAAAGATTTCTTAAAGCGTAACTGCATCAAACATATCACCACATCTGTTTATCATCCTGAAGGGAATGGTTTAGTTGAACGCTTTAATAGAGTACTCAAAGGTAGGATTCAACTTTCTAGGTGTGGTAATATGAGGTGGGAAAGAGAGCTTTGTAAGCTTATTTGGTCATACAGGATTCCCCCCCCCCCCAAGCATGATAACTGGGAACAGCCCGTTCACAATGATGAGAGGGAGGTTAGCACTCAGCAAAGACTTAGGCTGGATGCCAGGTTCTAAACAGGTGGAGTGGTCTCCTTAGTGTGTGCGTAAGAAAATAAGCTTGGCACAGAAAACTTATAAGGATTGGTACGATACAAAATATGGCACAAGAAAAAGACAGTTCAAGTGCGGTGAGTGGGTGAAAGTTTCGTTGGAAAAGAAAACCAGGAAGGGAGAGAGCAGATACTTTTGCCCTTTACGCATTTGTGAAATTCATTGTAATTCCGTAAGACTCAGTGATGGGAAGATATGGCACATGAGTAGACTGGCTTTGAATAGCCATAATGGTAAATTACTTGACAACGCTCGAGTCAATTACCAGTACCAACTCAGACTTGTGGTTAGATTTTGATGATGATATTGTTGATGCATCTGTTCATAACATCGGTATGGTGGGTGCACCGGATGTGAGTGTTAGTGCTTTTGATGGAGCACAAGTTCCATCTGTCGCCACTCAAGCTGATGCCAATGCTTTGAGTGGTGGATCGTGTTCGACCAGTGGTTCCGATTGTCCTACTGACAGTCAGAAACACACCAGTAGCTGTGGGAGAACTCGTCAGACCTAAAAAATTTGATGATTATATTGTTGGTGTTTAACTACACCTCTGTGCTTCCCTGTATACGATTTTCAGGTGAGCAAAACTGTCAGAGCAATTCTTTCTCCATCTTTTACACTGTGTCCTCACCACCCTTGTTTTTTTCCCCTTTTCATCATTTTCCCCTTTTCATCATTTTTCTTGTGGAAGAGAGGATGGGTTGTGATGATGTATTTACATGCAAATGTTCCTTTGTGACATATCACACATTCCCCACCTCATTGGCACCTCGCATCACACCACATTCCCCACATTCCACAGTTTCTCAGTTGTAAAACGGTTGTGGTGGATTCAGTTGACCTTCACCTTCACCTGCACCAGACGGGTCTGGGGCTTACTTGCAATAAACTTCTTTTCGAACCACATTGAAGTGTATTCTTCATTTCTAAAGGGATATGTAGTATCTCCCAAGAGAGGTGTCCCCCTCTCCCTGTCTCCCGCCACCCCTCGTGCCCTAATGGTATTGTCACCTCGCCCATTGTTGGAAGGGCATGACAATTCAATTGAAAGGTTAGTACCAGGGAGTTCTATGTTGAGCTTCCCTGAGGCACTAGCGCAGTGACAGGTGGTGAAGCAACAGCTGTGGCTGAGGTGCCTCCTGATGTGCATAATAAAGTACTACTTCAAACTAGCAGCATCTCCTGTGATTTTATCTAGCTGATTTAATACTGGGCCAATGTGAGGGAGTGAAAATTTAAAACAGGACGAAGGCCTCAGTCCTTCTTTGGCACCAGGAGATAACAGGAGTAACATCAAGTCGTTATTTCCAGTGATGGCACCCTCTCTATGGCTCCTTTGTTCAAAACAGTCTTCACTTCCAGCTGCAGAATGGGCAAATGGTCTTCTGAAAGGTGCCCTGATGTGGGAGAGCTATGCAGTAGGTCTGGCTGGAATGGCAAGGCATATCCCTTTTGAATAATTTGGAGCACCCGGTTGTCAGACGTAATGCTCTACCACCCTTGGAGGTAATAACTTATCCTGCTGCCTACATAGTGGCCACTAAAGCAGCTTGGAAGCTGAAATGGGGGTGGCAGGGGACTGAGCAGGACTTTGTCCCCGTTGGCATAGGCGCTGTCAGCTAGATCCTCAAACCAGGCCTCAAAAGGACTGGGGGGGTATGTTGCAGGGGCAGAGGTCCTGAGTGTTGTCTTTGCGCCAAACCCCTTCCAAAGACTAAAAAGGGGTAAAATTAATGAGGTTACTGTCGCACAGGCGCAGAAAGCCTTAGGGAGCCCTGCTTTCTTTAAAGCGCTCCAGTATGGAGTCTGCATGATCTCCAAACTGATGGGTGTCATCAAATGGCATATAAATTAACAATGCTTGGACATCACACAAAAAATAAATAAATCTGTGGACCTCACCCACGCGTGGCCCCAAAGCCCCAAAGCACCCTGCCAACAAGGGTGATGTGACCGGCCTGGATCAGAGTCCCAGAAAGGTAAACTTATACAAGAGACGTACCGAAGCACACTTCGAAGTGTGCCTCTGTACTTCTCTACTATAAGTTTGGGTTCAGCCTGCTCGTAGAAGTCTGGACAACTAGGCTCTCAGGTACAAGATGCTGTGTAAGAAAGGCAGGATCTCCTAGAGCACGTATGTGGCGTCTAGCCACACTTCCATTTACCGGTGGGGAAGAGCAAGATTTGGCCCGGTGCTCATGAATGTGTCAATGACAGCTTTCTGCAAATGGAGATGTGGGTACATATGCACCAGTCCGGGCTGCACAACTTCCATCAGTACATTGGTCTAGACCTCAATGGATGGCATCTGCAGGTCCAAATGTTCGGAGGCACAGCAAAAGGCGTTAATTCCTTCGAGTGGCCGGGTATGGGACTCAGAGTGTCAGGTGAGGTGTACAAAACACTAGAATCCTAGAAAGCCATGTACAGATTATACAGAATCTCGTAAGAAATTAGTAAAAAGTTTGGGAAAGAGTGCCAGATCTGGTTCCAAAGGCACAGAAATAAAGGTCTGATGTCAGCACTCGGATGTTACGCTTATACAGTCAGTCAATCAGTCAGTTAAACAATTATAGAGCGCAGCAAATCACCCGTGAGGGTCTCGAGGCGCTGCTGCGTGGAAATGTGATCAAACTTCCAGGTCTTTAGTTCTCTTCTCAATTGCTGGAGCGACAGTGCGGTCCTGAGGTGCAGGGGGAGGTTGTTCCAAGCCTTAGCTGCCAGGAGCGAGAAGGAGCGTCCTCCGCTGTTGGCTCGACGGATCCGTTGGGTGTCTGCGAAGGAGAGGGAAGTTGATCGAAGGTGTCTGGTCGGTTGGTGGAGGGTCAGGCGTTTGTTGATGTATGCTGGTTCTTTGTTCTGCAGGGCCTTGTAGGAGTGGGTCAGCATCTTGAACTAGCATCTCTTCTGAATCGGGAGCCAGTGAAGTCTCTTGAAATGTGGTGTGATGCGAGTCCTTCTGGGGAGGTCGAGTATGAGTCTTGCCTCCGAGTTCTGTATTGTCTGGAGTCTCGTCAGGAGGTGTGCAATGATTCCTACATGGAGCGTGTTTCCGTAGTCCAGTCTGCTAGTGATGAGGGCCTGGGAGACTGCCCTTCTGGAGTCTGCCGGGAGCTACCAGAAGATCTTGCGAAGCATCCAAAGGGTGTGGAAGCAGGCAGGTGAGACTGCCTTTACTTGCTTCTCCATGGATAGCTTGCTATCCAGGATGAAGCCGAGGTTGTGGGCGTGGGCGTGGGCTGTTGGGGTGGGCTGTTGGGTGCCAAGCTCCGCGGGCCACCATGCGTCAGTCCTTACAGTGCTTAGTTTGTAAAAAAATAAGTGCCAGGGCCCTCGTCAGGAGGCCACGGCAGCTTGCACCACACACAGTCACTGTCAGCGCTGTCAATGACAGTATCTACACAACTCCTAACCATCACACTGCTACAAGTGTGACAACTCAAACTGGTCAAGGCCCACAAAGCTATAGGAATGGCTTGGGTGGTAGATATGAGCTATTAAAAATGTATGTTGAATTAGTAAACAACTGTTTTCTGCTCAATTTAAATTACATAACCAGCGCCACCATGTGGCAGCTGTCATAAGTGCCGGTGTTGGCAATTAAGTGCCGGTGCCGAGGACCGGAAACCCCCGGCTAAAATTAAGCACACCGCTTATATCCATATCCAATGTCACTTCCGGAGTGGGGCAAAGCAGAGCCACACGATGCCACCTGCTGGTGTGCGGGAGCAATCATGAGAAAAATCTCCAGATCCAGTCTGGCCCCTGGGTGTATTAAAGTGAGGAAGCTGTGGTTCGAAGTATCCTTCAGAAACTAGGATGTTGTGGTACTAAAGGATGAAAATAGTAGGTGAAAGCAGGACAATACTTTTCTGTCATGTGTCTCCGGCACTCATCTCCATTTCACCAGCTCGGCTTTCCCAGTGATTATATGCATAATAGGTGTTGCAATGGGGATAATGTAATTTTATGTCCCATCGTCTGCAAGCACACTTCTAATTCCTACTTGTAAAAAACTTGAGAAGTTAAGAATTTTACTAAAAGTTTGATTGACGGCTAGTCCAGAGACAGGCCCAACAGGTTAGGCAGTAGGCGGAGGCTAACCTCGCCGCTGCTGTAGCCTGTAAAAAGAGTGCTATTTAAGTAACCATGCATAGCTGTGATATCCTGCAAATCGCAAAAACAGGAACATGTTTCAGGAAACTAACAAATCTGCATTTCCTCTGTTGGAACGGACATGAATAAGAAGAATTGTAGCTGTTCAGCAAAGCAATGAGTTTAAATAGTGCAGAGGAATGTGAATCAGTGATTCTAGAATCATTTTTGCTCATCACACGCCTGTCATGAATAACAAATAATGAGTAAACTCCTTGGCTCGGTCAATCTAAATATTTAATATCTAGATTACCGAATCATGCTTAATTAGTCCAAAGGAAAAACAAAAAGCCATTAAAATTTGGTTATCATGGAATTTTCAAACCAATGTAATTCATTTCTTTTTATGCAAGAAGGTACCTAGTCCGGAAGAAAGTCTGATTTGACTCAGAGAATAGTTTAACAGGGAGACAAAAGATCATTATAATAATTATAAAAATAAACAGAATAAAAGTGTAATAAGAAATTAAAATATCTGAAAAAAGGCGAAGCAGAGGACTACATCAGAAAAATAGAACAACTTGGAAATCCGACCTATCTATAAGGATGGGCAGGTCTGAAGTGATTAACTTTACACTGTTCACCTTAAAGACAGCTTGGAAAGGAGCCTCAACAAAAGTTTGGTAGGCTTTTCCACTACCCGAAATGCAGAAATAGTTTTGTGGCACACTACAGCGAAACAGAATTTGGGTCCATCAAGTTATTTTAGCTTTAGTCCTGTTGAACCTACTGCCATATGACAACCAAAGCTTCATAGATGGATAAGTTAACTATAAAATGAAGAAAGAGGGGCGATGCATTAAATAATACGCGAGACGCCAATGAGTCTTGCAGGCAAATGCAGAGCCCATGATAGAGGCGAAAAAGAGAAAGAATGGGCTGTATGCAGAAAATACTGGACTATGTTTATAAAAAAAAAAATTGGAATCATTCAACACATTGTGATACTCACATGCCAATTGTGAAACCAAAGTATTTTGCAGTGGGGCGAGGGATGAGGAAAGACAAAGGGAAGACAGAAGTCAAGCAGAGAACTAGGAAGACGCTATGCAAGTGTTTGGCTATAAAAAGCTCGGCTTGTCTGCTAGTGACCACTTAAGATTATAAAAACTTGATGAGTTGCACCAATTCACTGACCTAGGACTCCTAGTTGTGCAGGTTAACTGGCAATACAGGTGAGGAAGGCCATGGAGAGAAAGAGAGAGTGGAGTTTGCGCTAAACAACAGAAAGAAGAACCTGGGAGAAAGATCCTGATCTGAAGTCTTCTCAACATGGTTTTGAAGGAGGAAATGGAGTGCAAGATGCTCACCTGGAGGTGAAGGAAGGGAATAAAAAGCGGTGGAGTGAAAGAGAAAGAATAGGAAGGGCAGCTGTTCATTCTAGAGCAACCGTGGTGGCATTAATATTACATATTTTGATATACTACTTTAAACCACATTTCTGCCATTTTTAAGGTCTGTAGATAACCTTTGAAAATACTATTGCCTAACTTAATGGAACTATCACCCTTGGAGTAGTTGAAGGTTGTGCGCGCCATGTTAGGATTCAATCTCATGACCTGCAGATCACCGAATGTCAGCAGTATGCGCCCAAATTACCTTCAAGCCATCCATCATAACGTTTTGTAGTACAACAAAAAAGCTTGGAACATTTTTAGGGTTAATCAAAACATGACGAGCCTTGCTGACTTCCCAGACCTTGTAATTCTCCCAATGATTTGTTGTAGAATGTGCTTCCAAAAAGCTTAAATATTACTGCAACTTGCAAAACAGCTACATTAAATAATAAACTTAGTTTGCTAGCCCACACTGCTTTCAAGCTGAACATAATGTTGTGGCAACTTCATTAGAGTCGGCAAACTACCAAGCACTGCCTGCAAACTTATCACAGAAAGAAATTAGACTTATTTCACACATTTGATAAAAGGATGGTCCTGTACTTTAAAAAAAAAAAAACACTTATCAACGTCCCCACTTGATATGCAAAGCGTGGTCACAAAGTGAAATCTGTTTACACAGGAGTTTTTAAAAAATAGTGTTTTTCACAAACTTTTCCAAAATTCATTGGCGAGTATACAAGGGAAGATCATACACCTGTAAGGAAGTGTTACAATTATAGACATCTCTGGCCAACGTTGCTAGTTCAATGTGTGTTAAACAGTACAGTTTCATGCAAGCCTTCCAAAAGATTCTTGATCTGAAAACACAATAGCTCAAAAAACACTATAAGTGGTATTTATATAGAGCTGACTAAAATTCCCCATATTACAAAATTCTAAAATTTGCCAGAAAATCATTGAAAAAGACCTTTCCAGCTACTTGTGGAAAGTGGTCTTTAAGTTGAAAATAGTTTTGACCAATATTACTGAACAACAGTGCTTTGGAATTCACCCTTTGCTACAACATTTCTACAACTTTCAATGTGAGAAATGTTTGAAACCCACTTGTAAAGCGGCAGTTAAGCCATTATCAGTACTAACCCATGCTACAGGTTCAAGCTGCTTTAAAATGAAAGAAAGTCCTTGGGGAAGACCACCAAACGAGGTCCTAGACAAGCAATTTCAAAGCTATTTCCACCACCAACTGACGCATATCCTCCAGCATTTCAAAGGTTTCACCACAGAACCTGTACACCCATGTCAAATTTTCTTGGCTTGCAAAAAACCCTCATAACAGTAAATGTGTGGTATACTGAATTATTTTAAAAAAAAAAAAAACACAAATTATGGGCATAGGCCCAAACTATATTTAAGATGATCATGACAAACTAAACATCCCAGAGCAACAATCTCTCTTAATGGCGACTGCTGCGTCCAATAACATGTAGAAATGGGCACCAGATTGGGGGGGGTGGGAGGGATATGATGGAGGGGGGGGGGATGATGGGGGGAGATGATGGGGGAAGATGATGGGAGGAGATGAGGAGAGAAGATGAGGGGGGAGGGGAGAGGGGAGGAGATGAGGGGAGATGATTTACTTATTAAAATTCCATACACTCAAGTGGCATAGAGGGGAGTTGCATATAGTGGAGTGTTAGTGACTGGATTGGCGTACTGTGGAGTGGGGTAAAGTGAAACAGTATACAGTTGAGTGGGTTACAGCAGACTAGCATATAGTGGAGTGCCATAAAGTGGAATGGTGTAGTGTGAAGTGGTATACAGAGGAATAGCATAGCATACAGTGCACTGCCATAGAGTGGAATAGTGTACAGTGGCATAGCACACAGTCGAGTGGCGTACACTGGAGTGACGTACAGTAGAGTAGAGTGAAATAGAGTGGAGAGGCGTACAGTGAAGTTGCATACCATGGAATAGCCTGAAGTAGGCTGGCGTCGAGTTGGAGTAGTGTACAGTTGAGTGTGGTAGACTGGAGTAGTGTACAGTAGAACAGCATACACTGAAATAGAGTACAGTGGAGTGGCATACACTGTAATGGCATACACTGGAGTGGCGTACAGTAGAGTGGCATAGATCAGAATAGCGTACAGTGGAGTGGCGTACAGAGGAGTGAGTAGAGTGCAGTTGCATAGAGTTAAATAGTGTAGAGTTGAGTGGCGTAGAGTATTTGCGTACAGTATTTATTTATTTATAAAGTTTTATATAGCGCGAACTTGATCCCGAAGGATATCAGAGCGCTTTACAGTTTGAGGGAAAAGAAGGTAACAAATCAAAACAGGAGTCTAACATGGTGAATCTAATAGGCTTTGAATCAGATAATGCACACATAACAGATCCTTCATAAACCTGAGTGAACGGGGAATGGGCTATACGATGGAGCAAAGTGAAGTAAGGGAGTAAGTACAATCATCATATACAGGAATAATAATCAATATCAAAGCGATAAACAAAACGTGGGTCAGATGGGGAGTCTAATGGCATTGAATCAGATGTTGAACACCTACCAGATCATTTATACCCCTGGGAGAACGAAGAGTGGACTAAGCGATGGGGCATAATGACTTAGGGGAGTAATACAATAAACATGTACAGGATTAATAACCAAACAAAATAATAAACTAAACAGGGATAATAACAAATGCTATGGTATGTCCGATGTGCTTAGATGGTGAATCTAATAGGCATTGAATCAGATAGTGCACACATAACTGATCCTTTATAAACCTGAGTGAACGAGGAATGGGCTATACGATGGAGCAAAGTGACATAGGGGAGTAAGTACAGTAATCATATACAGGAATAAAAACCAATACCAAAACAATAAAGAAAACAAAAGTCAAATGGAGAGTCTAATGGCATTGAATCAGATGGTGAACACCAAGAATATTGTATAGTGGAGTGGCATAGAGTGGAGTGGCATAATGTGGAGAGGGGCACCGTGGAGTAGGGTGCGGTGGTGTGGCGTACAGTGGAGTGGAGTAGAGTGGAGTGGCACAGAGTGGGGTACAGTGGATTGGAGTACAGTAGAATAGAATACAGTGGAGTGGCAAATAGTGGAGTGGCGTAGAATGGAGTGGTAGAGTATAATAGTGTATAGTGGAATAGCATAGAGTGCAGTACCATACAGTAGAATAGCGTAGAGTGGAGTGACGTGGCATACATTGCAGTGGCGTACACTGTAGTGGCGTGCACCAGAGTGGCATAGATTGGAATAAGCGTACAGAGAAGTGGTGTAGAGTGCAATGGCATACAGTGAAGTGGCGAACAGTGTAGTGGGGTAGAATGGAGTGAAAGAGTTGAATAGTGTACAGTTGAGTGGCATAGTGTAGCTGCATACAGTGGAATAGTGTATAGTGAGGTAGTGTGGAGTAGCGTACAGTAGAATAGCGTACAGTAGAGTGGCAAAGAGTTGAGTGGCAAAGAATAGATTGTGGTAGAGTGTAATAGGGTACAATGGAGTAGCGTAGTGTGCAGTGGCATAGAGTGGAATTGTGTACAGTGGAGTGAGGTGCATTATAGGGGCATACTGTACAATATCATAGAGTGTCGTAGTGCCAAACTAGAGGAACCCATCCGCGACTAGCAAGGCTTCCGAAAGAAGGACCAGTATAGGGGAATGTGGAAAGACTAGACTGCGTCCCCTTACTCTGCCTCTCTCCTCAGTTTCAACTTTTTGTCTGCGCTGCACGCCTGCAGCTATGACACAAGCTATACGAGGTGGGGAATAAGGAGGTAAAGCTTCTGGTCTGGCTCGTAAGGAGAGAGGAGGGACAGAGTTGGATGCAAAAGGTATACACAGAGGAGGGAATCTTGGTTGATTTGGCTAGTTAGATCGCACAAGCTTTTGCACGTTTTTTGAGAAACCTATACATCCCACAGACCTGTGGGGAATGGGGGAGAGATTTAGACAATTCCATTAGAGGTTCTATGGTCCCCAAGTTGAGGAGAAAGACTAGGAAACTATTGGAAGGGGAGATTCAAGAGAGTGAGACTGTAGAAGCCAAATCACAAATTAAGAGTGGGAAATCTCCAGGCCAGAAAGGCCTGCCTCTGAAATGTTTTTAAATGAGTGAGGAGTCTGGTAGTGCGACCAATCCAAACCATGTTCCATGAGTCCAAGGCAGTGATTGAGCGCCCTAGAGATCTTAGACAGGTGACTATTGCTCTTATCCACAACCAAGGAAACTGTGCTTTGTATAGAACAATCGCCCTCCTCAATATGGAAACAAAGGTATTTGCAAAGGCAAATCGCCCTGTGCAGGTGATAAACAGTATTATCGCCCCTGATCAACTTGGCATTATAACCCTTAGATCAACTAGACACAACCTTAAGCAATTATTCAGATGCTTGGCGTGCCGGAGAGGCGTGACGGAGACAGCAGTACTGCTAGCGCTGGACGTTGAGAAAGCATTTCATCTGCTGGAGTGGCCCTACTTGATGGCATTGCTGGAAAAGATGGGTTCTGCTCCTCTTTTCTGGCTTGTGTGCAACTTCTCTCGAATCATCTGCCGGCCTGAGTCAGGGTGAACAGCACTATGTCAGGGGAATTCAAACTGGGCAGAGGGCCTCAACAAGGATGCGGTGGCTGTGGAGCCAGTAGCTAACTGGATTTACCACAACTCCTTGATGAGGTAACTCCAATAAGATTTTGAATGGGAGGATGTTATTTCATTACATGCTGATGACATCCTGCTGTGTTTGGCAGTTTCACAGATGTTTATTCTGAGGGTTCTTGACATTCTAAAATTGTTTGGGAACTATTCAGGTTTACACTAACTGAGGAAAATCTATTTCATATCAGTTTTTGAACTGGGACTACACCGTACCCAGGGATATACATAACCACAGATTAGCAGTTGTTCTATGAGCAGCATCTAGGCAGACTGTTGGAAGAGTGCAGCCGAGATGTTGATCACTGGTCCAGGCTTCTGCTATCACTGCTCGGTAGGGTGTCTCTTTAGAAAATGGCATATTTGCCCAAGTTCCTCTATGTCCTGAAAACCTCCCTTTTTGAGATCCTTTTTAGACTAGAGGAGGTCGAAACCAAATTGGTAGTTTGGGACTGGGTTTGGGAGGGTGGGTGCCACAGATAGCCCTGTTGACTTTAACTGAAAAACCCTTTAAATGGGGCACATCTCTCTCGGACCTACTCCTATACTTCTGCGTAATCCAATTGTTGGCGGTCAACGATTGGTCATTCGGAGAAAAGAAGGACCCATCGATAATGGTGGAAAGGAGGGCTATGGACCTGGACGGCTATGCCAGGCAGCTGTACGATAGTAGTGGTAAATTGGCTGAGATGCCAACCCCAACGGCGATGGCGGTCAGGACACAGAAAAGGACAGTCAGGAAGATGAGATGGCAGGAAAAATTAACAACAGAGATACCATTGAGGGATACGGCTGCCCTTGCAGCCATCCGTGGGGTTGAGAGGTACAAGAAATGTGATTTGTTGGATATCTCCAAGCTGGGGGATGTATGGAGCGAAAGCGGGATGCTGCCCTTCACAGACCTCCAGACACAATAAAAGCTAACAGGGAGACAATATTTGAGGTGCATACAAACTAGCCATATTTTAAGGGGTTGTATCGGCCCGGCCCGGACACAGCCAATGAAAATCCAGTAGAATACATAGTCTTTGAGGCCGCTTTAAACCAACATGCCAGATCTCTAATATACACCAGACTACTTGCTAACAATCTGCCCCCATTGACCACACAGAGCGTGATAGGAAGGGGACATGGGTAAACTGGAAAACAATGACTGCAGCGCAACCTGCAGATATCCTATCGAAGTTGCAATGCAGGAAAGATTTTGTTAGGTGCAACTCAAACTCTTTCACAGAGTTTATAATACTTGGACCAGACTCAACGCAATGGGTGCCTAGGAGGCTGTAATCAGAGGGGCATGCTCATGCGTGCTGTGTGGGAATGCACAGGGGTTCAGAAGTGCTTGGCAGAGGCTCAGTACAGAATGTCTCAGGCACCGGAGCTTACCCTGGGAATTTGCAGAGAATAAAAGTAAGACAGATACTCACTTCTCTTCTGTAATGTGGTGGCTAGGCGTGATACTATATAGCAGTGGGTGAGAGAGAAGGCCCAGACAGTGGAATTATGAGAAGCCAACAAGGACTGGTGCATGCAGATAGAAGAAAAAATATATAAGGCAAGGGGTTGCCTGAAAACATTTACCAAAATGTGGGGCCGTGGAAGTGTGTGGATGAAGATTTGTCATAGGGTGTCATGTTCTTTGCCGCTCACCATTGCATCGTGGTCTGTTGATGTGAATAAGCTGATTACAGTATAACCTGATAAGTGGGGCCACCACAGAGGATGGTGGAGATGGGCTGGAATCCCAGAGGGGAGTATCCATCATGTGGTTGAATGTAATCCTACTGCTGATTGCCTGACATGTAAGCCATCTGATTTGGGGTTGATTTTGCTTACAGTCTTGTTCATGTTGTAAAACTCAATAAAACCGATTTTAAAAAAAGACTATTTTGAATTTACGAGTTGTGATTTCTTTATTTCCATTACTTTTAAGCTAGTCACCCACCTCACTTTTTCCAATGGAATATAGAATTCAGTCAGTTGTTCATCCTTTTCTTGGTCCTTACTACGATCTTTTTTTTATGCAGGTACCTGGACATCATAATGATGAAACATCTGTTGTAACCATCCACTAACATGGATGTGTCTTATTAAATTTTATTTCCATCATTCCCAGAGTAGACAATTTCATGTGGTTGGGTCTCTGACTTATCATAGGTACTCATAAGTAAGCGTTTCAATTAAGTTCATCTTCCACAGTTTGTCTCGGTTTCTTTAATTTATCATTCCACCTTTTGTTTTATTTATTTGGATTCTTTATAATAGGTCACATTAAAAGGTCTCAAGAACTATTACTTGTATCTTTTCCTCGTCATCCTAGTAATCATCAAGTACTTTGAATTCCCATACCCACATCAATACCTGCACCCTTTTAATTTGAGTAAAGATCCCAGTGTCAATTGAGCTTGTAAGATAAGTATTCCTTTTGATTAACTTAAACTACCCTCCCTTCAAGTCAAAAGGCACTAGAACATTTTGCATAACTGTAGCAATCAATGAATGAGGAAGATATCACAGAGCATTTGGAGTGTGGAGGGGCAGTAGGGCTCATTCCAGTTTACTGAGTTCACAGAGAGGAATTAATCACATTGAGTCGGAGAGAATCCCTTCAACCCATTTCTGAGATCCCCGTTGATCCCTGCAGTGGATGTTTTTTTCGAACTCTTGGGTAGCTTGTAAATTCAGGCTTCAGGTACCACCTAAATCCGTCACTGCAAACCTCTTCTATGCAATTGCTATACCCATGATTTTCAAGCAAGTTTTGGAAATTCAAAGTGTTTGTTATCAACATAGTTTTTAAGTCTCATCTACCAAGCAGCATAAGTTGTTTGGTTGCAAAACATCTTTTGTGAGCTTACCAAAACCATACAGTGGGCTTACAGCTCATCCACTGCTTACCCTTGGTTGGCTCTCCTGTCACTCATTTGCATGCTTCTTATTCAATGATTTACCTTCTACTTCTTGAATTTGTCCTTCCCATGGAGTGTCGCTTTTTTACTTTCCTTTTGATTGGCTAACTTCTATCCTTCCATTGCTCAATTTTAGGGAACTATTTATTTCCTTTCGGAATAAGCACCAGCTGCCCCATGTGCTTTTTCTTCAGCGGACAATATCTGTCCCCTGCCCTCAGTGTTGCTCTCTCACTCGGGTGCTATTTGTTCTCTCATTTGCTTTTCTCCCCATCAAACTCTTGCGCCTATGTTGCGCTCTCCTTCGCACGCTGTTATCCCCTGCGATAGCCGACTACCTGTTTGCTATCCTACCCCCTGCAGTCCTTCAAATTATTTGATTTGTAAGTTTGTTTGGAGCAGTCAGCAGCTCACATTTGTTCCTGAGCCACTCTGCTTCAAGAAATGTGTTTTAGTGCAACTGAAAGTGTATCTTTGTATTTACCGATCTAAGTGCCACCCACCATCTTGGAGCAGTAAATAAAAAAATAAATAGAATGGCCCACGTCATGCAGTAGGCACATGCATGCGTGGTGCACGCATGTGTGCACCTAGGGAATGCTGGGGCTGCATCAGCTTGCCTTTTTTCCTCCTGACCCATTGCCTTTGCTAGTGCTTTTTTGTGTGTTGTTTTTTTTCTTCAACTTTTTTGCCTCCTGCCTGTGCTTCTTCCTCCTTTGGGGATGGTAAAATAAGTCTTAAAAGAATAAAGCAGAGGGCACTGCATTACTCAATATCAGTTCAGATATCAAATCTCCCGTGGTTAACCCATTTTCAAGTATTACTTTCATCTTCGATGTTCTCATTCGTTTCACATGCCTCACCTCAAATGTGGAGATTTAAGATTTTGAAGTACTGTCAGATGCAGAAGTAGCTGAAATTAATTTGTCTGTCCCCTGTTCAGCTTACAGTCAACAACCAGTACTAATGCATCACTATGTTCGTCTTTATAAGACTGGGCAAAATAAACAGAATGTACCCCCACTCAGGCTTCACCATACATAATCATACCTTAGTGATAATGTTAGCAAAACATTGAAAAGTATCACCCATTGTTAAGAGTACTTCACATAATATTTCATAGGAAAGGATAGCACTAGAATTTCAGGTACCATGCAGCATGGAGGAAAGAAACAGAAACTGATTAATACAAATACAAAAGTGCCCACTGAGCTCTTTATGCCATATTTATTATGTAGGAAATGTCTGAAAAGGCAGACAGAGGTTACGTTTTTACTTAGTAAACGTGATAACACACACAATACCATGTGAAGAGAAGAGGAGAAAGCAGCACAGACAGGAGTGAATTGAGCAGTGTAAAGTAAAGTCTCAGCAGAAGTAACACTCTTGTTTCAAATAAAGTGCTTCATGCAGGAAAGACAGGAAACAGCAGCTTAAACTTCGTAGAAATCATCCATTGATAATTGCTTTATATAGACGTTACAGAGTAAGGAATAATTTAAAAGATGGCCAATTAGACAAAGTGCTCATGCTTAATGTTTTTAGCTACTCCTCAAGGTAAAGAGTTTATTCTTTACACTATCTTTTGGCTAGAACAAAGATGCTTATACAGTCTCCTGCATATGCAGTCCTAGGACACAAGAAGTGGTAAAAAGTTCTTAGTGCACAACAGGAACTCAAGAGAGTAATCAAAATATCTAATTAAGTGTACTAATGATCCACAGTAGGATCTCAAAGAGCTTGCTAGGACGCCAGAGTCTTCCTGATGTCCATTTGTGCCACTAAAAGATCAGTACAGCTATGCTGTACCACTGGGCAAAGCAGAGAACATTGGCTGCAGTTTGGATGAGGCAGACGTAGATGAGGTCTATGAATGGTATTCAGAGAAAGTAAAAACTGGGGTTCAAAGGAAATATGGTCGAGGTTCTTACACAATCTAACATGTCACTTGAAAAAATAAGATCCAGCTGTATTCTTATATATTAACCAAGTGGTGATTGATAATCCATTCAGGTGTTCCGGTTGATACCTTTATGAGAAATACTGTGTATAAACTACAAGACTATCGGGCAAAAGAAATGGGTCACCTCGTTGTGTTATACCTAGACCCATGACAGTGAGATAGTCCAGGATCTTTCTAAAGGCCCTTCAGACTTTGATATTAGATTGATTAGAGTTCGGGTGCCTAGTTTTTAATGCTTCTGAAACAAAGAATCAAATTGCAAGCAAGTGCTCACTGTGTCAGGTCATCACTTGCATCCAAACATATTTAAGAGGAAGTGGGAGCACTACCAGCCTTTTGTTGCACTTTCACAATGTTGGTGAATTTAGCTAAAACCTCATAATGAGTTGGAAGAACAGTCAAGTAGAAGGCAGAGGGCAACAAGACATCCCCAAGCCTATAAAAGAAAAGAATACCCGTTACTACAAGAACATATCTGTTTGTACATAGAGAGGAGACTAACTGTACAAAGGCTTGGTGGAGCAGATAGTCTAAGGAAAGGACTCAGGATTTGGTTTCAAAATTACGTAGAACAACTAAACAAAAAGTTACCAAAAGAACAACCACAACAGCTAATAGTTTGTGATGTCAAAGTGAAGACAATGAGGGTTGCCGTGAGAAACAAGAAGACAGATAAAGATGAGTCCATCAGCTGAACCACTTGCAATCAAGAAAAATAACAGTCAGGAAACAATGCTGGAGGCTAATCAGTGCAGGCCAAGTTTCAGAGCAGCCATGTAAAAGAAAAAGGTCAAAGGTCTGGACAAAAATCAGGAGCAAAGCAGTAAGTCAGGACAGAACGAGTAAAAGTAAGCCAGAGCAATTCAGTATCAAATATCTAGTAGATTCAATACACCAAACAGAAAGAGACAGAGGTTCTAGAATCTAACAAGCCAGAGCAGGAAGTAATTGAACTATTCATGCGGAAAGATGTGGCGTATCAAAGTAGGGCAAACATCATTGGCACAGTGCTTAAGTGTTTATCATATGTTGGGACACACGGTTTGAAAGTGAAGGAAATTGATCCTTCTGTATGCCCTTCCTAGATCACCTTTTGATCCCTAGCTTAGTAGCTATGAAAGGAATGTAAAAGCGGCATGGGAGGTAAGATAAAGCCTAGCTTAGTAGCTATGAAAGGAATGTAAAAGCAGCATTGGGCATGGGAGGGAAGATAAAGCCTATCACATGCTCTTTCTCACACACGCTCCCTGCTTGAGCTTCCCTTTTCAGTCTCAGAGCTGGATATGAATTAGTGGGTCCTCAAGCCATGGTCACACCAACTGCTCAGTTCTCCAAGTATATTTAACAATCCCCCACGGAGCCAAATACTCTCTCCAGTAATCCTATTCATATTACTTAACTATTGAGGTCATGCGTTATGATAGCATCCACCGCTGCTTTCATTGGGTAGAAACACCTACAAAAAATATCGATCTCGCTCTGCTTTTGAACACTCTGATTTCCAGGCATCGTTTCTTACGTTAGTAGTCTAATTAGTACATAGGCTGAGTAACTGTTGATGAGACTAGACCCAAAGAGTAAGATTAACGCTGTAATTACTTGCTGAAGTCATCTGTAGTCTCAACTCACAGTGTGCTATCACTGCCTAGTAGAGTTGAATTATTGAAATGGGAAGGCTTCTTCCACTGGCGTCATCTGTAGCCCCATTCGAGACACACAAAAGCTTAGCCTAACAGGGCTGAGTGCTGGCTTGGACCAGTCATTTCCGCTTCCCATCAGCAGGCTCTCTTGTTTGGTTTTCTTAGAAGAATAGGAGTGCAGTGTTGGAACTGGAATGTGGAAGTGACACAGAAAGTTCACTGGCTACCGGTAGCCAAACGGATTGAATTTAAGTAACTGACGGTAGCTTTTAGGGCTCTGAGAGGCAACTGTCCCAGCTACATTAGGAAACGTATCTGCCCCTATCTTCAAAAACGCTCGCTAAGATCGAACTCCCAGAACTTGCTCTGCGTGCCTTAATATGCGAAGGCACGCATCAGGGGTAGATCCTTCACGGTGGTTATGACCAGACTATGGAGCTCTCTTCCAGTTAAACTTCGCCTAATTCAATCGGAATCTGAGTTCAGGAAATCGCTGAAGACCTGGCTATTCAACCAGAGCTAGACTCTCGAGTTTCTATCTGTCCTGCTTGCCTGCGATAGCGCCGGGACACCTCTGTCAGAGGTAGCTGTTGCGCTTTATAAATGTACCATTATTATTATTAAAGTTATAGTTCAAGGAGGCGGCAGTTGCTGTGTCGCCTGCTTCCATGCCAGTCGTATACGAAGATGCTTGAATAAATCAGCAAAATACTTAGTATGCTCGTGTCCTGGCATCTTTTCATTTCTTTTCATTCATTTCTTTAAGGGGCTATCCATAGTCATGATCTGAACAAAGACATGTTCCACAAGAGGATTTGATATCTGGTTTTTCTGTAGTAAAAATAAATAAATAAAGACACTTTCTTTTTCGACTGTCTTGAATTACCTATATTGCAGTCGTCGTCGTCCCCCCTCCACCCACTCCCTCCCAACAGTGGTGATGATCATGCTGGAGCACTCCTGTGGAAGTTAGTTGAGATTTTGTGGAACGGACAACAGATAATCCCTCCGAATCCCGAATCCCCCTCCAATAAACAAGTGTTGGGATAAGTTTAAGGAGCATACCAACAAGAGCCTAGGCACATCACTTCTTTCTTTAGGCAGACTAGGTTTCAAGTGATTAACAACTTCCAAAACCATCTACAGATGCAAGACTTAACAGACAAACTTATAATTTGCACTTATGTTCTTGTTATATTGTAAGAACCTTAAGTGCAGGGGCCTGGTTTGGCCCATCGGAAAGTTAACCTTCCAACTTAGAAGATCTTCCGGAGAAAAATCCTCATCGACGCGTCGTTTGTGGGTCGGGCTCTAGGGTGGTTCCGCAGGACACGACAACGGTGACCTGGTGAAACATGGGTCCTTGATGGGAGCCTCGGCTCCAGGGCAAATTTGGCACAGATGTCATCAGGAAGCTCTGAGCGGCGAAATCTGGAATCTGTACACGGTAAGGAGGTCGGATGCTCTTCGACGTCAGCCTCTGTGAAGTCCCTCTACGTTCGGGCATAGAAACTTTTCTTGAAGTGGAAATTCCTTCGGCCAGGGGAAACAAGTGAGCTGAATCTGACCTGCGATTCAACATCACGGTTGCGTGCCTCATCTCCACTGCTTCTCTGGGAAAAGTTCTGAAAATGTTTCTAAGAGTCCAGTTTTTCAGATTTTAGGGTCAGATGCATACACTCTAACACCAGCCAGGGGACAATGACCTTGTGGACTCCCCTTGAGGGTTAAGTCTTAATCTCCCAGAAACCACAGGATAGGGTCCAGGCAGATCCATCTGGAATTTGTCAGATGGACACATGTAAAAAGTAGGCTTCCTGCAGCTTTTGTGGCCCTGTAGCTTAACAGGAGGTCAGCTAACAGGTACTTCAAGTCCAATTGTCTGTCCTGGGTACAGGTAGGAGAAGGTCCAGCCCTTGGAGTCTCTCTCCACAGATTCAATAGCAGGTGCATTTCTTTTTCTGTCTTCCACAGGCCCAGATGTGTTCTGAAGAAGGTATCAATGGGTGCCCCATTTATGCTTGGCATTAACTTGTAGTTTGGGTGACACTCCCTGACCAATAGGGAAATGTTGCCTTGGGCAACCCTACCCAAACGTTGACAAAAGGGGCTGCGCCTTTTAAGCTGGTTCAGTTGGTGGGAGCATCCCCTAGGCCAATCTGTCAGTAGGAGGTCACACCTCCTCCCACCCAAGGCCTTTTTTGTTCCCTTTGCGGGGAGACATTCACACATCCTTGCAGGAGTCCAGCAGCCTGCCAGGTAACAGTTGGGGATTAACTCTGAAAACGCTACTAGAGGCTTTAGGCAGAAAATAGTGATGTTCTAAAGTACCTATTTCTGAACTAGTTAGACAAAATTCAATTTTAGCATTAAGGTGGATTTCGTTTAACCAGAAAAATTATTGTTTGAAATATTTTTCTGGCTAGTGGCAAACTGAAGTTAGCCTTATTAAGTGTAGCAAAGTAACCCCCTGTTTTCTATGGCACAGACCGCTTTGCTATAGTGAAAAACTACTTTGGAGATTTTTCACTGCCAGGGCATGTAAACCATTGTGAAACTTAAGTACACATGCCTTACTTTTGAAATACCTTGCACCTTGCCCTATGGGCATTTAAGGCCTACCTTAGGGGGTGACTTATAAGTATCAAAAAGGCAGATTTCGACCCGTCTAAAGGTTTGTTTTGCTAAGTTGAATTGGCAGTTTTAAAACTGCCTACCATGGCTGCAGGGACAGTCCTGGAGACACGCTTTACACTGTTACTTTAGTGGTGGCAATATGTGCTCCAGACCCACTCGTGACATTAAACTTACAGGCCCTAGATACACTTTTTTTTACCATATACTAGAACGTTATAGGTAAGTTAAATATGCCAATCAGGAGGGTAGCCAATCTGACATGTTTTAGGGGTTGTAGCACACGCACTGGGCATTGGACAGAACAGCAGTGCCCCAGTGTGCAAAGTAAAAAAATCAAATAAAAAAAAGCAGCATCAAAGTCCAGCAAAAACTGATGGTGACCACACAAAAAGGAGCCTTTTTCTACACTTACTATCCATGCCATGCCACTTGTAATTTCTTGTGAAAATAGGTTTATTGAATTTAAGTACTTTACAAAACTGAGAAGGCAAGAGGAGAAATGGAGGTTAAAAAGTAACCACAAATAACAATGAAAATATGCTTAACATTCAGCCACTCCAGGCTGATATTTACGTAGCAACTTCAGCTCTTTAAAGTTGCACCTTGCAATTCACAATTCTAAACATCTCTCTAAACATTGTAATAAGACGGCGAGCTGCAAAGGAACTGGACCTGCAGGTTAATTTATAATCTCCTTTCTTGCTGGGGTAGAAAAGCAAGGTGAAAGAGGCTGGAAGGAGAACAGGTTACTTTAATCAGCCTTGCTATTTCAATCACATTACAGAGTATGTTCATGTCCTTCCAGCCCACTCATGTAGTTCTACGCCATAAGGCACATACCATAAATCATGCAGTCCTCTTGAGGAACTTATAGAGCTTAAACTTACAGAGCTTTAACAGTTTCGGATAAAAGCGGTAACTTTGTTGTAGCAGGCCTACCAAATTCGGAAAAAATGAATGCTATGAATTATCAGAGGTAAAAATCCCAGATCTTTAACAATTTTACAAACAAAGAAGTGGCTTACTTGCTAACTTCGTGACAGAAAGCCGCTACTTCTTCATCCAGATCTTTAATTTCTTGCAAAAACCTATTTCCTTCAGAAGCAACTGCATTGGTCCCAATCTCAACCTGCAATTTGGCAAGAATGAAATACATTACACAGTGGAAAAGGATATAGTCACTCCATTTGTGATTCTATCATTGAAAGTAAAGCAGTCACCTCCCCCCACTAAACATGACTGTATAACAGATGTCTTTGCATGCAGATTTGATTTCTGCGATGGGATGGACAGACTGATGTAATTTAAAAAAAATGTTTTAAAATCTGTAAGGTTAAAAATGTTGCAGAAGAAAACTGGATGACTAAAAGGGTAGAAAAATGTCCATTACGTTCTTTGATATGTCAGAATAGTTTACCCTCCAAATTTCAATTTCTACTACTGAGCTTTGGTCTAAATTATTGCCGCATTGTGCAAGGTTTTAATATTGGTGTTGAAAAATCTTTGGGAATTTTGAGCAGAAACCAACTTTTAGAATCCCTCATGTGCCACTTTGGTTCATGATCCTACCCAGTATTAGTCGCAAATATTAAGAAACATGATTCTAGAAACCCTGAAAATAGGCTTGTATGGAGGTCTTCAGACAAGGTGAAGCATCACTGAAATTTTTGAGCCTCTGATCAAACTACCTATGGCAATGGGATGAAATGCCCATAAACCTGACGTGTAGGGGGCACTTCACCTTTTACAGACTACTGAACAGCTGCAGTGTTAAGCGGTTTTCAAGTAATGAAACTACTAGATTTCATTGCAGTTATTCCACAATTAAGTTGCTCAGAATCCAGGATACTACAGATTTCCGGCAGCCAAAAGATTAAAAGTAAAGATGTGATAGGAGCATTGCAAAAATCTAATCACCAATGTTCATTTGCTCTTTAGGGGACGATTAAATTAAGCAACTAGACAGATTTGTTAGAAGAAGACAAATGCAAGTGGGAAGGAAGCAGTAGGTTGAAAAATTATCTACTTTTAAATTAGACAGCATTTTGGTTTTCAACAAAGGAACACACTCACCCGATTTCAATAAAAGGTTCTCATCTTCTCCAATTCAAACAAAAACGTGTCCTAAAGAATGTCAAACACTGTCTGATTCAGGTCGGAAGCCACATAAATAACTGAGGGGAAAAAATGTGTGGGAAGCTGTGCAACAAATTTACAATACAAGATCAAAAAGAGGCACTTTTTAATGAAAGCACCTAACATTTAACCCAGAATTTGTAAAGCTCAAACTAATCACCCGTAAGGGTCTCATGGCGCTGTCGGGGATATTAAGTGAGCTATTGCCCAGTCACATGATGGTGAGCTGAGCTGCCACCGGCGCCGGGATCAAACCGTGAGGACGGCACTCGGGAGTTGGCCGCCCTGGCCGCTGCCCCACACCTCTCCTTTAATTAAAGAGATCAACGAAGACTGACAATGTAAAAAGTCTATCATCTTGAGAGTTGTGAAAAAAATGGCTGGGTTGGACACTTTTTGGTATGCAGGTAAGTGTAGAAAGTTGTACTTTAATATGAAAATTGAAGGGCAAATTCAGTCAAATAAAGTAGATATAGCAGCATAGCTTCTTCTGGGCATGTTACTCAGGACACTTGCTTCTCCAGTCACCAAAATAGACTTTCTTCTGCTTGTGGGTATAGAATGATCTACGGAAGGGCACTTTGCTTATTTAAGACAGTTATTGCAGTCATTGGAAAGGTTCCAGTGGCGGTACTGAAGGTGCTCTGAAGCTAAGTAGTGATGCACAGCGATGGCAGGCTGAGATGAAGCATCTCACCTGACATCCTAAAAAGAAGATATGGTCTACATTAGGAAGTTTTCTCTATGGTTCACTAGAGGAATAGGTGGATCAGGTCTGAATATGACCATTAATAAGGACAGCATTGAACAAAAAGGATCATCCTTGGTGTGCAAGGCCTGAAGTTGGCAATCAATTTCATAATTAGGGAACTAGAGGAAACAAATGTCTTTTACTAATTTATAGCAAGAGTGTTATCCTTGCAATGAGAGTCTGGGCACCTCAAGCCTTCATTTTGGATGTCATTGGTCTCAAAAGCAAAATAATAAATAAAAAATAACAAAAATCAATATGCGATGCGACTGATGAGCTATAATGCTTTCCAGTTTTCCACCTTGGAAGGTGGATTGAGGTGATGTTCCTTCACAGCACCGAATGCGTACTCGAGCCTTGGTCCGCACCCCTCTTGACTAAATTCTGGATCTTATTACCCTCGATTGGTGATGTAATACATTACAGTAGAATCGTTAATCTTCAACAACATGGAGCTGGAGGAAATTACAAGAGGCGGGTGAGACTAAGGAGATGAATGGAAGCCCTCAACTCCAGCATGTTGATGTGTTGTTTCTCCTCAATACGGACCATTTTATATGAAGTGATGAGTTGCCTCTGTGGGCTTTCCAACCTTCTACGAATGTATTTGTTACTATTCACTGGCCAGAAGGACTTTTCTAGAACAAGCATATTAATGCTTGGACACCATGAGGTCAGTTTTCCCAGTCTCCTGATGTTTGACACCACTGGTCCTCCATGCATTTTTGTAAGTGTTGCATTAGCATGCTGTGATTGGGAATATGAATATATATAATATTTCTTATAGCTCAGAGAGGAGACTTTCAGGACACCAAACAAGAACGACTGCTTTAACAGAAGACAGTCTTTTCTCCGAATTAAACTCTCTAACGACTGTCATGTCCAACATTGTAACTGGGTATTATACTATAATACATGCGATTCTGTAATTTCCTGTATAACCAGCAGTCACTAATTACTTTATAATCAGCAACTGCTTTTTAATCAGCGACTTATGACGCACCCAGTTGCCGATTATAAAGAAAAGATGTCAGAACTCGACTATTATAAGTTATTACAGTCGAGTTCTGACATCACAATGCCTGCTACCAGAGTCCGTAGCTGAGGTGAAAGGCAGGTCAGGTCATGGAGCAGCTGTTTAAAGCAACACAAATGGAACGTTGCTTTTCTTCCTTTGTTTCTTTAATTTATTAGCTTACAGTGACAAGCAAATGTTTATTTTTTTACACTCCTTCTAGAAAAGCTAGAATCTTTCTGCATGTTGCTACACATTCCGACCTACTGCAGCTTATTTTTAAAAATAAATCTAACTTGTATTGAAATATCTGCTTGCAACAAATATCTAAAAGGTTTTTGATGAGTTTAATTTTGAACTAGAGGTTTTATTTTTACTTGTCATGTTTGCAAAGTGCTTGCTCTTTCAAATGAAAGAGCTACGCACCAAGGTTTTAAGTGGTTTGTGGGAAAGGTGATGGTGTGACCATGTATTATATGGGATAAAGTACCCACCAGCCTACATGATAAGGATATTGCAAGACACCTCGGGGTTCCATTACCTTATAAAGGAACTCGGACTTTGGCCTTGTTACTCCATATGGTTATGGAACTCCTCGGTGACGAGCAGGAGTGGGAACAGGAATAGGAGTGCAATTATAGGAGTCTTCATTAACCTAAAGTTCAGAGCATCAAAATTAACTGAATGATTTAAAATAAATAAAAGGATACAACAGGAAATTTTTTGACAACCAAGAAGCGATCATGTCAACACGTGGGAGAGCTGTTAAACAACCAGGGTATATGCACTGTGCGGGGTTCACCTAGAAATTACAAGGGCACCACCCCTGGGGGCAGGGTTAACCAACCAGGATACGTAGGATCACAATAAATGGGGCTTACTACCATACGGTTACAAATCCAGCATGAATTAAGTAGCAGTGGAAGAGTAAATAAAGTTGGTATCCTGGTCAGACACGAGAAAACATTTTATATGCACAGATTTCACCCACTCCTCCTAGACCAAAGAAGGACTAATTTACGGCAGGGTTTCCACCCCAAGCCTCTATCGTGCTTCTGACCGCTCCTAAGGCATTAAATGTTTTCTATTTTATTTAGGTTTTCTTTTTCTGCTGCAGCAGCTGAAGGTGTGGAAAACTGAGCAGCAGACTGCCCCTCCCTTCCGCGTTCTCAGTGGATACCGCAACATAAACCACAAAAAGGCTGCACAGTCTGCTGCGCTGGTAGCATGGTTAATTGTAGCAGTAATGAAACAGTCACAGATGCGTCAGAACTGCTGGCAGAACTGAGGCACCACAGCAGACAGCTAAGAAGCACGCTGTGGCCCTGCTGCCTTTAACGCACTCAAGCAGAGTCTGCCTTCTTGCCAAAGAGGCGAGAACCATCATAAGGCATGTCCATTACAGCAAACTAGACATCTACAGAGAATGTCTCCAAAGGGTCACACCGTTGCAAAGTGCCAGACTAAGGTAATCTGTGGTATCTAACCCACATCTGTGAATTTTGCCACATCGCAGCCATCCAGAATTTCATGTGTAAGGGCGGGGCGCAAGTCATCAAGTGAGGCAGGTAGGACCTGAGCAACAGAATCCCAACTACCCAGTAGGCCCAGTATGCAGCTGGGGTGGACAGATTGTAAGGCCAGGCCAGTTGAGGAGAACATGAGCTTCTCAAATGTTTTAAGACACTAAGACTCTATCCAGGGGGCGGGGTAGGGAAGGTATTGGAGTTGACATTGTTCCTAGATACCTGCACCCACAAGCTTTCCAGACTAAGGGGTAGGGCAGTGGCATTACGCAATATTCCTGTTCACCAAGGGCCTGGAACATGGTTTTGCCCATGTCCGAAGAAGGGCATCCGTGAGGGCCTCATAGAAAGGTAGCAGAGGCTCAGTATTAGTTTGTCCAGACTGGAGAACTTCAGTGAGGACCTTGGTTTTCAACTTTATTGCAGGCAACTGGAAGTCAAGAACCTCAGCCGTCCTCTGCATCAATACTGCACAGAAGGCACTTTCTTCCGCAGCCTGCCGTGTTGGAGAGATAAGCCCAGTGTCTGGGAAATTACTGAGGCTACTGGCAGCTTACAGCTCATCATACCAATTGTAGTCCGTATCAGGTTGAGCAAATTCAACCCCTTCGTCATAATGGTCGCTACCGAAGCCTGTGCCAAAAAGACTGCGGATGATCTGGGCCCTCTCTTGAGGCAAGGGCAATGCAATCGAGTCTGGTGGGTTGCCAGAAGGCTGCAATCCAGTGGGATCACGGCGCAGACTCGATCTAACAAAGGCTTCGCCGAAACGCGTCGTTTGTAGACACAATAAAGTAATTGTGTTGTCCTTTGGTGTGCTGCTTTGCTGATTTTGGGATTTCTCAAATTGCTATGTGGATCAAATAATAGCGGCTGCTGCTGCCGCAGCAGGCACCGGTGTCGAAAGGAGGGGATCGACTTCACGCGGCACTGTCTTGGAATATATATATATATATATTTTAATTCTCTGGCGGTTCAAGAAGCAGGTTCAAGTCACCAATCCAATAAGATATTTTAGCGAGAGCTTATTTTCCATAATCGCACCCACACTTTTTGCAGATGTTTTATGGTTAAGAGGATTCCTCCATTCAATAGGTCAAAGAGAATGATTCAAAATAACAGTTTTATTATTCAGAATGACAGTCTCATTTTTGGGGGATTTGAGTTTTAGAAAAATTCTACTCTTCAAATTGTAGATGAATTGCAGTGTATTGAAAGTTTTTCTGAGAGGCTAGGGTACCATCTAGTCTAAAGAATAACAGAGCCATCTGCATAATTATATATTTTGCAATTCATATTGCATAGGACCTGAATAAGGGATCCAATATAGATGCTAAACAAATGCGGTGATAATGAGGAGCCCTATGAAACAACAATCAAAATGGACCGCAGGTGCCCTAAAAAGGCCTAGGCAAACCGATTGCGTTCGATTCTCCCAAAAAAAAAAAAAGATTTCAGCCAGTCAAGAGCTGAACTTCAAAGTCCAGCAGCCTCCATGCAGTCCACAAGCAAACTGTGGTTGACCATGTTGTGCTGAGAGGTCTAACAGAACCTAAGCAGAAGTCAGGCCTGGAAGGATACTATCCTTCATTGTTTTTTATTTTTGCAATAAAGTATGTTTTGAACACATTACAGAATTCCAGGGAAGGAAGGAGTAACCAACAAGGACAGCCTATTCAGCATAGAAAGTTCTGACATAATTTTAAATCTAGCCTTGGATTTATTGGTAGAGTGCAATATTTTATTTGTAAAGAAGAGAGTCTTTGTTTAGCCGTGAAGCAACTTGAGACATGGTCTCTTGCTTACTCTGCCACTGGACTCCACACTGATGAGGTGCAAAAAGGCTGAAACATGTTGGGGTTTATAAGGGTCAAATTTACATCTACAAGAGACCTTTACTGACAGGTTGGGCTGGACTGTTTTTACTGGAGCAGGACCAGGACTAGTTCTGATCTGCTTATGTCTTGGTTCAAGCATTCCACCCATCACTTTTTTTTCCACTCAGAAGGAAGCAGAGCATAGAGCCTCTCTACCTTATTGTTCCAGTTGGGCCTAATGTAATGATGCCTATGCACCAGATATTAAACATGCACATTCTATCAATGCTTTTTAACATTCCATACTGAAAGTACCCACCCTGGCAAGAAGAATTCAAGTAAAGTAATGCATAATTCAGTGCCACACAACTGATAGTTGCAGCATCACAGCTGTGTAGTACTATGAGACTACAAGAAGATGGCAAAGTCAATCGAAGAACCACATTCTCGTGTTCTCCAGAGTAGGCAACTTCTGAGTTCAGTTTGGGCACATCACAGCTAGGTAGCTATCTGGCAAAAATAAAGGGAATTGAGTGGCAGAGATGGCAGCCACTGGATGAACAGTTTCAGTACCTTGGTTCAGCCGGTAGGGCCAAGCAAGTCCTGGATTTATTAACCTCCCTCACCACTACCAAAGGCAATAAAGGTTACAGCTGCATAATGATGCAGTGGTAGGGCAGTCCAACATGCCTTACTGCCCATGAAATCCATAGAATACTGGCAGAGCCCGAGAAGGGTTTCCTCCTGAATCCCCAACACATCTGAGAAATGAGAAACTTCTACAATCATACCAACATGGTGGTAGCACAGAGAAGAATACGGAAGACCAGCCCTCTTGTGATTGATGGCAATAAAAGGTAGGTCTCTGATCTGTGCAGTGCATTCACATGATGATTAATGAAGACAAGTTAGCAGTGAAAACCCAGCGCCGAGAAATTGTCTGAAGACCATGCATTGAATTGATAAAAGGCCCCTGGCACAGATGGAAGTATTACTCTGATATGACAGTAACTTGCTGAAATTGCAACGACAACAAAATAAATTAGTAAGAGCCCAGAGAAAACCACAACCACCAACCCAGATTCTCAGGGTCTGGATCAGACTTTAAATAAGAGTCTGACTCAGTGGATTATCCAGTGTTCTTTGAAGCACTGAAGAGGATGGAAATGTTTAAAAGGAGGATTTGAAAAGGCTTACTGCTCAAAATGCATGCGAGATAGAATACTCTGAAAAACAAAATAAATGCAGAGGAATTCAAAGTGGAGTGTAAAAGCAAATTGCGGCAATGCCAGCAGTTTAAGGACTGTACTTTCAATTCGCTTTTGCCCCCTGAATCAAAGCCTGAACGCTTAGCAAGTAATATGCAGGTTTCAAATCCACACCTGTTGGGGTTTCCAGCAGTTACTGAAGGAGAGGATTTGAAAGACACCTTCCAGTGGTTTCTGATTGGTAACTCTTTCAGGGGGCTTTTCCAGTGGACATCAAGGCTCTTCAGTGCCACAATACTCCTCAAGAAAGGGCTTGCAAGTCGAATGGAAAAAGGCATCGTTTTTGAGGAGGTGGTGCAATAGCAAAGGGGTGAAGTGGTCTATAAAGCTGCAGCAAGAAAAACCAGCATTTGCAATGCAATAGGTCTCGCATTTGCGAGAGTTTGAGCTTTTGGCATTGTAAATGACAATGCCTTTTATTTATGTGTTTAGAAAAGCTGCAAGTGGTGCATAAACACACACTTTGTACTTATAGTCCTTGCTTACGAGAAGTAAGGCTGGCAGTAAAAGAGACGTAGTTACTGCCAGCGTTGCTTCTCGTAATCAACGAGTGTAAGTACAAAGTGTGTGTTGATGCACCGCTTGCGGATTTTTAAAATACATAAATAAAAAACATTGGTATTTACAATGCCAATGGCTCAAACCTCGCCAATGCAAGACCTATTGCATTGCAAATGCTTGTTTTATTGCGGACGGGAGGCAACACAGAGAGCAAGTGGGGAAAAGAAAAAGCGCTGGTTCAATGGCGGCATCACAGTGCTTCTTTTTTTTTATTATATGGCAGGGGGGTAGCAAGCAACAAGGTATTTGTAGCACTTGTAACAGGGCAGTACCAGCTCTTGTTAGCAAGACTGCAGCACTTTCTGCAGGGCAGCGCCAGCACTTCTCTGCACGAGTGGTGCACTTTCAGCAACCCAGAATTGTCACTTCGTCGCTTTGCGGCACTTTCAACAGGATAACAGCAGCACTTGCTTTTTGCATGAGTAGCACTCTTCACGGAGCAGCGCCAGCACTTCTCGGCAAAGCAGTCACTTCTCTTTTCAAGGGCCACTGGGTCCTGCTCAGAGTTTCCTGGTTCCAAAAAAGTCATATTTTGATGTGAAGTGTTCGCTTTCCGAAGCGGTGTAATATCGTCAAATGTCTCTCTTTAGTGTTTAAATAAAAAATAAGCTTGTGTTGCAAAAACAAAGTCTGAAATGGAAAGTTTGGTAAACACTGTGTGCATTTTTCGGGGTGCGGTGTGGTCCGGCTCCCCAGCGCTGGACCCCTCTGTTGGCATGCAGGCTGGCATGATCTCACGGCGAGTGCTGAGGAAAGGTGGTGGGTGCAAGAAACGCACTGCTCTGGCTGCCTGAACTTTCCAGCCTCCAATAGAAAACACAGCAGCGTCCTGGAGACCGGAGCCGCCTCTGCGCCTCGCTCTTAACAATGACTACCTCCCTTAAACTTCACTCTCCTCCCGGGGACCCCTCCGGCTCCGGGTCCTCGTGTGAGCTGAGACAACCCACTCCGGCTGCAAACTTACAGTGCTCGCCTCCCAGCTGGGCGATTGTGGAAGAGACCAAAACACACACACCAGGCAGATGGCACAACACAAATAGCGCTTAACTCCGGGGTGGGCAGGGGGCGCTACTCGGCAGGCAGGTCCTTTTAAAGAGCCATGTGGCTCGGTGCACAATGGTCACGGGAGAGAGCTGCAGACGGGAGCTGTGTGTCCGTCCACACACCACACACACACACACCGGTGCAGCCCCGCTAGCACAGAAGCGTGCTCGTGCAGTGGGCGATGTTGTGCTCGGACAGATGAAATAACAAGGTTTCCACGCCGGAGTAACAGAGCCGGTCCGTGAACAGGAAAGCAGTTCCCCAGCGCGTACACAGCCGCGAGCGTTACCTGGGGTTCAAGAGGCAAGGCTGGCACCGGCCTGGGGCTCCTCCGGTCTTCGGGACACTAGGCTCCTGGTGAAGCTGCACGGAGAAGGAGCGGGGCAGCCTCGTTTTGCGGCTGGCGAGGACGGAAGGGGGACAGGAGATGTGCACATCGCGTGTCTGTACGTGCGTGTTGACGGGTGCGTTCATAATTGCAGTCCGTCCTGCGCGTGCACATTTCCTGTCTCCCTTCCGAAGCAAGTCGGTAACAATACATCTCGCTAGCGACAGCGCTTTCGCGCTGCGTCGCTAGGCGAGACCTAAAAAGACTTGAAAGAGCAGAGCCCTGATTTAGTACTATTATATCACTGTTGCACCACAAAACTAATGAGACAAGGCAGCAGGCTATTGAAAAAGATGTATCCCCCCCTAGAGGTAAGCATGTCTTTGTGGTTTCCACCAAGCCATTTTTTGCCCATTCCTCCACAGCCTATACAGATGTAGATCTGGTGACCTGTAGGAATAAAGAGGCCTTGCATGGTTAATGGGTTTAATATACTAGACAACTGCCCTCCCTGATGTTTGCTCCCACATATGGCCTGGAGATACTGAGGGTTACCAGGAAGCTATACATAGTTTTAACAATCCACATTTGAACCAGGGATTTTAGTTCTAGCATTCATTGTTCAAAAAGGTATCCTTATATTGGGGATGTTGTAAAAATGATATCTCTTGTGCCGCTGGTTTGGGTTGCAGAGCTGCACAACATAATGTTAAGGTTGAACTGCATTAAGGCTTTGTGCCTGGTGAATAGTGGAATGCCTCTATGATCTACATACTAGCGCTAAATAAACATGCAAACCTAAAGTATTTTTAATCCAGAAGTATTCTTTTCAAGACAAACGGCATGTTATTCAGCAGTATTCCACTTCCGCAACATTTGTAAGTTCAGAATAAATACTCAAAGGTTCCTTGTTTACTAACTGATGTTTAGAATTCTTATTAGTCCTTGTGACTGCAACATGTTAGCAGCTCATGCCTCTTCGGGTATTTGTGAGCCAAGTTCTTGCCTCAGGAAGAACGAGAGAGAGAGGACTTGAAGTGAGGTGCTACCATCCACATGGTTTTATGTTTGCTGTTATTCAGGCAGGTGATTTCTTTATTCAACAATTTAACACAACAACATAACACAACAAGAGTTTAATGGTAAGATGAGAATACTCACTTTGCTAAAGAGAGAGTTTTATCAATCGTTTGTTTAGTAGAATATACATAAATGTATTCTGGATGAGAGAAGTGCTACATGAATATGGATGAAATATTGATTATGATGTTTTAGATATGACACATTCTTGTATAATTACCCAGCAGTGTCCTTCTGGGGCATGGCAACCTGCATTGGGTTTATGTTAACTTGTGTAGGATGCACTGCCTGAACTTACCTGTTTCCTGGCTTCGTAGCACAGAGGCACTCACAGCGTTATGAACATTGATAAAGTATTGGGGGAACCAGTGTTCAAACAGTTTGCTATGCAGTAGCATTGAAATTAGCAGTGGTTTCAGACCCGCCATGACTACTCTGTGCTGCAATCATTCTGCTTAGGATTAATTTTTGATGATCGAGTGTAATGCCGATTGCCAAATTAATGCAGTATCTAAACTGTCTACCTACACCCACAGACAAACACTGCACACCCTGAACCAATCTGCACACCATAATCTGCATTTCCTCAACACAGGTTTAGAAACACTCTACACACCTTTCCTTAGTGAAGGAAGTAAAAAGACAAACTGAGGGAGAAAAAGCAGACTGTCTGGTCCTCTGCAGTGAATTCACATAGAGATAAACCGGCACCTGGTACCTTGTGGCTTCCCGCTAGTGTTTCTAAACCAGATGTGCTTTGAGAATCTCTCATTGAACAGATATGGTCTAGTAGTGAGAGAATATATGGCCACAGAGGCTCTGACACAAGTTTGACCCTGCAACGTTTTCACTAGAAAGACAAAACAACTGAGAGCACCCAGGTGCCTACCGAGTAACATGAACAGACACGCCATGGACCCAAACTATAAATAAGGAGTCCGGGTCTCTTGTGCTCCAACTTCTTTTGAACCCTGCACCATGGTTATAGTGGTGTAATGTGTTTTCCATGATCATACCTTACCTGGAGAGGCTATTTCATACAATGCTTAAAAAAGTATAAACATCCACCTAGAGCATTTCGTTGTTGCTGAGTACACCATGCAGCTTATGGCAATGTCATACAGGATGCATACATCAACATGGAATTACACAGCAGTCAAGTAGGTTTCCAATCCCCAACTCTAAACAGGATCCACAGGTTTGAAGGGCAGGAGTAGAGTATTATAATCTGCTGTTGCGTTGCCTTGAACTGAAGTTGACTGTGTCAATGAACAGGTCTAGAGGTGGTTGTGGAGCTACGGAAATCAAGTACATAGCACCTACTTAGACCTCAACAACAGTAAGCTTACCAATGCTAATACAAGGGATGGAATGGTTTGTGTGGTTACCCTAATTTTGACGTTTAAGTCACATAAGACATTTCAGACCTCTGTAGGTGAGGCAGAGAATTTTAGATTGCACTCTAGACTAGGAAGGAGGCAACCGGCAGCCTTTTGTATTTTTGCAGTGTTTACAATTAGCACTAAGATGCACACCATAGTAGTGGCTTGCATGGGAGGAGGGATGAAGGAAAACACTTTCTTTCCTACTAAGAAGCATCAGTTACCAGGAGGATTGTTTTACTCTACTAACTTGACCAGCTATGAATTTGGTTTAAGATGCTAGCCTGTCAAAGAAGATGAGGAGAGGGCAGAGGATGGTTCTCTATGAACAAGTATTCTGGACCAATATAACTTTTCTACTTGGACGTCTTTAGTTCGATCCTTTTTTCAAGTCAACGACTATTACTTGGAGACAGAAAATAATTGGTATTCTTCATCTGCGATACATGAGCACATTTATGTGCCATTACAGCAGACAGGTACGGATGATAGAGAGAGCACAGCAGGTCCATTAGGATGTGAACAGAGATGTTGAAGAAGAGACTTGAGTGTGTAGAGCCTTGTGGTGCTGCGCAGGTGATGGATCTTTGATGGAGAGTGTGTGAGGAGGCAAAAAATATCTCCAAATCTCGCACCTAAATTGAAAGCTGAACATGAAAAAGAGTTGTTCGGTCACTGTCTAAAGACAATGTATTAATTGGAGTCTTAGCTGTTATTTTGCACTGTTTTCATAACTATTTATCCTCTGGAATATACGGCTGCAGAGCATTGTGTATATTAATATTATCTCACCACCATATTAACATTACAGTGTGAGATTTCAGCATTTTTATCCACTGTGTGCTCAGGCAGCCTGCAATTACTGGACTGTAGGAAAAGCTGTGCTTTTTAGATTTCCAAATCTTTATCTTTATAAATGAAATAAATCTCACCAACAAACTTGCAACCACATCCAGGGTCTTAAAAAATATATAAAGATGGCTGAGGAAAATTTGAGATAGTAAGATATATTAAACACCTCAAAAGGACACAATGACTTGTTATCCAACAACAACAAAAGGTAAAATGAACTGTGCCTACCTGTGAGGTTTGACTTTGTAGTTTTGTAAATAAAGACTTTGATAAATGAATATTTAAAGAGTGGCTTCTTGTAACAGATGCCCCAGATGGTGATTTACTATGCATCTTTCTTTCTTGATGACAAATTTCTACTGGACTCTCCTTTAATAAAACGGCATCCCATGGATCCTCTGCAACTGAACCACAATCACTGTTTCCATCACAATCCACAGCATGATGTGGAATTTCAGAATTTTCCCCCTTTGGCTTACTGAGAGGATCAAGATCCAACCAGTCAAATTTGCTAATATCACTGGATGCTTCAGGTGTTGGTGCTTTAGAAAGCGAAATTGTGGCAATACATGGTTTACTGTCAGTTATCAACTTCCCATTTCTTTGGAATTCAGAGGTGACTGCTATTTTGTCAAATATTTTTGCCATGCTTGGTGGTACTACTGGTGAATATGTAGGCAAACTTCCTCTTATATGAAAAGGTGGGCTAGAGGACAGTGAGAATGGCATAAATTGGGTCCGTCCTGGGAGACTCAAATATAAGGGCTCCCTTGACCGATAGGGGGACATACTTTGAGGAAAACCATTCTGGAACTGATCCACTTGCTTCGAAAAAGAAGAATAAACAGGAGGCAAAGTGCAAGCCACTGGTCCTCTGAATCCAGGTGTCCACGATTGTCCCTGAAAGGGAGGTTGGGTATAATACTGTGAAGAAATGGAGGGGGCCAAAACAGGAACTACTGGTAACGTTGGTGGCTTACTAGTTTCAAAACTGTCATCCAATAGTAACTTTTCCAGCTCTGCATGAGTTAGTTTGTCAATATCAATAGCACATAATTTATCTTCAGTCATTTTTTTAGCATCAGATTCAGGGAAAACCATAAGATCATGGTCCTGTTTGATAAAACCTGGAACTTTATTTCCGGTGGTGCTGAAAAACTGTAGACGGTCTTGAAAAC
Source organism: Calotriton arnoldi (assembly GCA_963921515.1). Lineage (NCBI taxonomy): Eukaryota > Metazoa > Chordata > Amphibia > Caudata > Salamandridae > Calotriton > Calotriton arnoldi. The sequence continues at coordinate 3,071,753 of CAWUFW010000401.1, forward strand.
TAACAGGTCTTTCCTTCTGGAGTTTGGCTAGGGCTTCTGCTTCCATCTGCAGTGCCTCCTCCTTACCAACATCCTTTGGCCTTGCTGTCCCCAAAGAAGGAGAGGAACCTGGTTTATGTCCATTGCTAGATGATGTCTGAGCCATACTGCAAAGTGCATTCGAATTCAAATGATCAGATGTGGCTTTCTTAAAATAATTCCATGTAGACTGTCCATAACCAATTCTAAAGTCCTAAAACGAGAAAAAAATAAAAAAGGTGCAAAAGTGAATTCTTACAACTTATTCAAACTCAAATAAGTATCATTCTTTTTTTTTTAATGAAAATAAACAATCCACACGAAATAAGAATTAACATGTCAATGGTAGTAGCCAAGGCCAACTTAACAAAACCCAACACACAGAGCGATAAAACTACACAGACAATTTATGTCTGCCTGACCTTCTGACACTTCAGGGGTTCTGGACACTCTCTCAATGCTCCTCTCCAGCCTCACACACACTCCCTCCACAAACCTTCTAGATATCTAGGTGCACTCCTGAAGGACAGAGGGTGTTTTACCACTCAGAAGATAGCTTTCTTCTTTTAGGTTTTCATTTTCACACTTTCAAATCTTTTTTTGTTTTTATAGAAACGAAACCTTAAGGGTGTGTGTATTCTTTCTGGAATATAACAACGGCTGCCATAATAAGAACAAGCTACTCGTTTTTTGTAGCAATTGACTTTAGTGCTGGTCCACTAATCCCAGAGTAAGCAAGCCTTTCAATGTAATAATGAGAAATAGGTACATTCCTCAACAAAAGGTTTCAGAAAAAGGGCTCCAAGTGGAGCAATTTAAAGCACACTTTTAAGACCTAAAAGTTGATATGTTTACAAACAGTTCAGAAGAATAGTTCAATAATGTATTCATAACATATTAGAATATATCCACCCATGCGACGTACAGGAAATGTTACCCATGTCACACGTATTTGTCCTTACTTGCAATCTTTCAAACTAGTTAGGGTGAGATGCAGAGATTCCCAACAAGCAGGGAGTAGGGCTGCATCTCTGTGACCACCAAGACACATTCTGTACCAAGTGGATACAGGGCGCAGAAGAGAAAATGTTCGTACTGCAGAAGAAAGTATCTCTCTGAAACATTTTGTAGCTGCAGAGAACACTGCAAAACAGAATTTCTGCCACACAATAGAACTGAAGAGCAAATCGGTAGGTAGGATATAGAATCAGAATTCCTGCAGTAGAATACACCCATAATTGCAAAAGCTAACTGCACATCCAACAAAATACAAAGTTGTTTTTAAAGACAAGCAATCCACCTTTTCCGCATGTAAGAAGCAAATTAAACAAAAAGGGAAAAACACAGTATGTGATTCAAGGGCAATACAAAAACAAATACAGGATCTTACATTCCCCCCCCCATTTGATGGAGGCAAAACAAAATTATCTACAAGGGGATTGCCGCTCTGCCTTTCCATCCATCAGAACTACTACTCCTAGTTTTTCCCATCTGATTGGTTAACAGATTCGACTGCTCCAAAAAATGCTGGGAGGGTTTCCACAGCATTTGCCTTCCCATAGCATACATAATCAGCTTTCGGAGTAGGTATTTCCTGGCCAAAGGTTCTTCTAGTGACTGCTTAGATTTTTTTTAAACCAGCGTTGTGTTTTAATCTCCAATATGGAAAATACCTCTTAGGGCTAGGCTCTTGTATGTGTACTCACAACAATTTACCGTGCTAACAAACATCTAAGCGCAGCAAATCCCAGTCAAACACGTCTGGGTGCCACTACCTCATTTATACTTCTTTACTCTCTGTAATACAGCGAAATCTTTTTAGAATAAGAAATTCTTCTCTGAAGGGAACAACGACATAGAACTAGAAGACAGTCTATAACACGTTTACCCTGCTAGTACACACTTAGTGAGGAATGAGGGTGCTTGCAGCACATTACTACAATATTCGGTTTTTACTCTCTTAGCCCTAATGGTGCATTGGTTATGATCACGAGGCCAGGATGATAATAGCTACGGGACTTAACGGGCAATGTGCACATTAAGCAAAAGAACGCTCAAAGACCCAAAGGACAACGGAAATACACAGACCAAGGTAAACAATCAGTGAGGGCGAGCACAATAGATACATAATATTACTCAGTCTGAAATGGACTCCGTATTAATTTTATATAAATATTTAATGGCAGCTAAAGATAAGCACCCATGTTTGAAATGCATAGGTAATCTTGTCAGTTTTGGCATTCTTGGATTTCTCGTATTGTCTGGATAGTCTCAAGAGATACATCAGGGAAAGAAAAAGAAAGTTACCCCTTCTGCCTAACCACTCGCTTTATGGTAGCGGTTTGCAGAATTGCGTCACAGTAGTATTGGTCTTAGAGGGTCACAACAGCCATTCCAACTTCGAGATTACCACCTCTCTTGCTCTTTTCTAATGATAAACTGCAGTCTGGCCTTCTTTAAATAGAGGATATGAGATACGCAGAGTTGAACTACTAATAGCTTTAGGCAATCTCTGTAATTTGACCACACTTTCAAGATCAGGCTCCAACTGCACAAAGAAATCAGTAGAGCAGGAGCAACATTTGCAAATAGTTCTGCTTAAATTTCACTGGTGACTGATTGAAACGTTTGGGTATCACCCACAATTTATCCTCCGTACATTTTAGCCTTCTAGGTGTCGCCCTTACATTGTAACACTTCTAGCAAGCCAGTAATTTCTCCATTTTCATAAAATCTGACATTTGAGGCCAGGGGTTGGAGGAAGGGGAGAGTGAGCTGCCCCGGGTCCAATTTGCTCAAGTTTCATTGGAAAAATTATTTTCTGCATGGGAGGTAGATTTTTTTCCATCTAATTCTCAAAGGGGAGAGAGAGGTAGGATGTGCTTTTGATATATATATATATATATATATATATATATATATCCAAAGATTATTTCTTCTGCGCACTTATTGAAAAACTGATCTTAGCTGCATGACACAAACTTCCCAACCTTTTTATGGTTTCCAGTGCACACACAGCAGGATTCATGTTGTTGATAGTTTAAGCTTTTAGTGACATAGTGCATACGTGAATCAATGTAACATTATAGATGAGCCAATAGCTAGTTTAATGGGTTTATTTCTTTACAACAGGAGTTGTTTCAATGAATCTATGGAAAAAATAAGCATTTCATTACTGCCTCACAAAGCACTTTCCAACAACTTTAACATATTACTAGATAGGGCTTGTGTATACAAGTAAGTACATCAAAAGAAAAAAAACATTAGCAGTAGTAAATGTGGGTGAACTCCCCTTCCCCTTGCAACAAAATCGGCTTTGCAAAATATTTGTGGAAAATGAATTAGTCGGGACAAACTCTACATTCCAGGCCTGATTAATGGCTACACCGGGTTTAATTCAGAAGAACCTTTCTAACATTGAGTGGTTTTATGAAGCTGGCTTTTGCCGGCCTAGCGAATAACTATGTTTTGCCTCAGCTGTGAATCTGTTGAGCACACTTTTTCCAACATTCATTCACCGCTAAATCTCCTAGTGATAAATTCCTTATATTTACAAACTCTTCTATTTTCTTGGCAGTCTCCAAGGCCAACATGAGCATGCAATCTACTTTCTATGTTCCTGTCCTCGGAGGCTACTTTAAACGAAAGAGAATGAGACGAGGCTCAAGCATGCATAGCTGATTACGCATCAATAGTAAATTAGACAGTGCAAGGACAATTGTCGGAACCTGTGAAGACCTGTGTGAACAATGCAATCTGTAAAGTAACAACATTCAGTTGAACATATAGTTCCTTAAGTTGCACAGTGAATAGCCACTGTGGGAGAGAGATACTCCCTCCAACGTAAGATCCATGGAAAGGAATTTCAGTAAATTCCTGTAACAGATGCTGTTTGTCAAAGTGATTGCAGTGTTCTAATCAAAACATGATTCACTGACGCTTCTATTTTGTCATTATATGGAAATGGATTAGAAATCCAATATTATAAAATTAAAATCAAACAGGCTTTTACTGCCACTCATTAGATGGTGTGCTTTCAATTTTTAAATTGTTACACTGAAAAGTCATAATCAAAAACAGACTTTGTCCAAAGATGCACATCAATAGCTGATGCAACTACAATCAAAGAGCTATAAAAATATCTAACAGCCAACCACCTGCTATTGCCAGCTTTACAAGAACATGCTTGCTCATAGCATTAGCAGACCATTCATGATTGCTTGTGGGATTAACTAATCCCAAAACTGATGCTGCTCCCTTTGGGACTGGCTTTCCAATGAAGAACTTTACTATTAATAGATGCAAAAAAAACCTGAAAACAAAGGCTCACAAAACAACCTACACGGTACAAGAATGAACAATTCAGCTTATGATGAGTTTTATTTTTCAGACAGGAATTAATTTACACACACACAGCCACTGTGCAAATGGAGATTAACGTACAAATGGCTATACAATCATTTTACCGAAGAAATAAAAGAAGATAAAAAAGAAAAATGTCCATGATAACCCAATTTTCTAAGAGTAAATGTAAAAATATCTCCTGCACCATGCAAAATATATACAAGAGCCAAAATACTGTGGTTCCAAAATTCAGTACAGGTTCAATTTTACTAAAAACTAGGTTGGTGAAACATCATTTTACACATTGCCAATGTACAATAATGCACAATGAGAGAATGGGAAAAACAGCCCAGGAAGCAACAAACAGGACTTTTCCATTTGCGTTATATTCAAAACAGTCAAATTCAGTTTGTAGATGCGTGTCATATAAGAAGCAATTACATATTTGATGCTGCATATAAAACAGGTTTTATTTCAAAGGTTCAAGTAGAACAAGGCATGCAAAAAGTGGCAGCCATTTAAGCTACGTTGGTCTACGAGTTCTCCCTCAGCAAAAAAACTGTCTTGTAGAAGTGACGTAAAAATAACAGTATGTTTATATGTATTCTGGACAGAGTGTGGTAAGATTGTGGTGGTGCGGGGGACAAAGAAAAAGGTCACATTTTGCATGCTATATTCTGGCCCTCCTATAACCTTGCTTTTGTGAAAGAAAGAGAAAAAAAAAGAGAAATCAATGTTTCTGGGACTTCCACCTTCCCAACTGCACCCTCCCACTTCAACCCTCTCTAGTTCCAGAGAATGGTGAAAATTCATACAAAAGGCAGGACTATAGCAGTGGATCCACAGAGATCAAGTTTGTTGATCAAATAGATAGTAAGAGTGGCAGGGTGTATAGCAGTAGTAGTAGCAAGGGCATCAGTAATCGATAGGTGAGCTTCAACAAGAGTCATCCTCCCTTGACTTCTCTATGTAAATAGCTGATATACCAAAAAACAAAGAAGACTGTCATAACAGACAAAACTATAAAAAGAGAGGGTGGTATGTAAAACAGACTTTGAAGAATTTAAAAGACCAGGAAAATACAAACAGTATAAGCAAAGATACAAGGGCAATTTGTCAAATGCCTTAAATTGTGGATTTAAATGTTGGTCTATTAAAACCAAGGTTACAGGCCCTGAAAAAAGACAATGTTCTTGATCAATCAGATTTGCTCTTTAGCTCAGGTATGAAATGAAGAGAGTCGGGCAGAAAAGCCAACTTTACAGTAGAGAAGGGGGCCTTGGAGTAAGCTAATTGGCTGGCAACGCATAGTAAGCTTGGTAATCTTTGAGAGGTACAATTGTAGAATGGATTGTGGAAAAACATTAAGGGCCCGATTATGTTGTCCGGCGGACCGCTACCGACAGGCCATCTGTGGTGGTTCACCTGACATCAGAGGCTGCAGTCCGATCGCCACATAATGATGTGGTCGGTCGCAGCGGGCGGAGGGACCGACAGATGCCTCCAACAGGCTCAAGGAGCCCATCGGAGCATCCGTCGGAGCATAATTCCCTACAATAGGGGCAGTGCCTGCGGAGTCATCGCTGTAGGGATTAAGATGTTCCTTTTCCCCTCTGCCTTTACATGGCTGTCCGACTGCCATGTAAAGGCAGATGGAATGGGACTTTGGGGGCCCCTAGCAGGGCCCCATCCCCCGTGGGCCTCCACTATGGGGCCAAAGGGGCACATGTGGTGCACCCCCAAACATTCATGCGCCGTGTGCCAGGCACCACATTGTGCCTTCCACACAGTGCATGGATGTTTAAAAACATGTCTTTTTCAATTGTGGCTTGTGCTGCGGCCATTTTCCAGGCCGCAGCACAAGCCGCAATTGAAAAAGGCATGTTTCCGACCCCCTTCATGGCGGTCGCATTGTATTAAGGCTGGTGGAGCCGCCGACTACATGTCGGGTGGTCTCCATCCCGATACGATGGCTGTCGGACGCTCGTCCAACCACCAGCAAAATGAGGCCCTTACTGTCCAACAAGACCAGTATCTAGAATGTATGATACATACTAGAACATGGGTAATAAGAAAGTCCTGCAGTAAATCTGCAAGGAGACACCTACAGCTGTTCCAGCTTTTCTGTGGATGTCAGGTGGTAGATTCTTTGCAGAAAAGAAATTCTGAATGAAGGTTTTTCATCATTACTGTCTAAAGCAATCAAAGTAAGACAAATGATGAAACAAAGAGCAAGTAAAAACGTGAAAGAATAAATATTACATGTAATGCAATTGAAAAACAAAATATGAACGACTATGGTGAAAGACTGCAAGCAACAACACAGCAGGATCTCGTGGGAGGGGGGGTAGCAACAACTGAAGACTATAAATGCTGAATCTGCCTGCCATTACAACTCTTCAAACAACAGCTTTAGTATGGTCATGTTAACTGCCCCAAAAAGTGACCCAAAAATATTTGAATCCACCCTTGCAAAAATCCTCATTTTGTTTTCCACATAATAGTCTGCACAACAAAACAAACTATCTTATAATATGGCATTTAGTGTAAAACTGCATTACTTATTACCTACACTTGGGGCCACAGGAATATCTGTGGACAGCATGGCCTTTTCAGCAACTATATGAATCAGCTGCACTTACAACATAATCCATCATCTGCTGTATAATTTGTAGATTTTTACAAAATTAGGTTTCTGGCACAAACAGATCAAAGCCTTATCGGCACCACAATTGCGAAAACTATCACAGATTTCCATGGCCCCAAAATAACTGTGGGCCTGCTTAAGATGTAGACAACTTGACTACAAATCAAAACAGAGCCTATCTAGCCAGGCAAGTCTTTCAAATTTAAATTTAATTTAAAGCAACAGGTATGGACCGGTTGCTTTAAAATGGATTTTTTTTAAAGGTGTGCACGAAGCCAATGACAATTTAAGCACAACGTGCAGATAGCAGCATACTGGTGGGCTAAAGTCCAGACATTCTGCTAGACACTGACCCACATAATAGGAACTATACTTTATAATTTTCATGCAAACTAGAGAACAGGATATCACATTTGTTGTTTGGTCAATCCCCAAACAAGCCCATTAAAAAGAAAATAGACGTTTCTTCTTAAAAGCACATTCATTTAATACCCTGGCCAGTTTGGCATTAGGAATTACAACACACACACTGGCGTATTATAGTGGCCAATTCAAGCAGACTCAGAAGTTTCCAATACGAGATAGCTCTCAAATGTTTGACATAAAGGTTGTGTGGCCTTACGGCTAGAACGGTCAACCTCGAAGCTAGGGAACCAGGTTCGAGTCTCTGCAACGACGCTCAACATCCTGTGATTCTGGGCAAATCACTTATTCTCCCTGTGCCTAACAAAAATGAATGTGTCCATCTGTAACGAAACTGGTGCTCATGTAAAGTGCTCCAATACCCGATATCTTCGGGTCGAGTTTGCGCTACATAAAACTCTATATAAAGAAAACAAGCATTGGCATAGCCAATAGGTCTCGCCTTTGGGACCATATAAGAGTTTAGCCATGCAACAGTTGATATTGTTGCACCAAGGATATTGTGCTTGATAACTAAACACTTATAAGGTCCCAAAGGCGAGACCTATTGGCTATGCCAATGCTTGTTTTTTTTTTTTTGCGAGTTCAGTAAAATAACAATTCTTTTTACATGGAGAAAAGCTGTGATACAAAGGGCCCCTCACATTATTGGGCTACGGCGCAACTGTGCTTCCAGTCTCTCCCAGCTGACACCCTCTCCAAAGCTCTGATTGTGTTGCTAAGAACCCACACGGGCATAACTGCAGCCTCCCCCTTCATCGCAGCCCCCAGCTCAGGAGAGGCATGCCATGCAGCGTGAGAAAGTATTTCTGAAATTAACGGGGCGCGCAGCTTCTCTCGCGCTGCCACTGGTTTTAAATGGACTGCTGGCCTCTGCTCACTCAGTAACAAGAGGTTGGTTATATGCACGAAGAGTCACTGAAAATATTTACAACTCACTAAACCTTTTTTTGAGCCTCGATAAACAGGCCTTGAATAAAAGGATGCAGACACTTACCAGCAAGAGCCCCCGGCTACCTGGTTAAACATGAAAGAAAGGAAACCAGAACAAACCTGAATTGGCAAAAAAAAAAAAGGTTTCCTCATTTTTTGCGCCTGAGGCAGCTGCTGCCTTCTTGGCACGTGAACAGCTGCTCTTCCTGTTGCACTGGAACTTACATTTTTATATTAAAAGATACGATTTTCTGTTCCAACCTGAGTGTGATAAGGACAGTTAGAGGTGAGCATCACTTTTGCAGTAGGAGTGCCACATAATGTCATGGTTCTGGTCTAGCCATTTAACAAAGCATTGCATTCTGGGAGTTGTATTTTTGTTTTCATTTAATTAGAGTAATGAGTTTTAAATCATTGTTCTGCCATCAGTGAGCGTGATCTGGACACCAGATGTGAACAGGCACTGCGATTATTGGGGTGACTGTGTGGGACAGGGATGGGGAGAGATCAGGGAACCGCCCTAGCCTAGTTTCTTAGCTCACTATTCCCTTCAGCCAGCACTGGGTCTTTAGTTAGTGACACAGCATTCTGAGACCTGTAGTGTCGCTTTTCACATGGTGTCTTTTTATTTTATTTGGGCATCATACAGGTTACCTTTAAATTGCGTCAGAGCATCTATTTTTTACTTTGATTAGGGAAGAATGGTGCAGACCAAAAACTTGGGGGCACGAAAGTCCTAGCATGCTGCTGGCTCAGAGCCCAAATTAGCTTCATATGTTACATGTGTGACGTGGGACCACATGACAAAAAAGACTGCCCCATTCCTGTGGGCCACTCTGCTTCTTGACTGGCAGTTTGGGACTGGTGCGGCAGTCAAGGAGAAAGTGGGAAGAAAGACAGGAAGAGAGGAGAGTGCGGTTAGAAAAATGGGGGAGTGTTTTCTGCACAATTATATATTTTCTACATTTGGCGCATAATTCATCATCTGCTAAATAACCGGCAGATTTCAACAAAAAAATTCGTTTCTAGCTCAAACAGATCAAAAGTTACAAAAAACTTTTTGACACTTGTTGCTGTACAGTGGGAGGGTCTTTGCAAAGGTTGACTGGTCACCTTTCTGTTGTTAAGGAGGTGAAACCTTTGCCCAGATAATGCTAATGTATAAAAGTTCTAAAATAATGCGGCAATGCTAACACACAATGTGGTGCAGTATGCCACATAATTTGCCTTTTCTTGCCATATAATTTGGTTAATCCTGCCTCATAATTTGGCCCTCCTTTGCTGCGTAATTCCAGTGGTCCTTGGTAAGACTTAGTGTTAATGCACCTTGCAAGAGCCAGATTCATTGCTGAACAGAAACTAAGAATTTAAAATAGTAAAAAGTGAAATTTAAAAACTGAACATCTTGTAAGATTTGTGAAACTTGAGGGATAGCACAGCTGTGTGAGGCCTGACCCTGTAGTGTTTGTGAAACTTAAAATATATATCTGCTTCTTGAAAGCTGAATCTTGTAAGATCTGTGTAACTTGAGGGATAGATCTGCTGCAGGAGGTTTGAGCCTGTAAGTTCTTGGTCACCCAAGGCATAGCTGTGTTGTGAGATGAATGAGCTTGTGAGGGATAGAGCTGCTGCCTAAACTCAGTGACTCGTGTTATGCTTAAGGATGGCAACAAGCGCCTTAAAATCCTATGTTTGCCTGTTTTCTTCTGCTGTTTGTGTGAGCAGCAGGCAGTGGGTTTTGGTCCCGGTTATAACACTTGAGCAAACATATTAAATTCTGCACAGATTACTTCATCTCCCTATGCCTAAAGTTACAAATATATGTAGCGTGAGGAGCTGTTCTTGGATTTCCGCATTCACCACTGGTCCCTGTAAGTGTTTTGCGCTCAATCGCTAATGTCCCAGCTTGTTAGTTGCTAGAGAGTTTCTACTATATGTGCTCAGGATAGAAATAAAATAAAGTTGTATTATTGTTTTCATTTTATACATAAGCTCTCCTTAGCAATGGTTGTAACTTGAAAGGTACCTTTGCCCGGAATCACAGGACCTTGAGCAGACGCTGGAACCTGGTTCCTCACCTGCAAAGTCGATAGCTCTGCCCATTAAGCCACATCCTCTCAGATTGAGACCAAGTGGGATGGAGGGGCATAACATTAAGTAGCGCAGCTTCCTGCTGCGCCCCGTGGAATATTGGCGCCTCGGATCCGGGCCCAGCTCACCCACGCCCAAGGCCAGCCCTGCCCTGGTGAGGTTGGGAACCACTTTTACTAGCATCACGTTCTTGACGCCGAAAAGCGCGTGGCTGAAAGAACGCTGTTTGTTGTTTGGCCTATATGGCACGCGTGTGAGAGGCGCGTGAGTTTTGATGACGTGTTAGAAACACGGTGCACCAAATGTCACGCAAGATTTTATGATGTGTTAGAACCATGGGGCACCAAATGTCACTGTGTGTGTTGCGACGAGTGTGAGAATAGACGGAATCACGCATGTAGGAACTATATTTATGGATGTATGATTATACAACGCATGCATATCGCATGCTATTAGATCGCGCTTTTTACCACGCAAGTCGTTACAACGACTTTCGTTGGAGGGCGCTGGACTTAGGAGAAGTTAAATTTACTATTCCAACTCCAGCCTACGTACAGTAGGGAAGGTGTTGGATAGTAAATTAAACTATTCCTTGTCCTATAACGCCCTCCAGTAAAGTCGTTGTAACGACTTGCGTTGTAAAGACCGCGATCTAATGGCATGCGATGTAATGCATGCGTAGTAAAGGTTGTTTCCCATATTTATTTTAAGTGAAATGCTGTATCATTTGATTAATGAAGTACACAGAATATAAAATTCCATGTCTTGTACGGCTAATATCTGGTGAACAGATAATAAAATATCAAACTAATTACGAACCCAGTATGCACTGCTGATAGCAACATATGTCCAAGAAAGGTGACCAAGGATCTTAAATAGCGAGACAACAGCATGAATTGAGAGCCCACTGTGGGGTTATTTGCAGAACTCACAGGTTTGAACCCTGGCAGTCCAGCTCACCCTCTCATGCTGTGGGGGTTGGTAAAAAGAACAGCATTAAAATGTGCGTGGACAGGAGCTGTTATGATTAATTGGTGTAGGTTATAAAAAAAAGGCCAACACTATAAAATAATATAAACAGAACCGACTGTTGGACAATTTTCAGTCATTTTTTGTTCTCACTCACTAAGATGGTGTTCATGATCCTCAGCGTTGAGTAAAGCAACACATAAGTGTCAAATAAAAAGCCCACTATGAAAAAACGCTGAGCTTGTCATGACCAGGCACAGACTGAAGCCTTCATTAAATAAGCATTGGCCGCGCGGCCGCGAAAGTGAAAGCGATGGTGCCTCGGGTGTTGAAAGCTGGCGGCTGCGCGCGTGCACGCAAGCGCTAGGCCAGCAAAAAAAAGCGTGTGGGGTAGCACTTTGAAAACCCCACTTACAAAATGTCTCGCAGAGCAGCGCATGCGCTGGCTCAGGCGAGACCTAAAAAGGGACAATTTGAGATAATGCTTACCTTCACTAATGAAATATGTAACTAAATCAAATCAAGATATTCCGAAAATACTCAGATAAGTTATAACCATGCTGTTTTTTTTTTTCTTTAAATCGAGGAGACGGTTAACTGATAGCTGATGTTTTTGGGAGATCTTCTGCACGATTTCATATAAATAGAGTGTACATCTCGATGCATGACATTGCAAATAGTTCATGATACTTTAACTGGGACACAGCGTGATGTGAATTTTACATTTTTTTTCTAGAGACGGTAACACATTTTGTTAAAGAAAAAGCACAACAAAGGGATGACAAAACAACATATGTATCTTAAATTATATGTTTTTTATTATTGAAAATATATATTCTTGTAGCTTCTGGTGATTGCTAATGACCACCCATGCTACAAAAATTCCAAGCCAAAGCCGGAAACAATATTTAAATAATAACCAACCTGATGGCCAACATTGATGAAAGGAGGACCTGAAAAGATATAACTTACTAACAGAAACTCTTAGGAAGAAGTATAGGCTTCAATACGGTGGTCTGAAATAGGAGATCGCTTTGATGAATCTATCTGAACCAACTATAGATGGTCAAGTGTGGCATGAATGCGAGAAGGGGTCATAAGCAGTGCTTTAAATGGAAATACTGAAGTGCAGATACTCACTATTTAGAGTTAGGGTTCGCTTCTGAGAAGTGCTGGTACCCTTCGATTAAATGTACTGAAACAACACTGAGAAGGGCAGGTACTCTCCCTTTCAAATTAAAGAAGTGCAGGTACTCGTTACCAGACAGTACCTGAGTATTTAAAGCACTTGTAAGTTTATGGGTGACTGCCTCATTCACGGTGATCTAGTACTAGAGTCACATATACTTGACAGCTTTATATCTAAACCGTCTACGAATTATGTAATATATAAATGGTATTTTTAATTGAATAAAAACAAAATTGGTTTTGTAAACATGCTACTCGCCTCTCTGCAACTTTGAAGGAGATACATTGAATGAGGAGGGATAGGACTTTGAGGCCACCAGTTTACCCACTATTAGTCTGTGGCAGGAAAAAGCCACAATTGTAAGAAAGGTATGTAATCAAAACATAAGTGTGCAAGAGGACTGCCATAGTGGCTAAACAGTCTTCAAAATTAACTTCTTTCAAATGTAAGCAATACATGTGTTATGTACTTTCCTTCAAAGAACCGCTCTCCTTTCTTCTTTGGATTATCACATCACTTTAACATAGTAAAGGTTTAAAACAGTCACGGTTTTACTACTCTCTTTGAAAAACATGAGCTTGACATTAAAAAGTTCAGAGTTTTTGCATGTACAACAGGGAACAGAAATAGACAAAAGCAGCATTCCAAAATAGGGTTTGACTGTATTTCGAAATAAGGTGTACAAGACAGACTGAAGAATGACCAAATCTTCAACCAGAGTTTCTATTTTATTCCTAGATCCACAAAGATACTAGAGAAGCAAACAGACTCCAATCATCAACAGGCAAGTGAGCACGTAGAAAGTTAAATGCAGAATGAAAAATTTTGCAGCGTCACATATGAAAGAAATTGCACCACATATCAGTGAGTGTTATAGTAAGCCTCCTGCTGTCCCCTTTACCTTTCCCCGAGTTAGGTTGGTATAACCCATGTTACCTGCGCCGGAGCCAATAATAAGTTCAGAGCATTAGATCAGGATGGTTTTATGGGTGGTGGTTAAGACTGAGGGGATTCATTTGGTTTCTAGAGTTTGTTATAAGAGACAATGCACTTTCCTTCTCAGTTTCTGTGTAGTCGTCATTACACAGACTTCCTATTTAGCGATGAGGATGGGTTCCTTGTGACACAATAACCATTTATTCATTTTACATTTTTATATTTTGTTGATTTGCTCGTAAGTCGGTCAGTGTGGTTTAGAACAGAATGGCCAAAGAGATTTCATGCTCATTACGAAAAACAAATAAATCTTAAACAACTGAACACACATCTTAATAGGGGAGATGGGAAGGCTGGTGCATGTTCGAGCAATTAAGACATTCTAATGAACTTAGCAAAAGGAGGAACCAGAGGCAGTACATCAATGGCAAATCAAAATATTTATTTAATATTTTTATAGAGAACCAATCAACGCTACCAGTTAATCAGACCCTGTGCAAGCGGTGTGCATAAAATATGGTCACACATAATTTAATCACAATCAATCAATCAATCAATCATGGGTTTGTAGAGCGCAAGCTACTCACCTGAAACAGGTCTCAAGGCACTGAGGGAAGGGGAGAAGAAGGGGGGGGGGGGTCCCGCAGTTCCTGAGGAGGACAGGGAGTTCCATCGAAGAGCCAGGTCTTGAGGTCCTTTAGGAACTTAGGAAGTGATGGAGTCTGTCGGAGGCATAGAGGGAGAGAGTTCCAAGCGTTGGCAACGAGGAGGGAGAAGGAGCGTCCTCCTACTCTGGTGTTCTTGATGTGAGGTACCATCGCGAGAGAGAGCTGGGCCGAGCAGAGAGAACGCTGGGGAGCGTGGAACGAGAGGCGGTGGTTCAGGTTGGGGGGTCCGGTGTTATGGAGGGCCATGTGTGCGTGGGTGAGAAGCTTGAAGGCGATTTTCTTCTCGACGGGGATCCAGTGTAGAGTCCGTAGGTGTTGGCTGATGTGGCAGTGGCACCGTAGGTTGAGGACTAGTCTAGCGGCGGCGTTCTGGAGTTTGCAGGTGAGGTTCTTGTTGATACCGGCATAGAGTGCGTTGCCGTAGTCCAGTCTGCTACTGATGAGGGCGTGTGTGACGGTTTTCCTGTGTTCGGGGGGATACAGTTGAAGGTCTTTCGGAGTAGGTGGAGGGTGTGGTAGTAGGAGGCAGTGAAGGCGTTGATCTGGCGGTCCATTTTGAGTTCGGAGTCCAGGATGATTCAGAGGTTGCGTGCGTGGTCCGTGGGGGAAGGGGGTCCCCGAGGGCGGGGGGCCACCAGGTGTCGTTCCAGGCATCCGGGTGCGGGCCCATGATGAGCACCTCGGTTTTCTCCGTATTGAGTTGTAGGCAGCTGTTCTTCTTCCATCTGGCCACGGCTTCCATTCCGTCTTGGAAGTTGCGTTTGGTGAGGTTGGGTTTGTTGGATAGGGAGAGGATGAGCTGGGTGTCGTCTGCGTACGGTGTGATGTTGAGTCCGTGTGATCTGACGATGGATGCGAGCGGGGCCATGTAGATGTTGAACAGGGTCGGGCTGATGGAGGATCCTTGTGGGACTCCGCAGGTGGTGGGAGTAGGTTCTGAGAGAAAAGGAGGGAGTCTAACCTGTTGCGTTCTGCCGGAGAGGAAAGAGAGGATCCAGTCGAGGGCCTTGTTCCGGATTCCTGCGTCGAGGAGTCTGCAGGCTAAGGTGCGATGGGAGACAGTGTCGAAGGCCGCGGAGAGGTCTAGGAGGATGAGGGCTACAGTCTCTCCTCTGTCGAGGAGGGAGTGGATGTCGTCTGTTGCCGCGAGAAGGGAGGTTTTGGTGCTGTGGTTCTTCCTGAAGCCTGATTGGGAGGAGTCGAGGATGTTGTTTTCTTCTATGAAGGTGGCGAGTTGACTGTTGACGGCTTTTTCCACGACTTTAGCCGGATAAGGGAGTAGGGAGATCGGTCTGAAATTCTTGAGGTCTGTGGGGTCCCCCAATGGTTTTTTCAGCAGAGGGTTGATCTCAGCGTGTTTCCAGTCGTTGGGGAAGGTGGCGGTCTCGAAGGAGCGGTTGATGATTCGTTGAAGCTCTGCGGCTCTGTGGTAGATGTGGTGGGGGCATGGGTCTGTGGGGGGCGCTGGAGTGGGTGGTCTTCATCATCTTCAGGGTGTCTTCGATGCTGAGGGCGGTCCAGCTGTCTAGTGTTGGCTGCGTGGTGCTGGGAGCGGTGGGAGGGGGTTCCTCGTCGGGGTTGTTGTCGTCAAAGTTGTCATAGATGATCTTGATTTTGTGATGGAAGAAAGCGCTGAGTCCGTCGCAGAGGTCACAATCCATGAACGAGCATGTAGAGGTCAACACTCTGAAGATTGAAGCATAAGTGTCTACATTTAATCCCACAGATCGATACCAGTTATTGAAAATGTGTTGCTTATAAGGATATGCGTCATAGTGTTGAAACTCCTTTCCCATATTTTCTTGGCCTCAATGTAATCGTTTCAATCAACATACTCTTCCACTACTAAAAATACTTTATCGCAGTACAAATTTTCCCAACAATGGTACAGACTTTTGAAATCTTTGGATCAGTTGTGATCACCTTTCTAAAGCTGCTCTTGGTGTAGTCTAAATGGTGGCAGGTGTTGACACCACATACATCATCTTAAATCCATAATGTCAACAGGCATAATGAACGGTGTCGCTTCTAAAATTAAAACATTTTGTAACTACTGCTGCAGTCGGGTCATACATAGAGTTGGATGGTTGGGTATCCAAGAGCATTAACTCAAATGTAAAGCAACCGGAGGTATCACATACAGAATATGCGGACCAGTTGTGGGGAGGAGAGAGGTGAATGGATGAATTTTGATGAAGCTCTATCAATAATCTGACGCCCCAATGGGCAGTGTCGTAGGTGGGTGTATGTGATGTGTTTTATTAGGATAATAATAAAAAGACAACCCATAAAATTAAAACATTTTGGAAGGTATCTACTTGCATGTATACAGACTAACGTAAAATCGAAGTTAAAGACAAATGAAGCAGCTGGTAAAAATGAGCTCAAGAAGGTAAAGTGGTAACAACCACATGGAACTTGGTCAGCTTGTTACTTTAAGTCCAGAGTGGTGGGTACATATTCATCCTCAAGCCAGCTTTGAACAAGAGTTACTCTGCCACACTGCAGCAGGTAATGCTAGGTATGGGAGACACTGAGTTATGGAACGAAACAGGTTCCTCTATGAAGAAACCTAGGCAGGGGACTGAAAAAACACAATGGCACTGCCTGCAGTTGCGCATATCTCGCTTCGAGGGCTCAGCGCAACCAAGTTCCGTGTGCCGAGGCAAGGGAAGGACATGCTACTTACGGCAGGAACCTCGGTGGGGTCATAAGTCACACTACCCCATTGGTGGGCTGCAGCCCCAAAGACATCAGAAGAACAGGTACCTGTAGTAAATGGGTTTTAACATGTAGAATGTAATTAATATGTACAACATGGTAGTAGTTCTATATTCTAAGTTCTGTGTATATCTAGGGTTGTATAGAATGTTAAGGCAGATGGTGCTGGGGAGCCGATGCCGTTACTGTATGCTGCACGGGTTGATTATAAGGAAGATAGCCACAATTATTCAAGTTCTTGGAATTATTCGGTAAGAAGATCACTACATTAATTTGGTGATGAGATAGTAGATATCAACCCCTCGTGTAAGAGTCCTTGATCGGCTTTCACTTCTATACCTACAACCTCATTCTAGCGCTGCAAGCAACTTTCAGATCCTGGAAGCTCCTTTAAGGATTTTTAACCTTGCAAGTTAGACCAGGAAACCACGTCCCCTACGTGTTATTTTCAAGGTTGGTGGAACCTTTACTTTACTTCTAACAAGACTGGTAGCGCTGCTCACGTAACTCCCAACAGCCTGGTGTACTTTCAAAAGTACCTCTTCGAGCAGCTTACGGCACGCTCTCATTCAAGCGAGTTTCAAAGGTAATCACGAGCACTCCTCGGCACGCACCCATTCCTCACCTGTGGTTCGTGTCGGCATTCTTCTCCTTCATGCTGTACATTCTGGGGCGAGCACAGGTTGTGACGAGATCACGTAGCATGCTGCCATTTTGGATTGTGTCTCTTGCTGCTTTGTCTTATACAAGTAGATACAAGTGCAGTGCAGGACACACACTAGCTTTTTCAGCCTATTTCATGCGCGATTGACATATTTATTTCCATTATCAATTGTACATTTACTCACCGCCAGTTGCTCGATCAAATTGGAACATAATTTTACCGTTGAACTGTTACTGAACACAGCAAGTATCTAAGTTTTGTTATATATTTTTTTTTTTAAACAAAATTACTATTTTGGCACCCCAAATTCTTTCCATATAACTTTACATTTCAATCATTATCAATATGGAAACCAACGCCAGGTCTACCATTGCAAATTTGGGAATTGCAAACGTTGGTATTACCCTGAACACACCAAAACAATTTATAACTAGTCCTGGTGATCCTATTATAAAATGGTTTGCGTGGAAGGAATACTTTTTAAACTGCATTGCTACTTTGGATGATAATGGTAACATTTTATCTCCTGAAAGTAAAAAAAGAATCCTAATGCATTGTTTAGGTCCTGAAGGACTCAGAGTCTACAATCAAATGCAAAAAGCAGAAAGAGCTGGAGACAGATTTGAAATGAAATGAAATTAAATGAAATCCAATATTTGTAAAGCGCACAATTACCCGAGGGTGTCAAGGCGCTGGGGGCCGTCGGGAAGATTAAGCGAGCTATTGCCCAGAGTCACATGGTGCTGGGCTAACCTGCCGCCGGGGATCGAACGAATTGTGTGAACATTATTCGCCTACAGTGTGCATTGCTGTTACTAGATGTGCTTTTTTCAAAAGGAACCAACAACAGCATGAGTCAATTGAAGAGTATGTTTCTGCTCTTAAGACATTAGCATCCATGTGCAAATTTGGAGTGTTGCATGATGAATTAATTTGCGATCAGACTGTGGTTATCACTAAGAATAAAGGAATTCAGGATGGGTTGTGGATTGAAGGTGATTCTAGCTTAAAGGACATCATAGCCTTGGTGAAAAAAGCGGAGTTATCAGAGAGAAGTTCCAAAGTAATTTCTGCACAGGATGATAAACCAACTGTTAACAAAATTTCACGGGAAAGGAAAGAGTACATATGCCAAAAACACTTCTAATCACAATAATGAAATGAAACCCACAAACAAAGACAAGCAATTTGAGACAACTAGTTTTTCTTGTTACCGTTGTGGTAGTAACACACATAATATCAGGTCTGAGATATGTCCAGCCAAATAGTCAAAATACTTAGAGTGTGATATTGTAGGTCATTCTGCGAAGGTATGTAGAAGGAGAGGGAAGAAAAACATGAGGGGTTTTTGCCTCACTGAAACCAACTCGAATTCTTCTGGGGGTGATTGTGACGATTCTGTTCAGGTGAATTCTTCCAAGGAGGGTAAAAAGAAAAGTGCTGTGCTCAACATCAAAAGTAGTGATAGAAATAAACCAATGTGCACTTTTAACTTTGGAGGCATTCCTTTGCAGGTTGCTGAGGATTCAGGTTCACCCTTTACAATTATTGCTCTTACTGTTTGGGAGAGTACATTTGTGAGTATTATTGGGACACATCTTGAACCTACTGAGGTTCTTCCAGAAGGTTTCACTGGGGATAAAATAGACATGTTGGGTATTAGATTGCTAGTTTTTGTGTTCAAGAATCGTAGAGCTACTTGCAAACTGTATGCGGCTGCTGAGTGTCCATCTGTTTTAGGGTGGAAGGACCAAATGGCTTTACACATACTTGATCCCAACAGTCCTGAACAAGTTCTTGTTACATGTGAGGGTGAAATCACTACGAATTGGGTTTTGAATGAGTTCCCTGATGTATGTAGTGGAAAGGTGGGTAAACGTAAAGGGTTCACTTATCGGATCCAAGTAAAAGCTATTGCTGTACCAAAGATACAACAAGCATTGGCATAGCCAATAGGTCTCGCCTTTGGGACCTTATAAGTGTTTGGTTATCCAGCACAATATCCATGGTGCAACAACATCAACTGTTGCATGGCTAAACACTTATAAGGTCCCAAAGGCGAGACCTATTGGCTATGCCAATGCTTGTTTAATGTTGTCATTTTGGGAAACCACATGAATCTGAAAAACAAGATACTGAACACATTAATAGAATTTTGTGAAATTTGAATGTCTCAACGTTCACATTTTCTTCATGGTGCCTCCGCCAAAAAAAACTTGATTTGTGAAGAAAATAATGATATCAGAAATATTTGTAAGATCCTGTCATTGGGTTACAAAAGTGATATATAAATCAGACAGCCCTTGATTTGTGATGATAAAGTAGCTGAGTTGGTTAATGCCCCGTCTTTAGGTGACTAAGCTGAATGTAGTTGATGATCGGCTCAGTCTTAGCATCGATTGAAGGCGAAAAGCATGAGTAAAGTATGGTATTATTGGCACCAGGTGATGTGGTAATTGCTGTACACAGTATGCAGATGTGACAGAAACACTTAGCTATAATGTAAGCCCGATTCTAAAAGAAAGTTGTTAGTCTGCAAGTGCAGGTTGACGAACTTCCATGTCCTATAAAATGTTAAAAGCTTGTACAATACATGGAGGGAAAGTAACAATTTAGAAATATCTATTCCAGCAGGTATGTGAATAGTGAATAACTCTTAGGGGCGGGGGAAGCACGTCAAGGAAAGAAGGGTGAAGGGGTTGGTGCTGAGATGGCGGGACTCATATGCTGGGAAGTGCATGACATTGGAAGCACTTTATGTACATTGTGACGATGCTTACGATGCTGCAGCCGGCGCCGAACACCTTGAGCTGTTTCACACGAGTGGAGATGGTCTGCCCCCAGAAGAAGAATTCTTACATTACAGCGTGCTCTCTCTCTCTCTCTCTCTCTCCCCCTCCCCACACACACCACTAGAAGTTTCTTTCTAAGCAACGCCATAATTACATTTTCTAAAATTCTCCAGTAAAAGTGTAGAAAACAAACTTGGACAGCCACTGTGATCTTGGGCAAACCGGCCAAACCCCTTTAGCTTCCAGTGCTTGCTTCCCTTAACGGCTAAATGGAGAGTGCTTAAAAACAAGTTGAAGGGTTAAGCGCTATTTGCACAACAGGAGGCTCGTGTCTGCGTCCAGACCGATTCGCAAAATCATTTATGAGCACAGGGGGCACAGTAGTACAGACAGGAGGACGCTTACGTTCTCGCAATTGCCTTTGTGAATAGGAGAATGCCCTATTAGTAAAAGTGCAAGAGGGCCCAATCCTTTTAAAATTGTACGAACAGCATATAGATATTTCAATTTCATTCCCATTTTAGACGTTTTAGGAGCAATTCACAATGACCGGGCTGTAGGAGCTCTCTTGTACGTACGCTTACACACTTGTGACTAGCCCTCCTACATGCGGGCCTACTGCATCGGCGGGCGAACATACTGACAGCGGTAAGACTGTAGACTAAGGAGCCATTTCTCAAAGTGTGTGACCATTGCAAATTCAGTAGATCGTCTCCTCTTATTCCTGGAGCGGACAACATCAGGAGTGCCAAGAGGCAGAACTAAAAGAAACTACAGTGGAGACCAACTTAGATACGGCAAGGTGAAGAAACACTTTTTCAGGCGCCCACGCTGCATTTAAAAGGCATTTAGATGCTCCTGTGCCAGTTACCTTGCCGTTGGCGACCTCTGTTCTTCCTCCAAGACGGCGTTTGTGACTGGGTGGCACTGGCCCAGCTGCTCCTGCTTAGTGTGGGGGGCGGAGAGACGAGGTATCCGGCGAGTCTGGGACAGCGCGCCTGCTTCTATGAACGTGAAAGCGGGTACGGCGCGAGATAATTAAAAAAAACATATGGCCCCTGCGCACCTGTAGACGCTGAGGGGGGAGGGGTGGGGGGAGTGCGGCCGAGAGCACACACAGCGTTTCCCTTGCGGGAGCAAGCAGGGGCACCATCTGTTTGCAAGATAATTACAAACAGATGTCGCCAAAGCTCGCTCCCGCAGGGGAAACGCCAAACGTGCACGCGTTGCCATTGAAAGCAATGCAAAGCGTGCACGTTTTTGGGCAAAAAAGCGAATCGATTCCAAGAGGTCTCCTCTTATGCAGCGCATGCGCGCTGCGTAGGCGAGACCTAAAAAGGGCGTAATATTCCCATAATTGTTAGAGATGAAGTAAAGCGAGAACTTAATAAGTTACAAGAAACTGGCATACTCGAACCTATCGAGGAATCTGAATGGATTTCGCCATTAGTGATTACAAGACTTGCTAACAGAAAAATGTGTTTATGTGTGGACCTCAGGAGTCTTAATGACAGCATTGTGGGGACCGATTGCCTAGAATCTATGAGATGCAGTCAATAAACCAAGGTACTAAATGGTTTTCCACCAGAGACCTTTCCTCAGCGTATCACCAAATTGTCTCTCAGACATCAGCCCTAAATGCCCTGCATCATCATGCACCGGACCCTCAAAGCCCTGCTGCAATGCTCCTAACATTGGTGTAAAAGATGCACACTTTCCAGAAATACATATCTTTTAATATTCTACCCTTGTGATAATACAATTTCTTCCATTCACCTCATTCAACATCTTGCCACAAGAATTTAAAAATGTTTAAATAAAAATCAACATTGTGCTAGAGTGGAGGGGTAATGTTGGTTTACAAGTCACTGATCTGGTTTTAATTATCGAGATCGAGCTATGCTTCATTTGAGCATGACAGTGCAGATCCCTCTCTGCTCAAACTGCTCTTTAATTCTGTCTTTTATAAAACAGGCTACAACCTGGCCTTCACTGTCAGGGATGTGGAAATCCTATAGCCCGACTCCCAGGACATATTGTTTGGGGTCAAGGACAACATGTTTTCATGTTCGTTTGTCTTGGGGGCAAGTAGGCCCAAACCCCTGCAGCACAAACCCTTTGGCTGCCAGTTTACAGTACCACATTATGGATAAGGGAAGGACATTGTCTGCAATTAGGGTAATATAATTTCCATATGTTAATGCTATTTGAACTTGCATTTATGGTTCATTAATACAAAACCTTTCTTATTAGGGTGAGCGCTCTAAGGAAATGTAAGCTCGGACTGTACTACTGGCAGTTGTTCCAGTGTAAAAATGCGCACTCGCCATTTGCAAAGTTTGACAATATGAGGCTACATACAATGCGCCCTGAATGCTCTCTAATTAGATGCTGTACAAACTAGTTTACCACACAGTGATGAGGAACCTCAGCAAGCTATGAAAAGCCTACTATCATGGAATATAACAGGGCTGAAACAAAAGTTAATAGATCCTGGTTGGCAAGAGTACATGAACCAATGTGATCTTTGCCTATTACAAGAAACTTGGGCTTTGGATCCACCCCCTAACTGGGCTATAGGACATTTAGAGTTAACGTAGTTCTTTCAACTAGAGGCAGGCCATCAGGAGGCCTAGTTATATGGGCCCAAATCTCCCTAAAGATAGAAATTAACCAATTGCTATTACCATCTCGAGATATTATTGGGATAAAAACACAAAACAAAGCAGATATTTATCTGCTTTATGTTTACAACAGACCAAGAGTAGGTAGTGTAGAATCTCCGGAGACAGAGCTAATGGATAATTTCTTGAGTTCTATTGATCCTAGTATATCAATAATTATAGGTGGAGATCTCAATCGCAAGTTTGAGCCAGTAGTGGGCATGGAGACCATTCTAGAGGAGGAGAATACGGCAAGAAGAATCCCACAGTTGTAGGCTGGTACCCCTGTCCCTTGTACAGGTGCAGTAATCCAATTGGGTTGACTTGTCCCTGGACAAGGATTGAGGGCCTTCAATGGTAGGCTGCCATTGGACAGCCCGAGTGCATATACCTTTAAAAGAGGCACAACTAAGAGCAAAATCGATTATATATTGGCCAGTGTTAACATATGGAGTAATTTAATAGACCTAACAATTGAGCCAAGAGAAGATAGTGACCATTACCCATTTTGTTTAACACTGGAGGGAACCCTTCTCGAAACTTGTGAATAGGGGAATAATTCCAACAACAGGAATACATTACAACCGCTGGTCAGTAATAATCGTAGCGCACTAAAATCGCCATCATGACAAAGATTTATAATACCTTCTCAGATGTCTTATCACCTTATATAAGTACTGCTCTATGTAAGATCACTATTATGTAGAATTCATTGCACTAAGGTAGAAAAATTGAAATTGCTCGAGCAAAATTCCCCAAGAGCATGAGCCATCGAATACCATTAAAAATCTCCACCACAATCCTTGGTTTACTAAGGATTGCCAGAAAGCAAAGCACCAATTGTTGGAGGGTATAAGATCTAATAATATAGTGAAAATAAGAGATAGTAGGGCAAAGTACAAGAAATTAATAGTGCAATCAAAAAACGATTGGGATGATCGCATCGGGAATGAATTGATTGCAGCAGCCAAAAAGAAGGATCATGCTGGTTTTTGGCATACACTAGCCCAAGGAAATCAAACTGGTAACTCCGGCCTGGACCATTATTTGGACCCAGGCAGTTGGAGCAGTCATTTTTTAGCTCTATACTCTGATGTTGTAGACCCAGTAGCTAACGATTATCCCATCATGGGAATGAACTCCCTGGAAATTGCCTGTCATGGTTTAAATACTACCTCTTACTTTAAAATAGATGAAACAGTGGCAGCAATAGAAGCTGTCAAGCCAGGGAAAGCCCCAGGCCCTGATAAGATACCAGGCAACCTTTTAAGGCACGACAAATCAGTCTGGGCACCTTATGTAAATTTACTTAGTAATGCTCTGGCCACAGGGGCACCAATACCAAATTCTTGGAAGGGGGCCAAAATAATTACTATTTTTAAGAAGGGTAATCGTCAAGATCCTGCTAATTATAGGCCAATAAGCCTAATAGACACTGTACAAAATGTGAATACAAAACAGATTCTTTCAAAGCTCAACAATTGGTTAGAGGAAAATAATATTCTTTCACAATAACAAGCTGGGTTTAGAGTAAAAACTAGCACAACAGACCAGATTTTTAGATTATTATGCATAGCCTGGAAGTACACTAATGTAAAGGGAGGACACCTGTACATAGCTTTTATTGATCTGAAGGCCGCTTTTGATCTTATCCCTAGAAATTCCCTGTGGGACGGTTTAGAAACCCAGGGAGTCCCTGATGATCTTTTGACACAGATTGTACGGCTTCACAAAGATAATTACGCAAAGGTTAGATGGGGATCCAGGGGTAAACTTACGGAAATAATCCCCCCCCCCAAAAAAAAAAAAAAAAAAAAAGGAGTAAGGCAGGGATGCGTATTGGCACCAATCCTCTTTTCTCTATATGTAAATGATGTTGTGCAACATCTTCAGGGTTGTAACCATGACTCTCCGAAGCTGGGAGGGGTGTCAGTACCAGCATTACTCTTTGCCGATGCCACAATCCTAATATCTCAAACAGCTTAGGGTCTACAAAACCTCCTAGACAGTTTTAATGACTTCTGTATGTTAAAAACCAGGCCTTGAAATAAACTCAAATAAAACTAAATATATGGCCATAAATCTGCAAAAATCCTTCAAGAAAAACATCTGTGTCCAAAAACAAAAAATGGAATATGTGGCCAATTTCAATTATCTGGGTATCACGTTATATATGAAATTGTCATGGAAGCCACACATTCAAAAATCTAAGGTTGTTTTGCTTCTAAATTCCATGGCAATTGTGAAAAAACAACATAATAGTACATCAAAGGCAGTGCCACCCACCCTGGAAGTCTACAAGTACGGGGCTCAATCCGCAACCCTTTATGGTGCAGAACTTTGGGGGGCTAGCAGTCAGAACATGCTTGCTAGGGAGGAAAACACATTTAAAGAATGTTACTACAACTACCAGTGCGTACACCTATGATTCCCATATTTCAAGATATAAATATTAGGCGAATTGAACATCAAGCCACAATAAGACCCATGTTGTTCTGCGTCCGTTTGTGGACCACGCAGGAACTCAAAAGTTACAAAGAAGGGTTAATTGAGTTACTGAAAAACTTGATCATAATATTGCACTCCCATGGGTCCGATCTGTTCGAAACTGGTTTTATAAATTAGGCCTAAATAGCTTTGGGATGCCCCCATTCACTAACGCACTTGTCAAAAACAGCTTTGAAAAAGACTTATTGGATGTACATAGAAAATAGTATATACCACTCCCCAAAAATAGGAAGGTTGACATTGCAGTTTCCATCTATAAAACCATCTCCTGCCTTTGAGGTATACCTAGATGAAATACAAACCCCATTGGCTAAGTCATTATACATGAAGTTCTGTTTTGATGTCTTACAGATAAAATGCAACACACCCAAGTGGACTAGTAACAATATAGATGACAGAGAGGTTTTCTGCACCTTATGTTTTCAAAATGCTGCTGAAAATGACTCCCACATATTTTTTGTCCTGTATATGCCATTCCTAGGAAAAAATAGATCTAACCAATCTGTTGTAACATGGGAATTAGGTCATATCTAGAAGCATTAAGAATTTTAAAAACGGACACATCCCAGAGAATAGTTTTTAGCCTAAGTAGATATCCATTTGCTGTAAGCCTAGTACGTAAGGGAAAGGGCTTGAAATTTTAACATATCTTGGTTTGTTTTTATTACCAATTTTAGTAATATATATATATATATATATATATATATATATATATTCTTCATCAGTTTGCCCAGAGATGAGGCCGCACTCCGTCACAGGTGGGTTACAAACCATTTTATTAATGAAACAGCCAGCTTCCCTTTCCTTCATAGTGTCCCCCAGCCTCACGCGTTTCAGGGAATCCTTTCCCTTTCTTCAGAGGCCTTCACATGAGCAGACTTATTTTATGCGACTGCACTGTCCCCTGCACGCTTTTCAGTTTCAAATTGGCCTCCGGTGTGCCCGTTAATTTATTCACTTTACCATTGCATGCTGGGACCTGCAGTTTCTTTAAGCATCTTTTCTACCCTCCAGTGGGTTGAGTGCTCATGTGTAATTTCAGGGACCAGTGTAGCCCTCCATTAGGCATCCGAAAAAGACTCTGGCTGTCTCTCACTTTAATATATATATATATGGGTTTTTTTCTCTCTCTTTTTTAGTAGAAAGTGAATGATGTGTTTGTTGCACTTTGCCATTTTTATGAACCGAATACGCATCCTACCTATTATGCCAGAAAGTGAATATTGTGGTTGTAGCATTTTCACCTTGCTAAGCTTATGGTTTAAATTTGCACTTTATCTACAACCGAAATGGCATTATAGTATTATCTTTGGATGCATCTTGGACTGATAATCATGTTATATATGGTAGCATATGTAAACTTATTCTACTTATTTGACATGGTTTAAACATATAATTTGTATCTTTTATGGTTTGTCAAACCGAATAAAGATATCTACTACTACTAAAACTACAGGACAAGTAGTTTTATGAAGCAGCCTATCCCATGGGCAAGTAAATATTTTATTAAATTCCACACCCCTGATTGTGTAAATTCTGGATCTGGTCCTATCTACACAAGATCTTGGGGGGACTTCAAACTCTGGGTAGATTCTCTGAGCATCAAGAAGATTTTAGAAATGGTCCAAAAACTAGAATCTCTGGGCTTCAAGCAACTGATTAAGGTACATGCTCATGAGGCAGACTATTCACTGAACTTGCCATTTACTTGCATTTATTAACACCACAGACCCAAATGTGAAGACCAGAGCCTGTACAGATCACTTCCTGATCACATGGTCTACAATATCTGGTTGCAACCACACTAAAATTAAACCTTTCCACAGGTATAACTTAGGAAAGCTCTGGCACAGAAGAAAGGTCCTACCAGCAAGAGCCAACAAGATTAGTATCCCCAAGAACCTCCCACATCTCCCAACAACTATTAGTTCAGACACTTCTTGAATCTCGAAACCGCAAAATATCACAAACTCTTGACACAGCTTCCCCTACTTAAACTCAGAAAAACAAAATCAGTGGAGAATATTGCCAGTAACAGTTTTAACTTAGAGTTAGGGGATTCAAATAGATTATGTACCCCAAAATAAAAAATCAAACGTGGGAATTGTATAAAACGTTAAGCAAAGTAACCGAATAAGAAGCATTAAAGAAGTGATGCTGTCACCTCAAACCAGCATTGAGAGAACATTACCTTTCATTGAGACTAATATATTCAAGATACAAGCTAGCATTTCAAAAATTGAACATCCCATTTACAAATCACATTTCTTTTATTACACTGAGCATCAAACAAATGTTCAAAGCTGCACATTAGTTGAAAGCATCAAACATTGCAGTTGATCCTCGGTCAACTATCACACTGAAACAAAGCATGAACAACTACACATTGGTGTTAAATCTACCTTCCTGGAGAAAGCCCTAGAAAATTATGGTGAGAAAAAACTCAAACAATTTACTGAAAATAACCTTCCTAATGAATGTCAATCAGGCTTTAGGCAGGCGTGCACCACCAGGAACGCAATGCTTTAAACTGTTTTGTTGATGTTCCCCATAAACTCAAAAAAGGAAACCCCTCTCTTCTTGCTTTCCTGGATCTTCCAGCTACATTTCACACAGACAACCATTTCATTCTTTTACAAATCCCTGATAAGAGAACGGGCTTCAGAAGAAAGGTCCTCAATTAATTCACTGGATAACTACCAAAATCTCAAACTCACACACCAACCCATCACATATTCAACAGGATGTACCCAAGGCTCTATTCTCTATGCCACCCTCATCTATTTACACATAGAATCCGTTGAAGCCCTTCTCAAGTACTCCAACGTCTCTTACCACTTGGGCGCTGATGACAAGCAACTGTACTTCAATACAGCCTCCCAGGATGACATCACTGCCCGCCCTTAGATTTTCAAGTAAATTCAGCCCTGGGTGACCATTCATCACCTCAAAATAAACCTGAAGAAAATGTATGTTTTCATTTTCTCTCCACCCAACTATTCGACCATAGTACAAACACGGCTGAACAATCCATGTCCTAGACTGGTTACTGACTATGCCAAATCACTGCGCTCAACAATTTTAACTTCCACTTCAAAACGGAACTCAAGCTACTGCTAAGGTACCACACCACACTGAACCAACTAGGGCCTAGATATTATTCAGAATGATTGCTGCAACATTGCCTGTCATAGCCTCATTAGAAGTCATTGCAAAATTGCGTCTTCAAAATGAAGCAGACATATTTCTGCCCACTTCTTAAGAATCAAGACACCTCATTGGCTCTGAAAGATGGTCCATTGCTTCCAGTGGCATCGAGAATACAATTCAAACTTTCAAACTTCCTGTACCACACTCAAAGTACAGAAGGTTTTTTACCCCAAATATTTACAGGACTAATTTCCATCCTTCACACCCAGCCGTAACCTGAGCTCAAGCAGGGCAAACTTCATTATTAAAGAAAAATTCAATGATAAAAAGCATGGAGATAGGTTTCACACACAACAATGGAGCCCACTGTGTGCTCACCTCTGGAATATTCCCAGTCTCGCTGTGATAAATAAACATACGCAAACAAGTATGTTGAAAGACGTTTTACCATTCATGTACAAGCTACCAGGGTTTCTGCTCCCGTGAGAAACATCAGTGGCAAATCTCACAATTGAGTAACCTCTAGTGTTCACCTCACAGCTGAAGAAGGGGTAAAGGCTTTACAAACTCGACTGTCAATAGCGGTACAATATGTCTCTGCAGCAATCCAAAGAATTACACCACATGAAAATAAATAAGAAGCTGAGGCGCATGTTGACATGCTGCTTCACGATCATGCCACCCAACAACACAATGTGACAGGCCTCCAAGAGCTTCCCAAAAGGTACAAACAATACATGTTCACAAAGTGCCTCTTTTGTAAGTTTCAGAGTTGTCACTGATCCCTGTGTAAATTCCTTGTCGCAACAGGACCTTGCCATTTACCCAGACAGGTTTCTCTGCCCCTTCCCCCACTAGCAAGTTCATCAGCTCTCACCTTTCTAAGGCACAAAGAGCTGAACGGCAAACTAGTTGCCATTTGTCAGCTTCAAGCTAGCGCTTGGAACACTAGCCAGAATGCTAACAGGACCCAAACGAAGACCATATAGACCTGCATGCCTCCAGCCTATAAACTTCTTGCACGGAAGCCAGTCTCCTCACACTGCCAAAGTCACTGTGGGGGGCTGCAGTGCTTTACATGGGCCGGTACTGTCCGGTACTGAGTACAGGCACTTTTCTATTTTGTGAGGGGGAGTACCTGCAATTCTCAAGAGTGACTTAACACTTAATTGGAGAGTACTGGTACTTCTCAGAAACAAGCAGGTACTCCGATACAGGGTACCTGCACTTCTATGTTTAATTTTAAAGCACTGGGTACCTGGCCATACTCTTGCCGGGTTGCTCCTTGAATTCCTTTCCAGCAGCCGATGGCTGACATCTGATGAAAGATTTAAGACACATTTGGTACCAACAGAAGCATTGGCGGAGCAATCATACGTCTTCCTTCTTGATGAAAACATTATTCTTCCTCTTAAAAACTGTAAAATGGACACACCTAGATTGAAAAGTGGGGACTCGGTTGTGTCACGTGTTGGTGTTAGTGGGGTTACAAAAAGGTCTAAACTAATATCACCACGCCATGTATTTTACAGTACTGAGGCCTCCTTTTACAAGTGCTCGTTTTTGGGTTAGTTACCATGCATGACAGCACTGCCGATTTAGGTGGAAGACTCCGAAATTTCCAAACTGAATTGTAATTTACTTTTGCTTTCTCCCTCTTATATGTTCATCTACTTCCAAACAAGTTAATGGTGAATTAAGTTCCCACAATTTTTCCTTCCAACTTTCCTTATCTTTTCCAACATGTTGAAATGCATGCAGTTCAACTGAAGTGAACAGGACTTCGTCTTCGATTCTGACGGTTAGTTAAATACAAGCCAACACTGGAAACCAGATGCCCAGAGAAATCTTAGAGGTATTCAGTCAATAAAAAAGCCTATACAGGAGACCCACCGCAAATAAGATTTGTTATTTGTTTGCCCCGTTTCCATATGATTAAACTGACACACAACTTTGCAAAAGTACACAAAATATCAGTAACAAACCACAGTCCTGCAGCAAGTAACTGAACTATATCTGGATAGAGGATACCAGACAGATATTTGCACTCACCGCACAAGCAGCGGATACAGGCAAAGTAGGCCTTACAAAAGAGAGACTGCAGAGGCGAGGACCACAGAAGACGGGCCTGGGATCTACGTACTGGAGAGGCACTCAGCGGCAACTACAAGCTTGGGGAGGGGGCCTATGCCGGGCTTGAAGCAGCAGTGATCTAGGAGCAGCGGTAGGGCGGGACCATAGGAAGTGATGCGGTAGAGTCCGGGTGGCTCTCGGATGAGAATTGCGCTGCATAAACAGGTCGGACTGTCGGAAAGGCGGGGCTAACTTGTAGGTGACCAATCAGAGTTTCAGCTGGCCTCGAAAGGAGTCTCCTACACGAGGTCTCTCAACTGCCCCAGATCTACCCGGGTCGGAGCTCTAGCAGGCTAACTAGCCTTGTTAATCTCTGTGGACCCCTCTAAAGGAAGACGGCGAGACCTGCAGTAGCTAAAAACGTTGTCAGGGATATCGGTATTCACCAGAACCCAAAAGAACCATTTATCACAAGTATGCGCTCCCACCCCCTGCCAATTCCAAGCCAGGAACTGTCCAACACCACAAAGGCAATAAACAACTTGCAAGAACTCTCACAACCAATCATAGGACGAGACTGCCCAACCAATCGAAGTTCACCACACTTTTCTAACCACTAATAAAATATACTTAACGCCTATCCGATTCGCTGCTGGCATCGCTCGCGTGAATCTTGCGAGCGCTCTCGAACTACACGCTACAATCACGAGTCAACATTAAAATATGTCAGATAAAAGAAGTGTAGTGTAGTAATAGCAGAGAACGGGGTTCGGTCTTAAAAAAAAAAACTTCTGGAATGCTCTATACAGATGTTCGCCCGGTCAAAGACGGGAAACAGACAGTAGTGAATTAATTCGGTAGCAAGGTGTAAATGAGAGATGAGGACACATTTCTGAAAATGTAAGTCTCCCAAGTGTGTTTGTTTTTGGTGAGATTCGGGTCCCTCCGGGTCTCAGACCGGGTAGGTATTTAGGGATGAATGAAGATTCCACGGAGCGGGCGCAATTGGCAAGTAGTGCTGATTTTTAGCGTCAGGAACTTGTTCTGCGCTGCAAAATCAGCACAAACGGCACCAGACGGCACGCCAGAGGGGGCTGCTTCTTTGCTGCCACTTAAGTAGATTTTCTACTCGAACAGCAGTTTTATCACTGAGGTGCAGCTTTCGCTCCGTGTTCAACAGTCACAACTGTCAGCGACCGCCCGCGTTGAGAAAATTTTGCCCTTAAATCGCGCTAGGGGACGTCAATTAAAAATTTGCGAACATTCGTGACAAGAATTTTCAATTCTATTAAGGACACGGAGGCGAGGATTATGCTTCTCATTTCTTTACTAATGCTCAGCAGCCAATAAAAACACAGTAACAAAAAGTCACATGACCAACCATAGAGTCTCATGATATATAAGGACCTAACACAACCATAGTGTCCTCTTTCTTTGTAATCATAGCAGTTAAGTCCAAGCACGACCTGCTCTAGAAGAACAACCGGCGGATGAGAACATCTCCAAACCAGCAAACTTGAAGGCCCAACAAGGTTATACTTCCAACATGGGACACGGCCCAGGAACTCCATCATTGTGGAAACACGAAAACTGTATCCTATTCAGCAACAGCTGCACGATCATCCAAGCCTTATTTATTATCAGCCCCTGAAAGAATAAAAGAGAGTATCTCGTAATAGCAATCCATCACCCGCTGTGAAAACATCAACAATGCAGAAAAAAGGGGGTGGGATAACAAGATAATACAGTATAAAAATAGCTTGATTAATCAGACAGCATGTTATACAATGCATTTTAATTTTGGGTGGGATAATCCTCGCCTCCGTGTCCTTAATAGAATTGAAAATTCTTGTCACGAATGTTCTCAAATTTTTAATTCTATGTCAGGACCGGAGGCTCCGATTATGCTTGTTCAAAGCTTAGCCACCACCACAGAAGCCACATCCACAATTGGTTTGTAATAAAACGACTTAAATGTACTTTCAGTAGACCAGTCAGCGGCGTTCATAATATCCGATAGACTGACACCCGCTGAATAGGCCTTAGAAGCCATAGCACCACAGGCTGAATGTGCCCCAAATTTGGAAATATCAATACCCGCTTCGCCCCTGAGCCAACGCATCCATCGGGACAATGTAGCTGGAGTCACTGGGCGAAAGGGCTTCTGCAGAGCAATCAACAATTGACCTTGCATATCAGCACGAAATTCTGCCGTAATTACCTCGTAATCTTTAACACATTGCACTACACACAGCTTAGGATTATTGGGAAAAGCTGGGTAGGAAATAGATGCCGTGTTACATTTAGTCCTTCTAGATAAGGTGAATGTTACACCCTCCGGGGAAAAACGACGCCCGCTAAATCTAATGCCCGCACATCGGAGACTCGCTTACATGAAACTAAGCATAATAACATCGTCAATTTAGCCGAAAGCTGTTTCTTGGATAAATATTTATTAGAAGGCCATGCTTCCAGAAATTTAAGGACAACGGAAACGTCCCATAAATGTGAATACTTGGGACACGGGGGTTTAACCATCCGAACGCCTCTAAGCAGTTTACACACCAATGGATGTTCACCAATGGGCTTGCCGTCCGTGGGTATATGACCCGCTGAGATGGCGGACCGAAAGTTGTTGACTGTTCTGTAAGCCAAACCTGACGACGCTATTGAGGCCAGAAAGTTAACCACTAGAGAGACATGTGCCTGAGAGGGATCCACCTCCCGTTGAGCGCACCAATCACACCATCTTCTCCAAGAGGAAGCATATCTTTTATGGGTGTTGGCACGACCAGGCTTCATCGATAAATCTGCCAGCCTCTCGTGAAAGGCCTGGGACTTTCCATCTGTCCCTGAAACCCGCCAAGCTACCAGAGGAAGTTGGCCCGATAGCACTAATGGATGAGGATTCTGTAGAGGGTCCAGCAGCAAGTTCCCTAACCGAGGGAGAAGAATTGGAACTGCACAAGTCATTCCCAGAAGGACCGGGAACCATGCCTGCGCTCTCCATAAAGGAGTGATTAGGATGAGTTCCGTCCGATAAGATCTGGTTCGTGCTAGAACCCTGGGAATCATCATGAACGGGGGAAATGCGTAACACAGGGACGACGGCCACCTTTGTAGGAATGCGTCCGTGGCCAGAGCCTCCGGATCCGGCCGCCAGCTGAAAAACTTGGGAACTTGTCTGTTGAGACGGGATGCAAATAGGTCTATCTGACAGGGACCCCACAGACGGATCAAATTCTGAAAAACCTGGGGAAGCAGCATCCAGTCGCTGGAAATCCTGAAGGTGGCGGGAGTGCCAGTCTGCCACCTCGTTGCTGTAGCCCGGCAAATATTCCGCCACTACCGAGATCCTGTTCTGAAGGCAGAAGTGCCAGAAATCTTTGGCAATCTCTGTCAACATTCGGGACTTCGTGCCGGTCAGTTTGTTGACGTAACGTACAGCTGATATGTTGTCCATCCGAAGAAGGATACAACAATTTGTCTTCTGGGGAGACAAGCAACGGATCGCAAATGAACCAGCTAACAGTTCCAGGCAGTTGATATGTAAACACAGCTCTTCCGGCGACCAACGACCACCCGTAAAAGAAGTGTAGTGTAGTAATAGCAGAGAACGGGGTTCGGTCTTAAAAAAAAAAACTTCTGGAATGCTCTATACAGATGTTCGCCCGGTCAAAGACGGGAAACAGACAGTAGTGAATTAATTCGGTAGCAAGGTGTAAATGAGAGATGAGGACAAATTTCTGAAAATGTAAGTCTCCCAAGTGTGTTTGTTTTTGGTGAGATTCGGGTCCCTCCGGGTCTCAGACCGGGTAGGTATTTAGGGATGAATGAAGATTCCACGGAGCGGGCGCAATTGGCAAGTAGTGCTGATTTTTAGCGTCAGGAACTTGTTCTGCGCTGCAAAATCAGCACAAACGGCACCAGACGGCACGCCAGAGGGGGCTGCTTCTTTGCTGCCACTTAAGTAGATTTTCTACTCGAACAGCAGTTTTATCACTGAGGTGCAGCTTTCGCTCCGTGTTCAACAGTCACAACTGTCAGCGACCGCCCGCGTTGAGAAAATGTTGCCCTTAAATCGCGCTAGGGGACGTCAATTAAAAATTTGCGAACATTCGTGACAAGAATTTTCAATTCTATTAAGGACACGGAGGCGAGGATTATGCTTCTCATTTCTTTACTAATGCTCAGCAGCCAATAAAAACACAGTAACAAAAAGTCACATGACCAACCATAGAGTCTCATGATATATAAGGACCTAACACAACCATAGTGTCCTCTTTCTTTGTAATCATAGCAGTTAAGTCCAAGCACGACCTGCTCTAGAAGAACAACCGGCGGATGAGAACATCTCCAAACCAGCAAACTTGAAGGCCCAACAAGGTTATACTTCCAACATGGGACACGGCCCAGGAACTCCATCATTGTGGAAACACGAAAACTGTATCCTATTCAGCAACAGCTGCACGATCATCCAAGCCTTATTTATTATCAGCCCCTGAAAGAATAAAAGAGAGTATCTCGTAATAGCAATCCATCACCCGCTGTGAAAACATCAACAATGCAGAAAAAAGGGGGTGGGATAACAAGATAATACAGTATAAAAATAGCTTGATTAATCAGACAGCACGTTATACAATGCATTTTAATTTTGGGTGGGATAATCCTCGCCTCCGTGTCCTTAATAGAATTGAAAATTCTTGTCACGAATGTTCGCAAATTTTTAATTCTATGTCAGGACCGGAGGCTCCGATTATGCTTGTTCAAAGCTTAGCCACCACCACAGAAGCCACATCCACAATTGGTTTGTAATAAAACGACTTAAATGTACTTTCAGTAGACCAGTCAGCGGCGTTCATAATATCCGATAGACTGACACCCGCTGAATAGGCCTTAGAAGCCATAGCACCACAGGCTGAATGTGCCCCAAATTTGGAAATATCAATACCCGCTTCGCCCCTGAGCCAACGCATCCATCGGGACAATGTAGCTGGAGTCACTGGGCGAAAGGGCTTCTGCAGAGCAATCAACAATTGACCTTGCATATCAGCACGAAATTCTGCCGTAATTACCTCGTAATCTTTAACACATTGCACTACACACAGCTTAGGATTATTGGGAAAAGCTGGGTAGGAAATAGATGCCGTGTTACATTTAGTCCTTCTAGATAAGGTGAATGTTACACCCTCCGGGGAAAACGACGCCCGCTAAATCTAATGCCCGCACATCGGAGACTCGCTTACATGAAACTAAGCATAATAACATCGTCAATTTAGCCGAAAGCTGTTTCTTGGATAAATATTTATTAGAAGGCCATGCTTCCAGAAATTTAAGGACAACGGAAACGTCCCATAAATGTGAATACTTGGGACACGGGGTTTAACCATCCGAACGCCTCTAAGCAGTTTACACACCAATGGATGTTCACCAATGGGCTTGCCGTCCGTGGGTATATGACCCGCTGAGATGGCGGACCGAAAGTTGTTGACTGTTCTGTAAGCCAAACCTGACGACGCTATTGAGGCCAGAAAGTTAACCACTAGAGAGACATGTGCCTGAGAGGGATCCACCTCCCGTTGAGCGCACCAATCACACCATCTTCTCCAAGAGGAAGCATATCTTTTATGGGTGTTGGCCGACCAGGCTTCATCGATAAATCTGCCAGCCTCTCGTGAAAGGCCTGGGACTTTCCATCTGTCCCTGAAACCCGCCAAGCTACCAGAGGAAGTTGGCCCGATAGCACTAATGGATGAGGATTCTGTAGAGGGTCCAGCAGCAAGTTCCCTAACCGAGGAGAAGAATTGGAACTGCACAAGTCATTCCCAGAAGGACCGGGAACCATGCCTGCGCTCTCCATAAAGGAGTGATTAGGATGAGTTCCGTCCGATAAGATCTGGTTCGTGCTAGAACCCTGGGAATCATCATGAACGGGGGAAATGCGTAACACAGGGACGACGGCCACCTTTGTAGGAATGCGTCCGTGGCCAGAGCCTCCGGATCCGGCCGCCAGCTGAAAAACTTGGGAACTTGTCTGTTGAGACGGGATGCAAATAGGTCTATCTGACAGGGACCCCACAGACGGATCAAATTCTGAAAAACCTGGGGAAGCAGCATCCAGTCGCTGAAATCCTGAAGGTGGCGGGAGTGCCAGTCTGCCACCTCGTTGCTGTAGCCCGGCAAATATTCCGCCACTACCGAGATCCTGTTCTGAAGGCAGAAGTGCCAGAAATCTTTGGCAATCTCTGTCAACATTCGGGACTTCGTGCCGGTCAGTTTGTTGACGTAACGTACAGCTGATATGTTGTCCATCCGAAGAAGGATACAACAATCTGTCTTCTGGGGAGACAAGCAACGGATCGCAAATGAACCAGCTAACAGTTCCAGGCAGTTGATATGTAAACACAGCTCTTCCGGCGACCAACGACCACCCGTGGACAACTGGCCGCAACGGGCTCCCCAACCCCACCGGCTGGCATCGGATTCGATTACCACATCCGGGGCGGATCCAAACAGAGCTCGGCCGTTCCAGGCCTCCATGTGGTGTAACCACCATATCATCTCTAGCCTCGCCTCCTCTGAGAGGGGAATTTGTTCTGAGTAACCGAGGCCTTTTTGAAGATGACGGATCTTGAGCCGCTGCAGGGCCCGGTAGTGAAGGGGGCCCGGGAAGATAGCTTGAATTGACGAAGCTAACAGGCCCACAATTCGAGCCAAGGATCGCAGGGAGATCGTCTGCTTGTGAAGTGTGGATTTCAACTCCTGTTTGATAGCTCTGATCTTTGGCATCGGGAGTAAGAGTTGACAAGACAGGGAATTGACTAAGAAGCCCAGAAACTCGATCGATTGAGTGGGAATCAGAATAGACTTTTGTGGATTCACCACGAAACCCAAGTCCTGTAAAAGGTTGATTGCCCAATTGAGGTGTAGGCTTACCAGCTGGGGAGAGGACGCCATGATAATAATGTCGTCGAGATAGACGATAAGGCGAACCCCCGGGCTCTCAGGGATTCTATCACTGGACGAAGAATCTTCGTGAAGCACCACGGTGCTGACGACAGGCCGAACGGGAGAACCTTGTACTCGTAACAAATCCCTTCCCAGAGAAACTGCAGGAACCGGCGATGAGGGGCGAAAATGGGAATGGACAAATACGCATCCTTCAGGTCCAGCCGGACCATCCAGTCCCCTTCCTGCAGGAGGTCGCGCAATAGATGGATGCCTTCCATCTTGAAGTGCCTGTAAACTATCCAGGAATTGAAATCTTTTAAGTTTAGAACAAGCCTGGAGCCACCCCCTTTCTTCTCCACAAGGAAGACGTTGCTGAGGAAACCGCGCGGGTGGAGTGTGGAGATCACTATGGCGCCTTTCCGCAGAAGGGACTCGATTTCCGCCGAGATAAAAATCTGATCTTGTTGGGAAAAAGACATTGGAGACGGGCGTACGTCTTGCGATGGGGAGTCGTACAACTCTAGCTTGTACCCCTGCACCGTTTCTAATACCCAAGCATCTTAAGAGATCTCGCGCCATTTCTTGAGAAAACACATTATTCTTCCCCCCAAGATCACTTCGGAACAAGGAATCAGGCTCACCTGAGCTTCCGGACTCTTGTTGACCACCGGACTGTCCGCCAAATCTGCCTCTTCGGTTTCTGTTCCGGGATCGGCGAGTGGGGTAGAAGGAGGAGGTATTTGAATTGTTGTCCTGATAACCCCTCTATGCTGACCGCGGGGGTGCCTTGACTGAAACCCCGGCCGAACGAGCGCCCCGAAAGCGTCCGGCCCTGCCGAAAACCAGGCGAAAAGCCCGTTTGAGCGATCCTTGGGCTTTGTCTAACCCGCTGAAGGTAGCCACGAATTTGGTTAACTCCTTCAAAAAAGGTTGTCCGAATAACAAACCCTGGGCCAGTGGGCCCGATTCCGATGTGGACAATTCGGGCAACTTGGGGTCCAGTTTCAGGATAATGGAGCGGCGACGTTCCGTCGAAAGCGCACAATTGGCATTGCCAAGTTGGCACACTGCCCTCTGGGCCCAGCCAATTAGGTCGTCAGGATCAATGGCAAGAGCTGACTCCTTGGCTCTAAAGCCAAGTTTAAGAATTTTGGTCAGGGGACCAGCCATATCCAATAATTTGTCCTGACAGGACCTCCAAGACCTGTCAAGGCCCTTCTTGGGGTCCTTCGAGTATTTCTTTAGGTAAGTCAGCATTGAGGGATCCACCTCGGGGGTTTCAGTGACCTTACCCGCCAGGTAAGGCCTCGGGCACTCCGACCGCAGTCGCGCCCGTACCTCCTTATCGAACGCCTGGCGTAGATGCGATTGGACGTAATCCGCCACTTCTTGGGATGGGAGCCAAGCAGTGGAATTAGGATGGATGATGTCAGCCGGCTCAAAATTGAGGACTCTAGGAGACGGGGACGGCTCAGAGTGCTTCTCTTTTCGTGCCTTTTTGGAGGGTCGAGGAGCCTCCTCATGGTCAGTGGAAGGGTCCGAGGAGGTGTCCTGGTCATCATCATCCTGAGTGACCTCAGTGATCGTAGCCTCTCTGATAGGGGTAGTGCGTTCTGGATCTGCCATGGCTTTGGCCAATTTAGCGAAGTCTGCAGCATGCGGATTGGACCTTCCTTTACCCCCAGGCCTCGCACGAGTTCCTGTAGAGGGGAGCCAGCCTTGTTGCTTGGCATAGGAGCAGAGATGACGTTTAAGGGGTGCAATCGCCCTTACTAGCGCCGAATTAACTGAATGCTGGACGCCTGCGTCTAGTGCCTCAACGAGGTCTT
This sequence comes from Calotriton arnoldi, assembly GCA_963921515.1. Taxonomy (NCBI): domain Eukaryota; kingdom Metazoa; phylum Chordata; class Amphibia; order Caudata; family Salamandridae; genus Calotriton; species Calotriton arnoldi. The sequence goes on from CAWUFW010000401.1 coordinate 3,111,322, forward strand.
GTTCTATAGACCCAGAGGGTTCCTCCTCATAAAAATAATAGTCCTCCTCATAGTACTCAGCCATCTTAACACACCAAGTGTGGATTCACTGACCCAGGAGAACTGCCTGTGATTGCCACAATCAAGGACAGGCTGGTGTTATATAGATATATGTAGAAGAGGTCAGGGGGAGTGGTAACCCCAGGCAAGCTCAAACAGTCCTACACAGGACCAGTGAAAGACTAATTCAGATGTGGAGGGAGGAAGAGCCTGCCTAATAACCACTCTAGGCAAAGCCTATGCGTTATTATGCAGCCCTACGAGGTTATGTGTAAGTAGGGCGTCAGGGGAGCAAAAACGAGCCGTGTGTGCTTTATTTTATAGAAGCACGAGGGTCTGAAGCATCCAAACGCTGCTCTGGCGTTCACTTAATGCCCGGGAGAAAGTTTGTAGGGGCAAAATGGCCGCCGCGCATGCGCGATGGCTGACGCTCGTGGAAATAGAAAGAGGACCGCGCGTCAACTAGACGCGCGTTCTCGCTCCCCGGGACCTCCCGCTCCACAAAGAAAACCGCGAGCTCCGATAGCGGTCGGAGACAAACCCGCGCCTCGCTGAGGCCAATCCTGCCGAAAACGGAGTAGCGGAATGCGCCGCCGAAACGGAGGTGAGTCTACACGCCGATCCACCAAGCACTAAATGGCGATCTGAATACCCAACAAGAGGCGTAGCCCAAAGCAGTCATACACTCGCAAGTACCATTACAAAATGAAAACACATAAATCGTAAGCGCCCAAATTTAACAGTATAGCGCAATACAGCAGATAACTTAGCAGTATGAGTAAAGGGCACTTAACTGGCTGCGGAGCAGCAAAGAAAGAGGACACTATGGTTGTGTTAGGTCCTTATATATCATGAGACTCTATGGTTGGTCATGAGACTTTTTGTTACTGTGTTTTTATTGGCTGCTGAGCATTTCTAAGTAAAGAAATGAGAAGCATAATCTGAGCCTCCGGTCCTGACATAGAATTCATGCTCACCAACTAAAACTCTGCCACGCAGAGGTTGGCAGAGTATTACCAGAACCTCGTGTTACAATCGTAATGCAAAGTGAGCAAAACTCCGCCAGCAGGGAGGAATTTATCGCCCACACCTAAGAATCAAAACGGACATTGAACAGGCCCTACATTCATGTCCTACACTGGCAAATAATACTGATCAATTTCTGAACACCGAATGAAAAAATACTAAGGCAATCCATATCAGCGATTTAGCTCCTATTAATATTTCAGATATTTTACTTAATCTTGCTTCAATTTACCGGTCGTGTGGCTCTATAGGGATCATAAAAGTTTAGATAATGTGTTTAAACCACACCCTTAGTTACATAGACAACAGACCTTTTAGTGACACCCCCCATCCACATTTTGCACCCCACTTAAAACCCTGGTGGGATTCGCACAGTAAGGAACAGTGGTGTACTTGCTAAATAGACTGAAACGTGTGGTAGGCGAAGAAAGCACAATTCATTAAGGGTTCACAAAAGTAGGTTTATTACCATAGGAACAGCATGACAATCCCCACTATGTAGGGAAGAAAGCAATTGATGCTCTCACCAAAATTCTACAACATTTCAACCCCTGATCATCCCATCCTAGAAGAGTCAGTCCAACCCACGTGGACCAATACCCATACAACACATCTTTTTCCTTTTTTTTAATGAATAAACTATACAACCTCTCATTATCCCACAAATTCAAAATAGAACCGATCAATAAAACTAAAATGCTAAATCAAATGAATACCCAAAATCCCCCAAAGAACAGCAATCCTTAGAAAAATAATAAACTTCCTTTGAACTAATACAAAAGTAATCTTCGGAGTTAACACATTACATAATCTTTAAACTTTTACGAGCACCTTTTATTTCTTCCAATTCTGTGTTGAATAGGTTCATAAATGGGAGCACCACTACCATCCATACTGACATCCGAAACCTCACCAGATACTCTGCCTGTTACAGTAGAATCGCTAGCACCTTCAGCTGCAACATTGCTTTTCATGTCAAAAAAAAAATCTCCTAACATCCCTCCTATACCTGCTACTTTTCATTCTTCAACTTTACTTTGAATTCCTAAATTCTCCTGAGATTCTAGATCCTTCACACACTCAGCCGTGCTAAAAACCTTGATCTCCTTTACAAGATTTGACATCCGGCAAACCCCTTACCCACTGGACACTGAATTTTACTCCCACCAAATCACCAACATTTAACTGGAACAAGAACTACGACCATTACAGAATCTCACAAGCTTCCTTTGGTACACCTCCACCCTCTCTCTGATTTTTCCAAACTCAACCTGAACATTATAACCATTTTTACCTTTTAGCTACCATGGAATAAGTTTAACCCCTGGATTTCTACCTCTTCACACCTAAAAAGGAGACATGCCATTAACCATATTAGGTGAAGTTCTGTAAGACAGCAAAGAAGTTTGTAACACTTTCATCTATGGCAGTCCCCCTACGACTGCCAACTGAATAGATTCCTTGATCACCCTGTAAATCTTTCCACCCTAGACAATTCCAACTAACGTGGAACAATACCCCAAAAACTAAAGGGAGGTAGTATTTTTATGTTTAAAAACTATCTCTTAACACAATGTTGACAGAACCTGAAATGAAATTACATGATCTTAATTTAATTGTAGACTGTATAGACCGAACAAAACCATTCAGGGTAGCAGAACGCTTTATAGGGTGCTGGATGAAAATACACATACACTGCTTGATAGTAAAAGTCTTAACAGACAGTCTACATATTTATGATAAGAAGCATTCAGAAGGTCATCACACTTTCTAATTGCTAAGGCACTTTTGTGGCCTAAGAAATGAGTTATGTGAAATATGAAATAAAAGAGCAAAAAAGCAAGTCACAGTTCTGTGCTCTTGGAAATACTATATTGTAAGAATAAAACATTATTTACAGTTTCTCTGATCAATAGTTGAACATTCAAGATCTCAAAAGATCATTGTGTGTGCATTCCTGATGGGAACAGTCGTTAGAAGAGTAGTATTTTTTGCTCTCGCATGAAAGTGCTCTACGAAGAATTTGCCTTAATAGCGGAAAGATGGAGTTTCAGCTTCTAGGTTCTCCCATGACAAAGTTTGTGTTAAAGTTCTTGCTTTCTTTAAGGTTGGAGTTTCCAGGAGAAGCAACTGTGCACTTTGGAGTGCTTGCGTCTCATCTCTACAAGAAGCTGGCTCAGCTATCGTAGTAAAGGAGCGATGTGCTTGACTCTTCTGGTTCCAGATATCAGATGAGCACCAGTGGTGAGGCCTACTTTTAAAGAAGCAAAGTGTATTTCTGTGATGCCTTCTAAAAAGGAGATAGAGGCCAGAGTCAAGCACAGGACTAGTGCTTGCCCCACTGTTTTGAAGTCATCTGCTTGGATAATCGACTTTATTCCTCGTAGGAGCGTGATTTGATAGGGCATTGCTTTAGCTAGTGCATTGATGTGGGCATGCATATTGAGGTTTTATTCAGAATCAAATCTAAGAATTTAGCATTTCTACAATAAGGGCTTATAGTTCAATAGACATATTGCATCCAGCCAGGCCTGAATAAGAGAGGAAAAGACACACAGATGATGGACGGAATGCAGAGCAAACCAAACATTCACCCCCAGTCAATAGATCTGGGTTAAATCCATTGTTCTTTTGCTCACCATGCCACCCCAGTTTAGACCCAGCCATAGGCAAATCAGTCTTGACCCTGTGCCTCATGGGAACAGTCCAGCCCGAACAGCCAAGCCTGGTCCTCCCTGGACCGGAAACAAGCATCCTGGGACCGGGTGCGGGGCATCACCCCTAATCAGCCAGGCTAGCTTGATCCAGTGACACAGTGAGCCCAGGACCCACGTCTGGGCATACCTGGCGCACTTAGGGCGAGAAAGCAAAAGACACACAGACGATGGACGGAATCCAGAGCAAATCAAACTTTCCAAATGGGAACAGGGCTGGACTGTTCCCATTGGGCGCAGGGTCAAGACTGATTTGCATATGGCTGGGTTCTAACTGGAATGGCATGGGGAGAAAAAAACCAATGGATTTAGTTCCCAGATCTCTGTACTGGGGTGAATGTATGACATGTTCTGCATTCTTTCCATCAGTTCTTTTTGCATCTGAATAAGAGAGGAGCAATACTGAAGTTTGAGGAAATGAAGACAAACTCAGTCTCAGTGGGTTCACTTTGAGGGGATGATTTTACCTGCAGGATTGGAGGGCTTTTAGGGTGGTAACTAGGTTGACAATGTCATCAAATGTATGTAAGTAAGTATACGTTATTAATATAGCTGAAACCTAGCCAATAGTCGGTGGAGGGCGGTAGAGGGTCAAAGACAAGAATGAAGTCGATGAGTGATAGGAAAGGTAGTTGGGTTGTGCACGGTAAATGCATCGTGATGTAGTGTTCTTTAAAGAGGTGAGCCTGCAACTCTTTCCTAAATCGGAGCAGCCATAGGGCAGTCCTGATGGATAAGAGTTTGTTGTTCCAGATCCGGGATGCATAGATGAAAAAGGTCTGCTGCCTTGCTAGTTCTTGTTTACACTTCTTAGTCTGCAGTCTGATGGTGTCCTGGCTGTGGGTGTGCCAAGAATTTCCAGAGAGGGTGAGTTTTTCTGCAAGATATGCAAAGGTGCTGGTTGTGATGGCTTTGTAAATGATGCAACTCGTTTTGAACACATTACAGGCTGGCAAGGGGAGCCAATGAAGTTCCATCAGGATAGGGGTGATGTGATCATATTACACCAGGCCCTGAATGAGAAGTGCTGTGGAGTGTCAGATGTCCTTTAGGGTTGCTAATGTGGAGTCTGGGAGGTCATGGAGCAGGGTGTTACCACCATCCAGATACAAGAGTGCAAGGGCTTGTACAGCGGTTCTCAAATTGCTTTCTGAAAGAAACAGTTTTACATCTTTAGAAACTAGAGCTGGTACCAGGCTGTCTTTGTTTTTCAGCAACATGTTCCTTGAAGTTGAGGTTAATGTCCAGGGTGATCGAAGTGACTTGGCATTCGGTGAAGGTTAGTTTACAAAGCAAACAAGGTTCATGAAATTGAGCCAGGTTTGAACTGTTTCTTGTTTGTTCTTGGCAAACAACAGGAATGCAGTCTTGGTTGGGTGTAGCTTTAGGTTGGTGCTGGACTTCAAGGTCTGGATGATGCGCAGGCAGTGTTTGAGGCATTGGATGTCTGAAGTACAGGAAACTTTCAAGTTGAGTTGTGTATCATCAGCATATTAGTGAATCTTGATGATGTAATCTGAGTCGAGCACCAAGTGGCCCTGTGTAGAGGTTAAAGATGACAGGCGACAGTATGGAACCCTTGAATACCCTATGGGTGATTGGGATCGTTTGGGACCTGGAGGTGCCCATGTGAACAAGCTGGTGTCTTTTGGAAAGGTAAGGGGAGAAATAGTGAAGGACATTGTCTATGAATTCCATACAAGACTCCAAGGTGCGTATGAGGGTGTGATAATTAATTGTGCAAAAGACAGCTAAGAAGCAAAGCAATATCAGGAGGCAGGGGCCATCTTCATCTGTGGTCAACAGGGCATCGCCCATGACACGCAAGGGAGCAGTCTCCTTGCTTCACTGTGATTGCAGCCAGACTAGTAATAGTGCAGGAGATGGTTATCATTGATGTGATCTTGGAGTTGAACATAGATTACTTTTTCAATGATTTTGCTAATAAATGATAGGTTTGTGATGGGCCAGTATTGAGGCAACTGTCAGTTAAAACTGAGTGTTGTCTTCATAAAGGTGAAATTAAACTTTAGCATATCTCAAGCTGGAGCTAAGGGGCTCCATGTATAAACTGAAGAGCTTTGGGGAGCCAATAGATCCTTGAGAGACTCTTTGATAAAGAGGGAAGAGATTAGAAAGGGAGTTTGTCAGTTGTATTTGCTGGAAGCATTGGTCATGTAAATTAAAATACAACACTTCAGAAAGCCTAAATGTCTAACAAGCGTTTAATGCAAAAGTAACGAATATGCAAGTAGAATAATAGGCAACAATTGTTGTTTCAATGGATCAAACCATCCAACTGAAATCCAGTTGGAGCACATAATGCTAAAATCCATATATTTTTAATGCCTTTTTATACACTTTTCCCATGCAATTCAATGGAAACAAGGACATATGAGAGAAATTGCTACCCCAACGAAATTAACTAATGAGCTGTAGGCAAAATATTCTTTTGAGAAATAATGCAAGATGAACTTGGAATAGAGATATAGCTACATAAACTAATGTTGAGTTCACTATTTAAAAAAAAAAAATCATACTTTTTACTGGCAATCTTTATTACAAGGCAACACTACACAGTGCAGAAATTGTGCAATTTTACAGCACTGGATAAAATGGCTCCCAGGCCTAAGAAATACATGAGACTTTGTAGACATTTCAGAAATATTCAGGTTAACATGCACGTTGGATTAATATAAAAACAACATTGACAATGGGTCATGTAATATATCCGTGTATGTTAAGTCATACATGAGCAAAGGCTTGTTTATAATATAGTATCGGTAAGAAAACACAAAATATACTGTTATGCTTTCTCAGTCATATAAGATTCAAACCACCTATGTTCACATCCGTTGTTACATGTTTTCACATTTATGGTATAGACATTCAGCCAATCCAATACTAACACCACAGGAAATTGAGAGATCTCGGAGCTGTGTTCCAGGTTGCTGGCATGTTTCACAGAGTATAAAGGAGAACACAGAGATAAGTGGTACTGGTTAGGTCTTCATGAGCCAAGTGCCCAGCAAGTGTGGTGGAGCCTTTTAATTAAACAGTCTGCTTGCTTCAAAGAAGAAACCAACAAACACTACAGGATTGTTCAGGTAGATAGCTGTACATGCACAAAATTACGCTCAAGTCTCTTTCATTGAGACTGATACTCACACATTTGGAGTTTCTTTGGAGTTTCTGTTGAGCCCCTTCTAACAACAGGTAAAATGTCAAACCTCGGGAAAATGACTAACACATGCACTGTACAGTGTCTCATACTCAGAGCTCTGTTGTGTTCAGAGCAACTCCTGCCCAGAAGCAGACCCACCAAAAAGTGTAGTCCTTCTCAGACCGTGGCTTTAGACCTACAAAACATCACACAAAATAAATAATATGGCTTAAAAGAGTGACTTTCGAACTCCGCCTGCAGCCTTAACCTCTTTTACACTCAGTCTCCAGTAAAAATGCTACTGATATGCAGTGTTGTCAATCATTTACTCCAGTAATGACCCTCAGGCATATATTGCAATGTACTACACAGCTGATCTAAAAGGAGAGAGGGATTAGAAGGAATAACAAGCAAACAGAAGGTTAAGAGGGCATAAACATCTGGACTCAGAAATGTATGATAGTTGACTTATCTACACAAGGATAAATGTGAAGCAATGCTACTGGGGAAGTATGGTCTTTGAAGGTGATCTGCCTTAAGTGACATTTCATACTAGAGTGATGATCTTATAGGATACTCTGTTGCTGGGCCACTGGGATTCACAGTTTCTTGGTAGGTGGTATGCAGAGATGTGCCACATTTGCAGAGGAGGAATGATGTGCCTGCTTTTTGAGATTCTTCAGTATCTGTCATTATCCATAAGCGAGCCATCTTGCTGCCATATAACATTTGCTGATGCCAGCGGTCTCTACAACTCCTGATATGCAAAGTTCCTATATGAGAGACAGGGCTGCCTCATGCATAGTTAAGTGTAAGAGATGGTAAGTTTCCCCAACAAAGCAGGAATCCCTGGAGAAGACTTAAGAACTTCAGAGAACCCTTTCTAGATGAGGCAAGATAAGTCAATTTTCTTGTGTTCAGTTTCTATTTGTTGAATACCCGTAGGATTTTTTTCAAACATTGGAAAAACCGGTGTGTTGGGCTTGGCCCTTTCTGGAGGGTCATCCCCACAGTTTTTGTCTTCACTCTCCTGTTTTCTGAACCTGTTTCTGTTGGCTTTTAGGACTCTGTGCACTTTACCACTGCTGTTCAGTAGTAAAGTGCATGTGCTCTCTCCTTTAAACATGATAACATTGACTTACACCCAAATGGCACATTTAGTTTACTCTTAAGTCTCTAGTAAAGTGGTACTACATGCCCAGAGCATGTAAAGTAAATGCTACTAGTGGGCCTGCAGCCCTAATTGTGCCACCCACTTAAGTAGCCCTTTAAACATGTCTCAGGCCTGCCGTCGCAGCCTGTGTGTGCAGTTTCAAACTGCCATTTCGACCTGGCAAAATAAACCTTTTGCCAGGCCTTAACCTTCCCTTTACTACATACACCCCTAGGGTAGGCCCTAAAAAGCCTAGAGGTTAAGGTGCAGTGTATGCAAAAAGTTGGACATGTACTTTTAAGCTTTGCATGTTCTGGTACTGAAAAACTCTTAAATTCGTGTTTCACCTCCGCAGGGCCAGCCTCTCCCATAGGATAACATTGGTTTAACTTATTATATTTAGTAAGTGATAACTTTCAGTTGGGAGCAGGTAGGAATTCCATGTTTGGTGTCTAAAGAATTGTAATGCAAAAACCTCTTTAATGGCAAGGTCAGATTTTCAGTCACAATTCTGAAAATGCCACTTTTAGAAAGTTGGTATTTTCTTGTTGGATCCATTTGGAGTCTGCAGACTGGTTTCCTGGGTCACATCACTAGGTGTAACTGATAGTAGGTCTTTGTATATTGCTCCCAGACAGCGAAACTAAGGAGGATAGGTGTTGGCAGGGTGGGCCATCTCTGAACTGATGAGGGGAGGAGCTGTCACCTACCTAACTTGTACATCACAAAGGCTGTGCCTGAGCACACTGACAATGGGTTTGACACTAGTCTATGGTGACCCCAGACAATCTGTGGTCAGGACAGGGAGGTAGGAAATTCCAAGCACCTCTGGGGGTGGAAACATCCAGAACCTTCTCTTAAATCAAAGTGGGCACCAGGTATAAATATTGGACCCTCAGACCCAACTCTTCAGTACATCTTTGGACCTGTAAAAGACTGAGAAGGATTGCTATGCTGCTTTTCAAGAAGAACTGCTTTTTGTTGCCCTGCTGCCTGAGTGAAATGACTGGGCCTGCATCTTGAACCCAGGACCACCAGAGTGACTCCAAGGGCCAATTGGTTGGGCTCCTGATCAGAGCTTCAAGGAAAGAAAAGGCTCCAACTGCCTTGAACCTAGCACATCGACACTGTTCTGTGAGTCCTACCACCCACGTGGTACTACCCCAGTCCTAGACCCTTGGAAATGGGCCTGAAGGTGCTTCACCAGCCCAGCTGTGGTCCTGTAAAGCAGAACTGATGTGTGGTGGTGCATCTCCTCACAGCCAATTCTGAACCGCCGCAGTGTGATAGATCCCCTAACTGCTTTTGTGCCAAGCTACCAGAGGGTTGATACAAGATTAATTTGGGGTTTGCTGTGTCTCACCCTGACAAAGATTATGGTTGCTGCTTGAGTAGGGTTTCACTCTCATCAATCAGTGCATACTCATTTTGAGTCTGTGAAAAATCATGGCGATGGTGTTTTTTGAGTGCCTCTAACGAATTAGGATTTTATTTCTTTCCTTTCCTCGTTCATTCCCATATTTAAGTCTTACTTCCTTCTTCTCTACTTCTAATGACCTTTTTCTGTACCTTTTCCTTGAATTTGCTCTAACAAGAAACTCATTTTCCTCACTTCCCTGCCTGTTTCATTTCCCGCACTCAAACTCCTCTCTCCACCGGTCCAGTCCCACCGCTTGTCCAGGATGTACATAGATGGGATAGGTTGCACCTCATTAAAATTTGATTGCAGTAGATGAAAGATTAATTTTGGGCTTTTAACACACCTTCCTGCTGCTCTGTTCTTCAGACAAATGACTGAATGAAGATTTTCTACTTACGACATGAGATATATTTTGTGAAGTGCTCGGTGTTCTGGTGTAGCAAGCCTGCGTCACACTGCCCTATTCTTTGCCACAAGATACCTAGAAAGAACTTGATATTAGCTCAATCAAGCTCAACAAGATGATGGATGGATCTCTGAAACCTTTCAACCACTCACCCCCAGTCTAGAGATCTGGGTTTAATCCATCGTTCTTTTGCTCAGTAAGCCACCCCAGTTTGGACCCAGCCATATGCAAATCAGTCTTCACCCAGTTCCTAATGGGAACAGTCCAGCCCGAACTGCCAGGCCAGGTCCTCCCTGGGCCACAAACAAGCATCCTGGGACCGGTTTCGGGGTATCACGCCTCATCAGCCAGGCTAGCTTGAATCCAGTGGCACAGCAAGTATGTGACCCACGTCTGGGCATACCCTTAGCCACTTAGAGCAAACATAGCAAACACAAGATGATGGATGCAGTGCTGAAACTTTTCAACCATTCACCCCCAGTCAAGAGATCTGAGGAGCAGTGTCAAGACTGATTTGCATATGGCTGGGTCCAAACTAGGGTGGCATAGTGAGCAAAAGAACAGTGGATTAAACCCAGATCTCTTGACTGGGGGTGACTGGTTGAAAAGTTTCATTACTCCATCCATCATCTTGTTGTGTTTGCTATTAGCTCAATCAACCTGGTCTTAAAGTCTGATCTAGGGATAGTCCTGCTCTACATGGTTATAAAGTGGAAATCTGCTAAGGAATTAATATGCATAGAGATAGTTATGGGTCTTTTGGTGACAGCATATTCTGCTGCTGTAAAATGAAGCAGCTTAGTTAGTAAAGAAACGTCATGGCCTGCAGGATGCCTAGGGTCATTTGGTTGTGTAGTTCAAGCCAAGAATTATGTTTTTCTTATGTTGTTGGGCCATGCCTGTGGGAGTTTTTTATTTGAATGCTTGCACAAGCGCTCCTAAGCATTGATTTTTACCACACATTTGGCCCTTTTTTAGGTGAAAGTAATGGGGGCGGGGAGGTCTGTGCTCCTGCCAGCAATGTGTGAGAGGTGCACAAGGCACTTTAACTTTGTTTTCTGTGAGGGCGTGGCTTGGCAAGATAGCCGACAGGACGTAGTTCCCTCCCGGCCCATCTATAATCCTGCAACATCTGCCTCCTACATAGCTTGCAACCTGGAAAGGAGAAACAATACTGTTCCTCTGCCACGAGGACATCATTTGTGCTGTTTTTGACGCGGCTGCAGTCGTATCCAGAGGCTGTAGACGAGCTGTGCCCCAGGCTGCATTGCTGCAGCCTAGTTGGATCTAGGACACGATGGCAGGGGAGTCCTCCCTTCTGAGGGGCTTGGGTAGTGCAGTGTGAGCTGCCCTGGTGGTAGGTCTGCTGGGGGTTGATCGAGGGCAGCGGATGCCCCAGGTGATCTGAAAGTGGACCAACTGGTTCCCTCTGCCTGGCCTGCTGCAGCAGGGGCGACCGTGGGAGAGGTGAGTCAGGTCTCTGCATCCCGCAGAGTGCCTGAGGAGGGTCTGGTGTGCGTTCAGATCCCAGCATGCTGGCTGTAAAATTGGTGGTCCCCCCCCTGGTGACAGCGGTGATGCGTGGGGCCCGGCCTTGACAGCCGCACTCGTCCGCCATCTTGACGGAGCCGGCGACTGCGAGAATCACTCTGCTCCATGCTAGAAGTGATCCTCCTGCTCCCGAGGGGCTGGACTGGACCAGTAGCAACTGTCGGTGGTCCTGTATGGTATGGGCTGCGGCGGAGGCCAGTGCTCGGAGAGATGACAACAGTGGGGTTGGGGGCTGTACGCTGGGCGGGGGAGCTCCCGGGGTACATATTGCGACACTAGAGGCGCACTGATTATCCTACTGTGGCCTGGTGGCCGGGAACTGTCTGGCAGAGCTGGAGCAGCCCAGTGGATGGGTGGGTGTGTGGCCTGTACTGGAGGGGGTCTGAGACCTGGTTCAGCCCGTCATCTTGCTGGTGGCAAATCTCTGTAGGAGCATATAACCTCTGGTACTCTGTGCTACGAGTGTGGTGCTTACAATGAAGCATCGTGGCCAGTGACTTAAATATTCCTGGACGCAGGTGCCAGTTTGGGGATCTGGTCTCACCTGTGGGTCCTGGGGGAACGAAGGGCCTGACCTGTGTCCTGGCATGGCTGGATGCCATCATGGGCCCTCATATTCCGAGGCATGGAGTAGAACAGCGGTGTGGAGAGCGCTCCTTTACGCCTGGGTCTTGACTGTGGCAGGAGTGCAGCAGTGGGCTTGAGTCACTGCCTGCTACATTTGGTGATTCCCCTGGGAGGTGATTGGAGCTGGATCTGGCTATAACATATCTCAGTGCTCTCTTGCTTGGTCACGACTTAACGGTGGTCCTACAAATAAAAGCCGCCACCCATGTGCTCTCCGTGGGGAGCCACGACTGGGGGGGGGGCACATCTTAATGGACTGTTGCTGGTAAGACCTCGCTACGCAATTCCCATCCTGTAGCCAAGAGTTCCTTGGGGTTGCCCAGAGGAGTGTGGTATCTGGATGGGGCCCAGATCGTGCCGTCTGCCTACTGTTGACAGGGGGCATGGGCACAGGGGAGAGTGTTGGTCCACCTGGTTGGATAATGATGGGCAAAGATAGAAAGCCAAGGGCTATGACCACTAACACCAATACCCACGCCAGCTGTCCCAGCGACTTGTCCGACAGGGGGAGCGGACTCGACCGCCGCTTCCTGGAGCGTGAAGGGGAGCCATCTCATGCTGATCTCCTAGCGGCTATTCATAGGTCGCGCGGAGCCCTAGAGCATAAGAGTAAGACAGTGTCCATTGATGTTAATTTGCTCCGAGCAGATTTACATAAAGTGGCTGAGAATGTGACAACTACAGATGGCAGTAGTCAAACACTCTAATCTGAGGTGGCGGCTCTAAAACAACAAATGACCAGGATGACCATGGTCATCGGGGATTTAGAAGCTAAAGTGAAGGATGCGGAGGGCCGCTCCTGCTGCAGTAACATTTTTCTGTTTGGCTTTCCGGAGCGGGTGGAGGGCACCTCAGCTGAAAGCTTTCTAGAACAATGGGTGCGACAGGGCCTTTTGGAAATCTTCGTGATTGAGAGAGCACACCATGCGTTGGTTCTGCCTCCACCTCTGGGGGCTCCCCTCAGGCCTTTATGGTGAATTTGTTTAATTAAAGAGACAGGGACTGCATTCTCCGGGGCTGCTAGGGAACAAACCATACCAAAATATGATAACCACACAATTGTAGTCCTCCCGGACTATACTAGGAGAGTCCAGGAACAGCGAAAATTGTTCCTGGAAGTGAAGTAGAAATTGTGTGCTATGAATCTCAAATATATGCTACTTTATCCTTACAAACCTACGGTCCTGTCTAAAGGTGCACTTTTTAGAACACCCAGAGGAGGTCCGGTACTGGTTGGAAATGTAGGACAAGGGTCCAGCTCGGAGCTTTGGGGTTAGGCGCAGCTCTGGGGCGACGCTGTAGCAAGGTGTTTGGAGGGGTCACTTCAGAGGGGTCAGATCTGGGGGGAATGGATCAGACTTGCACAGGGTTACAATACAGGATGACGGAAGCATGCAAGTGTCTGAGTCAAGAGCCTCGCAGTTGACTGAGTTGTGTCTGGCTGTGCCTGCCTTGAATTCCCTTGTGCCAGACACTCAGTCTCCCCATGCTAATTTAGTCCAGGAAACTAATTTTACTACAGAGTGATGCTTCCATGTGTTAACATATGTCTCTTGAGCTGCATAGGAGGTGGGTTGGTGGTAAGGGAGGTGTTGGGGGTCTGGTGAAACTCTCTGCCCCTTGGCTGACTGAACCCTGGGTGAAGCGGTTGCATAGCGGAAACTTGGTCCCAAGAGCTCCTAATTGATGCAGTGCCTGGAGGGGGCACAAACGTTTTCTATTCATGATCATGTTGCGAGGTAAGGGAGGGTACTGATATGTAGGGGTCCAGTTTGTGAGTATGGAACTGTCCAGATCATTGACTGGGGAGGTGTAAATCCTGCCTGATTGCAAGACCGTAGACTTTTTTTGTGGCACATGCACTAGACGGTGCTGAAGGGGTGGCGAGGGGTTGGGGTATCTGTCCCAGTTGGATAGGTCAGGGTTCACGTGTTGTCCTGGCATGCAAGGTGGACTTATGTAGGAAAATGGTTCCACTGTGTTTCTCAGGGGGTAGTGGGAGGAACTGTTCTATGATTTTGGATTGTTTACTCTGTTTCTTTTTGTAGCATTGTCGGATTGTCACCAAATGCAGTGCGAGGACATTCCCCACACTGATATTTTGCACACATGGGTGATGACTTTAAGATACTAAACTGGAATGTCCGGGAGTTGGGTACATATGTCAAACAGTATAGGGTTTTATCCTTCTTGAAGCATCACAAAGTGGCTATCGCCTGTCTCTAGGAGACATATCTCAATGGTGTGGAAATTGAGAGGGTGCGGAAGAAATGGAAGGGGTAGGTGTATCACGCTTCCTATACGACCCATGCTGGCGGTGTTAGTATGGGTAGCTCCGGGGACCCCCTTCGGGCCAACTTATGTGGAGGCTGACGTAGAGGAGAATTATGTCGTCCTGCAGGGCCAACTGGATGGGAAGGCCATATCCTTGCTTAATGTTTGTGCCCCCAATGTAGTTGATCCGCAGTTCTTCTTTAAGATTCAGGAAACGCTTGGGTCAGACCTTGATGGCCCACTAATGTGGTTAGGGGACTACAATATTGATTTGGATGGGGAGGCAGATCAACTGCCTCCGAGGCTTGACATAAAGCCACGGATGATTATGGCATTGTGATAGATGATGAGCACCTTGCGGCTCCGGGACGCCTGAAGGTCTCTAAGGCCTTTAGACAGGATTTTTACCTGCCACTCACCTGCGCATAACACACACAGTAGATTGAACAGGATTTTGCTGGTGGGTGCATCACCCGGGGGTTTCCAACAGGTGACAAACCCTAGCTGCTTTTTATCAGATCACTCACCAGTAGTCTGTGAATTGGCTTTGGGGCAGGCGAGAGTGCAGGGACAGTTATGGCAATTCCCAGTGGATGTAAGGACAGATGTTGTTGGTAGGGATACACTGTTGCACTCACTTACACAATCTTTGGACACTAATTGGGGCACAACAGGGTCCCATTTTAATGAGTGGGAAGCCATAAAAACCGTAATGAGGAGTCAATGCTTGCGTTTGACCTGTGCAGTATGCAGGCAGCTCCAGCAGGAACTGCAGCTGGAGGAGAGCACATTGGCATCATTGCAGGGTCAGGACTTGTCTAGCTGGAGTGTCAGAGGGACGAACTGGGGGGCTCGGCGCAGCATTGCCAAGAAATGGGACGGATTGTACACATACACATGTAGCCAGTACCGGCAGCGCCTGTGCTGTGAAGGTGATTTATCGGGCAGGCTCTTAGCTTGGATGTTACATAAGGAAGCCAGTGCTCCGCCAGTGCTTCGCCTGATAGATGAGACTGGCGTAGTAGGGGCAATGTGAGAGGTGGTTGTGACATCCTTACAACGCCACCTGGAGGGGGTTTAATGTGGGGGCACTCGTAGTAAGTTGGATTGGGTACATGCTTCTCTGGCGCCCTTAGACATTATACCATTCTCAGGACCAGAGTCTCTTGAGAATTTGTATTGAGACCCTCAACAGCTCATTTCCATGAGTGGGAGAGGGGTATGTTATCTCCACTGATGTATTAGTAGCCGGTAGCTTCATCATCGGGTCTTACCTCCACCCTGGAGGTAGAGTCTCTAGGTGTAGAGATATGGGAACAGTGAAAATTACAGTAAAAGAAAATCACCTCCTATCCCAGAGGGGTGCTATTTATTAAAACTGTGATGGGGGTAAGGTTAATAAACAATGAGAGTGTTGGGGATGGGTTATATATCGTTCACATCAATATGGTCGACATGTTTCAGCCTACTTGCGCCTGGAAAGGTCGTCAGCTTTCTACAGGACCTCAATGTGCCAGATCCCAATGGTACCAGATGGGACAATCCCCACTGGAACTTAAATGGTAAGTTATGTTATGTTAAATAAATTTATATAGCGCTACGTTTACCCGAGGATGTCTTGGCGCTAGTAGCAAGCGTAGAACAGGACCATGCTGTGAAGGAAGATTACAGGTTAAAAAGCCAGGTCTTAAAAAGCTTTCTAAAAGCCAGCAGAGAGGGTGAAGATCTAATGTAGAGTGGAAGGGTATTCCAGAGTTTGGTGGCTCCTACATGGAAGCTACTACCACTCCATCTAGCTTATATCTAGATGGTGTAACTGAGAAAGTATATTGTAAAGATAGAGGCCCCCTGCTAATAGGGTACAGTTCCTTAAGGCAGGGTTAATAAATCTAGTGTACAGACTTAAGGCAACAATGATACCAAAATCACATTAATTTCAACAATAGACTAAACCATATACATGAAAAACCAAAGAAGAACCAACAATATCTGTTTTTCTTCACAAGATAAAAAATGTTTTTATTCGTAATCAATTAAATACTGAGAGAATCATTTCATACTAAAACAGCACCCCATTTATACTCATTCATTCATCAAAACAGATATTGTTGGTTCTTCTTTGGTTTTTCATGTATATGGTTTAGTCTATTGTTGAAATTATGTGATTTTGGTATCATTGTTGCCCTAAATCTGTACACTAGTAACTGAGAAAGTACCCAGAGATCTAAGGTTCCTGTTGGAGTGTACCATGAAATCGAGTTCCTCAAAAATTCTGGACCTGTACCATGTAAAGCCTTGTAAGTGAAACAGAGGGTTTTAAATTTGATGCGATTTCTAACCGTAAGCCAGTGTAGTTCTTTAATGGCCGAAGTAACAGACTAATGTTTTGGCACGTTGAGCAGGACTCTGGCCGCTGAGTTCTGTAGGACCTGTAGTCTATTTAAGTATTGTTTCTGCAGACTATAGGCCATTAAAGTAGTCAATTTTTGATAAGATGAGAGAGGTGAAAACGGTTTTCCTCGCACTAACTGGAATATAAGGCAGAATCGTTCTGATGATTCTTAACATGTTATAAGAGGTGGATATGTTTACCAAGATTACGATTATCGTCTAGAATCACTCCTAGGCTTTTAACCTTGGTAGAAGGAGTAGGCAGTGGTCCCATAAGTGCATTGACTTACTCAGTCTGGGAAGTTAATTGCTGTTCCCTGGAAAATAAAAGAAGACAGTAAAAACAGTCAGAGAGACTTATAAAAATTACATAAACCAATAATTAGGATTATTGAATCTCTAATGTGAATTCAGACATGGTAGTGTGCCCTCTGAAGCAAAAACAAGGTAGCTAATGCATATATATGAATTGTAAATACAACACCCATTGTGTGTATTATGGACAGCAAGAAGGGGTAACAGTATCTTCAGGTGGATACTCACAAAACTAACTGTGTTTGTAAAAAGTAACAGTAATCTGAACCATGTTGTTGTTCAAGTAAGGTTACCGGGTTAGTGGATGCATTACGATAACTAGACCTGCATACACGCAGTTCAAAGAAAGTTCCCAAAAATTCTGTTGTGAGTCAAATGCGCTGATGGTGGGGGCGCTCGGTGTGTACTCCAATTTGTTTTAGAGAATAATGTGACCGCTCATAGTTTATGAAGGAGTTTGAACTAATGAGAAGGGGGACCCCTGGCTAAATGGGGGCAGGTACGCAGGGGAAATAAGGAACACCAAAGATGCAAGAAATTACCTACCCCGTATTTTCAACACATGGCCCTTTACAAGGGTCCTAAAATTACTCCTCTATCTCTGGAGCAGATCAAGGAAAAAAGTGAATAATTACATCAAGTATTACAAATTTTGTAATAATTTTATTAATTATATAATCATTTCGATAGTTTATAAAAACACATAATGATTGTCACAACAATTGATGATCAATAAGACAAAGTTCAAAAAGATATATATATACACCGTCCCACACACCTACTTCAAACAAAACATTCATATCATCATACATTCCCAGGATTCATCATAAGGACTCACACATCATTCACACAACTATAGAGGAATAATATAAGATAAAAATTGTGCATAACAGCCACAAGATGGTCAGATGACAAAGAGAAATACAAGTCATCAAGGGGTAGGGATGAGAGTAGTCCAGCTGCCCCCACACGAATAACGCCAACGCGCGTTTCGATGTGTTGCCCCAGCCGGGGCTACACCTTCATCAGGGCGGAGATGGACAATACGGGGTGGGACAAGACACCTGCAAATATAAACGAAGGAAACATATATTTTTTTTCCCCATAAAACATTTTTTTTATATATATGTCACCCAAACAATATTTTAAGTCAAATCAACAACAAATCTTTGATGAGCTCCAGGAAAGCTACAGTGAAACTATATAGTTAATATTACAACTGGAATAGAGAGCTAACACATGACAAATCAATAACATCAACATGCACCAAGAGAGGCTTTTTATTTGACAGTCCACAAAGAGAATCCTCAAACACATCAACCCACTCATCACCGTGAGACCAGAATAATGAATAAAAAAAGAAGAAACATGATAAAAAACAACAAACAAAATGTGGATGCCAAAAATAAAAAGAGCCAACCACCAGAGGAAGAGACAAATAACAAACAATGAATTAAAAAATCAAGACCAAACCACCAAGTGAGAAGGGAAGGTTTAAATGTACTATTAAAAGCCTACCCATATATATGAGAGCCGAATGCGCCCAGTATAGTTTCTTAAAAATGAGGGCGTAGAAGAAAGAACCAGCAACGAAGGCTTTTCCAAAACGTTCTACATGGGAAAAGCATAATAGATATACACCATACCTATTAGAATACCCTTACAAGGATGCCAACAGGGAACAACCCTGCAGATAATGACCTATAGCATCAGTCTAAAGCGAAACATAGGGAGACCTACCAAGATAAAAATAAAGAAAGTCACGGCGGGATTCTTCTTCCGTAAGACTCAAGGAGATCCTTTTCTAGATGCCAAACAAGGGATGATCTCATAAAGAGAGGCAGATCCAGCACCTTCCGGCGGTTCACAGAAATCGAAAGAAATCTCTTTTTTTTATATACGTAAGTTCATACTTATGAAGGAGTTTGAGCAAGGTCTAGTGATATTGTGGTTATAGGAGGTTCCCATAGGAGCTGAGAACTAGTAGTGCTCGATGCCAGCGGTCAGGCTCAAGAATACTACAGGTGAAATATTGCGATTGATGGTAATGGATACTTTGTAGCAGGCTCGGAGGTGATACGTTTAGCCACAGTCCCTGTGAAACTCCGGGAGCGCCCGGAACGGATTCAATATTTAGCCCACACGACATAGGAGATCAGTGAGATAATCCAGTTTTTTCGGTGCTTGTGATATTGAAGAAGTACCCGGGAATGGGTTCGATGTCTAGCCCATTGTATGTGGGGAGGAGACGGAGTCTTTGTAGGTTGTGCATGGAGATTTTATTAGTGCATGCTGATAGGATCGTGAAACAGTTTGGATTGTACTCTTCGATGGTGATACTTCATTGATGGGTAAACTACATTGTGGTGAAGGAAGAAATAAATTACAGGCATACCTTAGGAGAGGAATGCCTGTGTCCCATATGACGCGTCTCATTAACCTGCACAACAGAGGCAGAGGAAGTTCCATCTCCTTCAGAAAACATCATAGCAGTCAAAAACGGCCTAAAATTCGATGGGAACAAGGAGGAGGTAGTAATTTTCAACACCTACATACACCCAAAATTCAAAAAACGAGATTCAGAAATCCTCGTGGATCAGCTTCTAATGCATATAAGCAATATGGATTCTCCTAAGCTCATCCTCTCTGGGGATCTGAACATACACCTTCTAGGCTCCTTGGAGGAGGATGAAGTGAAGGGTCAGGCATCACACTGGAATATCCTAGAACAAAGCAGGAGTCCCTTTGGCAGAACAAGCAAAACAGCCAGACGCCTACTGGGAGATTTGGAGCACATCAACTTCAGGGCACTCAATGGAAGATTCCCTGAGGACTCTCTGCCAGTGGCTTCATTTTACTCTGCGTCCACTTTGGCTTCATTTTACTCTGCGTCCACT
The DNA here is from genome assembly GCA_963921515.1 of Calotriton arnoldi. Taxonomy (NCBI): domain Eukaryota; kingdom Metazoa; phylum Chordata; class Amphibia; order Caudata; family Salamandridae; genus Calotriton; species Calotriton arnoldi. Next base: position 3,131,298 of record CAWUFW010000401.1, read on the forward strand.
TGCTCAAATTTACACTATACGTTTGTCTCACTTTCATTGTTCCATCGAGTCTCCTCATTCCGTCTAGGGGATAAAGGGGACAGCAACCATTGGCCACAGGAGACACTTCTCCTAGCAGCTGTGCCTGCTTTGGAATGCTCGGTTGAAGTTCCATACTCTAGCTATATGACTAACTTTAAGTGAATCAAAACTGCCCTGGCAAGCACATAGGAGGTGAAGGTAAAGGATATAGTACAAGTACAAGAAGCATCTGCAGGCAGCCTCACTAACAAATGGGAAAGCTTCACTGCTAACCTAGCTAATTCCTTGTTCTACAACAGCCAAAGCAAGATTCCACCAAAACACTTGGGAAGTAGGGCAGATTTCCATTGCTCATTGCAAGCAACTGAAGCAACTCAAAAGGGTCACAAACAGCACGATGCGATTGCTGAGATACAAACCTGGGGACTCCTACCTTCAATCTCTACTTTACGAACAAAGAAGCGCGTTGAAATAATTATAATGGCCAACAGAACTCGAGTAGATGACTTCTGGGCTAAACTATTCTCAGACATCCAATCTAAAAACAACACTTGGTTCTGGGGTACGGTAAATAAAATAATATGTCCAGGCCAAGAGGGTGTGACATACCACATCTCTGAAGAGACTTGGGCGGGTTCATTAGGGCTCACTTCAATCACTAATCATCGAGTCAGTCAGCGAGCATGGCAAGGAAATATCCCCTGACCACAGCATAGCAGTATTCCCTCTCTAACCAATCACAACCAGCATGACTCCAGGGCTTCTCATATTACCATCACCAAAGTCAGGAGAGAAGGGGCCCAGGGACCCAATGGGATCCCGCCAGCCCTCTGCAGGCAGGACTGGGATTTCTTGGCAGAGACCCTGGACCCTCTTTTCGGGGAAATCAGATCACTAGGGAAACTCCCAGCCTCCTGGAAAGGCACAGTCATTTCTCCAATACATAAAACCGGAGATAAATCCACACCAAAAAACTACCGGTTGGTCACTCTGATCGACAATGAGGCAAACTACTTTGCAGGTACTTTATTAGAGGAACTCCAAGCCTGGGCATCGGCAAACACCATCATCCCACTAAATCTAACCAGAGTTTCCAAATCTATGGGAACAGTTACCAACATCATGGCCATGGCAATGCTTATAGACTCGGAAAGATGCTCTAAGAAGCCTCTCCATCTTTGCTTCATAGATTTCAGAGCAGCATGCGACAACATAGATTGGGCTAGGCTCTGGAGGAAAAAGGCCAACTGGAACGTCCCGCGGTCACTGCTGGACATGTTAATCCTACTTCACAGAGACACCTGTGTGCAGGTGAAGCTGGGCGAGGGCACAAACCTCTCCAGGTGAGTTCCAACCACCAAAGGGCTAAAACAGGGGTCTGTGCTCGCCCCCACGCTACTAAACCTTTACATGGCGGATCTGATGCAGATAGTCAACGCCTGAAATTCGCACACCTCCAGGCTGGGGGGCGAGGCACTATTCAGCTTCCTATATGCAGACGATGTGGTCCTGGTGAGCCACACACAGCTGGGCATGCAACACCTCCTCAACGCAATGCAGGCATACTTAGCGTAGAATTTCCTGGAAGTAAATCTCAAGAAAATGAAAACAATGGACATCAACGGTGGCAGAAAAAAAAAACCAGCCTGATATCTTGGAACTACATTGATCCAAACTACAACAAACTACAAGTACCTAGGCATAGTAATCAACAAGGTGAGCTGTGCAGAAGTAAGCGATCAAAATGAAAGCGATGGCACTGGTAGTGACACTGAGGAACCTCAAACTGAAGCTGGCAGGCCTGATGCTGTCAGTTTTCCTCCAGGTAGCTCAATCAATAATACTACCAGCAATTACCTATAGAAGCAGAGCCCTGAGAAGCCGAGACTCTAAGACTCTGGACAGTGTACTAGTCAAGGCTTACATACTAATTTTTAACATCCCAAACTACTTCTCCGCGCCACAGATCTGGTTGGAGTTCGGCCTAATTAAACAGTCCCTGGCACGGCAAGGTGCATTCATTGTCTGCATATGTCAGGTATGATGCTCCTAACACCTTGAATCACCTTCTCTGACAAGAGTTGCAGCACTGGCCACATCGCCTGGCAGAAATTTCCTCCAGGAATCTCTTACAAATACTGGGCTGTCCCAGGTCTGGGACATTCCAACCAGTCACGCAGACTTCAAAAAACTGATTTGGAAATCAATTCAAAGCCTTTCACTGGTAGATGGTATGGCCACATTCTCAGGCCGCAGTCATACCTAGATGACGATAATGGCAACCGCTCACTCACCCTCAAAAATATTTCAGCCTGGGCTACTCAAGAAACGTAAAAGAAAAGTTAATGAAACATCGCCTGGGTATACTCCCTTCGGCTCCGCACCCTCCACCATGGCAGAGGGAGAAATCCTCAAACTGCTGTCCACTATGCGGCTCAGCCACTGAAGACCTGCCTCACCTGCTCTGCATCTGCAATGAACTGAAGGGAGAACGGATCCGACTGCTCAAAACTCAGTTCAACTTAAGAGGGATTCGCACGAGGAGATAGGCAGTGCTGGATTGCTTCAAGCCATTGGATCCGCAGCTCACCTGCAGGCTGGTACATTTTCTTGCGCTGGTAGAAAAGAAAATGCCAAGAGACAGACAATATACTCCACCATCAGAACTTGCAGCCGCCACGGAAGCGAGTGGCCTTTAATCTGCAATCTATAAATTGGGTTCATAACCACCACACAATATACTCCTTACCCCAGTCCCTAAATCATAATCCCTCAACAGACAGGTCGACAGGAAACCTATTAGTTGTTTCTATGTATGCACCACACTTTTGCACCTTCAATTGTGCAAGGAAGAGTCAGAACACTGATAAATCGGCGCCCTTGCTATGTAACTGCTGCTCAATATGTATTGTTTGAAGTGTGGTTTTATGTATTTTATTATTTTAAGCTTGGTTGTATTGCACTGGTTGTAATTAACTATGCAAATAGTAGGAATGCCTGTGCCCCATAGGACGCAGGGAGGAAGATGGTCAATTGCCAACACAGCCTCTAAAAATAGAAAGGAAACTTTAGATTAAATATAAGTGGCTAGCTTAGCCATACATGTAGTCCTTCAGTTGCGTGTACAGTGCAAGTGTGAGCACTTACTTGTAGAACTTCTTGACCGTACTCTGCTTATGGCATCCTCCCCGACCTGCAAGTTACTGGGAGGATGGACGGTCGACGTATTTGTACCTATGGGAAGAGAGCTAATTGCTCGCAAGTGTCGTTCATTACTAGCGCTTGGGTCTTTTGTTTAGAGAGTGAGGAAAGACTTGTTGTTAGGCACTTGGTGTTTTCATGCATATTCCAATTTGTATCATGAAATATGGGGAAGGACTTATCGGAGAGGGTTCTGACATGTTTTGACTGTAGGATAAAGGAGAACTAGTGTGAAAAATGAAGTGAAAATGAAATGGTCATTAAAATATATGGCCCTTGTGGTGATGTCATCGTTATAATAGCATCCTGCACTGGATGTGCATGACGATTGTTGTGCTAATGTGAACACACGCATTGCTCAGACCATGTCTGTTTTCTAGTGAATGAACAGGTGGTCACCTGTCAATTCTTGTAGGAGGGCGTTGTCTGTATATTCACATCTATAACATGTAACTACTCCATCAGGAATGAAAAGGGTATAAGTGACCCCAGTAGCATCCTACATGGGCTCATACTGCTATCATTATGCCGATGCGTAGCATACACTAGTCAGGCCATGTGTATTATTTTTCGGAATGATCTGATGATTACGTGTCATTTCCTGTAAAAAGATATAATCTGTATATTTACATCTATATTATGTTGCTGCTGTAAGTGACCCTAGTTGTTCTGGGGGGTCGTAGGGACATGGTTGATGTCCTGAATGTGGCACATTATATAGTTCTTATTGGGCAACTTGTGACCAGGGAATGTTATCGTTCAATCAGTTGCGAAATGTCTTCAGAAGATAAATCCAGCATTCCTCTTTATGCAACAGAATTCTGTCTGCTTGGGTGTCGACATTGTCTAGAGTTTCTAGGACAACCCCCTGCAAGTCATTCGCAGAGTGTTGGGCAGTCAAAAAGTGGCTGCTCATTTGTGTTGTCGATTTTTTGCACCTGATGTGGCTCCTACACTCCTCTATTTGGGTTTTCACTTTTGTACATGTCATTCCTAATAATGGAGGTTGCAAGGACACGTGATCATGTAGATGAAATGGGTGGTGCTGCAATTTGTGTGCTTTCTGAGCGTCTGTCGGAGATTGGTGTCCAGATCAATAGCTTTTGTGGCTGCAATGGGTAAGAGACCCCATGCTGTGGAAACCATGCCAGTTTTTCTCTCTCTGTCCTCTAGGGTCGTGTGTGAATAAGCTGATCATGCAGGTTTCCCCCTCTTCTATTTGCGAAGCAGGGTTTCGACCAATTGAGTGATCCTGAGTTAATTATTTTCCAATTCTTATTCACCAGTTTCTTCAGCTGTTTTGACACAGCGTTGTAAGTAGTGACACACATCAGTATGCCTTGTGCCGGAGTCCGTTCTATATTCTGTGGGACAGTATCTCTGTTCTGGTGACTTGCCCGCTTGTATTTGGAAAAGGACCGGGGCCCCTGTAAACAGGAAATCTGTGCCCTGACAGGGAAAAAGCAAAATTTAGTAAAGAAACACCTGGGCAGGGTGAAAATGGACTCATGCGGGCATAACAATTTCAGATCAATCAAAAAACAAAAAACAAAAAGCAAACATGGTAAAACAAATATATATTCAAAAATAGATATTTATTAAATATAATCATGTAAAAAGACCTGTATTTAATCCTTTCTTTTTTCCGTTTTCAAGATATACCAAAAAATAATTCAAAATATGAGATAAAAAATCCAACAGTCAAAAGCTTAATTGCAGTACAACAATGTGATGATGAATAGATGATGGATGTAGAGACTGGCGGTATGTTGTTTGTACTGCAATTAAGCTTTTGACTGTTGGATTTTTTTATCTCATATTTTGAATTATTTTTTGGTATATCTTGAGGTAGCTTGACCACTGTATATCAAATTGTATCAGATTATTTCTACAAAATGATTACTGAATGATGGTAAAAGTGATTTTAACATTACATTTTCTATTTAACTGTTGATACATATAGATAAACTTAGAAAACGGAAAAAGAAAGGATTAAATACAGGTCTTTTTACATGATTATATTTAATAAATATCTATTTTTGAATATATATTTGTTTTACCATGTTTGCTTTTAGTTTTTTTGTTTTTGATTGATCTGAAATTGTTATGCCCGCATGAGTCCATTTTCACCCTGCCCAGGTGTTTCTTTACTAAATCTTGCCCGCTTGTAGCATTTGGTGACACTGTGGCAGGGATAGCCTCTGGTCCTGAGTTTAACTGTCAATTCATTTGCTTGAATTTCGTAATCCTGGATGCTGCTGCAGTTCCTACGTATACCTAGAAATTGACTGTATGGTATATTCTCCCTCAGCAAGCGTGGGTGGAAGCTATTGAACAGGGGTAGGCTGTTTTTGTCAGTGGGTTTATAGTATGTTTTAGTCTCAAGCTGCGTGCCACTAGTGAAGATGGTAACATTCCGAAACAGGAGTGAAGTGTTGCTTACACTGCTTGTGAAGTTCAAGAATTGATTTTGTGCATTGAGCCTTGGGAGGAAATAATGAACAGTGTGTTCATCACCTTCCCAAATGAGTATATAATCAATTTAGTGCTTCCACAGGGTAATTCTCTGTTTGTATGGATTGGTGCAGGACAGGATATGTGTCTCTTTGAAGTGGCTGACGTATACTCCAGTAAATTATCAGAAAGGGTGCAGTTCCTCAACCCTGAGGGAGACCATAGCAAAATAGTCAGGGGGTCTGGTCCAAAGGATCAGGGGGTTGAGGGGATCTGAATTATCAGATCAAAGTGCCCTCACACATCCGGTAGGGTGTCATGCTTCATCATAGGGCGCTCTTCATCAGGCCAGCACTGCAGAACCCGACGGGCCCCTCAGTGAGGGCTGTTTGGTGGAGATCTTTTGATCTTAAAGCTGTGTGATGCGTGCAAGGGAGGGGGTGTGAGTGTAGGGTGGTGCACAGGTGATTAAAGATCGCTCCTTGTCCCCTCCCTTGATTATTGGTGACATATAGTCCAGCCAGACTAGGGGTGAAGGTGCTGCCCATTGATGTTCTGTGGGCTTGTAAGTACAGAGTGCCTTTACACTCAAAGTAATTCTCTGTGAGTGCTAACCTACAGCATTCCAGTGTGAAGTGTATCGGCATCCGGTATAGCCAACTTCATTTGCAGACAATCTGTTCAATTGTATCCAGCATTGCATTTTGTGGTAAGCTGGTATAATGATTCTCGATATTGAGGCCCACAAGTAGGTTTCTTTGTGTGATGGTTCTGTAGTACCTTCAGTCATTCAAAAAATCCATACACTGTCTTCCGTAGTCGGGTTTGTTGAGTAAGACGATTCCTCCGCCTTTATCTGCTGGTTTGATAACCAATTTGTGATACCCTGTAAGTTCCTGAAGGGCCATATGCTCCTTTCCAGTGGTGTTGTTAAATGTTTTGCATCTTGAGGTGTTCATTGATTCTATCTCCATGAAAATGGCTTGTTAAAAACCCAGAATCTCCACAGGAACCATGGTGTTAGGGGATTAATGTATACTTCTTCTGTAACATTTTCTTTATCATTGAAGACGGCCTTAATTTTCAGGAGTATCATCAGGTCCTCGTGCCAGCTCCCCCTGCAACAGTTCTCCTGTCTAGCTTGCCCGCAGTCCACTACTCTCTGCTGCCTGTCTACCTGCTGCTCCCTGTTTGTGCCTTCTCTGCTCATTTCTTGCTCTGTTTTGTCTTTTCTGCTAGGTTTTCTGCCCTCTGTTCTGCCTGTTTCTGCTAGTATTACCGCCCTTTGTTTTGCCTTTTTCTGCCCTCTGTTTTGCCTTATTTGCTAATTCGTCTGTCCTCTGTGTTGTCTTTTCTGCTTGTTTTTCTGCCCTCTGTTTTGCCTTTTCTGCTAATTTTTCTGACCTCTGTTTTGCCTTTTCTGCTTGTTTTTCTGCCTTCTGTTTTACCTTTTCTGCTCACTTTCTGCTCTCTATTTTGCCTTTTTTGCTTGTTTCTCTGCCCTCTGTTTGCCTTTACTGCTCGTTTTTCTGCCCTCTGTTTTGCCCTCTTCTGCTCTGTTTTGCCTTTTCTGCTCATTTCTTCCCACCGCTTCCCTACTCCTGCAGTTTCCATCCTCTCACCATCCAGTGCCCCGCCCTCCCCCAGGACCTACTTAATGGAGGCCCCAGTGCGACCCTATTGAGCAGGTCCTCATGCCAGCTCCCCCTGCAACAGTTCTCCTGTCCAGCTTGCCCGCAGTCCACTACCCGCTGCTACCTCCTGTCCACCTACTGCCCTCTATTTGTGCCTCCTCTGTTTGTTTCTTGCTCTGTTTGGCCTTTCATGCTCATTTTTCTGCCCTCTGTTTTGCATGTTTCTGCTAGTTTTTCTGCCCTCTGTTTTGATTTTCGTGCCCATTTCTCTGCCCTCCATTTTGCCCTTTCCGCTCTTTTTTCTGCCCTTCGATTTGCCTTGTCTGCTCATTTTTCTGCCCTCTGTTTTGCCTTTTCTGCTCGTTTTTCTGCCCCCTGTTTTGACCTCTTCTGCTCTCTTTTGCCTTTTCTACTCATTTTTCTGCCCTCTGTTTGCCTTTTCTGCTCATTTTTCTGCCCTCTGTTTTGCCCTCTTCTGCTCTGTTTTGCCTTTTCTGCTAATTTCTTCCCACCGCTTCCCTACTCCTTCCAGTTTCCATCCTCTCACCACCCAGTGCCCCGCCCTCCCCCAGGACCTACTTAATGGAGGCCCCAGTGCGACCCTATTGAGCAGGTCCTCGTGCCAGCTCCCCCTGCAACAGTTCTCCTGTCCAGCTAGCCCGCAGTCCACTATCCTCTGCTACCTCCTGCCCACCTGCTGCCCTCTGTTTGTGCCTCCTCTGCTCATTTCTTGCTCTGTTTGGCCTTTCATGCTCATTTTTCTGCCCTCTGTTTTGCATGTTTTTGCTAGTTTTTCTGCCCTCTGTTTTGATTTTCGTGCACATTTCTCTGCCCTCCATTTTGCCCTTTCCGCTCTTTTTTCTGCCCTTCGATTTGCCTTGTCTGCTCATTTTTCTGCCCTCTGTTTTGCCTTTTCTACTCATTTTTCTGCCCCCTGTTTTGCCCTCTTCTGCTCTCTTTTGCCTTTTCTGCTCATTTTTCTGCCCTCTATTTTGCCTTTTCTGCTCGTTTTTCTGCCCTCTGTTTTGCCTTTTCTGCTTGCTCATTTGTCTGTCATCTGTTTTACCTTTTTCTCTAAGTTACTTCCCTCTTCCTGCCGTTTCCTCAAGACCTGTCGCAGGAGGAGCTGGTATGACAGAGACCTCTCACCCACCCCCAGGGGTGACTGTGGCATGCTCTACAAATACTGATTGATTGATCAGATGCAAAAAATCAACCACACGGATGAGCAGCCACGTTTTGACTCCCCAACATTCTTCGAATAATTTGCAGTGAGTGGTCCTAGAAACTCTAGACCATGTCAACACCCACTCAGACAGAAATCTGTTAAAAAAAGAGCAACGCTAGATTTATTGTCTGAAGACATTCCGCAATGGATTGAATGATAACATTCCATGGTAACAAGTTGCCCAATAAAGAGTGTATAATGCGCCACATTCAGGACATCCACCATGCCCCTACCACTCCCCCAGAACAACTAGGGTCACTTCAATCTATGTGATACCTGATGGGGCAGCAACATAATATAGATGTAAATATACAGATTGTATCAATTTACAGGAATTGATATGTGCTTATCAGACCATTCCCCCAATAATACACATGGCCTGACTAATGAGTGTCTACGTATCGGCATAACGATCGCCGTATGTGCCCATGTAGGATGCTATTTGGGTCACTTACAGGGCAGTTACATATTATAGATGTGAATATGCAAACTACGCCCTCCTACAAGAATTGACACATGATCACCTGTTCATTTGATAAAAAACACATATGGCCTAACCAATGGACTAACATTGGCACAACAATCACCATTCATGTCCAGTGCAGGATGCCATTATAACAATGACATCTCCACAAGGGCCGTATATTTTAATGGCCATTTCATTTTCACTTCATTTTTCACACTAGTTCTCATTTATCCCACAGTCAAAACATATCGAAACCCTCTCCGATAAGTCTGTCCCCATATTTCAAAATGGAATATGCATGAAAACACTGAGTTTTTCCTCACTCTGTTAACAAAAGACCCAAGCACTATTAATGAACATTAACCATTAACATTCAGGTCGGGGAGGATGCCATAAGCAGATTATGTGCTAACACTCACGCTTTACCAGCAACGGAATGTCTACATGCACGTCTAAGACAGATGCTTATATTTAGCCTAAAGTTTCCTTTCTATTTTTATAGACTACTTTGGCAATTGACCAGCCTCCTCCTCGCGTCCTATGGGGCACAGGCATTCCCCTCCTAAGGTACGCCCATAGTTTATTTCTTCCTTCATTATGATGTAATTTACCCACAAACAAAGTAATCACCATTGAACAATCCATTCCAAACTGTTTCACGATCCTATCAGTCTGCACTAATAACATCTCCATGCACCACATACGAAGACTCCGTCTCCTCCCCGCGTCCAATGGGCTAGATATCGAAGCCATTCCTGGGTACTCCTGCAATATCACAAGGGCCGAAAAAAACTGTATTAACTTGCTGATCTCCTCATGCCTTGTGTCTTCTTCATCTTATTCACTATCAGAAATTGAAGCACACACCGCGTGCCCACACCATAAGCGTGTTTTGATTCAATAAAAGAAGTTTTGGGAACTTTCTTTGAACTGTGTGTATGCAGGTCCGAATATCATAATGCGTCCACCACCCCGGTTACCCTATTCAAACTACAAAATGGTTCAGATTGCTGTTACATTTTACAAACACAGTTACTTTTGTGAGTATCCACCCAAAGATACCATTACTCCTTGTTGCTGTGCATGATATACAGAATGGATGTTGTATGTACAATTTGGAAGGATGAATTAGCTACCTTGATTTTGATTCATAGGGCACATTACCATGTCTGAATTCACAGTGGGGATTCAATAATCGTAATTATTGACTTATGCAATTTTTATAGGTCTCCCTGTCTGTTTTTACTCTCTTTATTTTCCAGGGAATGGCAATTCACTTCCAAGCCAGAGTAAGTCAATGCACTTACCATTTAAGTTCCAGTGAAGATTATACCATCTGGTACCATTGGGATTTGGAACATTGAGGTCCTAAAGAAACCCGACGACCTTTCCAGGCGCAAGTAGGCTAAAACATATCGACCATATTGATAGATGTGAAGGATATATAACCCATTCCCAACACATCCCACTTTTTTTAACCATAACCCCATCCCAGTTTTAATAAATAGCACCCCTCTGGGGGATCACTTTTCACAGATCCCTTCATGACTCTACACCTAGAGACTTCCTCCGAGTGGAGGTAAGACCTGATGATGAAGTTACCGGCTATTAGTACATCAGTGGAGATAACATACCGCTGATTTTAACTAGTTTTCAAGAGCGTGGTGTAGTTTCACCCCCCTTAATGTTTTTTGTATTTCTATGGGAGGCTGAGTCAACCACCTTTTCCTGCTTCTTACTTCCCCCTATTGACTTCTTTGAGCCCCTAGGCGTTCCCAGGGTGGTGGAGGCGAGGATGGAAGAACTTTAAGCGGAGGAACTGCGGTCGGCTCTACAAATGTTACCAAAAAATAAAGCTCCCAGGGCGGATGGGTTCCTGGATGAATTTTATCTACGTTTTTCAGCAGCGTTGACTCAAAAAACAGCTTTCAAGCTGGGGAGTTGGGGGTGCTCCCGCCAAGCATGTGAGAGGCTCTTATATGTATGATGCCCAAACCAGGTGGGGATAAGTCGGACTCAGCATCATATTGCCCCCTCACAATGATCAACTCCGATGTAAAGATCTTATGTAAGCTATTGGCCAATCGTCTGTGCCCAGCCATGAGTGGTCTGTTGCATACTGATCAATGCAGCTTTATTCCCTGCAGCAGAACAACCATGAATTTGCGGCATTTGACGCATGTGCTTCATGAGGAAATGGCTTTGGCCACCATTGACATCAAGAAGGCCTTTGATACGGTGGACTAGGGGTATCTTTTGGGGATGATGCAGGCTATGGGGTTTGGCCCTCAGTTTCGGGCCTGGATACGACTACTTTATACTAGTCCGAGTGGGGCAGTATTGCTCTGGTCATTGGGACATTTAGCGTGGAACCAGACAGGGTTGTCCACAGTCGCCCCTCTTGTTTGCCTTGGCAATGGAGCCGCTGGCTATCCAGGTCCATCGGGTTATGCGTGGCTGGGGAATTGAACTAGGGTAGAATAGGCACATAATACCAATTTATGCTGATAATGCTCTGTTTCATCTGCGCACTGCAAGGAATACTTTGGCGGCATTCGTGGGAGTCCCTGCGGAGCAGCTCCCTGATCTGGAGTTGAGGTGGGAACTCGATCATTTCTGATACTTGGGGGTGATGGTGGCGCATACTAAGGAATAGCAATTGCTGTATAATATTGAGCGAGTGCTTGACTCTCTGCATGCTTCTGTACTGTTTTGGAATACTCACTGTCTCTCATGTGCAGAATCACTGTGTCCAGGATGGTGCTGCTGCCTTGATGTTTGTACACCATCCAGAACTCGTTGTGCCTCTTATGGGTCAGAGTTTTTCGAAGGGTCAATGCACTCCTCACCTCACTCCAATGGGCAGGTAAGCTGAGTAGAGTGGTTCATATGATGATAATGAGGGGATATGCGGATGGTGGGCTTGGGATGCCAAACCTGGAATATTATTATGCCATCTGGTGTCCCTTACATCGTGCGTCAGACCGCTGATATATGGCAGAGAGTGGTCACAGTGGTGATTAAGAAGGCCCACTTTCATGGGGAAATGCCCTTCTGGGTTTTGGCCCAGTTCCACCAGTTGGAATGGGTCATGTCGTTCCAGACTTGACATGATGAAGGCTGTGTGCTGGGTGTTGATCTGTAACCCAATAATATTTTTATCTCTTTTGAGGATGTACAGTCTCAGTTTGGACTGGGTTCTGGTCAATTCTTGCATTACGCAGGTATGGCAGAGATAGCCAACAGAACTTGTGATTCTTCCTGGCTGCACCATTGGATTCGGCTGTGCTGAGTGCACCATTGAAGTTGAGTTCTGAGCGTCATCTTATCTCCTTGATTTATAAGGTGATGCAGGCGGGCATACTGCAGAGACAGCTTTGGGTTCAGCAGACCTGGGAGGCAGATGTTGGGCCCCTTTTACTGACGTGAATTGGGCCAGGATCTGTGCGTTATTGAAATGTATATCTGCCAATGCCTGCTTTAAGTTTATTCATTTCAATTTTGTACATTGTGCGTACATGACACCCGCGAGTATGCATAGGTTCAATTCTGTCCGGTCATCTGTCTGTCCCCATTGTGGTTTTGCGGATGCTGATTTTATGCATTTGGTGTGGGACTGTTCGTTGGTAGGGACCTTCTGGTTACTCGTGATGGGTAGACTACAAAGGACCACCACCTTGGCTTGTGAGCTTGCTCCTCAGCATTGTTTGTTAGTGAATTTTGTTCATCCCAAGGAGCGGAAGATGGCATATTGCTTCTTGCATTTGGCTCTAGTGTTGGCTAGGAGGTGGGTTGCATTACTTGGATGGGAGTTAAGGCCCCCACGATGGACCTGTGGGTTCATGACTTTTCAGAGTGGCCATTGGTTGACAAACTGCATCTCCGACGTGCACGAACAGATGCTAAATTGCAATCAGATCTGGAAGTTTTCGGGGCACTCTGCAACAAATCTCTGAGTGATGCGGGGGGCATGCCTGATGATGAATATACTGATAGTGACGCATCTCTATCAACTAGAGAGGGCCCAGAGTACATTAGGTAAAGTATATTATTGATATGTTATACCCTCATTGATGACAGTTATATTACTACCCCTATGCACTGCATTACGTCTGTATTCGTAAATCTAGTGTGCATAAGACTGTATTCAGATATTTCAATGCAACCAATTGTTGTCAATCCTAATTTTTACTTGTTATTGGTAAAATGATAAATGATAAATAAAGGATTTTTTTTTAAATGTTTTAAAAAAATGTTAGTTTACTGTGCAGCGTTCACTGTTCAGAGCACAGTTCAATATGTCTCAATTGAATACAGTCACATTGGTACTTACAGGTGTTTTTCCAAAGTTTGATGCCTTGTTTCTGAAGTTCCAAGCTTCATTTTGATACGGAGGAAGTAGGAATAAAAAGTTGAACTTGATGTTCCTGCGACTGTATCATGAACATGTTCAATTTTGGCATGCTGGCTCAGAAAGAGTTCATTCACTTGTTTTTGCTAAAACTCTGGTATCTGCAGCACATAGTAAAAACACAGGGCAGTGGCTGCCTCCTCTTGTTTCTAAGCTGCACTATCTGCAGCTCATATACTACTTTATAGAATTTCTGAGTTAATGTGTGTGCTATTGAGAATGTAGTTTCAGCAAAACCGGCTCATGGACACCTTCTGGGCCTGTGCATGGCTGATGAAGATGTTCATAATATAGGTCTTTTCCCTACTGTATGAGGGCATGCTTTTCAGGCCATCATAATGTAAAACTACGAACAGGAATGTTGAGTTCACTGCTTTATGGGAGTACATTGATTTCAGATGCACCTGTATGCTCAGTGCTCTTTTTTGCCACAATCTTGATACCGTAGCTTTCAGAATGCAGAGCTATATCCCACTCCCAATGACCATAATGGTTGTGCCTCTTGCCCTGGATAGAGACACTACTCACAGGTCAGCTGCAAACCTACTGGCCACTTCACAGCAGTCTGCAGTAGTCAGGGAGCTGGAGCTAAATGAGAAGAGCCATGCTCCAACAGTGGGAGTGGAATTAGGTCCAGGGAGTACAGGGGGTCCAGAGACTTTACGGATGGTCAAAAGGTCATTTTAAGTAGCGTTCCAAGGCCTCAGTGGGCTATAATGGGGGCATCCCTCACTGAAAAGTGCTTAGAGGAGCGGCTGCACCGATACAGCTTTAGTAACAAAGGGCCCCAAAGTAGTGTAAGTGCACCAGAATCCAGTGTTTTCTGTTGAAAAACAATTATTCCCTTCGGTGGTGGTTTATCACTTATACCTGTTTTTAACTGAAAACCAGAATGTGAAGTAGACACAGGCTGAGGAGAGCTGCAAAAGTTCCAGGAAACCTGGCATCAGCTAGTGAATCAGTATTCTGCTAATCTTTGCCAGTGCACCTCAACCCTAAGCTCCACATTTTGTCCACATCTAATAACCTGATATTTGGTTTAAGTACAGGGAATTGTCATGATCAGGAACCTGCGCTCACCTGTGTATCATATGGGGCACAGAGAAGCGCTTTTCCAAACTTCAGAGGCATTTTAGTCTTCCGCTGCATAGGAGGTCACTGGCACATGCAGAGTGTGGGCATCGCTTGCTTTAAGTTTCACTTGGTGTCAAGACAAGCTAGATGTCCCAGAGAGCTACAGGCTGTCACTAGACTTGCCATAATGGCGGCCATCTTAGATCCATAAAATATAAGTTCCTCGTGCTTTAGAACGTTCCATGCTAGGCAGTTGTGCTACTTAGTTGCTACAGCCTGAACTTTGTTGCCAAGAGACTGGAACTGATCACAGTTTCATCAAAAGTTATCAAGGACTTTTTGAACTCACAGAAGTATTCTGGATACGACTTGAGATAAAGTATTTAGAGTTCTTTTTGCACATTAGGACTGGAGTTCTTCCAAGAATTAAGAACTCTATTGCACTTTGTGCATGAGGGGAAATAGTGAATATTCAGCTTGTACAGACTGTGTTTATATTACTTGAATCAAATATAGAATTAAGGTATTGCCTGTGATGGGGAAGTGAATGTCTATTTCCAGGAGTGAAAGCACAATACTAATATGTATTCATTATGTTACAAATGATGAACTGTATATATTGAGAATCATTCAGATCACAGATTTAATTTACAACTCAATGAAGGTAGTTACTTGTATACAAATGTATATTATAGTTCAGGTAATTTAGTTAATCTATTACAAAAATCTAGTCTATCTTTCACCAATAGAAATAAAGCATTCTCATCCACCACCGAGAGTGGGTTATACAGAGATATAGAAACAGTGAACTGTAACATAATTTACAAAATGCTAATAGAGTTATTTCTAGTTGCAGGTAATAATGCCTTTGCAATGCAGGTTGACCCCAGCTGTAAGAACAAGCAGATGAAGATATCCAGTGTCTCCATCTGTATCGCTCTCTCTTGACCCATTACCCTTTCCCTTGGCTTACTGCCAACCGATATAAATATTATTTGAATGATCACTACTGGGTTTAAGAAAGTGTGGATACCTTCACCACTACTGTTGGGTCCGGAGTTCAGTTAGTGTAACTCTAATATCAAGCCTGTAAACTATTTTTGAAGATTGGAAGCAGGATGTATGCTTGAGTGGATAACAAGGAAAAAGTCATTCCACCAGTTCTGATTTCATTAAATTTTGGACCTAGCAGTAACTGATGTTGTATCAAGTAGAGAACTCTAGGGTATGGAAATAGCGTAAGGAGCTTTGTCATCAGAAAAGAAAACAAGCATTTGCAAAGTCAACAGGTCCCTTTTTTTGCTAAATCTTGTCTGCTCAAAGTATTGGCTTTGTCAGTGGGTGTAGATTTTCATGGCAAGCATTATAAAACCCAATACCTATATTCAGCCATCATCTGTTTTTTTTATAAATGCAAGAAGGCAGTAACTTTGTGGAAAGAGACAAAGTGACAGCCATCTTGAAGAGTTAAACCTACAAGATTGCTGTCATATTCTGTCAAGCAACATGGCAGCCATCTGGGATTTATAAAAATATAACACTCCAAAGATCCCAGGATGATGTTGTTAGTTCACTGCAAGTGCTGGTGATGAAATTCAACAAGCATTGGCAAAACCAAAAGTATGATTAGAGGTGGGTGGCAGCGGGCTGTGGCTTCACACTGAAGCAGGCCTGCATCCTGTGTGGGGGGCACAGAGACAGCAAGGTTGGAGCAGAATGATCTGGAGAACAGAGGAGAGGTTACTGCCATAACCACATGGGGCTACTTAAAGCCCACCCAAGCTCAAAAGCCAGTGGGAAAAATAAATGGCAAAGCCATGTAACTTTCCACAAAATTAAATTACTTTAGTGATAACCCATCCAAATAATGTCTTGAAAATACCACTGCCAATGGGTGAAGAAGATTGAACAAAAGCCCACCCTCACTGTACTGCATGTTATATGTACATAGCATTGTACTGGTAACGAGATCTCTTGACAGAGCTGCAGCTCTCCATAGGCAAGACCCAAAACAAGCACTGGCAAAGCCAATAAGTCTGGTTTGCATTTTGAGTTAAAGCCCTCTTTGTTTTTTCAGTTGTGATGTAAGGCTGAATCTTGCCATATAAATTCAAAGAAGCCAGCCTTAATAGCCTGCTTGTGTCAGGATGCGAAGCAGGAAGTGCTGCTTACCGTCATGTCTGACTCATGTGCAATGAAGCAGTACCATGAGATAACTTACCCTGATGATATTCTAGCAAAGGAAAGGCTTGCAGTCAGTAGTGAGTGTGGGCGTTGACTTAATTCAAGTTGCACGCATGTTGGGAATGTGCCACGTGTGTTGGGGATGTTCACGGTGAGCCACGGACTCTTGCGAATCTAGAGAGATGGCAGCCTTCTTTGATCTTCAGGTATAAATTTGCTCATGGTGCTTGCCCTTCTGGCTAGTCAATTTGTGCTACAAAATTGCTACAGCAGACCTCGCGACATGGATATTGTTTTTTAAGCGTCAATACATCTAGTTTGTTAAGAAATTGCTTATAGGCATTTTGGCTATCAGAGAAGAGTCCTGAAGTCTTCTGTGATTAGGAAATGAACCTTGAACTCTTTTTGCACATTTTGTTTGACCTCTAAAGACTGGGGTTTATATGTTCTTCTAAGGTTCTTCTAAGCTTCTAAGGTTGCACCTCTGTGCCCTGCACCTCGCTGGTTCCAGGTAGGTGTTCGAGGCCCTCCTCCACCCGCAGGCTCCTGCCTGTGCCTCATCCCTGGTGGTCCAGTGGGAGAGCCTTGCTCTTCTGCTGGTCCGTTCCACCAGCCTTCTGTTGTTTCTGTCTGTTTTTGTCTGTTTTTTGCCTATTTGTGCCTTTCTGTTTTTGTCTGTTTGTGCCTTTTGTCTGTCTGTACCGTTTTTTTCTGTTGTGCCTTCACTGTTTTCCTTTTTGTTTCCCTGTTGCCTTTTCACTCCCTTTCCTGCCGCTGCTGCCCCTGCGGCCCTTCCCCCGTGCGTGTTCTAACTCCTGCCTGCCAGCTGCTCTCCCTCCCCCGACCCCTACATAATGGTGGCTCCACATCCTTCAACACCCTCCGCATACTCCGCAAGACCTTCAAATGGATCCCCCTCGAATCCAGGAAGACCGTCACCCACGCACTCATCACCTGCAGGCTGGACTACGGGAACGCCCTCTACGCCGGAATTGACAAATCCCTACTCCACAAACTCCAGATTATGCAGAACGCCGCAGCCAGACTCATCCTCAGCATCCCATGACGAGACCACATCGCCCAGCACCTACGAGACCTCCACTGGCTCCCAGTCGAAAAAAGAGTGACCTTCAGGCTACTCACACACAACTACAAAGCCCTCCACAACACTGGACCCCAATACCTCAGCGAAAGAATCTTCTTCTACTCTCCCAAGAGAAACCTCCGCTCCGCTGACCAGGCCTTGGCCAAAATCCCTCACATCCATAGAGCCAGAACAGGAGGCAGATCCTTCTCCTACATCGCGGCCAAGACTTAGAACTAACTCCCCCTCAGCATCAGACGAAGCCCCACACTGCAAGCATTCAGAAAGAGCCTCAAGACCTTGCTTTTCGAATGACCGGAGCTACCCGAATTCCCCCCCCCCCCCCAGCGCCTTGAGACCCTCACGGGTGAGTAGTGCGCTCTATAAATTCCCAGATTGATTGATTGAGTAAGATAGGTGCAGTTAAACCATGCAAGTAGAAGAGAAGAAGTGACCCACCATCTAGGACTCCTTTTTACAAAATAGGAATCATTTCCCCCTAATATCTGACCTCAGTTACACCATAACTCACTTTGTGAGGTTTTTGACATTATAGTGTTTATATATTTATTTCATAACTAAAACTCGTTGAAGCTGATTATGGTTGATTTCCTTTTTAATTTTTTTCATTGTTTTGGTCTTTCAACAAAGCAAGTCTTTCAGAAACCAGTTTTGTTACAGTAAGAGCCTCACATCGGGATGGTACATTTAGAAAAAAATGTCAATACTTTGTTTCAAAGGGGAAACATGCAGTCTTTACTGCCAGTCTTTTGGCTTTGTATGTGCTTGTTTTCTTTTGTCATAATTTTTTTACAACCTTAATACTAGAGAAAATGCTAGGCCTTCACCAACATAAAAACTGATGGAAAATATTTTTTTGAATCCCAAAATGCACATATTGCCGTTTTAATCCCTGTCACTGAAGGAAACTGTTTTGTCTGTGTGGTTGTGCTCTTTCTGAAAGAGCAGAATACCATCACTCTCAGCGAAGTTAGCCAATGGCTAAAGTCGATTGACCTACTATGTCATTCTGAATGCTGTAGCAGGTCTAAGAAAAATGTGAATGACACAAAAAAAAGCCAATTAATGTAGAGTTGGCAAAAAGCCATTATAAGTGTGTGTGTGTCTATATCAAAGGGTTTTGATTTTATATATATATACATATATATATATATATATATATATATATACATACATACATACGTATATATATATATATATATATATATATATATATATATATTATAAAAACAAAACTGTTTCAGGGTTAGAGTGTTTCATAAATTATGCAAAGGAGAAGCAGAGAAGTCTGGGTATTTCTCAAGTTTAGGTGGAGAGCAGCTCACAGTGCCATCCACTCCGGGCTAGAAAAGGACAGTCTTTTGCCATTTCTACAGACAGAAAAGTCTTTAAGCAGGGGATTAGCACAGTGCCATACTACCTGAGCTGTAGAATGACAAAAGCCTTTTACCACGCCAGGCACAGTATTACAGCTTTGCATTGGTAAAAATCCATTAAAGGAACCCTTGGCATGTGTTTTGCTATAATTATAGCTCTTCAGAGAGGTTTAGCTTTGTCCAGACAACAAGGGAGTACCCAGTATAAGCAAAGCAATACCCTCTCAGGTTTAGAGTGCCACATACATTATGCAAAAGAGAAGCTGAGAACTCTAGGTAGTTCCCAGGTTTCGGTGGAGAGCAGCTCCTGTACAGAGCACCCTACAACACCAGCGGCACTCTGAATCTGCTCACCTTAAATGTCTGTTTTTCTAGCAAAGTTTTTCAGCATAGGATTAGCAGAGTGCCATCCTTGTGGAACTAGAAAAGCACAAAGTCTTTTGCCAATTCTACAGCAAAGTCTTTAAGCATAGGATTAGCACTGTCGTGCCATTCACCTGGCTCTTGTTCCCAGAGATCATGCTGGAACTCCTATCTCTCCTAGGGTGGCATCTGATCAGGAAATGGTAACCATCAATCAACTGCCGCACCAAAAGGGAAGGGGAGTTGGAACAAAATTACAAACAGAGAGACTTGCATGCCTTCGAGCTCAGCTATCTTCTTCTTGGAGTTGTAGGTATGTCTCTTCTCAGTCCTGGAGAGCGTCATCGTGATATGTGCGTAATGTAGTGCACGGTGAACTGTACTCCAAATACAAGTAGAGAAGTTATTCAACAAATGAGTAGTCGTGAAATATTCCCTCCCGCCTTTGACATGTGTACTAACAGTCACTTACACGATAATGAATCTGTTGCTGCATAGACTTCCAATAATCAGCTGTTACCCTTGGAGTTGCGGCACTCCCGGCAGAAGCTATATAGTGTTTTCACATCAAACACTAAGGAACACCTTGATGTTCAACACTAGGCACAAAGTGCGCAAGAGTGTGCTTTCGGATTTACAGGCTCCAGCACAATAAAGGATGGCACATAAGAATGTCACTGGGTGCTAATACCAAGGCCTCGATATGCAGGTGAAATAATACCCACAATGTCTCAATGTTCAAGAATTGTCCTGTTTTCTGATTTTCAGCATCATAAAAACAACTAACCTTAAGGTTGGTACATAACCATGTTTTCTCCTTTTAGGTGCAGCGTTCCAGGGATGGTGTTCACTGCGTTGCAGGATTTTCAGTGGAGAAGATGTCCACAGCATCAGAGTTTTGCAGGAGAGCCATGCGGCGCTGCAGGGACGGAGTTTGCTGTGCCGCTGGATTTTCAGGGGAGAAGATGTCTGCAGCATCGGAGAGTCGCAGGAGAGCCGCAATACAGAAAAAGCTTGGACAGGTCTTGAAGACGTTCAGGTGTGCGGGATTGCTGAAGAGGATCTGTCCTCTTCAACCAGTGGGTAAGCCAAGCAAGAATGGCTTGCAACGTCCTCAGGTAACATACATGGGTTCGTCCCAGTTATACAGCAAAAGGGCAATACCCTGGTAGCAGTGTGACTAGAAGTTATTGTATGTGAATTCTGCCAACGGTAGTACGGCCTCCCACACAGTGGGATTTGTTGTCAATAAGCACCTCAGGGTTTGTTCCACGGCCTGATTTACTTGTTTGGGCTGCCCATGAGTTTCTGGGCTGAGCTTCAATGTCCAAAGAATTGCACAAGTTGCGCCAAAATCTGGAAACATTTTGTGGGTCTCTGTCTGATACTATGACTGAGGGGAGTCCATGCAAATGCATTATGTGTTGAATAAACAAAAGGGAGAGGGTCTTAGCAGTTGGTATCTGTTTTAAGGCAACAAAATGTGCCATTGGTGAAAACAGATCTACGATTACCCATATGGTAGTAAAACTGTTGGGATCAGGTAAATCAGTGATGAAGTCCATGCTGTTGGTATGCCATGGTTGTGGGCACGGGCAATGAACTCAATAAACCCTCAGGAGTGGAGTGGAGTGGGAAGCTTTATTCTGGGTACATATGGAGCATGTTTGGACATGATTGTACACGTCTTCGGACAACGTTGGCCACCAAAACCACCGTTTGCAGTTTGTTCGTGTTTTTTGTATCCCAGGGTGCCCTGCTAATGGAGTGTCGTGGCACCAAGTCAAGGCTACCAGTCTCAGATCGTTAGTGGGGATATACAATGTAGTGCTGTGATAAAGAAACCCATCACATATAATGTTTCTCTTTGTCCACCCACTTGTCTATGTGTGCTTGTTTAGTGCATTGACGGACTTTGTATAGAAACGGGTCTTAGTCCCATAGCCCAATTATGTGTTCTGATGCTAGGATGTTTTGTGGAGGTGCCAGACTCGTGTCCTGGCCGTCATGTCCCCATCGGGCTAATAAATCAGCTTTAGTCTGTTGGACCCCAGGTCTGTACGTGATCACAAAATTGAATTCACTAAAGAACAGGAGCCCCCTGATTTTTCGTGGGGTCAAGGCTTTCAAAGATCTGAAAAACTGATGGTTTTTATGATCTGTGTGTATGGGGACGGTGTGTTGTGCTCCGAGTAAGTACTGCCGCCATTCCTGAAAGTAGAGTTTAATGGCGAGCAACTTGCGTTCAGCCACTGTGTAATTCTGCTCGGTGGGCAGCAACTTCTTGAAAAAGTAGGCAATGGGGTGCATGTGTCTTATAGAAATGTTGCGTTGTGATAAGATTCTCCCTACTGCCACCTGCGAAGTATCTACCTCCATGAAGTACGGTTGTGTGGGATCAGGGTGTTTCCAGATCAGTGCTGACGTAAATTCCTGTTTCAATGAACAGAAGGCGTGTTCCACGTCCTGCTACCAAAAGAAGAGTACTTTCTTCCTCAATAATTTTGTAATGGGATTAACAATGTCGGAGAGGTGAGTGATGAACCTTATATAAAAATTGGCAAACCCCAAGAAACTCTGCACCTCTTTAATGGAAGTTGGGGCTGGCCAATTCAGAATTGCCTGGCCTTTTCTTGTGTCCATGGTTATACCTTCAGGATGTAGCCTAGAAACTCGACTTTGTGAGTGTGAAATGTGCACTTCTCTACCTTGGCGAACAGGTCATGGTCACAAAGGCACTGTAACACTGTTCATACATAAATTATATGATCGGTCATGTTTGGGGATTAAATGAGGATGTCGTCAATGTACATGATGACGCATACATCCAGCAGATCTTGTAGGACCTAGTTTATGAAGTATTGAAATGTGATGGGGCGTTACACAGGCTGAATGGCATGACAGTATATTTGAATAAACCAAACTTGGTTCGAAAAGCTGTCTTCCATTCGTCCCCCTCCTTCACCCTAATGAGGTGATATGTCCTGTGCAAATCAAGTTTAATGTATACTGTAGAGTTGCAAACCTGGTACAGCAAAACGGGGAATAAGGGCAAACGGTACCATTTTTTTATTGTTACCTTATTCAATACACTGCAGTCAATACAGGTCCACAACTCGTGGTTCTTTTCAGAGATAAAGAAGAGTGGTGAGGATGCAAGAGAGGTGGAATGTCTAATGAACCCTAATGTAAGGAGCTTATCCAGTTAACTCGTTATATGCTTGGTCTCAGGATCCGACAAGGAACAGATGCGACTACAGAGGAGGACCACACCTGGCAGAAAGTCTGTACAATAGTCAAATTCTCAATGAGGGGGTAATTGCGTTGCCTTTTGTTCATGGAATACATACGGAAAATTCTAGTATTTGACAGGTAGGGAAGCTACAGCGCCTTTTCATTTGCAAATCAACTTAAGGGTGCTGTGGCATAGCAATGGGTTTGACAATAATGTGACCGCAGAGTTACCAAGTGTAAGGCTCAATCAATATCAGGGTTCTGGAGCTGGAGCCAGGGTACTCCTAATATAGCCCCGAACATAGGTGTGTCAATCAGGTCAAAGGTCAGAGTCTCGGTATGTCTGTTCTCACATACCAGACATATCGGTGCTGTCTGGTATTCAATCATGCCTGAAGAGAGTTAGGAACTGTCCACAGCTCTAACAGGATCAGCCTCTGCCTTTGGTGATGTTTAAAAAATTTCCAGTTGCCCCTAAGTCAAGGAGTATGGGCACAATTTTCCACTGTTGTGGAGAGATAATCATGGTTACAGGTATGGTTAGGTACCATGGGATGTTACTCAAGGTATTTGGCAAATAGTGTGAGGTCTTATCTAGATACTCACCTGAATGGTTGACCTCTGCGCTAGCCAGGTCTCTTAGTTTTCCTGTAATGCATCATTGGTGACCAGTAGAGATTTCCAAATCCTTTTTGTTTCACAGTGCATTCTTTAGCAAAATGTCCCGCCTTGCTGCAATAGAGGCATAAATTCCGTTTTCTACTGCGCTCTTTTTCTTTGGCGGTCAAAGTACCACGGAGTCCCCCGATTTATATTTGCTCGGAAATGTCATGACGTTTGAGATCAGATTCCTTTTGTTTCGACTGAACTATTAATAGCTTAGGCTCTCCAAGAGATCTTTCACCTCTTTGCTCGGATAGCCTGTGATCTAGGCACATGACAATCAATGAATTTGGAACAATCCGACGGGGATCCACAATGTGGGTCAACACGTCCTTGAGCTCATCCCTTAGGCCTGTATAAAAGATAAAGGTTTTCTTCTCCTCTGGCCACTGAGTTTCTGTGACTAACCTACTGAATAATGTAATCTATGAAAGTAAATCCTTACTTCCTTGTCCCAGGTTCAGCATCTCATTATCGCTCGCTTGAATGAAGGTGTGTCGAGCAAAGAGACGACGCATCGTCTCCTTAAACCTTCCAAAATGATGCAAAATAGGATCATTGTTTTTGATGAGTGGGAAGGCCCAATTAGCAGCAGTGCCTCCAATATAAGAAATGATGAAGGCAATTCTGGCGGTATCAGTGGGAAATGCTGTGGGTTTGCACAGAAACTGCAACTGACACTGACTCCACAATGCGTTGAACTTGGCGCTATCTCCAAAAAAAGCTCTCAGACGAAGGCAGCAGAACAGGCGTGGGTGTGATGACAGTGACATTGACTGGGTGACCCCCTTCCTGGTTTGAGGAGCTTACAGACTGTGTTGCTGGGTGCCCAGACACTTCAAACTGAGCAGGTTGCAAAACCTGTTGTGTGCTTTCAGACACAGCCCCTGTATAAGGTAGCCAAGGGGAATGACGGGGCCATACCATACCAATTTATTTTTTAGCAACAGGTTTTCTTGTTGTAAGGACTGAACTTCGTGTCATAAGTCGGCTAATGCCTTAGACAATTCTAACACACTAGGGACCTTCTCGGTAAGCGCCTGAGTTAGGTCGTGAATGCTGAACTAATTGTGCAAGACTATTTTGTCTGAGCAGAGAAGAGTGAATGAGGCTTGGCTTTCCATCATGCCACT
The DNA here is from genome assembly GCA_963921515.1 of Calotriton arnoldi. Taxonomy (NCBI): domain Eukaryota; kingdom Metazoa; phylum Chordata; class Amphibia; order Caudata; family Salamandridae; genus Calotriton; species Calotriton arnoldi. The sequence goes on from CAWUFW010000401.1 coordinate 3,155,845, forward strand.
CACATGGCTCTTGTCCGCAGACATGATGCTGGACCTCCAATCTCTACTAGGGTGCCGTCTGATCAGGAAATTGTGACAGTGAATCAGCTACCACCACAGAATGGAAGCGGGGTTGGGACAAAAGAACAAAAAAAGAGACTTGTGTGCCTTCGAGCTCAGCCACCATCTTCTTGGAGTCGTACGCACATTTCTTCTCAGTCCTGGAGAGCGTTGTTGTGATATGTGCGTAATGTAGTGCGTGGTGAGCTGTACTGCAAATACAAATAGAGAGGTTACTCAACAAATGAGTAGTCGTGAAATACTCCTTCCTATCCTTTTCTAGCTCAGGGTGGATGGCACTGTGGTAATCCTATGCTTAAAAACTTTGCTAGAAAAACAGGCCTTTGAGGTGAGCAGATTCAGAGTGTTGCTGGTGTTGTATGGTGCTCCATACAGGAGGTGCTCTCCACCTAAACTTGGGAACTACACAGAGTTCTCAGCTTCTCTTTTGCATATATATCTATATCTATCTATCTATATCTATATCTAAATATATATATATATATATATATATATATTTATATATCTATAGCTATATATATATTTATATGAATCACTACCAGGGCAAAATATGAAGCCACCAATAGAGTGTATCAGGACCAACTAGGAGAATGGAAAGAGCGAGGCCTAATGGAATGGGAAGAATATGAATTCCTTAGATGCAAATTCCCAAAGTTACCAGCTCTTTACCTCCTCCTTAAACTGCAAAAGACAACAGGAATACTCCAGGGAGACCAATGGTCTCATTTAGGGGGAGTTGTTATGAGAACACGTCTAGGTATGTGGATTTGTATCTACAACCATTAGTGCAGGAACTACCCTCATTCATAAAAGACACCAGTGACTTTTTAAGAAGGATCAATAACATTGAGTGGGACAATGACTGTATATTGATATGCCTTGACGTCAATAGCCTATATACTAGTATCCCACATGATTTGGGAATAAAGGCATGCAGACACTTTTTGAGGAACAGATCTCTATCCTATCTGTTCCATACAGAGATGTTAATTGACATGATGTATGTCTGTTTGACTCAGAACTTTTTTGTTTTTGATAAACAGATATACCGACAAACCCTTGGTACTGCGATGGGAACCTGCTTCGCCCCCAGTTTTGCGGGGTTGTACCTCGGCTGGTGGGAGGAGCAGGTTGTCAGCAAAATGGAACTCTATAAAGAACATGTGGCAGTATGGATAATATTTATTGATGACATTTTCTGTATTTGGAAGGGGAGCAGTGTACAAGCTGAGCACTTTGTAGAGACACTAAATGACAATACTATGAATTTGAAATTTAGTTGCCACCTGAATAAGGAAACCATTGACTTCCTGGATTTAAGACTGCAGGTTAAAGATAAACAGTTAATCAGCTGCCTGTTCAGAAAAGAGACAGCTGGGAACAGCCTGTTACATGCTAGGAGTTGTTATCCAGAGAGCCTGATACGAAGTTTACCCGTAGGCAAATTATTAAGAGCCAAAAGAAATTGTAGTACCATAGAGGGATATGAAAATGAAAAGACAGTAATGGTGAAAAAGATTCCTTGAGAGGGGGTACACGCAGACTACAATTAACAAAGCATGTGTTGAAGTAGACAAAAGAGAAAGAATTGACCTACTGATACAGAAAGACAGGATGAAGGGTGATGTGGATAATAAAATCAGGTTCATTACAACATACAGTAAACGGTCTAAATTAGTGAGAAAAAGCTTGGACAAATTCTGGAATGTCCTTAAAACGGACAGAGATCTCTCATCTTGTGTAGAAAACTATCCGCAGATCACGTATAGGAAGGAAAAGTCACTTAAAGACATTATATGTTGTACTTTAGTGACCTCTGCCTCCAAAATGAGTACTATACAAGGATTTTTTGTATGTGGCAAATGCAAAGCATGCAAATGCAGCAGCAATTGCAAAAAGGCTAAACTCTCCCCTGAAAGTCAGCCATTTGTGATTCCCAAACTTGTGTCGTGTAATACTGACCATGTAGTGTATGCCCTTAAATGCCCATGTGAAAAATACTACATAGGGAGCACGATACATAAAGCGAAGAAAAGGGTCCTTGAACATTTGAGGACGATCAAAAACAATGATAAGCAGTATCCCATGGCTCGACATTTTAAGACGGAACATAATCAGAATAGCAATCTGTTATCATTTTGTGTATTAGACACCATCCCAATAAGAGAGAGGGGAGGTGATAGAGTGCTAGAACTCAGGCGCCTGAAGTCAAGAATGATAATTGAACATCGCACAATGTATCCATTAGGACACAATAATGATGAGGAATTATCAGTACATCTGGGGCTAATAACTTACCAGTCATTTTAAGTATGGAGTGAAGCCGAATAACGAACAGAACATGTAACATTTTATGATGATTTTAATCTCACAAACTTTGGTGTTTAATACTTTATTTGTGGCACTTATTATGCTGTTTTGTTTTGCACTCAATAGTAATTGGTATCTTTTGTACATCTTTTGCAGATCTCCTTACAAATATTGTGAGGCGAAGGGAAGCATTTTGAAGCGACGGGTTATGGATGCCGACGATTTACCAATAGAAATAATTGAGACCCATATAAGATGACAACTGTCTACCTGAATTAATGAATGTTGAAAGTTGTATTCCAACTGTAGTGCGATGAACATTAATGTAAGTTGTAGCGGGTGAGCGGTGAGAATGTGGGCATTTGAGATAACAAACGCACTTGCGCAAATAAATTTTTTCTCATAACCGTTATGAAGGCAGCCACTTGATTTGACCTAGGATAATATGCCCACTAGGGCAGAATTGTAACAGCCACTCTTTTGAACTCATTGGAAATGTGAAATTTGGAATATGCAACAAAAAATTATTTTGCCGTATTCTGCTGGTATGACAGAATAGAAATATGGGGAAGGTGATGACGGGAGGGCGCATCGAACTTAGGCACACCCGCATACTTTATCAAGGCAGACGGTTGGATTATGTTTGTAACCAAGAACAATAAAGTTGTCTAAGGTTGAAAGTGAAAACTTTAGCAACGTGTAGAGAGAATCACGTGCACAAAGCGGAGTATTAGAAAATGAATCCAACTGTTATCAATGATGAGGCAATGATGTTTATGTCGCATATATTGAAAGTATGTTTTTCTGAGTTGCCATGACATGAATTACAATCAATATGACGATAATATTGAGTTTGGATATGGTAACATGTAAGGATTTTCTGTGAACAATGAAGTCTGTTTACATTGTCTATTATACCAAGATAACACGTGATGTTTTCATTAAAGCACAGTGCGCTGCAACTTTTTACTCGTGACCAAGGAGACTTGTTCTCCGAAATGCGTTGAGTTGCATTAGCTCAATAAAATCTGCTTGAAAGCATTTTGGGGCTGTGGTGTGCTGTTTGAAGAAAACTGAGGAAATGACACAGTTTTTGGATTTAAGGGGCTCGCTACCCCACCGCAGCCCGCCGTCACCAAGTGGCATGGGTCCTTCGCGACTGAACTGTACTGGGAAATATTTATATATGTATATATGTGTGTGTATATATATATATATATATATAGATATATATATATATGTATATATATGTATTACCTACTGGCGGTTGCCAGTAAGTAGTTATAGTTAGAACCTAGTTTCCATAGGGAAAGCATTTTTTGATGTGTTTATAACTTTGGCGTCGTTTGCCGAATCTTTACTGAAATTTTCCAAAAGTTCCTCTTTTCAGGTGAGCTCCTATCCTGAAAGTTTGGGGGTGATTCGTGAAGGGGGCTGAGAAAAAGGGGGTCCCAAAGCGTGTTTTCTCCATGCAATTTCCATAGGAAACTTTAGACAAGGCTACAGGTCAAACTGCTGAACGGAATTATGCCAAATTTGGCAGGGAGAAAGGTCTTGGTCCAGAAAGCACGCTTTTGTTTAAATGGGAGTAAGTCCGTTCAGTAGTTTTAGAGAAATATCAAAATTTACAGATATCGATATTTGAGAATTCTGACATCTGATTGGCTGAGGCATTACGAGCACGAGCATGCGGCTCATTGGTTGCGAACTGTTGAAATTAGGAAGTGTTGGCAGCAATTTTGTGACTGACTTGAAAGGCGTATGGCGAAACAAAAAAGACAAATTGTATAAGAGGGTATAGTAGGAACACTGTGGTCTTAGTTTAAGCAGTCTGTACGGTGCAGAGGCAGGGAGTTTGAATGTTGCGTAGGCTGTGGAAATCACGTCCGCAGACGTGGAAATCACGTCCGCAGAACAACGGTGCGCGGTATTGTGGCAAGGTTGCGTAGGCTCTGGAAATCCCGTCGGGAAAATAACAATGCGCCGTATTGCAGCCTTCCTTTAATATAATGCGCAGTAATGTTTACTTATAATGCGGTGTTCACTTTTATCATGGACAGTGTCACTTTCTTACACGAAAATTAATATTATGTGGGAGGGCGTGTTCTGTTCGTGTGTCTGGAACAAAATTAACGTTTAATTGGCTGAGGTCTTCCAACAACGAGCTCAATGTTCATTGGCTGCGAGCCATTGAAAGTAGAAGTGTTGCCAACCATTTCCTCCCCATCCGCGGAGTAGCAGGGACATCTGATTGGCTGATGTGTTCCAAGCAGGACCTTCCTAAGCTTAATGTTCATTGGCTGCGAACCATTGAAAGTATAAGTGTTGCCAGCCATTTCCTCCCGTCCGCGAGAGTAGCAGGGACATCTGATTGGCTGACGTGTTCCAAGCAGGACCTTCCCAAGCTTAATGTTCATTGGCTGCGAACCATTGAAAGTAGAAGTGTTGCCAGCCATTTCCTCCCCGTCCGCGGAGTAGCAGGGACATCTGATTGGCTGACGTGTTCCAAGCAGGACGTTCCCAAGCTTAATGTTCATTGGCTGTAAACCATTGAAAGTAGAAGTGTTGCCAGCCATTCCCTCCCCCTCCGTGGAGCATCAGGGACATCTGATTGGGTAACGTGTTCCAAGCAGGACCTTCCCAAGCTTAATGTTCATTGGCTGTAAACCATTGAAAGTAGAAGTGTTAGCAGCTATTCCCTCCCCTCTGCGGAACACCATGGACATTTTATTGGCTAAACTGTTCCTAGTACAAGTTTGCTCATTATTGTCTGGGAACGGTTCACTGTTGTGAACCATTTTCTGACGCACTTCAATGGAGTACGGGAAAAGAAAGTAGTAGCGGGGAGGGTAGGAACACTATTAACTCTGTGCAGTGGTCACAAGGTGGTGGAGAGGGATTGTGAAGGTAAAAATAGGTTTTTATATATTTTAAGGGCCATTTATATAATTGGCGTGGGGTGTACAAATCACGGCGGGAAAATAACAAAGTGTGTTGCGGTCTTCTTTTTTGTAAGTTTGCGGGTGGGATACTTCCCAGGAGCACTGTTTAGTTATAATGTGGTGTTTACTTTTCTAACAGGGAGCTGTGGTTGCGCAGCAAAAATTTCAGTCTAGGTTTGAAATAATTTTTATTAAGCAATTACAAATATACTTTGTTCGGAAACTGAAGCTGTATATATCAAAGGGGTGACAAATAAAAACGCAATTCATAAAATATCCCATAAGCGTGGGCACACCCTCCCTTTTTTTTCTGCTATAGTTTGTAAAAGTGTTGCCCCATATTCTTAATAATATAAGAGGGCATGAGTTACTTTTAGATAAAGTAGAAAAGAAGTGCTACAAGAAACAATCCCGCACTACATCATCTCAGGTCACAAGAACAATAACAAGTAAAAAACAGTTAAACACAAATCACTTTATATTACATAGAAATGTACGCTTTATCATTTTTTATAATTTCTATTATTGTAGAATTTGGGAAAGTTTGGTCATAGTGCTTAGATCACGTACTCCTTTAAGAATATATAGGATAGTAGTATAATAATATACACTACTGGTCGTATATATTCTATAGGGAGAAGGTGAATAGGAACCGCAACAGACAAAAATAGAAATAGTAAAAAACATTCAGAAATGTAGGGTTTATCAAAGGTATTCACTAAGAAAGTATCTATGGAAACGATTTTTTTAAACTGCAATTTCCAAAAATATTGTCACTGTAAAATATCTGACCAAGTAAGTTATAAAGGTCAGTAAACTGTATTTCAGATGGTTTACTCCTGGCGGCGAGAAATCTCCAATTCCTGTTGTGTGGAAATATCACACTCTTACAATATACACAGTGTCACTGGTGGCACACAAAAAGGAAAATGAAAATGAAGTCATCAATACAAAACAAGATCAATAACGAAATACTTTCCAGCGATGAGTATGTTGAGAGCTTCTTTTCTCCGGGACTTCGAAATCTTTCATCTTCGCGCCAACGGGTCATAAAGTGCTCTGAGATCACAATGACTGTTAATATTATAATATAATGAATGAATGAATGAAAGCGGACTTATATAGCGCTAACTTAGCCCAAGGGCATCAAGGCGCTGTTACGGAGCGAGACAAACGGGTGTAGACCGGGTAGAGATGCTCAGGACAAGCTCTGTGTGAAGAGCCAGGTCTTCAATGCTTTCCGGAAGAGAGAGTGTGACGCCTGACCAGAAAGCTCTTCCGGAAGAGAATTCCACAGTTTAGCAGCAGTGGTGGAAAAAGCTCTACCTCCCCATTTGGCCTTTTTGAACCTCGGAATAATCAACAGATTCTTATCTGAGGATCGGAGCTGTCTGGTGGGGACATAGCGATGGAGGAGAACCTTGATCCCCTCAGGGCCGGAATCATAGTAGGCATTATGAGTCATGCATAACGTTTTGAAAAGAATCCTATGGTCCAGGGGAAGCCAGTGCAGAGATCTGATTGCTGTAGTGACTGAGTGGTATTTAGGCAAGTCAGTTATCAGCCTAGCAGCAGCGTTCTGCACCAGCTGCAGACGTTTAATCAATCCTTTGTTAATGCCCAGATAAAGGGCATTGCAATAGTCCAATCTGGACATTACCAAGGCGATGACAGCCTGCTTGCGTGAATCAAAGGAAAGGAATTGAATGATTTTTCTTAGAATTCTGATAATCCCAAAACAAGTGGAAACTGTCCTGCTAACCTGCCGATTTAGTGATAGTGAGTTGTCCACTATGACCCCTAGATTTTTACCGTGGGAGACTGGGCAGGGACAAACTCCGAGTGAATCTGGCCACCATTCGTTAGACCAGATGTCCAGAGAATTGCCAAAAATAAGGACCTCCGTCTTCTCCCCATTCAATTTCAAGAAGTTTTCCGTCATCCAGATGGAAACTGCCTGCATACACCTTCTGAAATTAAGAGCAGAGTCCCTAACATTATGGGTGATAGACACCATTATTTGGGTGTCGTCCGCATAGGACAACACCTCTAAACCAAATGATCTCACCACCTTGGCCAAAGGGGCAACATAAATATTGAAAAGCGTTGGACTCAGGGACGAGCCCTGACGAACACCACAAGATAGGGATTTAGAGGCCGAGTAAAACTTGCCAAATTTAACAGTTTGTGCCCGCTCACAAAGAAAAGAGGCCAGAAGATCCAGGGCCGAGCCCCCGATCCCAATCTCCCTGAGGCGGGCAACCAACCTCAGAGGAGACAGGGTGTCGAAAGCCGCGGTAAGATCAAGTAAAACCAACAGAGTAGTGTGACCTGCATCAACCTGGGTCCGGATATTGTTAAAAACAGCAGTGAGAGCTGTTTCCGTACTGTGTTGGCTTCTAAACCCATGTTGTGAGTCATCTAGTAGATAATGATCCTGTAGGTAGCGCTCAGATGCAGATTTAAGTGTTTTTCCAGAATCTTGGCTGGAACAGGCAGAAGAGAGATGGGCCTATAGTTTTTGGTTCTGTAGGGTCCAGTGAAGGCTTCTTCAGGAGTGGTTTAACGACTGCCGTCTTCCATACAGTAGGGTAATGTCCCTCTGAAATGGCTATATTCAGGACGGCAGTAAGATGAGGGATGATAGCCTCCTGCCAGTTTTTAAGACCTTGATGGGACAGGGATCCAAGGGAGAGCCAGATTTGACTCCTTCTAGGAGCCGATTGGTAACATCTGGCGACAGATAGGGGAAGGCGAGAAGCCTAGGAGTCTCCTCTGAGACAACCCTCTCCCCTGGAGGCAGGATCGGCCGGCCAGAGAGGCCCATGCTCATATTGGAGGCTTTCAGCAGGGAATAGATATCTGAGATTTTGGATTGGAAAAAATCCGATAGCTTGTTACAAAATTCTTGAGAAAATTCAGTGGGGTCTGTGAGCTGGGGAGAAGAGAGGGAATTGATAACCTTAAAGAGATCCCTAGAAGATTTCATTGCTTCAGTTAGTTTCAGGTAGTAAAGCCCCTTTTCCTCTATGATAGCCGCCTTGTATTCTTTCAGACAGTCCTTATGTAGAGTTCTATCCGACGGCTCTAGTTTGGTCCACCACAACCTCTCCTGTTTACGGCACTTTTGTCATATTCACATATTCACATATTCACATATTCACAGTATATGATCCCAAGAAAGAAACAGAGTGAGAACGAGAAGGTGCTGACGTTAAATATAAATCTTTAGTCTTCGCGTCGACGGGTCATAAACTCCACTGAGGTCAGTATAAATGTTCATATTACAATATACATACTCACACTATATGATCTCATGGGAGAAATAGACTAAAAACCAGAAGCTGCTGACGTTACATATAAATCTTTAGTCTTCGCGCCAACGGGTCACAAACTCCTCTGAGATCATAATGTGTGGTTATTATAATATACATACTCACACTATATGATGTCAAGGGGGAAATCGACTACAAACTAGAAGCTGCTGACGTTACATATAAATCTTTAGTCTTCGTGCCGACGGGTCACCAACACTTCTGAGGTCAAGTACAGTGTCAATATTATAATATGCAAAGTCACACTATATGAGCTCAAAGGAGCCAGAACAGGAACAATGTTTGCTGTATTCTGTCTGTTTCTGAAAACAAGCTGCTGACGTTACATATAAATGGCAAAAACAACCAATAACACTTTTTTCTAAATACAAGTGTTTAAAGATTGACAAATAGCTACGTATTATAAATATCTAGTATTGCATAATCAAACAACTTACAACTCAGGATTATGTTTTGTGGCCGCAAAAGAAGAATCCGACTGTAGAAAAGAGCACCTGCATCACTGAATGGAGACGTGTAAGTAACTCGCAAAAACGAAACTAATCTATCAACAGGTGTGGTTTATATACTTTTTGGTTATTCAGTAGTCTATGGATGGAAGATGCGGCTCCGCCCATTTAGATGTCACGTTTTACAGTTGACAAGTGCACACGTTTTAACTGTTTCACTTGTGCACATGTTGGGAAAAGTTACAAAATGTGAAGCGGAAAAAGTTTCGATTTCGAACCTAACACGTATAAGGTCCTTAATATGTACATACGTTAGAGAGCTTAAAAACTGTTACCCGGAAAACCGTGTCATTTCCATTCTCATGAGTAAATACATTTATTGATTGCCGTAATTCTAAATAGAAGACATAAAAAAAAAGATCTATCAGAATAGAAGAAAAAAAAACTTGATAATATTTCTCATCACTATGGATTTAAATTTAAAAAATGCGAGCATTTGTAAAGCGTACAGCTAACCCTGGAAAGGTGTGCCGGCGCTCGGTGGCGTCGGAAAGATTAAGCAAGGTGTTGCCCACAGTGACATAGTGGTGGGCTAACGTGCCACTAGAGCAGGGAATCGAACTGTGAACGCTGTTGTTCGAAGTCAGGTATCATAGATGCTCCGTCACACTTTTTCCACACTTATATGTTAATTAGTGCTAATTAAGTTTTAAACGTTGTTAAATTATAACTTATAACAGACTACTGTTACAGTTAGTTTTTCACTACAAAAAGTATGCACGTCTTTTTAAATTTAGTTAAAAACAATATAGGTTTTAGGGACATTGTAGTTAGAAATTAGCATTTACAAAACCTTTGAAATTCACTGAAAAAACCATAGGTTTCAGGGACGTTATAGTTAGAAATTAACATTTAAAAAACCATTGAAATTCACTGAAAAAACCATAGGTTTTACAAATGTTATAGTTAGAAATTAGCATTTAAAAAACCTTTGAAATTCACTGAAAAACCCATAGGTTTCAGGGGCGTTATAGTTAGCTGGACATTTCACTCGTACAAAACCATAGAAATTCCACTGTTATAGTTAGTTCAGCTAACTATAACTCGCGCCCCTGCAATGCACTGCTCATGACGTCACATATTACATCATTCATGGCATGGTCAGTGACATCACTGATGACATCACTGACATCTGAAATGACATCACTGATGACATCACTGGTGACATCATCCACGTGAAAATCTGATGCACCTCCTCACAGTCTAATATAACCTTTAATACACCCACTGTAAAATACAGACTACCATTTTCGAAACCATCGAGACACCAATACCAGTTACTACATACGCACTCTTTGATTCCTAGGTCTACACACACATCCACTCATTCACCCATACATTCACTTATACATGCAGTTACTCATCAATACAACACTATGATATGCACTCATACACCTATTCAGACACTCACACACCGCCACTCATCCATGGAGTTACTCACACACCTAGTCAGTCATGCAAAGAATCAATCACACTCCCATTTACTCACCTAGACAGTTATACACACACCACCTCCCTAATTCATACAGATACTAATGCATACTGCTCTTATGTAATCGACTGATACAAGTACACACTCATCCATACAGCCACTCTCACAATCACTCACTCTCACATATACTCATTTATATACAGCATCACTCACTATACTGCCTTTTACATATGTAGTTACTCACACATGTACCACTGAGACATCCATTCACTCACCAACACACTCATACACACACTCACCACCTATACAGCTGTTTCCACATGCACTCTTGAACCCATACACCCAGTGAATCAACCACTGACACATCAATGCACAGAGTCACACACCTCCAACCCACCCACACACACACTCAGTCTCCCATACAAATACTCAGGCAAACAATCAATAACCCATATAGACACTCATGTAGCTACTGACCAACCCATGTAGCAGCTTACACAACAACAGACAGACTGATACACACATTCACACAGTTTAGTCACTAACCCATGCATTCAGTAAGACACGTTTAATCACTCACTTATACAATCAGTCACACACCTGTAAAATCCCCCATCCAGACACTTATACACCCACTCATTCTTCAATACACCTAAGATATGTAAAACATATTTAAAAATTACAGAAACACACAGTCACTGGCCACAGGGCTGCATTGCAGAGAGGTGGTCCGAGGCCACGCCCCTTTTACACCTCTCTGCAATGCAGCTCTGTGGCGCTTACTGGAGGTACCTGGTGGGCTAGCTGGACCCCAGAGACCCTCAGGATTCAAGGGGACTTAATCCCCCAAGTTACAACGCACCACAGGGCGCGTTTGCACACTTGCCATATCAGGCCCCGCCCCTCCCTGCACCAATGTGCAAACGCGCCCCTGGCGCATTGTAAGTTGAAAGATTAAGTCCCCTTCAATGCTGAGGGTCCCTGGGGGCCAACTATCCCACCAGGTACCTCCAGTAAGCGCCACAGAGCTGCGTTGCAGAGTGGTGTAAAAGGGGCGTGGCCTCAGACCACCTCTCTGCAACGCAGCTCCTGTGGCGCATACTGGAGGTACCTCATGGCCTACTTGGCCTCCAGGGACCCCCAGTATTCAAGGGGAATTAGTTCCCCATCTTACAACGCGCCAGGGGGCGCGTTTGCTGAGTGCTGCAAGGAGGGGGCGAGGCCTCCGGCGCGATGCCGGCTTTTAAATTTTCTTTTGTTTTTCGAAGTGGGGCTGTGTGGCCCCCTTATTTTACACTTTTTGTGGCTCCTGGGGACGCCATCCCCCAGGGGCATGGCTCATACTATATACTATAATTTATTTTTAATTTAGAAAGGAGGGGGCCACGTGGCTCCTCCTGAGGCCTCTGTTAGCCCCGAGGACCCCATCCCCCGGGACTCAGCCTCATTTTAAAAAATTTTTTATATGGGGAGGGGGACCGCGTGTCCCCCTCCCAGGCCACTCCTGGCCCTGGGGACCCCATCCCCCGGGGCCTGGCCTCTCCTGATGGGGACCAGTGGGGAGTCCCCAATGCTCCCACTGTCCCGCCGGCTCCCCGCCTCCTGCGGGAGCCGGCATTGCTTTTCCACACGGGGAGCTGCTGACATGCAGCTCCCCATGTGGAAAAGCAATCTGGCTTGATTTTGAAAGCGAGAGCAGGTTACCTGCTCTCGCTTCTCAAAATCCAAAGCAGAGTTTGCTATGACAGGGCGGGAGCCGCACGGCTCCCGCCCTGCCATAGCAAACAGCAGTGTCCCGGGGTGGGCACCCCGGGACACTGCAAGAGCCGGCCCTGGGGGGTGGCAGTCCCCAGGGCCATCACTGGCTCCACGAGGGGGGCCGCGTGGCCCCCCTCCCTTCAATTAGAAAGCCCCGGGGAGGTGGTGGTCCCGGGGCTGCGGGGGGACCGTGAGGCCCACGCAGTTTATTATAAAGCCCCAATTTCAATTTTTGTGCCCCAGGGAGGTGGTGGTCCCTGGGGCATGTGGGGGGGCTCGAGCCCCCACACAGAAATTTTATTTTAAAGAAGAGCCCCGGGGGGGTGGCGGTCCCCGGGGCTGCGGGGGGGGGACCGTGAGCCCCCCGCAGTTTATTATAAAAGCCCCGTGAGGTGGCAGTCCCCGGGGCAGCGTGGAGGGGATTGGGACCCCCCCACGCTTTTTTTTTACTGCCTCGGGGAGGTGGCGGTCCCCGGGGCTGCGGGGGGCCGCACCCAGCGTGAATTCAGCCGATTTAAAAAAAAAAAATGCTTTTTTGGGCCCTGGGGGTCCTTGTGGGACCACCTGAGCAGGCCTAGGGGGTCAGGGTGTTTTTACCCTGCCCCCTTTTCTTGTTTTTCATGCTTAATTCTCTGTTTTCTTGTGACTCAGGTTCTACCGAGTCACAAGCTGCCAACACTTCCTGGTTTGGAGTGTTGGCAGCCAATCACAGTGAAGCTCGTGGTCAGGAGGGTTCGCGAATCCACCGCGGCCATAGATATCGAAACTTTTATTTTTTGAATTTCTCAGCAACTACTGAACGGATTTACACCATTTAAAAAAAAGGTCGCTTTCTGAACCAAGCACTACCTTTTTGCCAAATTTGGTGTAATTCCGTTCAGCAGTTCGGGCTGTAGTATTGGCTAAAGTTTCCTATGGGAAATTAATTTTCCGACCTCTATTTTTGAATTTCTCAGGAACTACTGAGCAGATTTATACCATTTAACAAAAGGACTCTTTCTGAACCAAGGGCTACCTTTTGCCAAATTTGGTCTAATTCCGTTCAGCAGTTCGGGCTGTAGCCGTGTCTAAAGTTTCCTATGGAAATTAACATGGAGAAAACACGTTTTGGGACCCCCTTTTTCTCGGCCCCCGCTTGACGAATCACCCGAAACTTTCAAGACAGGAGCTGACCGGAGCGCTCCACCAGTTTTGAAAATTTCGCGAAGATTCGATCAAACGGCCCTAATGTTATTGGGAAAACAAAAAATGCTTTTCCTATGGAAAATAGGTCCTAACTATAACTACCTACTGGCGACCGCCTGTAGGTAATATATATATATATATATATTCAAACCAAAGTCCTGTCCCTCCTTCTCCAATGAGAGGGAAAACACAGTAGGTACGGACCAACGAAGTATTCCAATAAATATATATATGTAGTTTCCATAGGAAGAGCGTTTTTCATTTTCCAATAATGTTGGCAGTGTTTGACGAATCTTCTCAAAATTTTCAAAACTAGTTTGAAGCTCAATTCAGCTGCTGTCTTGAAAGTTTTGGGGTGATCCGTCAAGTGGGGGCTGAGAAAAAGCGAGGGTCCCAAAACGCATTTTCCCCATGTTAATTTCCTTAGGATCTTTAGACACGGCTACGGAATTACACCAAATTTGACAGAAAGGTAGCTGTTGATCCAGAAAGCGACCTTTATGGTAAAAGATGTAAATCCATTCAGTAGTTGCAGAGTAATGTAAAGAAATTTCCAGTTGCTGAGATCTGATTGGCTGCCAAAACTTCAAACCAGGAAGTGTTAGCAGCCATCTTGGGGCTCGGCTTGAACTGAGTCCCGGAAAAAACATCAAAAAAAGAAGAGGGAGTAGGGTGGAAACACCGTGACCCCCTAGGCCAAAAAAGCATTTAAAAAAAAAAAACGTGGGAGTCACGCTGGATCCGCTAATCCCATTCAAAATAAAAAAAAAAACAGAATCGCGGTCTCCCGCTTACGGTAATTTGAGCACTGGGTGGGCCAGGTCCCAGGGCTTGTACAGTATATGGAGGAGGGGGTACACGGGATCCCCCTCCTATGGCTCATAAAGCCCGGGGACTGCCACCACCCCGGGGCATTGTTTTTATTTTATGCAGGGGTTGCTGAAATGGCATGGGAAGCTAAAAAACGATGGATTTAGGCCAAGATCTCTGTACTGGGGTGAATGTTTGACATTGTTCAACATTCTGTCCCTCAATTGTTCTATTTTGTGTTTGTCACCCCGAGTGGGACGGGTATGCCCAGATGTGGGTCCTGTGCTCTCCATGTCACTGGAGTCCAGCTAGCCTGGCTGATATGGGGTAATACCTCGAAACTGGTCCCCGCATGCTTGTTTCTGGTCCACGGAGGACCTGGCCTTGCAGTTCCGACTGGATTGTTCCAATGGGAAGCAGGGTCAAGACTGATTGGCAAATGGCTGGGTTTAAACTGGAATGGCACGAGGAGCAAAAAAAAGATGGATTTAGGCCCTGATCTCTGTACTGGGGTGAATGTTTGACATTGTTCAACATTCTGCCCATCAATTGTTCTTTTTGCATTTGTCACCCTGAGTGGGACAGGTATGCCCAGATGTGGGTCCCGTGCTCTCCATGTCACTGGAGTCCAGCTAGCCTGGTTGATGAGGGGTAATACCCGAAACCGTTCCCAGGATGCTTGTTTCTTGTCCAGGGAGGACCTGGCCTGGCAGTTCGGACTGGACTGTTCCCATGGGGAGCAGGGTCAAGACTGATTTGCATATGGCTGGGTTTAAACTGGAATGGAATGGGGAGCACCAAATGATGGATTTAGGCCCAGATCTCTGTACTGGGGTGAATGTTTGACATTGTACAACATTCTGTCCATCAATTTTTCTGTTTGCATTTGTCACCCCAAGTGGGGCCGGTATGCCCAGACGTGGGTCCCGTGCTCTCCATGCCACTGGAGTCAAGCTACTCTGGTTGATGAGGGGTAATACCTCACAACCAGTTCCAGGATGCTTGTTTCCGGTCCAGGCAGGACCTGGCCTGGCAGTTCGGGCTGGACTGTTCCTATGGGGAACAGCATCAAGACTGATTTACATATGGCTGGGTTTAAACTGGAATTGCATGGGGAGCAAAAAATATACAATGGATTTAGGCCCAGATCTCTGTACTGGGGTGAATGTTTGACATGGTTTAACATTCTGTCCATCAGTTGTTCTTTTTGCATTTGTCACCCCGTGTGGGACAGGTATGCCCAGACGTGGGTCCCATGCTCTCCATGCCACTGGAGTCAAGCTAGCCTGGCTGATGAGGGGTAATACCCGAAACCGTTCCCAGGTTGCTTGTTTCCTGTCCAGGGAAGACCTAGCCTGGCACTTTGGCCTGGACTGTTCCCATGGGGAGCAGGGTCAAGACTGATTTGCATATGGCTGGGTTTAAACTGGAATGGTATGGGGAGCAGAAAAACGATGGATTTAGCCCATATCTCTGAACTGGGGTGAATGTTTGACATTGTTCAACATTCTGCAAATCAGTTGTTCTTTTTGCATTGGGGTTGCTTGCTGGGAAACCCCCGGGCCAGCTCCTGCTATGTCCCGGGGTGCCCACCCCCGGGACATAGGTGAGCTTTACCGCTGCTGCCAAGCCATAGTAAATTTTGCTCTGCTTTCTGCTCTCACTTGCTGAAAGTGGATCACAATTGCTTTTACAGAGAGGGAGCTGCATGTTAGCAGATCCCTATCTGTAAAAGCATTGCCAGCTCCCGCAGGAGGTGGGGAGCCGGCAGGTACCACGGGGCTTTGAAGCTTCCCCTGCGGTCCTCAATGATGTGGGTGCCCTGGGTGGGACTGGAACACCCATAATTAAGGCCGGGACCCTGGGGATGGGGTCACTGGGGCCGCAATCGGGCGGGGAGGTGGGCTTTGTGGCTCCCCTCCCCATTCAAAATGGACCTGTCCTCGGGGATGGGGTCCCCGGGGCCGAAATTAGTGCACCTCGGGCCAGATGTACAACCTGCAAAATAGCGCCTCGCAAATTACGACTCATTTGCGACTCACAATTTGCGAGGCGCTATTTGGCATGTACAACAGTGTGTTTAACACTGTTTGCGATTCCCATTAGGGGTCGCAAATTGCAAGGCTCATGAATATTAATGAGCCTCTCGCAATTTGCAAGCCCATTGGGAATGACAGGCCCTCCCAGGGATGGTGGCCTGCTGGGCTCAGCAGACCCCCATGTCTGGGACTGCTCTTAAATAAAGCATTTTTTTTTAAAAAATGCAGCCCGTTTTCCTTAAAGGAAAATGGGATGCATTTAAAAAAAAAAAAAAAGAAACGTTTTCATTTAATTTTTTAAGGGCAGGTAGTGGTCCCTGGGATCACTACCTGCCCTAAAAATATTTTTAGGAGACAGTCACAAAGTGGAAGGGTCCCCTGGGGACCCAAATTGCAGACTGCATGTAATTTGTGAGTGTTTTGCGACCGCAATTGCGGTCGCAAAACATTCATACATTGCTTTGTGGACGCAATTAAGAAGGGAACACCCCTTCCTAATAGCGACTCGCAATTCCTAAATAGCGAGTCGCAAATAAATTGCGACTCACTATTTAGGAATTGTACATGGCCCTGGGCCATTTTGCATGTGCAAACGGGTCGAAAACCCGTTTGCGTATGCAATTTAGGGTCGTACATTTGGCCCCTGATATACTAATTTAACTTTTGTAGTAGGTTAGTATATATGTTTAACGCTCATAAACTCTTAAAAACACTTACACTCACGTGATGATGTCATCAGTGATGTCATTTGAGATGTCATCAGTGAGGTCACTGACCATGTCATGAGTGAATATGTGAGGTCATACGCAGTGCATTGCGGGGGCGTAAGTTATAGTTAGCTCAGGTAACTATAACTGCTGAATTTTATTTGTTTTGTACAAGTGAAATCTAAAAGCTAACTATAACTATAACGTCCCTGTAACCTTTAGTTTTTTCAGTGACTATATATATATATATATATATATATATATATAGTCACTGAAAAAACCATAGGTTTCAGGCACGTTATAGTTAGAAATTAGCATTTCAAAAACCTTAGAAATTCACTGAAAAAACCATAGGTTTCGGGGACGTTATAGTTAGTTGGACATTTCACTCATACAAAACCATAGAAATTCCACCGTTATAGTTAGTTCAGCTAACTATAACTCGCGTCCCCGAAATGCACTGCTGATGACGTCACATATTTCATCATTCATGACATGGTCAGTGACATCACTGATGACATCTCAAATGACATCACTGATGACATCACTGATGACATCATCCAGTGAATGTAGCTTTCTTTAAAATTTAAATATGTATTATATATATACCAAGCTGTATTGAAGAATGAATGGATGTATAAGTGTCTGGATGGAGGATTTAGTAGGTGTGTGACTGACTGTTTAAGTGAATCATTAAATGTATCTTACTGAATACATGGGTTAGTGTCTAAAGTGTGTGAATGTCTGTATCACTCTGTCTGTTGTTGTGTAAGCTGCTGCATCAGTTGGTCAGTAGCTACATCAATGTCTATATGGATTATTGTTTAGTTGCCTGCGTATATGTATAAGAGACTGAGTGTGTGTGTGGTTGGGTGGGGGGTGTGTGACTCTGTGCATAGATGTGTGAGTGGTTGATTGACAGGGTGTATGAGTTTAAGAGTGCATGTGGAAACAGTTGGATGGGTGGGTAAGTGTGTGTATGGGCGTCTTGGTGAGTGAATCGATGTCTCAGTGCACATGTCCAACTAAGTACATATATAAAAGGCAGTGTATGTCAGAGTTGGTGTATACAAATGACTATACATGAGAGTCAGTGATTGTGAGAGTGGCTGTATGTATGAGTGTATACTTGTATTAGTGATTATATAAGAGACTAAGTATGCGTTACTATCTGTATGAATAAATGAGGTGGTGTGTTTATAACTGTGTAGGTGAGTAAATGGAACTGTGATTGATTCTTTGCATGAGTGACTAGGATGAGTACATAACTGACTAGGATGAGTGCTGGTGTGTCAATGTCTATATAGGTGTATGAGTGCATTTGATAGTGTTCTATTGATCAGTGACTGCATGTATGACTGATTGTATGGGTGAATGGGTAGATGTGTGTCTAGACCTAGGAATCACTGAGTGGGTATGTAGTAACTGGTATTAGTGTGTCAATGGTATCGAAAATGGTAGTCTGTATTTTACAGTGAGTGTATCAAAGGTTATATTAGTGTGTGACGAGGTACATCAGATTGTCACATGGATGATGTCATCAGTGATGTCATTTGAGATGTCATCAGTGATGTCATCAGTGATGTCACTGACCATGTCATGAATGATGTAATATGTGACGTCATCAGCAGTGCATTGCGGAGCGCGAGTTATAGTTAGTTGAACTAACAATAACGGTGGAATTTCTATGGTTTTGTATGAGCGAAATGTCCAACTAACTATAACGTCCCTGAAACCTATGGTTTTTCAGTGAATTTCTAAGGTTTTTGAAATGCAAATTTCTAACTATAACGTGCCTGAAACCTATGGTTTTTCAGTGAATTTCAAAGGTTTTTAAATGCCAATTTCTAACTATAACGTGCCTGAAACCTATGGTTTTTTCAGTGAATTTCAAAGGTTTTTAAATACTAATTTCTATCTATAACGTCCCTGAAACGTATGGTTTTTTCAGTGAATTTCAATGTTTTTTTAATGCTAACTTCTAATTATAATGTTTATTTAACCTATAGTTTTTTCCGACACCCAAGAAGGACACAACACCCACTGCCACAACCCTCAGGACCTCCCCCCCGTACCACCCCTCTCCCTACTGTAATTTATTTTTATTTGTTATATAAACTATATAATGTCTTCTTGTTTTTTAAATATTAAACAACTACATACAGTATGAAAGGGAGCCCAGCCTAGAGCCACATCTGAAGACCAACACATGTCATAGACCTACTGATCAAGCAGCTCCGACACCCAAGAACGCCACAACACCCACCACCACCCCCTAGCCCCCCCCTCTACCACCGAGGCAGCGCAGAACAAGACAGCGAACTTTCCGAAACGGCATGGCCCCTCAGCCACACAATAGCTGAATATTGGGACAGGTGTGAACAAACTATATATGAAGGAAGCAATTCACCCATGTTTAACAATGCACACAATGCAAAGTGTAGCGGTGATGTGCTGGACACATCTCAGTATGCAGAACACACACCTCTCCATGTGCACAAATACTACTGGTGCTTGTAGTGTTGTGGACAGTGGACCTAACCATGTTACGTCAAACACTAGGGAAGATCTCAGTCATGTAGCTGTGTCGTCCCCCCCTGTAAGCATAAGCGTAATCGGAGTGGGCTGGTCCGACGTACGCCACTTCAGCGTAGGAGTGTGAATAAATAGGCCAGAGCTCTGGGCGTGGTTCACTTGTGGGAAGGCCAAAGCGTCTGCCAGGGCGGCGCCCCTCACCCTGCCACGAGGCCGCCAACATGACCGCCAGCCTCCTCAGCCGATCGCTGGCTTCCACCACACAGGCCCCCAGCGGCACAGCACCGCAGACTTATGTCTGTACAAACTACTGCCTTCGATATACACTGCGGACAGCAAGGCTCACAATTCAGATCGAGTCGCGATTGCAGATGACGCAGTCCCATAGGCAAGAGACATTGCTGAAGTCAACAACACATGGCTGTGGGCCCTTCCTGACCGCTGCCTCCGGCCTACACTGCGGTCAGTAGGGCTCACAATTCAGATGGAGTCAAGATTGCAGATGACGTAGTCCAGTAGGCAAGAGACATTGCTCAAGTCAACAACACGTGCCGGTGGGCCCTTCCTCACCGCTGCCTCCTGCCTCCACTGCGGTGAGTAGGGCTCACAATTCAGAGCGACTCACGATTGCAGATGACGCAGTCCAGTAGGCAACAGACATTGCTACCAGTGCGGCCAGCCCGGACCACGCATCATCGCTGACTGCGCACACGCTAAGTGCTTCAAGTACCACTAACTCTGTGCAGCTCAAGTCAACGCCACGTGGCTGTGGGCCCTTGATGACCGCTGCCTCCGGCCTACAATGCGGTTCACAGGGCTAACAATTCAAGATTAGTGCTGATGCTAATTGTGTAAGAGAGTATAATCGGTTAAGAAGACTGTATGCTCCCAATCTGTGCAGCTCAAGTCAACGTCACGTGGCTGTGGGCCCTTGCTGACCGCTACCTGTGGCCTACACTGCGGTCATCAGGGCTCACAATTAAAATTAAGTCTTGATTCATTAATTACAGAGTCCAGTAGGCAAGTAACTATCACAGGCCTAAAATCTACATAATATCCTTTTACTATCCTTGCTTCAAGAACTTTTTTTATATCAGTCATAGCTTTAGTACAATCACCAAATTCATCTTCAAGTGCAAACGAACACTCATTAGCAGTCTACACTGCGGGCAGCAGAGCTCGCAATTCGAATTTTGGACACGTGGTGCCACTAACCCTGTTCAACACAAGCCGCGACACGTGGTGCCACTAACCCTGTTCAACACAAGCCGGCGACACGTGGTGCCACTAACCCTGTTCAACACAAGCCGATCCCACATGTGGAACTGTGTCCTGAGTCCTGAATGGCAGTGACCCCAAGTCCGTGGCAGCGACCACAGCACCAGACTCCCTTCGATCAGTGAGGCATATTTCCATATGCAAGGCCGGCTACAGGTGGTGGCACTAACCCTGTACAACTCAAGGCGCGACACGTGGTGCCACTAACCCTGTTCAACACAAGCCGATCCCACATGTGGAACTGTGTCCTGACTCCTGAATGGCAGTGACCCCAACTTCGTGGCAGCGACCACAGCACCAGACTCCCTTCGATTAGTGAGGCGTATTTGCAAATGGATGGCCGGCGACATGTGGTGCCACTGAACCTGAACTACGCAGGCCGGTGGGGTCACCAACCTATGCACGTGGCAGTGGGCCCTTGCTAACCGCTACCTCTGGCCTACACTGCGGTCAGCAGGGCTCACAATTCAGATACAGTCGCGATTGCAGATGACGCAGTCCAGTAGGCAAGAGACGTTGCTCCCAGTGTGGCCCGTCCGCACCAAGCAGCATCACAGGCTCATACATTCTCAATGCTTCTGGTGCCAGTAACTGTGCACCTCAACTCAACGCCACGTGGCTATGGGCCCTTGCTGACCGCTACCTCTGGCCTACACTGCGGTCAGCAGGGCTCACAATTAAAATGAAGTCTTGATTCATTAATTACAGAGTCCAGTAGGCAACTAACTATCACAGGCCTAAAACCTACATAATATCCTTTTAGTATCCTTGCTTCAAGAACTTTTTTTATATCAGTTATAGCTTTAGTACAATCACCAAATTCATCTTCAAGTGCAAACGAACACTCATTAGCAGCCTACACTGCGGGCAGCAGAGCTCGCAATTCGAATTTTGAACACGTGGTGCCACTAACCCTGTTCAACACAAGCTGCGACACGTGGTGCCACTAACCCTGTTCAACACAAGCCGGCGACACATGGTGCAACTAACCCTGTTCAACACAAGCCGATCCCACATGTGGAACTGTGTCTTGAGTCCTGAATGGCAGTGACCCCAACTCCGTGACAGAACCACAGCAGCAGACTCCCTTCGATTAGTGAGGCGTATTTGCATATGGAAGGCCGGCGACACATGGTGCCACTAACCCTGTTCAACACAAGCCGATCCCACATGTGTAACTGTGTCCTGAGTCCTGAATGACAGTGACCATAAGTCCATGGCAGCGACTACAGCACCAGACTCCCTTCGATCAGTGAGGCATATTTCCATATGGAAGGCCGGCAACACGTGGTGCCACTAACCCTGTTCAACACAAGCCGATCCCACATGTGCAACTGTGTCCTGAGTCCTGAATGGCAGTGACCCCAAGTCCGTGGCAGCAACTACACCACCAGACTCCCTTCGATCAGTGAGGCATATTTCCATATGGAAGGCCGGCAACACGTGGTGCCACTAACCCTGTTCAACACAAGCCGATCCCACATGAGTAACTGTGTCCTGAGTCCTGAATGGCAGTGACCCCAAGTCCGTGGCAGCGACCACAGCACCAGACTCCCTTCGATTAGTGACGGGTATTTGCATATGGAAGGCCGGCGACACGTGGTGCCACTGAACCTGAACTACGCAGGCCGGTGGGGCCACCAACCTATGCACGTGGCTGTGGGCCCTTGGTCACCGCTACCTCTGGCCTACACTACGGTCAGCAGGCCTCACAATTCACATAGAGTCCCGATTGCACATGACGCAGACCAGTAGGCAAGACACATTGCTCCCAATGCGGCCCGTCCGCACCAAGCATCATCACAGGCTCATACACTCTCAATGCTTCTGGTGCCACTAACTGTGCACCTCAACTCAACGCTTGTGGCTATGGGCCCTTGCTGACCGCTACCTCTGGCCTACACTGCGGTCATCAGGGCTCACAATTAAAATTATTTCTTGATTCATTAACTACAGAGTCCAGTAGGCAAGTAACTATCACAGTCCTAAACCCTACATAATATCCTTTTAGTATCCTTGCTTCAAGAACTTTTTTTATATCAGTTATAGTTTAGTACAATGACCAAATTCATCTTCAAGTGCAAACGAACACTCAATAGCAGTCTACACTGCGGGCAGCAGAGCTCGCAATTCGATTTTTAAATGCTAATTTCTAACAAGAAGATTGTACTCAGAAAATACAACACTTCGTCAGTGTATTCTATACTTATTTCATCTTTTCATGATACACCTACACTGCGGTCAGTAGGGCTCACAATTAAAATTAAGTATTGATTCATTAATTACAGAGTCCACTAGGCAAGTAACTATCACAGGCCTAAAATCTACATAATATCCTTTTAGTATCCTTTCTTCAAGAACATTTTTATATCAGTTATAGCTTTAGTACAATCACCAAATTCATTTTCAAGTGCAAACGAACACTCATTAGCAGTCTACACTGCGGGCAGCAGAGCTCGCAATTCCAACTTTGGACACGTGGTGCCACTAACCCTCTTCAACACAAGCCGCGACATGTTGTGCCACTAACCCTGTTCATCACAAGCCTGCCAATCACATGTCAGAATTCTCAAATATTGATATCTGTAAAATTTGATATTTCTCAAAAACTACTGAACGGATTTACACCATTTAAACAAAAGCGTGCTTTCTGGACCATCACCTTTCTCCCTGCCAAATTTGGCGTAATTCCGTTCAGCAGTTTCACCTGTAGTCTTCTGTAAAGTTTCGTATGGAAATTGCATGGAGAAAACACGTTTTAGGACCCTCTTTTTCTCAGCCCCTCCTACACCATTCACCCCCAAACTTTCAATGTAAGAGCTAATCCAAAAAGAAAACTTTTTGGATAATTTCATAAAGATTCGTCAAATGACGCCAAAGTTACAAGCACATACAAGGCTCCAGAAGGGGGGCCGCGCAACACCCTCCCAACATAAGTGAAGCCCCGGGGCTGCGCGGACCCCAGCAGCCCCCCGCCACCCCTGCGAGCCCCTGCTATTATTTTTTAAGAAACACCCCCGCAACCTAGCCCACCCAAGGGCCTCATGAAAATAAAACGCGAGAACCCGCGACCCCAGCGCAAATTTTTGCCGATTTTTTTAATGATTTTTGGGCCCTGGGGGTCCTCCTGGGACCCCTGAGCAGACCTAGTGGGTCAGGGTTTTCTACCCTGCCCCCTTCTCTTGTTTTATACCTTTGTTTCTCCGTTTTCGGGTGACTAGCTTCTACCGAGCCACAAGATGGCTGCCAACACTTCCTGGTTTGGAGTGCTAGCAGCCAATCACAGTGAAGCTTCGCGCACTGTGACTAGGCTCCGCCCAGTTATCGAAACTTTTTTTCTTCTAATTTCTCAGCAACTACTGAATGGATTTAAACCATTTTTAAAAAGGTCGCTTTCTGACCCAAGCACTACCTTTCTACCAAATTTAGAAGTAATTCCGTTCAGTAGTTTCGGCTGTAGCCCTGCACAAAGTTTCCTATGGGAAATTGATTTTTACTCTTATTTTTGAATTTCTCAAAAACTACTGAACGGATTTACACCATTTAAAAAAAAGGTCGCTTTCTGAACCAAGCTCTACCGTTCTGCCAAATTTGGGGTAATTCCGTTCAGCAGTTCGAGCTGTAGCTCGTCGCAAAATTTCCTATGGAAATTAACATGGAGAAAACAAGTTTTGGGACCCCCCTTTTTTCTCAGCCCCCGCTTGACGAATCACCCCCAAACGTTCAGGATAGGAGCTGACCTGGATAGACTTTTTTTTGAGAATTTCAGGAAGATTTGTCAAACGACGCCAAAGTTATTAGCAAATCAAAAAATGCTTTTCCTATGGAAGCTTGGTTCTAACTATAACTACCTACTGGCGACCGCCAGTAGGTAATATATATATATATATATATATATATATATATATATATATATATATATATATATATATATATATATATTTATATAGTCATAATTGTAGCTCAGAATTAAGCTACTTGAAGACGAGAACAGAAATGTATGAGAGGTTCCGTGCTAGGAGTTACCCACAGGATAAACTCAATTTGCCAAAAAAAGAGCTGATAACACCCCGAGAACACAAGCCCTATTTCACCCCCACGCTGAAAAAGATCTAAAAAGAATGAGTTACACTCACATTTATGAGCCTACATTGATGTTCAATATTGTCCCTTTCCCATTTTCCCCACATACAGTTAGCTGAATGACTGTTTATTTAAAAATACAAAACAATTCAGTGCACTATTGGTAGAGTTTGGTAATTTGAAATGTCATCGGCAGTAGACAAATACGGATTATTATCATTTTTCTTAGGTTTTGCTTTAAACCCTTTGCTGCTAGGCCTTTTCCCCCCCTGTGCTAAGCCTTTTTTTGGCTATTTGGGGTAGTTCGCGCTTAGGCCCCTGTAACTTTTTGACCACATAAGGTATCCATGCCAAATTTGCATACTTTTCTTCCAGCATCATGGGGATTCTAAAGGTACCCAGGGTTTGTGGATTCCCCTGGAGGGGACCCAGAAATTAGCCAAAATATAGCTAATTTTTTTTTTTAAAAGGGCTACAGATGAAAGCTTCTGTTTTTTTCCTTGCAAATGGTATCAACAAAGGGGTTGTGGTGCTGAAATCACCATTTTCCCAGCTTTCAGGGACAAGCAGACTTTTGTCAGAAAACCAACATTTTTACACAGTTTTGGCATTTTTCTGGGACATAGCCTATTTTTGCTATTTTTTGTGCTTTCAACCTCCTTCCAGTTAATGATAGAAATGGGTATGAAAGCAATAATGGATCCTGGAAAGCTATACATTTTCGTAAAGTAGACAAACTTCTGAATTCAGCAAGGGGTCATTTGTGTAGATCCTTCAAGGTTTCTTTATAGAAACTAACAGTTGAATATAGGAAAAATTTTAAATTTGTTGAAAAAAAGAGCCATTTGTGTCAACGTTTCCACCTGTAACTTCTTCTAATTATGACAGCTGTTTGAAATCAATATACTGTTACATTTGCTGGACCTTTCTGGTTGTGGGGATATATAGGACTTGTAGGTTCACCAAGAACCCGACGAACCCAGAGCCAATAACTGAGCAGTGTCTTGCAATAGTTTTTTATTATGTACCAGGTATATAGAAATTAATTTGGGAAAATATATACATGGAAAAATCGGTATGAATGACACCTATGTATTTCTGAAATTGGAACAAAATATAGAGTTTAGAAACAGTAGATATTTGCACATTTCCGAAATTGTGAGTACCCATACTAGCATGAGAATTATAGGTAATTTTTCAAAAGGACTTCTTTTTTACACATTGTCTTTCATTTGGAAGGCAGAAATGCATCAAAAGTCAATAGATAATAACAGTTGCTCTACACTTCTGTGTTACCCTAAGTCTCCCGATAAAAATGGTACCTCACTTGTGTGGGTAGGCCTAGTGCCCCTGCAACAGGAAACGGCTCAAACCGCAACGTGGACGCACTTTATTTTTACAGTGAAAACTGACCCTTTTTTTGCAAAGTACCTAGCTGTAGATTTTGAAACCTAGCTCAGCCGGCACCTAGGGAAACCTAGCAAACCTATACATTTCTGAAAACTAGACACCCAGGGGAATCCAGGATAGGGTGACTTGACTGGCTCCCACCAGGTTCTATTACCCAGAATCCCTTGCAAACCTAAAAATTTGTTTTAAAAAAACACATTTTCCTCACATTTCTGTGGTGGAAAGTTCTGGAATCTGCGTGGATCCACAAAATTCCACCCACCCCACGTTCCCCAAAGTCTTCCGTGAAAAATGATACCTCACTTGTGTGGGTAGGCCTAGTGCACGCGACAGGAAACGGCCCAAAACGCAACGTGGACACACCACATTTTCACAGTGAAAATGGACCCTTTTTTGCAAAGTACCTAGCTGTAGATTTTGAAACCTAGCTCAGCCGGCACCTAGGAAACCTAGCAAACCTATACATTTCTGAAAACTAGACACCCAGGGAATCCAGCATGGGGTGACTTGACTGGATCTCACCAGGTTCTGTTACCCAGAATCCCTTGCAAACCTAACAATTTGTCAAAAAAAACACATTTACCTCACATTTCTGTGGTGGAACGTTCTGGAATCTGCGTGGATCCACAAAATTCCACCCAACCCGCGTTCCCCAAAGTCTTCCAAGAAAAATGGTACCTCACTTCTGTGGGTAGGCCTAGTTCCGGCGACAGGAAACAGCCCAAAACGCATCATGGACACACCACATTTTCACAGTGAAAACGGACCCTTTTTTTGCAAAGTGCTTAGCTGTAGATTTTGAACCCTAACTCTGCCAGCACCTTGGGAAACCTAGCAAACCTATACATTTTTGAAAACTAGACACCAAGGGGAATCCAGGATGGGGTGACTTGACTGGCTCTCAACAGGTTCTGTTACCCAGAATCCCTTGCAAACCTACAAATTTGTAAAAAAAAAACACATTTTACTCACATTTCTGTGGTGGAAAGTTCTGGAATCTGCGTGGATCCACAAAATTCCACTCACCCCGCGTTCCCCAAAGTCTTCCGAGAAAAATGGTACATCACTTGTGTGGGTAGGCCTAGTGCCCGCGACAGGAAACGGCCCAAAACGCAACATGGACACACCACATTTTCACAATGAAAACGGACCCTTTTTTTGCAAAGTGCATAGCTGTATATTTTGAACCCTAGCTCTTCGGCATCTAGGGAAACCTAGCAAACCTATACATTTTTGAAAACTAGACGCCCAGGGGAATCCAGGATGGGGTGACTTGTCTGACTCTCGCCAGCTTCTGTTACCCAGAATCCCTTGCAAACCTCAAAATTTGTAAAAAAAAAACACATTTTCCTCACATTTCTGTGGTGGAAAGTCCTGGAATCTGCGTGGATCCACAAAATTCCACCCACCCCGCATTCCCCAAAGTCTTCCGAGAAAAAAGGTACCTCACTTGTGTGGGTAGGCCTAGTGCCCGTGACAGGAAACGGCCCAAAACGCAACGTGGACACACCACATTTTCACAGTGAAAACTGACCCTTTTTTTGAAAAGTGCCTAGCTGTAGATTTTGAACCCTTGCTCTGCCGGCACCTAGGGAAACCTAGCAAACCTATACATTTTTGAAAACTAGACACCCAGGGGGATCCAGGATGGGGGTGACTTGTCTGGCTCTCACCAGGTTCTGTTACCCAGAATCCCTTCCAAACCTCAAAATTTGTAAAAAAATTAAACACATTTTCCTCACATTTCTGTGGTGGAAAGTTCTGGAATCTGTGTGGATCCACAAAATTCCACCAACCCCGCATTTCCCAAAGTCTTCCGAGAAAAATGGTACCTCACTTGTGTGGGTGGTTCAAGTACCCGCGACAGGCAAGGGCCCAAAACCTATTGAGGCGACATCAAAATTACCTATCACAAAAAAACATGGTTTTGCAAGGGGGGTCCCATGAGTTTTTGGCCCCAGGGTCAGCGGCCATCTTAGGAAACCTACCAAACCCACACATTTCTGAAAACTAGACACCCGGGGGAGTCCAGCAAAGTATGGCTTGCGTGGGTCCCCCAACATTTTCCTAACCAGAATCCCCTGCAAACCTCAAATTTAGCTGAAAAATTCACTTTTTTCTCAAATTTCTGTGTGGGAACGTTCTGGAATCTGCGTGGATCCACAAATTTCCTACCACCCAGCGTTCCCCCAGGTCTCCCGATAAAAATGATACCTCACTCGTGTGGGTGGGTCATGTACCCGCGACAGGCAAGGGCCCAAAACGTATTGAGGAGACATCAAAATGACCTATCACAAAACAACCTGCATTTGCAAGGGGAGTCACCTGGGTTTTTGGCCCAAGGCTCGGCGGCCATCTTGGGAAACTGCAAATCCCACACATTTCTGAAAACTAGACACCCAGGGGAATCCAGCGAGGTATGGCTTGCGTGGGTCCCCCAATGTTTTCCTACCCAGAATCCCCTACAAACCTCAAATTTAGCTGAAAAAATCCCTTTTTTCTCAAATTTCTGTCTGGGAAAGTTCTGGAATCTACGTGGATCCACAAATTTCCTACCACCTAGTGTTCCCCCAGGTCTCCTGATAGAAATGATACCTCACTCGCATGGGTGGGTCAAATACCCGCGACAGGCAAGGGCCCAAAACGTATTGAGGAGACATCAAAATGACCTATCACAAAACAACCTGGTTTTGCAAGGGGGGTCACCTGGGTTTTTGGCCCCGGGCTCGGCGGCCATCTTGGGAAACTACCAAACCCACACATTTCTGAAAACTAGACACCCGGTGGAGTCCAGCGAGGTATGACTTGCGTGGATCCCCCAACGTTTCCCTACCCAGAATGCCCTGCAAACCTCAAATGTAGCTGTAAAAAACCACATTTCCCACATATTTTTGGGTGGAATCACCGTGCCTGCACAAATGTCCTACCCCACAGCGTTCCTCTCAGTCTCCCAAGTAAAATGATACCTCACTTGTGTGGGTGGGGCAAGGGCCTGTGACTGGGAAGAGCCCAAAACATAAGGATTTAGGGTATAGCACCGACAATTCTAAGCGCTACATTTTTTTAAAAATACATTTTTAGCCAATTCTGCATTGGACACCCACACAAGTGAGGTATCATTTTACTCGGGACACTAAGGAGAATTCTGTGGGGTAGGACATTTGTGCCGGCACGGTGATTCCACCCAAAAATATGTGGAAAATGTGGTTTTTTCAGCTAAATTTGAGGTTTGCAGTGGATTTTGGGTAGGGAAACGTTGGGGGATCCACGCAAGCCATACCTCATTGGACTCCCCAGGGTGTCTAGTTTTCAGAAATGTGTGGGTTTGGTAGGTTTCTCTAGATGGCGGCGAGCCCGGGGCCAAAAAACCAGGTGCCCCCCCCAAAATCAGGTAGTTTTGTTATAGGTAATTTTGAAGTCTCCACAACACAATTTGGGCCATTTCCTGTTGCAGCCACTATGCCTACCCACACATGTGAGGTACCATTTTTATCGGGAGACCTGGGGGAACGCTGGGTAGTAGGAAATTTGTGTCAGCCCAGTGATCCTACAACTTTCTTACACAGAAATATGAGAAAAAATTGATTTTTTCAACAAAATTTGAGGTTTGCAGGGGATTCTGGGTAGGGAAATGTTGGGGGACCCACGCAAGCCATACCTTGCTGGACTCCCCCGGGTGTCTAGTTTTCAGAAATGTGTGGGTTTGGTAGGTTTCCCTAAATGGCCGCCGAGCCC
Source organism: Calotriton arnoldi (assembly GCA_963921515.1). Taxonomy (NCBI): domain Eukaryota; kingdom Metazoa; phylum Chordata; class Amphibia; order Caudata; family Salamandridae; genus Calotriton; species Calotriton arnoldi. The sequence goes on from CAWUFW010000401.1 coordinate 3,185,973, forward strand.
GGGGCCAAAAACTCATGGGACCCTCCTTGCAAAACCAGGTTGTTTTGTGATAGGTAAATTTGATGTCGCCTCAATAGGTTTTGGGGCCTTGCCTGTCGCGGGTAGTTAACCCACCCACGGGAGTGAGGTACCATTTTTATCTGGAGACCTGGGGGAACGCTGGGTGGTAGGAAATTTGTGGATCCACGCAGATTCCAGAACTTTCTATCACATAAATGTGAGGAAAATGTGTTTTTTTTTTACAAAGTTTGAGGTTTGCAAGGGATTCTGGGTAACAAAACCTGGTGAGAGCCACACAAGTCACTCCATCCTGGATTCCCCTGGGTGTCTAGTTTTCAAAACTGTATAGGTTTGCTAGGTTTCCCTAGGTGCCGGCTGAGCTAGGTTTCAAAATCTACAGCTAGGCACTTTGCAAAAAAAGGGTCAGTTTTCACTGTGAAAATGTGGTGTGTCCACGTTGCGTTTTGGGCCGTTTCGTGTCGCGGGCACTAGGCCTACCCACACAAGTGAGGTACCACTTTTCTTGGAAGACTTTGGGGAATGCGGGGTGGGTGAAATTTTGTGGATCCAAGCAGATTCCAGAACTTTCCACCACAGAAATGTGAGGAAAATGTGTTTTTTTGGACAAATTTTGAGGTTTGCAAGGGATACTGGGTAACAGAACCAGGTGAAAGTTAGACAAGTCACCCCATCCTGGATTCTCCTGGGTGTCTAGTTTTCAAAAATGTATAGGTTTGCTAGGTTTCCCTAGGTGCCGGCAGAACTAGGGTTCAAAATCTACAGCTAGGCACTTTGCAAAAAAAAAGGTCTGTTTTCACTGTGAAAATGTGGTGTGTCCATGTTGCGTTTTGGGCCGTTTCCTGACGCGGGCACTAGGCCTACCCACACAAGTGAGGTACCATTTTTCTCGGAAGACTTTGGGGATTGCGGGTTGGGTGGAATTTTGTGGATCCACGCAGATTCCAGAGCTTTCCACCACAGAAATGTGAGGAAAATTTGTTTTTATTGACAAAGTTTGAGGTTTGCAACGGATTCTGGGTAACAGAACCTGGTGAGAGCCAGACAAGTCACCCCATCCTGGATTCCCCTGGGTGTCTAGTTTTAAAAAATGTATAGGTTTGCTAGGTTTCCCTAGGTGCCTGCAGAGCTGGGGTTCAAAATCTACAGCTAGGCACTTTGCAAAAAAAGGGTCAGTTTTCACTGTGAAAATGTCTTGTCCATGTTGCGTTTGGAGCAGTTTCCTGTCGCTGGCACTAGGCCTACCCACACAAGTGAGGTACCATTTTTATCGGGAGACTTTGGAGAATGCGGGGTCAGTGGAAATTTGTGGTCCCACGCAGATTCCAGAACTTTCCATCACATAAATGTGAGGATTTTTTTTTTTAACAAAGTTTGAGGTTTGCAAGGGATTCTGGGTATCAGAACCTGGTGGGAGCCAGGCAAGTCACCCCATCCTGGGTTCCCCTGGGTGTCTAGTTTTCAAAAATGTATATGTTTGCTCAGTTTCCCTAGGTGCCGGCTGAGCTAGGGTTCAAAATCTACAGCTAGGCACTTTGCAAAAAAAGGGTCCGTTTTCACTGTGAAAATGTGGTGTGTCCACGTTGCGTTTTGGACTGTTTCCTTTCGCGGGCACTAGGCCTACCCACATAAGTGAGGTAACATTTTTCTCGGAAGACTTTGGGGAATGCGTGGTGGGTGGAATTTTGTGGATCCACGCAGATCCCAGAACTTTCCATCACAGAAATGTGAGGAAAATGTGTTTTTTTAACTAAGTTTTAGGTTTGCAAGGGATTCTGGGTAACAGAACCTAGTGAGAGCCACACAAGTCCCCCCATCCTGGATTCCCCTCAGTGTCTAGTTTTCAAAAATATATAGGTTTGCTATGTTTCCTGTTGGACTTGGCCCTTTGTGGCAGGTTCACCCCTAAACTTTTTGCCTTGTATGTTAGTAGTTTTAAGTCTCTGGGCACTTTAGCACTGTGGTCCAGTGTAAAGTGCGTGCGCGCTGTGTGCGTGTGTGGCGAGACTGGCCTGCCCTCCCATAGAAATGCATTGAGGATGAGTGTGTCAGTGGTAATTCCTGTTATGAGAGGTGCAGCATGGTCAAGTCTAGTATGTCTGAATTCGTGAGATTAAATGCTGCGCAATGGTGTGCGCAGATTTATGGTGACTGGTAGAGAAATGCCACTTCTAGAAGTTGGCATTTCTGTGTGCTCTGTGTCTGCCTGACTGATGTGAATTGCATGTCTGGCTTGTGAGTGACAGGGGCTGGGAGGTGTGTGTGGCTCCAGGAGGGGCAGGGTGAGTCAGCGCAGGGTTGAATGGAGAGATCTCCCTGTAGATGGGAGGGAGGAGTTGCACCTGGGACCTGAATAGGGTAGTGCCTTCCCTCCACAATGCTGGCTCCGCCCCCTGTGGTGCGTCTGAGCACCTAGCCCCCACCTGACAAAGAGGAGAGGAGCTGAGCACAACAAAGTGCTCCAAAGCTCCCCCAAACCAGTTGCATCTGGTTTCCCCCCAAGCCCTGTGCTGTGTCACAAAGGAAAAGGGCATATAAATATAGGGGCTGTGACCCCAGGAAAGTTGTTGTGCTTGTGCTGACTTTGAGGGGACACTCTGCCAGGAGGAACCGCCGCGGGACCCAGCTGCTGTTTCCTGGGAGTCCCTGCGTGCTGGCCTGCCTGGCTGTGCTGTGGTCCCCCCCAGCCCAAGGACTCTTTATTCTGACCTTTTTGGGGCCACTGCTGGAGCTTGTGCTGCTTCTAGTGCCTTGTGAGCGCTTTGCTTTTATTTTGAAGAGCGCGTTGCTCTTTGTTGCTGAGAGGAGCCTGTTTTCCCTGCAGCGCTGAGCTGCGATTGATTTTGAGGGAATCCCGACGTAGGGATTCCCCCGCATTTGTGTGCACTCGAGCGGGAGCCCACCCCGCATTTCTGCATTCCGGAGTGAGGATTCCCGGAGGGAAGCGGGAGCCCACCCCGCACTGCCGATGCGTGGTGGAGCGGGAGCCCACCCCGCTATTGTGTCCTTTTAACGGGAGCCCACCCCGCACTTATGCTTATTTGAAAGCGGGAGCCCACCCCGCATTCGCCAGGAGAGAAATCGCTGCTGAGATCCGCGGCCCGGAAGACAGACAGAGGCCTGTGCCTGGTTGTGGGCGGGGCTAGGCGGACGGCCGGCCAATTGCAGCGCGGCCAAAGAGGAAGCCTGGCCTGAGAAAGGCGGGGCCCCCGTGTACCGGAGGAAGCCCTGCGTGTTGCCCCAAGCGTCAGAGCCTGGCGAGCTCCAACCCCGCGTCTGAGAGAGAGAGAGGCGGGTTTGACGAGATGCCGCCGGACCTCCCCCGCATCCAAGGAGGAAGAGAGAGATCACCCCGGTGAGTGGGGCTGTGTGGGAGCCTTTTGCTTCGGGTGCGTGAGCTGCCCCAGAGGTGCCCCGGTGAAGGGGACACTTTGATGGCCAGAAGAGCCCCGGCGAGAGGGGCCGAGTGGAGCAGTGTGGGCGCTCCCTGAAGCGGCACGGTGGTGCCGGTGCTGATTCCTTTTTGGGGGCAATTTGGTTATAGGAGTCCCGGAGTGGGGCTCCAGAGGCACCGTAGGTGCCAGGGCTCTTTTCGCTTACACAGCTACACCGCGAGAGCGCGGGCAGCTGCAACACGGGGGCATTTTACTTGTTGGTGATAAGAAAGGAGTGAGATACCCTCCCCCACCCCCCAGCGCAGTGCGCACTCTGTGGTTGCTGCCAAGGCAGCCAGGGGGTCATTTGAGAGACCCCCCCTAGAACCCTGATATTTTGGGACAGAAGAGGGCCCAGTGAGTGCCCAGGCCCATATTGCTTATTCACAGCTGCCCAGTAAGTAGTGGGCAGCTGCCACGTTTAGGCTTGTGCAATTGCGCACTCTTATTTCGCTGCTTTTTGCAGCCAGCCCTGACATTCTGGACGTTGGGCATTTGAGCCCCTGGGAGAGGCCAGTTGGCCCAGGGCCAGTTTCAGTGTGTGCGCCCCCGATTGGGGGTACACTGTGTTCATGCTAATTATTGCCTAGTGTGATTCATGCCTGACATGATTTAGGCATCCTATCTTTTATGTTACAGGATCTCGTGCTAAGTTCCTAACTTTACCAGTAGTTACTGGTTGTGTTTTATATTTGTATTTACTTACCTGTTCTGATGGGTCTGACCAGGGCCCGATTGGCCTGGTCCTGTATATAATTCCCCTGTGAATATTGCCTAGTGCCAGTTGGCACAGTGTATATTATGTGATTATGTTTCTACTGTATTTATGACAATACAAAGGCTATTTTTTTATATAACCTTGTGTGGGGTTCCTTTTGTGGTGTGCCCAGTGTGTTGCTGCTGTGTGAGTGTGTTGCGCAAACGCTTTACACATTGCCTCCGGGATAGGCCTGACTGCTCGTGCCAAGCTACCAAGGGGGTGAGCAGGGGTTATCTTGGGTGTGTAACTCCCTTGCCCTGACTAGAGTGGTGGTTTCTGCCTGGCTTTGGCGCAAGCCTTAGCCAACCAGAAATCCCATTTCTAACATTTCCCTAGGTGCCGGCTGCGCTAGGGCCCAAAATCCACAGGTAGGCACATTCCAAAAAAAAGTCAATGCCTAGTGGGCTTTCTGCCGCCCTGGGGAGGGGGGAAATTGGGGGCTATTGCCCCGATATGCCCCCGAGTGGGGCAGAAAGACTGTGGCTATTCTTTTGGGGGGTCTGGGGCATTGGGATGCCCATTCTGGTCAGCCCCCACCCCTGCGTATAAAAAGCCAGCATAATTGCTGGCGCATAGTGGGTTTTCTGCCCCCCCCATCCATCAGGGGCTACTGCCCCCATCTGCCTCCTGGGAGGGGCGGAAAGACTGTAGCAACTTTTTTGGGGTGGTTGGGGGCATTGACATGCCCATTCTTGGCAGCCCCCAACCCGAACTTTGGAGAAAAAAAATCCCTGGTTGCTAGTGGGCTTTCTGCCCCCCCCCGGGGGGGTGCAGATAAGGTGCTATTGCCCCATATGCCTCCCAGGGGGGCAGAAAGACTGTAGCATTTTTTTGAGGGGGTGGGGGCATTGACATGCCCACTCTGGGCAGCCCCTACCTATATAAAAAATAAAATCCCTGGTGCTTAGTGGGCTTTCTGCACCCCCCCCGGGGGGCAGATCAGGGGCTATTGCCCCCATCCGCCTCCTGGGGGGGTACAAAGTCTTTTGTTTTCTTTGGGGGGTAGGGTGGGTGCATTTGCATGCCCATTCTGGGCAGCCCCCACCCCGGGCCTATAAAAAAAATCCCTGGCATCTAGGGTGCTTTCTGTCCCCCCGGGGGGGCAGAAAGACTAGAATTTTGTGGGGGGGGGGTGGGGGCATTGGCATGCCCATCTTGGGCAACCCCCACCCCTACATTCATCGGGGGAAAAAAACCCTGGTGTCTAGTGGGCTTTCTGCCCCCCCAGGAGGGGCAGATTGGGGGCTACTGCCATATTGGGCAGCCCCCACCCCTAATTTGCATTTAAAATAAAATCCCTGGTTTCTAGTGGGCTTTCTGCCTCCCCCGGTGGAGCAGATTGGGGGCTGCTGCCCCCATCTGCCCCCCAGGGGGGGCAGAAAGACTGTAATTTTGCGGTGAAGGGGTGGGGGCATTGGCATGCCCATATTGGGCAGCCCCCACCCCTAATTATAATTTTTAAAAAAATCCCTGGTATCTAATGGGCTTTCTGCCCCCCCGGGTGGGCAGATTGGGGGCTACTGCCCCCATCTGCCTCCCAGGGGGGGCAGAAAGACTGTCATTTTGCGGCAGAAGGGTGGGGGCATTGGCATGCCCATATTGGGCAGCCCCCACCCCTAATTCCAAGTAAAAAAAATCCCTGGTGTGTAGTGGGCTTTCTGCCCCCCGTGGGGGCAGATTGGGGGCTACTTCTCCCATCTGCCCCCCAGGGGGGGCAGAAAGACTGACTGTGCCCCCAAAAAAATGGGGGGAGCAAAGGCCCTTGCCCAAGGGGCCGGTCCCCCCTCCCTGGTGCCTAGTGGGTGGATCCCTGCTTGGGGATCACCCTCCTGGGGTGATCCCCAAGCAGGGATCCACTGGGGAGGGGAACCATTGGAAAGGGGAGATTCTCCCCTTTCTAATGATACCTATCCCGCCTTTCTACGTGCTCAGGGGGCTGAGATAGCCCCCTTAGCACGTAGAAAGCGAAACTGAAATGAGCCTCTTGGCTCATTTCAGTTTTGGTTTCTACTGAAATGACGTCAGCGCGACGTGCGCGCTGATCGTCATTTCAGGGAAACCGTGCATGCAGCCGCGGGAGCTGGGGAAGCTCTTCCCCAGCTCCCGAGGCTGTTGGGGGTTTAAGGGAATCCCTCTGGTGCCCGCACCAGAGGGATTCCCTGTGCCATGTGCGAGGACGGCCGGGGGCCGTCCGACGCACATGAGCACTGGTGCGTCGGACGGCCCCCGGCCGTCTGACGCACCGAAGGGGTTAAAGGATATTTGTCTTGTTTTCAGTTGATATTGGTACGTGTTGTCCTTGTATCAACACACTTGCTTTCTAATGCTTCTCCTGTCTTAACCTTGAATTAATAGATTTGAATATATGGGTTATTTGAGGTACCATTAGTACATAGGATGATAACTACGAAACTGATTAGATTTCTGATGGTTACCGACCGGAAATTAACTATTTATTTAATTTTGTTGATTTTAGATTGACACAGGACACCTATGCATTGATGAGCACTACGGAGTCAGGGATAATCCGCACGAAGAAGTAACACCACTTTGAAACCTCTTCTTTGAAGTATTCGGCTACTATAGCCAAAAAGACTGTGGTTTGTTCTACAATTTATTTCTAGTCTGATTATATCATGCAGTTCCATCTATTGGACCCGCATCCTTCTCTCTTCCTGCGCTCAAGGGTGAAATTGAATTCTGTGTCTGGGTACTTGACCCTCTATCTTTCTATATGATGACCATCTTAAACCTCATTTATTGACTTAAGCAAATTTTGGAACCCATGTACCTATGGTACCATACATTTGGTTTCCATTGATTATTAAAGGGCACTATGGGAGATGGAGTCTTCTATACAGCAAGTAACTAAAGGCACTGTTCCATACTATTTCTTTTTTGTTCATTTCAATTTATCTGTTTAAAAACAATGTATTTTATCAATAACAGACAATTCTGTGTATTGTGGACATTTATATATTAAATTCAAATGAGAGAAATAATTTGTCTACGTTGAGAATGCCCGTGAAACTTGAACGAGCAACTGTTTTCTGTTTTCTATTTTGTTCGTCTGACGTATTTAGCTGCTGAATAAGCTGTTGTGGTCATGTGACCAAGACTCTTGCAACAGTTTCCAGAGTGGCTGGTTCTGGGAAACGTCTTCTTCTGCATATATATATATAGATATATGTATATAAATATATATATCTTTATATATATATATATATATATATATATATATATATATATATATACATATTTTCACTGGAAAAAACAAAGGTTACAAGGACGTTATAGTTAGGAAATGGAATTAAAAAACCTTAGAAATTCACTGAAAAAAACTAAGATTACAGGGACTTTATAGTCATGCTCAAGTTTCACTTGTACCAAACCAGTGAAATTCAGCAGTTATAGTTAGCTGAGCTAATTATAACTCGCGCCCCGCAATGCATTGCTTATGTCCTCACATATTACATCACTCATGACATGACCAGTGGCATCGCTGATGACATCACTGATGATATCTCAAATGACATCACCAATACCATCACTGATGACATCATCCACAGAACCACTCACACCCCTACTCACACCCCCATAAAACCTCTTGTATGCCCACTCACACACCCGTACAACTACTGACATACCCATTCACAGACCTATACCAGTACTCACATACCCACTCAGTCCTCCATAGAGCCACTCACACACCCACTCCCTCACTCATACACCCACTTACACAACCATTCAATCACCCATACAGCCAGTCATACAACCAGTTACTCACCCATACAGCCAGCTACATAACCACACACTCACCCATACAGCTACTTACACATTCACTTATTTGCCTACAAAGTCACACACGCACTCACTGCTCTCGCTCCCATGAAGCGGAGCAGTGTTTGCTATGGCTTGGCGGGAGCAGTGCTCCCGCCAAGCCATAGTAAACTGCAATGTCCCGGGGGTGGGCACCCCGGGACAATGCTGGAGCCAGCCCTGGGGGGTGGGGGTCCCCAAGGTCATTTACGGCTTCACGAGGGGGGCCGCACAGCCCCCTTCAACAAAAATTGAGCCATGGGGAGGTGGTGGTCCGCATAGACTGCGGCTGTGGGGGCCACGTGGCCCTGTATATAATTTAGTATACAGTTGCCCAGGGGAGGTGGCGGTCCCCGGGGCTGCATGGGGAGGCCGGATACCCTATGCATTATTTTCTAATATAGCCCTGGGGATCTGGCAGACCCCAGGGCAGTGGGGGGGCCCACGCCATCATTATTTTTAATTACCCCCAGGACCTGGCCCAACTGGGGGCCTAAATTAAATGAAGCACAGGAGCCCGTGCTTCATATTTTAAAAACATTTCGCCAGGATTCAAGGATCCACTGTGACTCACGCCAAGAATTAAAAAATAAAATGCTTTTTTTGGCCCTTGGGGGTCCCTGTGTTTCTACCCTGCCCCCTTTTCTTTTAAAAAAATCTTTTTTCTTGTGACTCAGTTCAACCGAGTCATAAGATGGCGGCCAACACTTCCTGGTTTGAAGTGATGGCAGCCAATCAGATATCAGGCACGAGATCGGAAGAGTTCACGGATCCACCACGGCCACAGTTGTATATTTGAGAAATCTTTACATTTCTCAGGAACTACTGAACAGATGTACACCATTTAACAAAAAGATTGCTTTCTGGCCCAAGAGCTAACTTTTTGCCATATTTGGTGTAATTCCGTTCAGCAGTTCGGGCTGTAGCTGCGTCAAAATTTCCTATGAAAATTAACATGGAGAAAAAGCGTTTTGGGGCCCCCTTTTTTTCCTCTGCCCCCGCTTAACGGATCACTCTGAAATTTTCAAGAGAGCAGCTGACGTGAACGCCACATTAGTTTTGAAAATTTTGCGAAGATTCGTCAAATCGTGTCAAAGTTATTGGCAAATCAAAAAACACTTTTCCTATGAAACTAGGTCCTAACTATAACTACCTACTGGCGACCGCCAATAGGTAATATATATATCTATATATATATATATATATATATATATATATATATATATATATATATATATATATATATATATATATATATATATATATATATATATATATATATATATATATATATAGATAGATATGATATATATGTATGTATAGATATATATATTTTTATATATATATATATATTTATTTATTTTTACCTTAGTTATAGTTAGGACCTAGTTTCCATAGGAAAAGCATTTTTTGTTTTGCTAATAATTTTCAAAACTATTTTTCCTGTGTCTGCAAAGTTTCGGTGTGATCCGTCCAGCAGTGGCTAATAAAAGGGGGCGTGTCTAAAAATGTGTTTTCCTCCAGCATTTTCCCATAGGGATTTTAGACACGACTAGAGCACAAACTGCAAAACCGAATTACACCAAATTTGCCAGAAAGCTAGATCTTGGTCCAGAAAGACTGCTTTTTGTAATTTGGTGTAAATCTGTTCAGTAGTTTTAGAGTTATTAAAGAAGACAGTTTTATGTATAGCTATAGATGCAAATCCACCGCAGATCAACTGCGGTGGATCTGCGAATCCATGCTCCAACAGCAATGCTGTGGTTGGCTGGTCCCAACCTGAGAGAAAAGTTGCGGCCTCCATTTTGTGAATTGGGACTTGGCTCCCAGGTGGGGAAATAAAATGGATAGAAGGGGTAAGGGTAGAGGTACCCTGACCCCATGAGATTGATGGAAGGGGTCTATGAGGGACCCCTCATGGGCAAGAAATTGCCCAAAAATGTTTTTTTTTGCAGGTGGGGGGATCCACTGATCCATTGTGGTGCTCAACACGCCCCCAGTGTCTGCAATGGATCTGTAGATCCAGACCCCAAATAAAAAAGAATATACCCACTCACAGACCCACTCACACCCCCACACAACCACTCACGCACTCACTGACACATCCATACACCCACTCACACACCACTCACAGATACACACAGCCACTTGCAGACCCATTCATATACCCACCCATCACACAATCACACCCCCACCTACACAACCACTCACACACCTATACAGCCACTCACACACCCCCTTATAGACCGAGAGAACCACTCATTTCCCTACTCACAGACCTATACTGCCACTAACACACCCACTCATACACCTACCCACCATTCACTCACACACCCACTTACATACCCACACAAGCACTTACACACCCATACAGCCACTCACACACCCACACAACCACTCACATACCTACTCACTCACACATAAAGTCACTCACACACCCACACAGCCAGTCACGGCCTCATTCACAGACTTACAGAACCACTTGCACATCCACACAACCAATCCCACACCCACACAGCCACTAACACACCCAAACACATACCTATGTAGCCCCTCACACACCCACACAGTTACTTACACAGTTACACAATCACACACACTTAGGCAGTGATACAGTTGTATACATTGTAATAGGATATGTTTGTATCAAATGTGTTGCGGACTTGTAATGAATGTGTGCTTTCAGTTGGGAAGGATCCATGCATCTGTCGCGGATTTACCTGCAACATAGCCAGAAGACCCCTTATGTGGCTGAGGATCCGCGGCAAATCTGCAGATCCAAGTGAGAAATTAGAAAAAAGGATTTGAAAACAAAAAGAACCAGTGTTTGGGAAAAGGGTTTTCTCTGAAAAGAGCCTTTTTTGTTTATGGTGTGTAGATGATAAATACACATAGAACCGGATGCAGTTTTTTAAGTTGTTTTTTTGATATATTGCATCCCTGTTGAAACGTAAGTTGTTATGGTATGTCGAGCCCTTGTTGTGGTCTCGGAGAAATGCAGAAATAGCATTGACATGTTTCCTGGTTTTCTCTATCTGCGTACAAAATTGGGTTGACCACTGTCACTTCTGTCTTTGGCAAATGTTGGCAGTATGTGGGAAAAGTGACATTCATTTACCGAAGGTATCCTTCATTAGGATTTCTAGTCCTACCCCAGTAATGGTGCCTAGGTCATTTCCACTACAGGGCACAATCATGAGGTCTGGATATTGGCAATCCTCAATGCTTTCAGCCAAAGGCAGCAATTGATTCCACTTTATTTATTTATTTTATTTATTTATTTTATTTATTTATTGTGTTTTATATAGTGCTGGCTAGACCCGAAGGTATCAGAGCGCTTTACATGAGGATTAAACAGTGTTACAGCGTTAAATCAGTTACAGTTACATTCGTTACTAGTGCATTCCAACACATAGAAAAACTAAACCGATGGAGTAAGGAGGGTAATAGGGGGAACAGTAAAGGGGATTGAGTGCAGATCAGGAATTAGCAGAAAGGTCATGGGGTGAAGAACAGTAGGGGACAGTAGATGCAGAGGGAGAGAAAGGAGTCTCAAGGTGATTATGCCCCTTGATGCGGGGGAGGGAAGGGAACACAACGGGGAGACGAGGAAAAACAATGTTCGATGTCCGGCTGGGTAGGTGCCGGCCGAGGGGGTGAATCCCAGATCCAAACTCCTCTATAGCTACATATGATAGCTCCACCGGGTATCAGAAAAAGGCTACTCTGGCTCCGCGATAAGTCCAAACAGTTGAAGATTCCGCCCAGGGGGCAACGTCATAGCTCCATTGAAAGCAGTGTTGAAGAGAGCTGGAAGTCCATAGGGAGGAGACAGCAGCGGAGAAAACGACGAGACCTATGTCCGAAGCAACCCAAGTAATGTGTACATTAGGTAAACCCAGGTCCCTGTCAATGCTACTCTTTCTAGCACTCTCTCTGGCCCAAAACACAAAACTAAGGCCCACAATCCAGACTCTGTCCATTTTGGAGACAAGCAGTAGCAGCACACAGGCAAAGGCTGCAGCAAAACGAGGAAGTTTTGAAGATGAAAGGCTGTTACAATGGAGGACGGCAAGTAAAATATAAAATATCATATTTGATTGTATGTTGGAGATGTACAGGGAATTAAAATTAGATTGTGACTTTAAGAAAAAAAGCAATGAACTCTGTGATTGGCTTTGGGAAAAAAAGTTATGTTGTTTGGGATATGTTTGGAACTGCAAACAGTCAACCACAGTTAATGTGAAGCTAGTCTTGTGAACTTTTGACTAAAAGAGTGTGGGGGAAGGAACAAAAATTCTGCAGTGTGAAACTGAAAAGCAGACTAGAGTACACAAATTGCTCAGTAAGCAGTGCATGTCTTGTAATTGACAATATTTTACTAAATAAAATATAAATGAAAAGCATTAACAGCAGATTGCTCAATGCTTCTCAGGGCTTCCGTGTGGATCCATAGAACTGCCGTGGATTCACACGGTGGGGCGCTGAACCTGCAGATCTGTGAAAAACCTACCAAATTGGGCTTCTTTACAGGGAGCATAGAAAGGGTTAAAAAATAGTGACCATTTAGAAGTAGTGTAACAAATATAAAACATTAAAGGAACTCTGTGTTTTGATAAGTACAAAAGTATGAGTGTGAAAACAGTGGGAAGGGTAGTCATTATTGGTACTTTTCTACTGAAAGTGGAGGAGGATTGCCATATTTCTGACTTGAGATTTGCATTGAAAAACAGATGTTAACAGATATTAAAATGAAAGTTGGACAGCAGCAAAACGATTTTGTTAATTAGATAGTACAACAAAAAAGTATATTTAAAAACCTACAAGTGTATACAAGCTGAAAGCAAATGTGTGGGCCCTAGACACTACAGTAAAAGGCAAAATAGAAAGGAGGTCAGATGAGAACATTAACTAAAGATATAGTGAGCAGCAAAGGAGATAGAGGAATTGCTATACTGAAAACACAGTTATTTTATTAAGTCAGTATGAATGAATGTGTTTGAGATTAGGTGTTGGTACTTGTTTATAGTATGTAATTTAATAATATGTAATTTGCACCCACTCACACACTCAGGCAGGCACTTACACACCCAGTTACACTCCCACAAAAGCACTTATGTATCCACTACTCATCAGTCACACACCCATAAAACCATTCACACACCATTCGCTCACCTATACATCCTCTTACATAATCATTCACATACCCATACAGGCCCTATGACACCCACTCACATACTTATACAGCCAATCATGTACCCAGCACTCAGACAGTAAATTATACATGCACTTACACACCCCTACACCTAGCTATACACCCAGTCACCCACCCCTACAGCCACTCACACACCTATTTACAAAACCATACAGCGACTCACATCTAATCAGACAGCGACAGTCCACATCCACTTATACCCAGACATCACTTATGTATACACCACTAATAGAGCCACTTGTACGCACAGTCACTCACCCACACACCCACTAACACAGCCAGTTACTAATCCAAACAGCCACTTACATACCCATTTAGACACCCATACAGTCACTAACCCACACAGCTACTTACACATCCAGTGACACACCCACAGAGGCACTGATACACTCACTCACATATCCACTCAACCACTCACTCACCCAGTCACCCACCCATACAGCCTGTTATATACTCCTTTATACATCCATACTCAGATACTTACACAGTCGTTTACACACTGACATAACCACTTAGGTAGCTACTCACTTGCTTATAGTATGTTATCTAACAGTATGCAATGTTAAATGTATTCTATATTTGCTTTTCAGATATCTACTTGTGTTTTAAGGGGAATGGACGATGGAACAGTGAGCTAAAATAAATTAACAATTATGCTTGTTGACAGCATCCATAAACTGGGCAACAGATGACATTTTTAGTGAAACTGGCATATGGCATTTGCAACAATGAGTGACCATGTCTTGCAGTATTGGTGAATCAACAGGAATGGTAACATCTGGTCAGGTGGTATAAGGGTCCCATAGATGGTCCAGCTGCTGATGATGATGCACCACCTTCCCTCTCTCTTATCATCCTGTGATACGCCCTTGTATGTATGGTTTTCAGGTGTTTCCTAATAGAGGACATGCCATGTGAATACTTCTTCACCATACGTCTTGACAGTTTTTAACTGCATATATTGCATTGGACACATTTTGGAAGAACTTTCTTTTCTCTTGAAGGGATGGAGATATTTTCAAACATCAGAGGAGTTCTTTGGAGGTGGTAAGTCTTTTTCTTCTTCGTCCTGCTCTTCCCCTTCTCTTCTATCTTCAGCAGAAGACATCTTACCTTTGAAACTCTCTTCTTCTGAAGGAAAGTCAGAAAAATGATGGAGCTGTGTTTTTTAGTTTGTCTCCACAGAGATGTGAAACCCAAATAATTGATTTAGGGTGTGGTTTGCAATGTGGTTGGTGGAAACTTACTGTATCAAATGAGAAGTTGAGGTTTGGGTATGTTTCTAGAATAACAGCAGATTCATGATGGCATCTCTCCGGATCTGCAAATCCATAAAAAAAAGAATGCAAAAAGGAGAAAGACTTTCTGTATTGCATTTATAGAAAGTTTACATGTTACCTTATGTTGATTTTTTAATTGTTACATTTAAAATGTATATTAAGAATAAATGTATTAATAAAACGGATTTATAAACTTGTAAAAATGTATATTACTAAATTGAACTTATAGCTGAAATTGTAGTACAATTTATATTAAAATAAACAGTGAAATTCACTAAAAACCAAAGGTTACATAGACGTTATAGTTAGGGAATAGCATTAAAAAACATAGAAATTCACAGAAAAAAACAAAGGTTACAGGGATGTTATAGTTAGGAAATAGAATTAAAATAAACTCAAAAATTCACTGAAAAAAACAAAAGTTATAGGGATGGTATAGTTACGCTCAGATTTTACGAACACAAAACCATAGAAATTCAGCAGTTATAGTTACTTGAACCAACTCTAACTTACTTCCCTGCAATGAACTGCTTATGACCTCACATATTACATCACTCATGACATGGTCAGTGACTTCACTGATGACATCTCAAATGATGTCACTGATGACATCTTCCAGCAAAGTAAACTTCAATATACTTCATAAAATACCATTAAACTTAAAAAAAAAAAATAAGAAGACATAGGTGAGAGACATAAAGCACAGAGCTCACTGTAACCATACAAACTACTACACTCACTTATCACGTAAACACTCACTTACCAAGTAAAAGAAAGTTTTCAGTGGATAGTCCTGTCTCTTCTGAACCACTACTCTTCACACTAATGACCAAAGTAAAACGTCTAACCATATAGGCTAATCTATTTCAAACCACAACAACATTTGTGAACCTGGAAAGAGGTTATGGTGCAAATGTCAGATTTAAACAAACCACTGCAACATACAACTAGTAGAGTGGTTTTAGCGGACAGGCTACTGTGACACAAACCACTAGTAAAATTATTCTTCATCCTGGAGAAAGGTGTGAGCAGAGAGGTGAGTCTGTTGTAAATGTCTACTACACTGAGTCATCACCCTAGAGAAAGGTCATAGTGAACAGAATAATTAATTGCCATCTACTATTACAGTCATTCATCACATAGGAAAGAGGTCTAAGGAAACTGGTCAGTGTGTCTAAAACAGAACTATATTCAGCCATCACTGTGGACTGTGGAGTGATATCTCAATGAATAGCTTAAACTGTCACAAAGCACTACCATACACATAAATCAGCAGGGGACATGTGTCAGTGTTGAGGCTAGTTTACTGATAAATAGTACACCCACTTTAAAAACAGGATTATAGATCAGGTGACATATGTTATAAATAATATTGATCATTAGTAGTACAGAAGGAATAGTAATTTAATGTATGCAGTAGCTTAGTATATATCTTTAAGTCTAAGAAATGTTTATGAAACACTCGCACTCACTGGATGATGTCATCTGTGATGTCATTTGAGATGTCATCAGTGATGTCACTGACCATGCCATGAGTGATGTAATATATGAGGCCATAAGTAGTGCATTGTAGGGGCGTAAATTATAATTAGCTCAGGTAACTATAACTGCTGAATTTCTATGGTTTTGTGTGTGTAAAATCTGAACCTAACTATAACGTCCCTGTAGCCTTTGTTCTTTTGGGAAATAAATTCCATGGGAAAAGTGTTTTTTGACTTGCATATAATTTTGGCACCGTTTGATAAATCTTCCCAAAATTTTGCAGAAAAAGTGTCCACCTGATTCTAGTGCATGGAAAGATTTGGGGTGACTTGTCAAACAGGGGCTGAGAAAAAGGGCCGGGGGATAAAAAAAAGTGTGTTTCCCATGTTAATTTCCATAGGGATATTGAAAATGACTACAGCCCGAACTGCTGGACGGAATTACACCAGATTTGGCATAAAGTTTGCTCATGGTCCAGAAAGAGCCCTTCTTGTTATTTGGTGCAAATCCATTCAGTATTTTTGGGGATATCAAAGGAAAACCAAATTTATATATCGAGACGTGCAGTTCCTCTGCGAATCCTGCTGATCTCATGCAGAAATCACATTGGCTGCCAACAGTTCAACCAGGAAGTGTTGGAAGCCATCTTGGGACTTGGCCTCAGCCGAGTCCCAAACATAAACATAAAAAAAAGGGATGGGGGCAGGGTAGGAATACCCGGGCTCCTTAGGCCTGGTTCTGGGGACCCCCAGGCACCCCGGGTGGGCCAAGCGTATACTAAACAGATGGGGAGGGGGGCATGCGACCCCCCCTCCTCAAGGGCAGTTTAAGCTCCGGGGACCACCACCTCCCTGGGGTTTATTTTAATACATTTTATACATTTATTAACTGGAGGCGGGGAGCTGGCAAAGACGGCAGGGGCATTGAGGTTCCTCCCATGGTCCCCAACAGAGCATATTAGGTGCCCCGGGTGGGCTCCAGGGCACCCAGGATGAAGAGGCAGGGGCCCAGGGGATGGGGTCTACCGGTACGAAATCGGCCCATGGAGGGGGACCACCCGGCCTCCCTGCCTCATTAAGTTTTAGCAGGGCCCCAAGGGATGGGGTCCCTGGGGTCAAAAACAGCCCGAGGAGGGTGACCATGCGGGCCCCTCCATTTGCATAATTTAAAAAAAGAGAGAGAGCATGGTTCTCCCTTTTAATTACCCTGAGTATGCAAATACCCAAATCATCTGCAAGCTCCGCTCGTTTGGCCCGATCCTGTTTTCCTTAATAGTATGCAAAGGTCTTCCCGTCTTTTCCCACGTTGATGGACAGTGTACCCCGAGTGTGTTTCCCACCGATTTTGGTGATGCATTCTTGATGCAGAGGAATACAAGGACATCTCCACCAAACAAAGAAGCACTTACTTCATATATTTAAGAGGAAGTACCCCTGTTTGGTGGAGAGTCACCTCTTTGTAGTCTTGTCCTCTTCTCGTGACAAGGATTTATGTTATCACAGATTTGTGGATGAAGATGCTGCAGGAACAATCCCATTGCCGAAATCACATGTACAGAAGGTCACTGAAGACATTACCTTGTGGTCCTTTACGCCGCTGTAGTGCAGAATATGCACTAGACATTTATCCAGGGAGATAGCACTTACTAAGTAATCAGTAGAAAGTACTCTAGTTGGGTAGACATTTTTAGCAAAGCTATGGACTCTTCTTGGAAAGAATGAGGTTCCATTCTGGCCCTGATGTTCACATTAAACCACAACAGGAAGCACTTACAAATATAAACACCGCAAATGCCCCCGTTGAAGCTTCACTTCTGTATAGCGCAAATGATCCTAACTTCTTGGGCTTGGCGAAGGCAAAGCAAGTGTGTTTCCTCTCGTATTCCACATTGAAAAACAATCTGAAATTCTTAATGGAGGTAAATGCATCGTTGATCTATTGGAGCACAATCTGATCTGTAGTAACTGTATTGAGGGGTTTCTTTCTTGTCTTGACAGAAGAGTCCATGTTTCTCCCTTTCAATTACCCAGAGTATGTAAATGCCTGAATCATCTGCAAGGTCCGCCCATTTGGCCTGCCCCATTTTCCTTAGTAGTATGCGAAGGTCTTCCCTCCTTTTCCCACGTTGGAGGACAGCTTACCAAAAGGCCTCAGAGCACGTTTCCTGACGATTTTGGTGGCACGTTCTTGATGCAGAGGAATTTTGAGGACATCTTCTCCAAACAAACAAGCACTTACTTCATATAGTTAGGAGGTAGTACCCTTGTTTCGTGGAGATTCCCCTCTTTGTAGTCTGTTCTCTAGGCGAGGATTCATGTTATCACAGAATTGTGGATCGAGATGCTTGAGAAACAATCACATTGCTGAAATTACATGCACACAAAGTCAGTGGAGACATTTCCTCATGGTTCATTGTGCAGCTGTAGTGTAGAACATGTACTAGCTGTTACCCAACAAGGTAGCACTTACTAATTAACTAGTAGAAATACTCCAGTTGGTTAGATATTTTTTTACAAAACTGTGGACACTTGTTGGATAAAGGGGTGGGTGAGGTTCCGTTCTGGTGCAGTCACTCACACAGCTACTGACACAGTCACACAGACACTCAGACACCCACTCACACACCTATTCATCCACTCTCACATACACTCACAGACCCACATAGCCAATAATATACCCAATCACACACCCATACAGCCACTCACACACCCACTCACCCACAAACCCACTAACACAGCCACTCACAAACACATACAGCCACTCACACAGCAACTTACAGATCTTTACAGCCACTCACACATTCACTCACAGACCCATACAGCCACTCAAAACCGATCACCTACCCACTCATAGACTCATACAACCACTCATACACCCACTTACAAATCCATACAGCTACTCACAAACCCACTCACAGACCCTTACATGCACTCACAAAACCAGTTACACATCTACATAGCTACCCATGCACCCACTCACAGACCCATACAGCCACTCACACATCCAGTCACTGACCCATATACCCACTCACACATTCAGTTACTGACCCATATAGACACTCACATACCCACTCACACAACTAAAATAACATTTAAAAAACATAGAAGTTCACTAAAAAAATTAAAGGTTACATGGACATTATAGTTAGGAAATAACATTAAAAATTTAGAAATTCACTAAATAAACAAAGGTTACAGGGACGTTATACTTAGGAAATAGAATTAAAAAAACGTTTTAGTTAGGCTCAGATTTCACATGTACAAAACAAATGAAGTTTAGTAGTTATAGTTACTTGAGCTAACTATAACTTACACCCACGCAATGCACTGCTTTTGGCCTCACATATTACATTACGCATGACTTGGTCAGTGACATCATTAATAACATCATTGATGACATCTCAAATGACATCACTGATGACATTACTGATGATATCATCCACAGAAACACTCATATACACAATGACACCCCCATACAACCTCTCATACACCCACTCACACACCCACACATCCACTGACATACCCATTCACAGACCCATACAACCACTCACACACCCACTCACTTATCCTTATAGCCACTCACACAGCCACTCACTCACCCATACAGCCACTCAACGCAACCACTGACTCACCCATTCAACTACTCACACACACACTTACACACCGACACAACCACTTAAATACCCATTCACACATCTATACAGCCAGCTACACACAAGCTCTAGCCGCAGTCCGTGCAGGTAACAGCGGTGGGGCAGTGGGGCCACGTGGGGGGATTTCGAAGGATGATACCAAGGGAAAATTAATTATTTATTTAATTTCCCCTCAGCATCGTCCCTCAAAATCCCCCAACCCGGCCCCACCACCCAACTGCTATTACCTGCACGTACCGCGGCTGACCAGCTCACTCACCCATACAGTCGCTCACAGAGACACACACTCCTTAATACACTCACTCACACACCAAGTCTCTAAACCAAATGCCCACTCAAACACCCATTTACTCCCCCATACAGCCACTCATACACCCACCCACCCATACAGCCAATCACACACCTACTCACACACACATAAAGCCACTCATACAACCACTCACTCACTAATTTAGGGACTCACACAGCCAATCACTCACCCATACAGCCACTCACACACCCACATATTCACCTATACAGCCACTCACACATCCACTCACATACCATACAGCCACTCAGACAGCTGCTCATATACAAATTCAGACACTCACACAGCCACTCACATAATATATGTTATAAGTAGAATGAATGATTAGTAGTATGCAAAGTTTACTAATTTAATTTATGTAGTAGCTTGGTATGTATGTTTAACACTCATAAACGTTTATAAAATAGGGGGCGTGGCTTGGAACGTCAAGATGGCAGTCACACTCTAAGAGTGCTCCGGACCCCTCCATCATCCGCCCAGCCATCCTTAAACATTGTTGCAGCTAACGCACCCCAGAGCCTGGTGATACCCTGCTGAACTGGTGCCAAGCGACCCGGCAGGAAGCGGAGCCGCTGGGGGGTCAGGGGCACCATCTGCTGAGGCCCGGACCCGGCCGCCTGCACAAGATGGTGGTGAGGCCCACTTACTGGAACTACGAGGCCTGGCCGGTGGCGTGAGACGTGGCCTGCTGGAGCGTTCTGAGACCCGAACCGATTGGATCGGGGCAGTCTCCCCGCTGTGGCCCCCTGAGCCATGCAAGATCCACACAGCAGTGCACCGGGACATGGAGGCAGGGCCCGGTTCTGGCGCAGACACTGCCTGAGGAGAACACCGCCGCGGCTGAGGAGAGAACCTGAAATCTGCCTGAGGCTTCTCCGTTGTGCAGCGGTGAGTGGAGATCGAGGGCCGGAGTGGTGCCCCAGCCGTGGCCCGGACCGGATTGCACCAGACGACTGCATCGGGGCTTCTGCCGAGGGCCGACTGAGAGGTGCCCCGGGACCTGAGGCTCAGGCGGCTCCGGAACTGGGGCCGACGCGACTGGCCCGGTGGAGGCTTAGTACCTGTTTCCCGGTTGTCGCGCACGCCGTGCCAAAGGCCCAGGTGGGTCTGGGGACGAGCGGCCTGGGCCCGGACTTAGGTGAAGGACCAAGGGGTGCTCCGGAGCACCCGGGAGCACCCTGAGGGCAGCTACACAGCGGGCAGGGGACCCAACCGGATCTGCGGGTGCTGAGACAGCCCTAGGAGTCCGATGCTTGGGCCCTGCACCCAGTATTGAAACGGAGGCCAGCAGACCTACAATGACCTGATTGGTCCTGTGATTTCCACTGGAGTGCCTGATGATTGGGGGCCCCCAGAGAGGGCCTGAGAAGTGACCTACCTGACATGGGCCTGGAGACCGGATGAGGCGGGAAGATTGAGGGTGTCCCAGCGGACGGCGGCCTAGTGCGCAGTGCGAGGAGAAGAAGAGGCCGCAGCGGTGATCCGGCAGTTGGTGGCTGATCTCCCCTCACTCCCCCAGGTACTCCGGTAAGCAGTTGGGCAGGGATTGATGCCCAGAAGAAGGCGCAACCTTTCCCCCCCCATGGTGTCCATTGACTGGCTTAACCATCCGGAGGGGCCTAACCCGGAGTGGTAACCCCTAGGGTCTTCCTGCTTGCTGTGGCTGCGGACACCTCCTGTGGGCCCCCCATGGCCGCCACGGCCCGGGAATGCAGACCACTGAATAGAGGCCTCACTTTCCGACCTAAATAAGATCCTGCAACGGGCTCGCATCAAACTCAGCCCCTCTTTAAATCTATGCCTTGACTGTAGTGTCTGGTGCCTGATCCAGTGGCCCGGCTGAAGAAAAGAAGCCCCCGGGGGGACCCTGGTGGAGCCGGAGACCGAACTGAGCCAAGGCCCAATGCTCTAATCGATCACCAACACTCCCCGAGAGGGCGGAATTGGACGGGCTGACGACTGGAAGATTACTGGGATCCAGAAATTCTTCTACCGCCTTGTTTTTGTACCACCACCCACTGGACGCAGTGGGGCAGATCCCCGACCAATGGGCCTGGACGCACCCCTCTCCCACCCATAGTCCAGAGCCATATAGGGCACTTTTCTTCTTTGGATGCACCAGGCCACACCGTGAGGTACCGGGCACCGGCTGAGTGGACCCAGTCATCACCATGGGGAAAGACCGTGGACCTAAGCCTCCCCCAATGCAGACCAAGATGGACCAATATACGACTACCGAATCGGGGGCAGCGAGCGGGCCCACAGAGAAATCCACCCCCACTGTGGCTGACCTCAATACAATTCTGCAAGCAATCAGCGCCTCAAAAACCTCGGTCGAAAACAAAATTGGCAAAGTCCGGGTAGACATGGCTCTCCTCCGACAAGACCTAAGCAACGAGACGGCCCGGATTAAAGAGACTGAATCCTGCATTTCCACAGTTGAAGACGACGTTCACCAGCTAAAAGAACAGGTCGCAAGTCTGCAAACCCACACCAAGGAGCTGCACAAAAGAGCAGAAGATGCCGAAAACAGGTCGAGGCGTAATACCTCTGCCTAGTGGGATTCCCGGAGGGATCAGAACAGGGGCAAATGAGCAACTTCATTGAGCAGTGGATAAAATCCTGGATGTCCAAGGACTCCCTCTCCACATGGTTCGCGATCGAACTGGCCAACCGCTCTCTGGCTCCAAGACCCCCACCTGGAGCACCGCACAGGCCCATCATCGCCAGGACCCTTAATTTCAAGGATAGAGACTCCATCCTAAACAAAGCGCGCAACCAAAAATCTCTGTCATACCAAGGACAACCAATAATGATCTTCCCAGATTACACACGGGAGATCCAGACTCAAAGACGATCGTTTGTTGAGGTGAAACAGAAACTGCGCGCTCTGGACCTCCAATACAGGTTTCTCTTTCCGGCTCGCCTTCGTGTGGTGTTTCAGAATAAATGTTTAAACTTAGGTTTGTTTGATGATTGCGGAGACAGAAACTGACTATATACTACTGACTACAGAAACAAGAATCGGTGGTATAAATATAGGGATCTCGGCGCTCCAAGTGTGAAGTCACTAAATATCTAAATTTGTATATAGTTGAACGGTGCTGTAGGGTGGAGAGAACCACCAGCCTCCCCAAATCTAGTGGCCATAGGCTACAGAAATACGTATTAGCAATCCCCTGCACACGTTAAAGATTTCAATTCTGGACAGCAGTGGCACATGTAAGTCCAAATTCAATACAAAATAGGTAGCACAATAAAAGTTCCTTTTTTCTTTATTTCTTGTCTTCAGGTTTCTTTTTATTCACACAAGATCTTAGCCAGCCAACACGTGTTTCGTCGCCACTGTGGGAATACAAGCCAGCAACTTTTTCAAGGATAAGTAAAGATATAAAGTAAACCATCGATGTAATAGCATCTTGGCATGTAATGTTACATATACAAGCTCATTAAAACCATCACCGTGTATAATTACAAAAGGTGTGGATCACATTTTTGACAATATGATAACAACATTCACCTCGTGAAACACAGCAAATACAATTACACAAATGACCAAGTATGCAACACACAAGAAGGTCTGATGCGCACATATTCCGAAATTAGCAGAACTAACTAATGGTAAAATGTGCGTGTATTTAGTTACTACATGAACATATATCACCATTATTCAGTATCCTGTGTCCAAACATTGGACCAGCCAAAGTTGTGACATGATTTCTTGTGCCAATTATCAACATAAAGTACCTAAGTGCTTAACTATGCAATGCCCAAAACGTGCTCAAACCCGAAATAATCGCCGGCACTATGCCTTACACCCTGCTGTACGAATGGGTGATCACTAACCTCTAATGACTCTTGTTCTCAACAATCTGTACAACAAGATAGGCAAGGTATAATATAGTAAATGTGTAGAAAGGCTACTACCCTGAATGTACACAACAGGAATTCTGCATGTCATGAATGAATTCATCATGGTGAACCTACTTCATGTGTGGTGATAATTCCAACCCACACGACCCTCCGGCGTGGGTAGACGTACTAACTTCCAAGCTGTTCAGAAAAAGACCACCGAAATATGGGTGTGTTGTTCTGTAAAACAAGGAGGTATAATTCAAACCCATATCAATTACTGGTTTCTAGTATCTCATATATTCCTATGATACCGGTCGGACCGTTTCCAATCGCTCCTATATTATTGAGTTAATCTTCCCAGACATACTGTTTATCTGAACTTTATATTCGTCAATCTATTCCCGTCAGCACCATTCACTCATACTAACGCCACTCAAAATTGTAGTGAAAAAATCCGCTTATCAATCACAGTCATGTCAATTAAGGTTTCCAGTACCTCATGTAATTACATGAACTGGTTGGACCGTTTCCAATCACTCCGTTATAATAGTGGACATCCACCTCGACATACGGTTAACAGGACGCTTTTTCCGTGAATAGCATTCCCGTCAGAAACATTCTCTCATCCCAACGCTACTAAATACACAGAGAAAGTACCAGCTAATCCATCGCAGCCATTTCAATTCCTAGCCAGATATTACGTCCTGGCTCAAAATCGCCCAAACTGGTGTACTTCTTACCGCGTTTCTTCTTATTCAAAAGCGAAACGTCCTACGCCGGTCCCTCGAGTACGAGAAGGATTCTTTCAATTCCAGCAATTCAAATACTTCCACTTCTGGTCACGTGCAAATAAACACTAAAGACAGACTCGCCCGCAATCCCTAATCAAGGCGCTCCGTCTTGGACAGTGTTCAATCGTAACAATACTCCACTGTTCTCGCTATTTGTTACCCATACATTCCGACTGATAACGGATTGACAGCAGTTCCCAAATACGCAGCCGCCATCTCTGAATAGTTATATGGTTCACATTGCATCAATCGTCTCACAATAAGGAAGAAATCATTTTCTGATCTTTGACATACCATGGATTGAGTCAGTATCATTGTCCTAACATGATACTCCTCCCTAATATATAAAGCGGCGCTCGTCCCAACATGAAATACGGTACATCACCATTTATGGCTCACACAAAATCTATAGAACAATTAGGAGCTCAGAATCTGCCAATTCCTCTAAGTTGACCAAATTGTCAAATCCATAATCTGACCAATCTATATAACCATAAAACCAAAATAAGGTCCAAATCCGTCGATTAAAAAATTAAGAGAATTCACAATTCCATAATCTAACCAAACACGCTACAATCCACCCATTGATTATCAATCAAGTCACCAGTGAGAATACTTAATAAGGGTGAAGGAATATGTGTAATGTCAGAGACACTATCTCGAGTAGTCAAACCTCTAAATCAGTGACTATAATAGTTTTGGCATCAGTATGCTGTAAGAAAACACATTATATCAGAATGGATTAACAGATCAGATTGTGAATCAAAGTACGAAGAGTAAAATTGAATACATACTATCATCCTATATATTGCATAATCACAGACAGCTAGATGATTTAGTCAGATATTATCTACCCAAGAAGTAATGCAATTCCTGATCTAAATTTAGGCCCATTTCTGTGGACCGTAGCTTAAGTATCCAGGAAGCCTCACTCCTGCGTAAAGTTAGCTCTCGATTTCCGCCCCTAGGATGTCTCAGGGTCTGATCAATCCCATAGTATATGAAATCTTTGGGCCCGATTCACAGAACTAACTTAAGACAAAATCCTAAACTTACTACCATTTTGGTATTCACAGAAGGCACTTGCTCATTTTGGTATTCACAGAAGGCACTTACTCATTTTGGTATTCACAGAAGGCACTTACTCATCAATGAGTAAGTGCCTTCTGTGAATACCAAAATGAGTAAGTTACTCAAAATGAGTAAGTTACTCATTTGGTATTCACAGAAGGCACTTACTCATTTTGGTATTCACAGAAGGCACTTACTCATTGATGAGTAAGTGCCTTCTGTGAATACCAAAATGAGTAACTTACTCCCCGCCAGTGCCCCAGTTTTTAACTGTTACAGCGAGTTAGGAGTATTATGCATCTCAGATCTAATTAAGGTACAACCTGTGCTGCTTTGGCACAGAATTTGGACCTCTGCTAGCACAAGTCTAAACAAGGAAATCCTAATCGACGCAATGAAATTAGATCATGCCAGCAAGATTATTTGGCTAAAGTACGTAAAAAACTTTATGCAGGATATTGGACACCCAGAGTATTTTTCCCTACCTGAAGAAATAAATTCCATACATCGGAAGGAACTCCAAAAAATCTGTATGACCTTTCTGGAAGAAAATAGGTTAGCTCTGGAAATGAACAAATCTACGGTGGTTCAGCACCAAATAATTACCATAACGTATAACATCCAACCGTACCTATTATGTATTACAGGGGGATACGATAGGTACGTGCTAACACTTTTTAGATTTGGGACTTTCCATCGCTTGATTAGCCACCCAGATATTAACAACTGGTCAAGGGAACTCTGTCCGTGCCCCTGCGACAATATCTCTCCACAAACAACGATCCATGCAATCTTATTCTGTAAATTTTATGCAAACGAACGGCGTAGATGGATTATACCTCTTCTAAAACGGGGGGGATGGAGACAATGCCGCCCTGCTTTTTTGTATTTACAGATGTTGGAAAATTGCTATTGCATTGGAATTATGGCGGGTTTCCTAAAAAGCATACTGAGAGCAAGAAAGATTTTAAATGCTTAAAAGTCAGATGGAAACATGGGAGATGGGAAAATATGAGATGTTTTACTCCAAGCACACAATTTGAATTGTATTATTCTTACGCAATAGAAATAGCTATAGTATAATGAATTGTTTTTATGAATTTGTACAAATGTATGCCTATTACTGTGTTTTTAGATGTGAGATGAGATGTTTTTTAATTGACTGCTTTTATGATTTTTAATGCCTAAAATCGAATAAAGCTCGTTTTGATTTGATTTGATTTGAGTAACTTACTCATTTTGAGTAACTTACTCATTTTAAGTAACTTACTCATTTTGGTATTCACAGAAGGCACTTACTCATTGATGAGTAAGTGCCTTCTGTGAATACCAAAATGAGTAAGTGCCTTCTGTGAATACCAAAATGAGTAAGTGCCTTCTGTGAATACCAAAATGAGTAAGTGCCTTCTGTGAATACCAAAATGGTAGTAAGTTTAGGATTTTGTCTTAAGTTAGTTCTGTTAATCGGGCCCTTTGTTCTTATTCTGGGACGTACACTGTGCTATGTGTGCTGCGATAGGGTACCTTACGTCTCCCTGCTTAACAGCTCTCATGTGTTCCCCAATTCGTTCTCGTAAGGTCCTAATCGCGCTTCCTACATATTTTTTGCTACATCTGCATTCAATCACATACACAACATATCGGGTGCTACAATTTATATTCGACATGATCTTATATCTTTTTGTCTCCTGGGCCACTGAAATGTGTTTTCTTCTGGCTTGCCCACTTACACGCAACACAATGCCCACAACAGAAAAATCTATTGTGTGTGGTGTTAACCAATTCGTAGCAATTCTGGCCCCTGATTAACTCGGACTCAACAGGTTCCTGAGGCAAACACCCCTCCTATATGTAATATCCGGTCTAGTATTGACAGATCCACTCAGCGATCTATCTTCCTTCAGAATATGCCAATGCCTATTCAGACTCTGTACAAGTACTCTAGACAAGGTGTTATAGTATGTCACCATCTGTATTTTGTCATCCTTCCTATTCACTTTGGTTCATTCTTTCAAGGTGTCCTGTCTCTTCACCATTGCAATCCTCCTTCTCGCTTTCTCTAGTGTATGTTTGTCATATCCCCTTCTTTTGAAACGGGCCATCATACTGCTTGCACATTCTGCAAATTCTGGGTCGTAGCTGCAATTGCGTCTAGCCCTAATCAATTCTCCATAGGGAATCGCCTTGATCTGATGTGGGCGGTGTGCGCTAGCATCATGGAGTACAGAATTGCATGCTGTCGTCTTTCGAAAAAGTCTATTATGAATCTGATTATCTTTAATGTACAATTCTGTGTCAAGAAACGTGATCTTCTTTTCACTGTATTCAAATGTAAACTTGATATTGCAATCATTGTCATTCAGGTGCCCGAAAAAGTTAACAAGTTTCTCAGTGCTACCTGTCCATATCATGAGGCAGTCATCAATGTATCTCCCCCAAAATAGGATTGAATCACTCCATTCGATGCCCCTGGAGCTCCAGATCCACGTCTCCTCGAACCAACCCATGAAAAGGTTGGCATACGAGGGAGAGAATCTGGAGCCCATGGCAACTCCCTGTTTTTGCTGGTACCATTTATCCTTAAATAGGAAGACATTATTGTCTAGGATCAACTCTATCATGTCAATCAACATTTCTGTATGATCCCATGCACTGGCAGATCTGACACTCAACATGCTCCTAACTGCACGGAGTCCACAGTCTCTTTTTATACTTGTATATAGCGCCGTCACATCTAATGTCACCAAAATCATGTTCTCTTCCCAAGGAAGGTCCGATAGAGTTCCCAATATATGCTTAGTATCCCGGATGTATGAGGGTAAGTTGCTCACCATAGGTTTTAGAAAAATGTCAACGTACTCTGATATCCTCTCAGTGGGTCCATCATTCCCTGAAATGATTGGTCTCCCTGGTAGAAACGGGAGGTTTTTATGGATTTTAGGCAACGTGTATATACACGGGTATCTAGGGCGATCAACTTTCAAATACATCACTTAATCCTCATCAAGTAGGCCCATACCTTGCCATTGCTTCAGATATCTATTGATATGGTCAGTCAGTGACCATATGGGATTCCGGGGAAGCTTCTCATAACATTCACAGTCACTCAGTTGGGAAAGAATCTCATGTTCGTAATCTGTACGCTCCATGATAACTATATTTCCCCCCTTGTCTGCTTCGCGAATGATAATATTATCATCCCTCATTAGATTTTTTAAAGCTAGTCTCTCCCTCTCAGTCAAGTTGTCATTACCAGTAGGGGTATGTCTCTTCTTATCAGTGTATTTATCCAGGTCTGAAAGAACTAACCAATGGAAAATGTCTATGTTGTTCCCTGTGTAGAGTGTTGGTGTCCATTTGGATTTTTCTTTCAACCCACTGGAGATAGAAAAATCACTAACCACATTCAAATCTCTCATGACAATATTCGCAGTTATTACCTCGTCCTCACAATCTGTTAATGACAAGAGTAACTTGGTGTCTATTATATCCTAATTGTATGTTCACTCGATTCACACATACCATATTGTTTACTCGATACTTTATTTTCAGAATTAGACATAG
Source organism: Calotriton arnoldi (assembly GCA_963921515.1). Lineage (NCBI taxonomy): Eukaryota > Metazoa > Chordata > Amphibia > Caudata > Salamandridae > Calotriton > Calotriton arnoldi. The sequence continues at coordinate 3,215,221 of CAWUFW010000401.1, forward strand.
GAAAGTGCTTTTTGATTTTAATCCGCCTTACAAATTTGTATAAATCGATTTTCATGTCACATATATTTCCAATATTGCTTGGGCAAAAACCCAACCCTTTTTTCAAAAGAGACACATCATCATTGTTGAGACATTTGGTGGACAGATTCACAACATCAACATCCCCTATTTCTTCTGATTCCCTGATCTGGTCCTCATCCCTGGTCGTTCCTCTCCTATTGCCCCCTCTCTTTCCCCTCCTTGTTTTGGCCCTGGAGCGGGGCGTCTGTTCAGTTCTCTGTTGCCTTTCTTGATTCTTTGTACCTCTATCTGGCTCTCCGCCACTAGTAACAGGTGTATCTATAGAAGTAGCACTAGAGCTTACTGATAGCCCTTCTTCAACTTTATTCTGATCATCTTTCACTATCAAGTAGTCATATTTTTGGCGAAAGTAAAGATTCTGCCATTTAGGTAGTCAAACTCATCTCTTTTCAATTTCTTGGATTTTCTTTGTTTTATCTCAGATAAGTGACGTTGCATTACATCATTTAAGATGGCATAGTTTTTTTCAGTTGCTTCTGCGAGATTTAATTGTTTGATCTCTAGCTCTAAAACTTCAATTTCTTTTTGCAATTTCGTAGCCTTTCTATCACAGTTCTCGATGAGAATACCCATCTATTTGTTGGAATTATTTGTCAGTTCCTGTTCCTTTTTAAAAAAAAATTTTTTTTAATTCTTTATTGACCTTATCACAGCTATAACCAAATCAGACTAAACAAAAATAGATTACAAATGTTATCCAAAGCTCCCCCTGAAGCCCCTCCCCACCCATGGCTGACCAGTGGTTAATAGGTTCAATTTCATTGTCAGATATTTACAGGAAAAAAAAAGAATTGCATAAAATGGAAATACAGAGCAAGATATTTAAAGTTCATTATTCACAGTTCAGATAGGAGCAGTTCGTTAGAGGAGCCCAGATAGCCAGGCCTTTAGCTTTCGATTTGCGGCCTTTTGTAGAGTAAACGGCTTTTTCGAATCTGTATACTGAAAGAAATCTTTCAAACCACTGTTGACCTGTTGGAGGAATAGGATCGAGCCAGTGAGTGGCTAAACATAACCTAAAAACTGTAGAAGCAATAAATAAAAAGGATTGGTTTTGACTCGAGGAAAGAGAACCTCCTACCCCTAATACAATCAATTGAGGAGTCAGATCAATTTCCCTGCCCAGCATAGTCGTTAAAATGCTACCAACCCTTAATTTCAAAGTATCTAAAGCAGGACATGTGGCGAACATATGAACACTGTCTGCTGCTGGAGACTGGCACCGAGGGCAGATGGAGCCTGCTCCTCTACCCCATTTGGCAATCTTAGCAGGCGTAATATACAGGTTAAACCACATTTTAAAACATTGTAATTGTAAATTAGTCGCCATAAGTGACGTCTGGGAATCTTCAGTTTCTCCAGGTTCGCTCCCTAGCAAATTTTGCCAGTGATCTATATGTTTGGTTAGGTCATCAGGTAATAAGTCAATTAGCATTTTATACAATCCCCCTAAGGTGCTTGAGCCTTTAAGTACTTCATCCATCAACTTCACCCGGGAGAAGCCAGAGGCTCCCCCCAGCTTTTTACTTATAAAGTCCCTTATTTGGAGGTATTTAAAAAACTGTTGATTATCTAGCCCAAAGTTATCCCTTATGACATCAAACAATAATAGGTCAGACTCGTTTGTAAGATCACCAATTATTCGTACTCCTTTATCATACCAATGCTTCATATGACCATCATTAAAGATATGTGGAAAGCTGTTATTCCTATATATTGGGGTATAGGCATTAAAACGTCCGAGCCCGAGTTTTTTTCGGACCGAAGTCCAAACCTTAAAAGCACAGATTAGAGTTTTGAATTTGACCCATTTAAAATAATTAAAGTCAATATGCCGTAGAAGGCACCCTTTAGCCTCAGTTCCCAAAATCAACTCATAAACGGAAACAGAGGAGCCCACCCTCATTAAATCCTCTTTCTCATTAAGCAATGTCCCTATTTTCTGTATCATCGCCGCCCAATGATAAAATTGAAGATTAGGTACTGCCCACCCCCCTTTGTCTCTAGGCAGAGTTAGTAATTTAAGTGCTCTTCGGGGGCGACAGTTAGCCCAAATAAATTTAGAAAAAAGTTGGTTCATTGAAACAAACCAGTCGTTACAAATGGACAAGGGAATAGCCCTTAAAAAGTATAAAATCTTTGGCAAAAAAATCATTTTGATGACATTGCATCTCCCTACCATTGTAAGCTTAAGATTTTCAAGGCGGCCAAACTCAGTTTTAAATTTAAAAATTAGGGGATTTAAATTATTTTCAGTAATTTTGGAGACATCTGCTAAGATTTCTACGCCCAAATAAACTGCTTTCTGGACCACTCGTGCGTCATTTATCTGAAGACCATTACCGGTCAAAATCTGGGTTCTGTTTTGATTTAAACGATAGCCCGATAATTTCCCAAAGATATCCGCTTCTTTCTCAATCTCGACTAAAGCGTTCACGGGATTTGAAGTAATTATGGCGAGATCATCGGCATACGCCAATATTTTTGTGCTACCCCCAATGTTCTGCACTCCAACAATCAAATCGTTAGCTTCAATCCTTCTAACAAGCGGATCTATATAAAGTGCAAACAGTAGGGGTGAACAAGGGCACCCCTGCCGGGTCCCTCTACTGATAAATAGAGGGTCCGTCATCTCCCCCATGATTGAAATTCGTGCAGTCGGATTTCTATACATTGATTTGATAGCCGTGATAAATTTTTCTCCTAGCCCTTTATCTTTTAAGGCTGCCCATAAAAAAGACCAGGAGACCCTATCAAAGGCTTTCTCTGCATCGAGCAGGATAAGCCCGATAGGGTCCCTGGCAATACCTGCCGCATCAAAAAGCGTAATAACCCTCTGGATGTGGTCTATTGTACTACGTCCAGGTACAAACCCGTGTTGGGTTGGGGAAACTAATCCCTTAATATAGGCCGCAAGGCGAGCAGCGAATATCTTAGCGTATATTTTAATGTCGCTATTTATTAAAGTAATAGGGCGGTATGACCCCATTTCGTTAGCTGGCTTTCCTTTTTTAGGAAAGACAACTATATTAGCTGCTTCCCAAGACTTCAGAACCCCGCAACCTTTCTGGGCATTTAAGAAGACGTGCTTTATTATTTCCTGAAGGGAAGAAGCGAAGATTTTATAAAACTCGCCAGGTATAGCATCTGGTCTTGCTGCCTTGCCATTTACCAATGAGCAGATAGCACCGTGGATCTCCTCTGTTGTTATTGGAGATTCTAAGGCTTCTCGCTCTTCTGAAGTTAGTTTCTCCACTGGAACTCCAGCCAGAAAATGTTGCATTATTTCCTCATCATTGCTGATATCCTCGCAATAGAGTTTCTGATAATACCGGTGAAAGGCAGCTCGAATTTTGCTAGGTTCGGTGACCGACCCTATTCCGGATCTTCTATTAATGAAATACCTCCTTGGGTTGTACGTTGTCTCGCCCGCATCGCCAACATGTGGCCCACCCTTTCCCCACATTTATATAGTCTAGATCTCCAAGCAGAATATTTCCCTGCTGCTTTACTTGATGACACTTCTATAATGGAAGATTTAGCAGCAGCAACCTTGGTTTGCGCCTGTTCTACTTCTTGATTGTTGGAGATAGCCTGTATCAATTGAGTTTCGGCTACACTCAGCTTCTGATATTGTTCCCGGAGAAAAATTTTCTCCATTGCCTGTGCAGCCCAGCCATATCCAGTTGTTTCCCCTCTAATCCCGGCTTTGAGTGTATCCCAGATTGTCTCAACCTGCGCACTTTCCCTATTTTCTTCTAAAAATCTAGGAATCCACTCCCTCATATGCTGCACATACTCATCCTCATATAACAACGCTCTATTAAAAGTCCAGTGGTGATAAAGGGGTTTTCTTGTCTGTAATGGGATCTCCAACACTAAAGGGTTATGATCAGACATCACCCAAGGGTATTTCTGTATATTAGCTTTTGTTAAGATCTCTTGAGATACAAAAAAATAATCTAGCCTAGCATGGGTCTGGTGAGGGGTAGAAAAAGGTATATCCTGCATCCTGAGATTTTAGTATAGCCCATGCATCAGAAAGACCGTGGGTTTTGCATAAATTAGAAAGTGCTTTAAAAACTTTGGGCTTTCGTCCAACGTATGAACTTCCACCTATTTTCCCAATTCGGCCATATAGATTTATATTAGCATCCCCACAAATGATTTGGGGTAGGGGCCAGCCCACCAACTCAACATTCAACCACTCAAATAAGGTCGAATCGTCAAGTATTGAGCCATAAAGAGAGCACAAAGTAAAAGAGTAACCCTCTGTGTAACATTGGGTAATAACCCATCTACCGTTTTGATCGGATTTGGAATGTGGGAACCTTAGACCTGTGCCCTTCTTTGCCATGACAGCAACCCCTCTTGTGCGGGTCCCCTGCGTAGTAGCAGAAACTAAGTAGTATCCTTCTAATTCATTAACCCTGAGTCTGCTAGCCTCAATGTGGGTTTCTTGGAGACAAATTATGTCTGCCTTCAAATATTGCACATCCACATTGATCCTTCGTTTTTTTAAGGGATTATTCAGGCCACATATATTAATTGAGGCTATCCTTAATTTATAACACCGGTTTTTAATATCCAACATGTCCAATCTGTTCTCCTTCCAATTTACCACTACTTCTAACATTAAAGCTACCATATCTGACATATCTAATACAACAAACTGGGTCAGCGCTCCCACTCCCCGTATCTCCCCCCTACCCTCTATCCCTAGGCAAAAAAGGTCCGAGGACCCTCGTGATGCCTCCTGCATGCAACTGCTCTCCCTGCCACCCGTCCAGCTCCATCCATCAGAAAACCAAACTAAAAATACCCCTAAAAAAAAAAACCCTCAAAAAGGAATAGAAGCAATTGAGCAACTTAGATAGTTAAGCTATTTAAGCTAACTAGGCCCATCAACTTCCCAACAAAGAGAAGAAAAAGGGAGGGGGAAAAAAAGGAGAAGTAGGCTCTATGCAATCACATAGCTCACAGTTATCCCTCAGGCCCCTTAGAGATCTTAGTCTCCGAGATGTCATTGAGGTAGTCTTGAGCTTGTATTTCTGATGTGAATACTCTAATGGTACCCTTATAAATAATTTTAAGTCTCGCTGGACTAAGTAAGAAGGCCTCTGCTCCTATCTTTTGGAAAGGTGATATTAGTTGACGGAGCCTCCACCTTCTCTCCACCGTAATGTGGCAGAAGTCAGGTCTCACAAAGAAGGAGAGACCCTCCGCCGACCGTCGTGCCTCAGGTCTAGCTTTATCAAACACTGCCTGACGCAGGAGAAAATTACCAAAAAAGATTAGTATGGCTCTTGGTTTATCATTAGAGTTGTTAGGGTCGTGTTTCTTTTTAAGCATGAGAGGGAAACGATGCACCCGCTGGACCTCTTTTTCCCAATCCCACTGTCCAAGCTCAGGGAAGCCCCCTTTCAGCAGGCGTAACACAAAACCTCTGATATCGCCCCCTCCACATTTTCTGGAATACCAAGAAGTCTTAAATTGTTGCGTCGCTGGCGATTTTCGAAATCTTCAAGTTTCCACATAACGTCCATCATACGGGACTCGTTTGTGGAGGCTTGTTGGGCTGAGCTCTCTGCAACAGTCTCGAGTGCTACTACTCGTTCCTCCAGGGTGGCCGTTCTCTCCGTAATCTCAGCACAGGATTTGTTTACTTTCCGTATTGCTCCTTGAAGCTTCTTTGTCGCAAGATGGGCACGTTTATGCTCTTGTCTTGCCTCACCTTGCATCTGTTTAAGGGTTGCGTATATCAGAGTCATTGAGGGGGGACTCAGCTGTATTTTCGAGCTTATCGGTCGGTTTTGTAGATCCGCTGCCAGCGTCTCGATTACCATGCCCGCCATCCTCACTCAGAAGCTGAGTGGTTGAATAGTCCCATTTGAGCTGGCTATGATCAGAACCGGATTGCCCAGACTCTTGTAATATACCCCCATTTTGTATTCTTTTCCTGCGTTTAGTCAAAGAAGGGAGTCGCTTTTGTGTACTGGGTTTAGAAACAGGACTATCGGAATCCGTCCCTGAGTTATCAAAATCAGTAAGATAACTGGTGTTGGACAGTTCTGAATCTTCATTCAAAGAAAATAATTTTTCTCCATATTCGGGTGTTCGAGGACACCCCCCAGTGTATCAATAGACTTAGAGTTATTAACTGGTTTCCCATTTATATGTGCATTTTCCCCTGCGTTTTCACCATCTGCTATATTGGTAACCAGGGCTTCATGCCTCTCCACATCTCCCTGTGCTAAGCCAGAGTCCCCTACCTCCACCACACTGACAGCGCCTTTATTAGTATTTCTGTTGGTACTCACAGTGTCCTCCATTGGCTCCTGGGTCACAGTGTCCCCTAGTAACCCTTTGGGCAGTAGTGGGGGTAGCTCCTTCTCAGTGCTCTTCGGCTTCGCTGCAGGTTTGCTCAGTCCAGAAAACATCCCGGGTATCACCCGCTGTTTTGCAGAGCCGGGGCCAGTTACTTCAGCCAGACGCTGCTCACGCGCCTTAGGCTTCACTACTTCCCCCTCGTCAGTTCCCGCAACGGGAGTAGCGTCCCCGGTTTTTCGCCCGCTCAGCGCCTTCCATGGAGCCAGCGGACCTCCGCGTCCCCCTGCCGCCTCTGTTGCACCACCAGCCGCAGCGCCCTTCTCCCTGCGATCCCGCGGGGGCTTTAGTTGTTTTGGCGGCATATCGCATCCAGAGAACCGGAATCGACGTCTTCTACTCCCGTACTTCTCGAGCGCCACACACTCTGCGAACGCCTTCAGGACCGCCCTCAGAGGTACACAAACAAGCGGCCAAGTAAGTCGTATATCAATTTCCCCTGTCGTACGACGTTTGTTAACAGTTGCAATCAGCTTCAGCTTCATTTATCCGAATCAGTTTGTCTATCTAAAATGGGGGTTTTAGACCATTGTGGAGCGTTGGACGGGCGGCTTCAGCAGTGATCACACAGCCACCATCTTGCCTCTAGCAATTCGGAACACAAGCTTTAATGAAAGAAAAAAAAAGAAAAAAACCACAAAAAACAATACCCATCTATTCGTTGGAATTATTTGTCAGTTCCTGTTCCCATGCAATCAGTAAATCTGCATCAAGATCATCGTACGTGGGTATTATTTGGGATCTAAGACCTCTCAGTACTCTCTCTACTTTGATATATTGTCGCAAAGTGGCTCCGTCCCACCACTTGGACATCTCATTCTTACGTAACCTCTCTAAACGTATACATTTTTCCCTGAGACCTTCTTGTCTCTTATTACTCCTGCCATGTGTTGTGGAGGTGGAAGCTCTGTTCCCTGATAGGTTATTAAACAAGTCCTCTGCCTCTTTGTCTCTATTGCTCCTACATTATCAAACGAAGTCATAGTGCACCCTGGCTGCCCCCTATTTCACTAGCTTCAGAAACAAGAATCAGTGGTATAAATATAGGGATCTCGGCGCTCCAAGGGTGAAGTCACTAAGGGCCAGATGTAGGTAAATCTGAAATACCGATTCCTTAATAGCGAATTTTACCGAATCGCTATTAAGAACTCGGTATTTCAGATGTACGTAATAAATCGGTAAAAATTACCGAATCGGTAATATTCGGTAACATTTTAACGAATCGGTAATAATCGGTAAAATTCTACCGAATCGGTAATAATCCTTAAAAAAATAACGAATCGGAATGAATCGGCAAAATATTTACAGATTCCTTATTACCAATTCGGTAATTAGCGAATCGTAATTCAAAAAACGGTAATTGTAGAATCAGCCAATCCTGTGCTACCTCATTACCCCACAACCAGGAAGTGGCCACACCCATGCACCTGCACTGAACCTGAAGCTGTTTGAGAGGCAGGGAGCACAGCAAACAACCCAGAAGCAACTATACAAAGATTTTGCGGACAAGACAGAGAAAAAATGGACAACCAGGAGAGGGAGAAGGATGCAGCTGAAAGAAAGAGGAAGCACAAATTCAGTGAGAGGAGCTGGAGGTCCTTATTGAGGATGTCACAAAGGACCACGAAAAACTGTTTGGGAAACAGTCCCTGCTCGTGCCCGAATCTCAGAAAAGGCAGATTTGGCTGGTCATACAGGAGAGAATCAATGCCATTGGAGTCACCCAGCGCTCCATTGAGGACCTAAAGAAACGCTGATATGACCTGAGGAAGCGTGCGAAGGAGAGGCTGGCAGACAGAAAGCAGCAAGCCAACCTCACAGGTGGAGGGAGAAATACAGCACCTGCACCAACTGCCCTGGATCTCCTGGTCGAGTCCACCCTCCAGCCGGAGAGTGTGAGTGGGATTGGGGATGCAGACAGCTCAGCCAGAGCTGGCAACAAACAAGGTAAGATGCATGCACTGCTTGCTGTGCCCCCCACTCCCAAACCCCACTCCCCAATGAGGCATTGTGAATCCCACTCCAGTACATGTTTTACTGATGACCAGCAATGCATTATGGGAGATGTAGTCAGAAGTAACACATCAGAGCAGTCAGTCCACTGAACCCAAAGGGATGTGACACACATCAGCAATTAGCAAGCAGAGGACAGTCAGTTTGATTGGCAGGCATGAGATTTATTGTCACGCAAATGCTGCCAGATAAGTGAGCAAATGTACATTCTGTCTTCACAGGCGAGCCAAGGCGCAGGGCTGCAGAGGGGAGCAGACGAAAGGCACCAAGGACAGAGAGGACACAAGAGGAAGAGGTCCTGTCGCCTGCAGGGCACACCACCCCACCACCACCACCACCACCACCACCACCTCCACCATCACCACCATCACCACCATCACCAGCGCCACCATCAACGCCACCACCATCAAGATCCGGGAGGAATGCAGTGGCCAGCCTCCAGCAAATGGAGTTGTCCGAGGAGGACAGCATATGGGGCCAACAGTCCACGGTGGCTGAGGATGCCAACGGCGCAGCCTCACAGTCCCCCACAGAGCGCGCCCACACACGTGCCAGACGCCGCAGGGCAAGGGCAGCCAGTCCAGCATCACAGGGCGAGGAGGAGAGTGTGTTCGCCGGTCTTGAGGGGAACATGCTGAAGGTGCAGCGCCTGCAAGGGAAGCCATAAGGTCAGTCCAGCGGCAGATGGTGCAGATGAATGGGCACATGCTGCGCATAGAGAAGGGCATCTGTTCCATGAACAATACTGTGGCTGAGGGCATGAGGGACATGTCCGAGGCAGTGAGGCTGCTGTGCAGCAAATTAGATGAGGACCGTCTGGCAAGGCGCAGGGAGAGGCAGAAAATGGACAACTACACCAAGGCGGTGAACCGCCTCTCCACTGCCGCCTCTCTGCTCTGCAGGCGCTCGGTGGCCATGCAGGAGGAGATGGCCCACTGCAGCCGTGATGTGGCAAGGGGCTGGTCACAGTGACCAGTGCACTGGAAGTGCTACAGACCAACCAGGTAGCCACCACAGGTGATGGGGGGATAGCGAAGAGGCTACTAGCCGCAGTAGCATCACGCCACCTATCCCAGAGTCCAGGAGGCGCAGCGAACGGCACAGCGCTGCCACAGGACAGACTGGCAGTGAGGACAGTGTGCCCAAGGGACGCAGCAGTGCAGCGCGTGGGCGCAGGTAGTAATGCCAGCCATGACATGCTTTACCTAAATGGGTGGTGTAACCCATTTGTGTTTGGGAAAATGCATTTAACTTAGGCCTGGCATGTGACGCCCTTCATGTTGTGGTGGTGTGCTATGCTAATTAAACACCGTCACTCACTTACAGTAACTGGCTGTGTCTCCTTACTTACTCAGAAATAGTTGCGTGTTATCTCTGCCCGTCTGTGTCTCCCATCTGGTGCTGCTGCCACACCTGCTGCGCTGTGCTCTGGCTGTGGACAGTCCTCATCCTCGTCCTCAGAGTCAGTTAGTTCCACTGCTGTTCCTTTCTTTGTGGCAAGGTTATGCAACATGGCACATGTTGCTATTATTTTACAGCAGATGATGGGGCGGTACTGACGTGCACCTCCACTTTTGTGGAGGCAGCGGAACCTGCTTTTTAGTAGTCCGAAGGTGCGCTCCACAACGTTGCGCGTGCTTTTATGTGCCACATTGTATCTTCGCTCACTTGGTGTGGATGGGTTGAGGAATGGCGTCAGGATAAATGCCCGCACGGCATATGCGCTGTCACCTAAGTGAGAAAGGAAGTGCCATTAATATGAGTCACCCACACATTCATCCAAGGTATACATCAGGGTGTGTCACATTGATTTACCTAGCAGGTATCCTTCTCCAAATTCTCCCCCAGCCAGACGTGTGTAGATCCCACTGTTCCGGAATATGTAGGAGTCATGGGTTCTCCCTGGGAATTTGGCCACAATGTCAGTGATGATGTGGTCCGCATCGCATATCACCTGCACGTTGATGGAATGCGTAGATTTGCGGTTGCGGTATATATACTCTGTAGCTGCAGGTGGGCAGATTGGTATGTGTGTCCCATCAATGCACCCTATTACATGTGGGAACTGTGCCTTTTGGTAAAAATCCAGCTTTGTCTTGTGCAGTTCCGCCTGTGTGCTGGGGAAGCGTATGTAGTGATGCATTCTTTGCATCATGGCATCCAAGAAAGAGTTGAAGAAACGGGGCAGGCAACTCTGTGACACACCACCTGCCACAGCTATCACCCCCTGGTAACTTCCGGATGCAAGTAGGTGCAGGTTACAGAGCACCTGAACATGTGTTGGTATTGCGTGCGCCCTTGGTGTCTGATGCTCCAGGAGTGGGTGCTGGTCCCGTATCAGGTCTAGGATGGTTTGGGGGTGTAGCCTGTACCTCTCATGGATTTCAGCCTCAGTCAGTTGGAAGAGTGTAATGCGCAGTCTATACACGCGCTCCTCCCGTCTCCAGATCCTCAGTCCTGCTGCTTGCAAACGTAGCCGCCTTGCAATTACATAGAGGGCCGCCATTGTGTTCACACTGTTGTATTTTGGGCTGTTTAAATGCAGTGCACCTGATTACCACCTGCTTTGAGTCAGTGGTAATTAGCGACTCCTAAATACCGAATTTTCGCAAATTCGGTATTACCGATTTTGGTACATCGGATTTGCGATTATTTAAGGATTTCTTATTTACCGATTCAGTATTTAGGGGTTTCGGTGTCTGCTAATCGCTAATTAAGGAATCGGTAACTGGTTTCCCTTATTTTTACCGATTCCTTATTTACGATGACGTTCGGTGTTTCCTACATTGCACATGGCTAAATACCGGTCGGTAACGCTGAAATTCTGCGAATTTCGGCTTTACCGACCGGTATTTAGCCACCTACATCTGGCCCTAAGTATCTAAATTTGTATATAGTTGAACGGTGCTTTAGGGTGGAGAGAACCACCAGCCTCCCCAAATCTAGTGGCCATAGGCTACAGAAATACGTATTAGCAATCCCCAGCACACGTTAAAGATTTCAATTCTGGACAGCAGTGGCACATGTAAGTCCAAATTCAATACAAAATAGGTAGCACAATAAAAGTTCCTTTTTTCTTTATTTCTTGTCTTCAGGTTTCTTTTTATTCAAACAAGATCTTAGCCAGCCAAAACGTGTTTCGTCGCCACTGTGGGAATACAAGCCCGCGACTTTTTCAAGGCTAAGTAAAGATATAAAGTAAACCATCGATGTAATAGCGTCTTGGCATGTAATGTTACATATACAAGCTCATTAAAACCACCACCGTGTATAATTACAAAAGGTGTGGATCACATCTTTGACAATATGATAACAACATTCACCTCGTGAAACAAAGCAAATACAATTACACAAATGACCAAGTGTGCAACACACAAGAAGGTCTGATGTGCACATATTCAGAAATTAGCAGAACTAACTAATGGTAAAATGTGCGTGTATTTAGTTACTACATGAACATATATCACCATTATTCAGTATCCTGTGTCCAAACATTGGACCAGCCAAAGTTGTGACATGATTTCTTGTGCCAATTATCAACATAAAGTACCTAAGTGCTTAACTATGCAATGCCCAAAACGTGCTCAAACCCGAAATAATCACCGACACTATGCCTTACACCGTGCTGTACGAATGGGTGATCACTAACCTCTAATGACTCTTGTTCTCAACAATCTGTACAACAAGATAGACAAGGTATAAGATAGTAAATGCGTAGAAAGGCTACTACCCTGAATGTACACAACAGGAATTCTGCATGTCATGAATGAATTCATCATGGTGAACCTACTTCATGTGTGGTGATAATTCCAACCCACACGACCCTCCGGCGTGGGTAGACGTACTAACTTCCAAGCTGTTAAGAAAAAGACCACCGAAATATGGGTGTGTCGTTCCGCAAAACAAGGAGGTATAATTCAAACCCATATCAATTACTGGTTTCTAGTACCTCATATATTTCTATGATACCTTTTCCAATCTCTCCTATATTATTGAGTTAATCTTCCCAGACATACTGTTTATCTGAACTTTATATTCGTCAATCTATTCCCGTCAGCACCATTCACTCATACTAACGCCACTCAAAATTGTAGTGAAAAAATCCGCTTATCAATCACAGTCATGTCAATTAAGGTTTCCAGTACCTCATGTAATTACATGAACTGGTTGGCCCGTTTCCAATCACTCCGTTATAATAGTGGACATGCACCTCGACATACGGTTAACAGAATGCTATTTCCGTGAATAGCATCCCGTCAGAAACATTCTCTCATCCCAACGCCACTAAATACACAGAGAAAGTACCAGCTAATTCATCGCAGCCATTTCAATTCCTAGGCAGATATTACGTCCTTGCTCAAAATCACCCAAACTGCTGTACTTCTTACCGCGTTTCTTCTTATTCAAAGGCGAAACGTCCTACGCCGGTCCCTCGAGTACGAGAAGGATTCCTTCAATTCCGGCAATTCAAATACTTCCGCTTCTGGTCACGTGTAAATAAACACTAAAGACAGACTCGCCCGCAATCCCTAATCAAGGCGCGCCATCTTGGACAGTGTTCAATCGTAACAATACTCCACTGTTCTCGCTATTTGTTACCCATACATTCCGACTGATAACGGATTGACAGCAGTTTCCAAATACGCAGCCGCCATCTCTGAATAGTTATATGGTTCACATCGCATCAATTGTCTCACAATAAGGAAGAAATCATTTTCTGATCTTTGACATACCATGGATTGAGTCAATATCATTGTCCTAACATGATACTCCTCCCTAATATGTAAAGCAGCGCTTGTCCCAACATGAAGTACGGTGCATCACCATTTATGGCTCACACAAAATCTATAGAACAATTAGGAGCTCAGAATCTGCCAATTCCTCTAAGTTGACCAAATTGTCAAATCCATAATCTGACCAATCTATATAACCATAAAACCAAAATAAGGTCCAAATCCGTCGATTTAAAAATTAAGAGAATTCACAATTCCATAATTTAACCAAACACGCTACAATCCACCCATTGATTATCATTCAAGTCACCAGTGAGAATAGTTAGCTCTCGATTTTCGCCCCTAGGATGTCTCAGGGTCTGATCAATCTCATAGTATATGAAATCTTTGTTCTTATTCTGGGACGTACACTGTGCTATGTGTGCTGCAATAGGGTACCTTACGTCTCCCTGCTTAACAGCTCTCACTTGTTCCCCAATTCGTTCTCGTAAGGTCCTAATCGTGCTTCCTACATATTTTTTGCTACATCTGCATTCAATCACATACACAACATATCGGGTGCTACAATTTATATTCGACATGATCTTATATCTTTTTGCGGGCGAGTCTGTCTTTAGTGTTTATTTACACGTGACCAGAAGCGGAAGTATTTGAACTGCCGGAATTGAAGGAATCCTTCTCGTACTGGAGGGACCGGCGTAGGACGTTTCACTTTTGAATAAGAAGAAATGCGGTAAGAAGTACACCAGTTTGGGCGATTTTGAGCAAGGACGTAATATCTGCCTAGGAATTGAAATGGCTGCGATGGATTAGCTGGTACTTTCTCTGTGTATTTAGTGGCGTTGGGATGAGAGAATGTTTCTGACGGGAATGCTATTCACGGAAATAGCGTTCTGTTAACCGTATGTCGAGGTGGATGTCCACTATTATAACGGAGTGATTGGAAATGGTCCAACCAGTTCATGTAATTACATGAGGTACTGGAAACCTTAATTGACATGACTGTGATTGATAAGCGGATTTTTTTCACTTCAATTTTGAGTGGCGTTAGTATGAGTGAATGGTGCTGACGGGAATAGATTGACGAATATAAAGTTCAGATAAACAGTATGTCTGGGGAGATTAACTCAATAATATAGGAGCGATTGGAAACGGTCCGACCGGTATCATAGAAATATATGAGGTACTAGAAACCAGTAATTGATATGGGTTTGAATTATACCTCCTTGTTTTGCAGAACGACACACCCATATTTCGGTGGTCTTTTTCTGAACAGCTTGGAAGTTAGAACGTCTACCCACGCCGGAGGGTCGTGTGGGTTGGAATTATCACCACACATGAAGTAGGTTCACCATGAGGAATTCATTCATGACATGCAGAATTCCTGTTGTGTACATTCAGGTAGTAGCCTTTCTACGCATTTACTATATTATACCTTGTCTATCTTGTTGTGCAGATTGTTGAGAACAAGAGTCATTAGAGGTTAGTGATCACCCATTTGTACAGCACGGTGTAAGGCAAAGTGCCGGCGATTATTTCGGGTTTGAGCACGTTTTGGGCATTGCATAGTTAAGAACTTAGGCACTTTATATTGATAATTGGCACAAGAAATCATGTCACGACTTTGGCTGGTCCAATGTTTGGACACGGATACGGAATAATGGTGATATATGTTTATGTAGTAACTAAATACACACACATTTTACCATTCCGGCTGTTAGTTCTGCTCATTTCGGAATATGTGAGCATCAGACCTTCTTGTTTGCTGCACACTTGGTCATTTGTGTAATTGTATTTGCTGTGTTTCACGAGGTGAATGTTGTTATCATATTGTCAAAGATGTGATCCACACCTTTTTAATTATACACAGTGGTGGTTTTAATGAGCTTGTATATGTAACATTACATGCCAAGACGCTATTACATCGATGGTTTACTTTATATATTTACTTAGCCTTGAAAAAGTCGCGGGCTTGTATTTCTACAGTGGCGACGAAACACGTGTTGGCTGGCTAAGATCTTGTTTGAATAAAAAGAAACCTGAAGACAAGAAATAAAGAAAAAAGGAACTTTTATTGTGCTACCTATTTTGTATTGAATTTGGACTTACATGTGCCACTGCTGTCCAGAATTTAAATCTTTAACGTGTGCTGGGGATTGCTAATACGTATATACTACTGACTATATACTACTTGGAACATACTTCAAGTGTGGAGGTGAGCATGAGAACGTTTACTGTGGCTTGGTTGTTTTTTGACAAATCTGTTGCTTGAAAGGTACTCTTTCAGCAATGTCATATTACATTTTGGCATTTTGGTTATAGATTGTTTTATATTGATTGGCATCGAAATTATCACAGATCCTCTACCGAGTGGGATCACACGAGGTAGGACTGGCTAGATGACTAGCAATAACTTTATCATGAGTGTAACAAACACTGGGTGAATTAAAATAACGCTGGCTTAACTATGGTCACCAAGGCATGATCGGTATTGTGCATGAATGCCAAACACATAACTCAAATGTTCATACTCTCAGGCTTGCATTGATCAGGTGAAGCATGTACTATGAAGTGGTGTGAAAAATAATAATGGTTCATGTGAACCTTTAGTACACGAAGGGTTTATTGGTCGTTTGAGAAACTCCATGTGTTCTATAATTGTTTAAACAATGACATTTTGTTTGGGTTTTCAGATATGCCCCTGAGGAAGGGACCTTGCTGTCCCGAAATGCATCAGGCATGAAAATGAACAGGACATAAATATTTTGTGTAGTGCATAAAATGTTATGAGTTTACACTTATGTTAAATTATGTATCAAAGAAATTTATGATATGAAGATTTTGTTGTTTAGAATAAGTATGAGGTACTAGCACCATGGTACCAAACGCAATGAAACAACAGTACTAAATAAATATATAAATGCTTTAGAATGAAGTAAAAAGTAGACTGTGTTCTATATTGTGATTAACAAATTTTTTTAATTTGGTTTAAAGTGAACAGTGCACACTGCATCCAAGTCCGCATACTTGATATATGCTGCTAGTTCCAGAATAAAACTCATTTTTTTGATTCCCCAGAGGCGGCCTGGACCTGGTTGACTGAGGAACGCCCTCTAAGAGCAAACGCCCTGGCTTCATCCTCCGGGGCCCGGGCTGGGGGTGCCCAGACGGGATCGCCCAAACCAAGTAGAAGACGCACACGCTCCCGCAGGGGACGGGGGTGCGCCTGGCCAGATCGGATTCGCCGTCGAGCCCCGGACTGCATCGAGAGACTGAGCACCACTGAATAGCTCCAACTCTCCACAAAGATCTGGCTCCCTGGGCCGCTCGGAACTTGGAAACACCTCGCCCAAAACTCCTCACATGGACTCGGCTGACTCGGACCTTTCTCGAAGTCCGACACTCCTGGGATGATTACCTCGGCTGACTGCGGACCACCCAAAGACACACTGCATGGGTTATTTCAAATAGATGCTTCTCACTGCAATTCATAGTTCTTCCTTACTGCAACGATAAGTATCCTTATGTAAGGAGGGGTCCTCCACGCAACTCCAAACCCAAGTGTTCTAGTTTGGTTTCTCACCTTTGTTCACCTGGGACGACAGATGCTTCTGTTCTCGAATTATAGGGTGGGGGGAGGGGATAGGGAAGGGGGGGACCGTTGTCCCGAGTTTCAATTATTGTACTATGTTCACTACACCAGCACTCCTACTCAACAGCAGGACAGTCGCGCGCACTACTCACAATATAGAAATGTACCTATAATTCCGCAGCCTGCGTACAGCGTAGTAAACTCCGTGCCCAACCCAAGTCTTGCAGGCCTCCAGTTACACCCTTATCCACCATGACAAACACATGTAACAGCGGGGATCCACTCTGCATACTATCATGGAACGTCAATGGGTTACTAGACAGAGTTAAAGGGAAGGAAGTCCTGCGATATGTCCAACGCCACGCATTCGATATAATACTACTTCAAGAAACTCATCTTATGGGCAACAACTGCCTCTTTCTGGCACGATACATCTATGACAGGGCTTGGCACTCAGGGTTTACCCGGGGATCATGGGGCGTGGCAATCCTCATGCAGCGCAATCTTCCCTTTGTACGCACAATGGCCACTAGTGACCCCCAGGTTTGCTTCATGGCCCTAAGAGGATCTATAGGAGGAAACGCTCTAAACTTAGTCTCCATATACTCCCCTCCATCGCTGCTCACTTTGACCCTAAAGCGCACCACAGACCTTATCGCCTCTTTAACCCCAGGGTTGACGATAATTGGAGGCGATTTCAACGCGGTTATGCACCCAGACCTCGACACCACAAGCGCCCGATCCGCCACGAGATCCACTCACGCTAAACTCCTCACAAGCTGGGCAAGCACCCTAGGTATCTGCGACACTTGGAGAATCTGGCATCCCCATAGCAAACAATTCACCCACACCTCTGCAGCACACCATAGGCATGCACGAATCAATCATATCTTTATGCCTGCACTAGATTCTCAAAAAATCTGAGATATCGCCATCCTTCCCAGAGGCATATCTGACCATTCACCCATACTTTTGAGAATGGGAGACCCCCCGACACACTTCGCCCGATATGGAGGATGAACGCATGGTTCCTCCAGGACAAAGACTTCAAGAAAACTGTAGGAACAGAGCTTCAACAATATTTTCTCACTAACCAAGACTCTGTCTCCTCCTCGAGTACCTTATGAAAGCAGGCAAAGCCACTATTCGTGGCTTTGCTAAGGGCCAGCTCATAATCAAACGCCTAGCCCAAGACACCCAAATCACTCTCTTGGAGGCCCAAGCAACTCTCCTTGAGAACCGAGTGCCTGGACGGCAAGGCGACACACAAGAGAGGCAGCTTGCGCATTTAAGAGACGAAATCAAGCAAATCTCCATGGAGGCCGCCAAGCTACTGTGGAGATTCTCTGTAGCCAGGGGGGACAAAAATGGAAAAATCCTACATCGACTGGCCACATACCCAATGGCTAATAGCATAATCCCAGAGATCAAGGACCCAGAGGTTAATGTTCATCGCTCTCCCTCAGCGATGGCTCAGATCCTTGCCGCTTATTATTCTAAACTCTATTCAGAACAACGCCCTGAACTTTCCCTTTCAGAGCTAATCAGCCAGGAGCACCTTCACCTCCCTCGCCTCAGCACAGCCGAAACCGCAGACCTTGATCTTCCTATTACCCAGGAAGAAATCAACAACGCCATATCGCACACCGCATCAGGTAAAACCCCAGGCCCCGATGGTCTCCCGCAGCAGTACTACGCTGCCTATCGAGAGATACTCTTTCCGCATCTCTCTGATGTATACACCGAAGCTGTCGAGAATGGCTCATTTCCACCAGAGACAGATGCCGCCACCATTGTGGTGATCCCCAAAACACAGCCTCCCTCACCAAACTGCGCCGAGTATCGCCCAATCTCCCTTATAAATACGGAGGTAAAAATCTTTGCCTCGGTCCTAGCCCACCGATTGAGGCCCTATCTTACTAAATTGGTTCACCCCGACCAATGTGTATTCATGCCATCTCGTGGGACCAGACACTGCCTCAGACGCCTTCATCTAGCCTTAGCAAATCGCCAATCACTAACCCCTATTTAGCACTTCTCCTCATTGATTTCGAAAAGGCCTTTGATTCCGTAGACTGGCAGTACCTGGAGGACGTACTGGTTGAGATGGGCATGGGCCAATACTTCAGCAACTTGGTTAAGGTGTTACACTCCCGCCCGCAAGCGCGAGTGCTCGTCAATGGGGCGCTTTTGGAGCTATTTCCCATTAAAAGGGGGACGAGGCAAGGTTGCCCCCTCTCACCGCTCCTGTTTGCCCTGGCGATGGAGCCCTTGGCATGCCTTATACGGTCTGACGACCGAATTCGGGGAGATGGCCATGCTCTGAAGAAGACGAAATCGCTTTATACGCGGATGATGTCTTGCTCTTTTGGCCGAACCGGCTCATTCTGGCCCCCACTGCCTCCGGGCACTGCACTCCTTTGGACAAATCTCTGGCCTGCAATTAAATCCCAGTAAGTCCGTCCTGGTCCCTCTCCACATATCAAGAGATTGCTTTGATTGGCAATCCACAATACCTATCAGAAGGCAATCATTCAAATATCTGGGAATCTGGGTGGCCTTGCTCCCTGATCTCGCTTGGTCACTCAATGTTACCCGGCTGGTGAAGAGAGCTCGAGACGACCTCCACAAGTGGCAGACACTACCGCTTAATCCCCTGGGAAGAGTCGCCCTCTTTAAAATGATGATACTCCCCAGATTCCTCTATATGATTCAAAATACCCCATTTCATTTTCCACGGACCTGGTTTAAAGAGCTGGACAGTCTAGCCACTAGATTCCTTTGGGGTGGGAGGAGACCTTGCATGGCCCTGTCCCAATGCCGGATTCCATCCTTTGATGGGGGTATGGGAATGATCAATCTATACCTGTACTATCTGGCAACTTGCCTGCTCACGCTACATGATTGGTTTAACGGAGGCTGGTCTGACCCAGCATACAGAGTAGAGCTGAACGACCTGGGCCTGCCCAGGATCCAGGCGATGATGTACGGGGCACCTATCCCCAGAACTTTACCCGTAGTGACACAGGTGGTTCTCCTGGCTTGGCGCACCTCCCTGCGCCACACCCAATGGATGAACAAGTTGACCCAATACACACCGCTTTGGTAGGGTACCTGGCTCCGGGAAGTCAGCAGACTGGAGGGATTCTGGGCCTGGGACCTCATTGATGCCTCACAGCTTGGGGATGTGTGGACAGGTGACCATTTGCGTACCTTTCAGGAATTGCAGACCCGATATTCCCTACATTCCTCACAATTCTATAGGTATCTGCAGCTGCGCCATGCCCTTCACATACACGTACCAAATGGCACCTCACTACCAGAATACAGTCCCCCTGAGGCGCAAACCATGACAGGCAACCTGGGAAAGGGAGGAATCTCTCGTATCTACCGCTCCCTAATCAACAACACTCCAAATACGCTAGACCGGCTTAGGAGCCAGTGGGAGGGATGGATCGGGCCTCTTGAAGAGGAAGACTGGAGGGATGCACTGATGGCACCTAAAACAGTCACCACCTCAGCCAGACTCCGTCTGGTCCAACTGTATTATCTACACGCTGCCTACCTAACACCAAAACGCCTTCATAGCGCAGGTCTGAAACCAACCACATCATGTACACGCTGCGAACAAGACCAAGCAGACTTCTTTCACATGGTATGGGCTTGCCCTGTCATTGCGCGATATTGGGACTCCATAGAAAAGGAGCTCACAGAGGTTCTGGGCTTGGAGGTCCCACACAATCCATTAAATATGCTCCTGGGAATCACGGATGGATTAGACAGATCCAGAGCTGATAAACTATTCCTTAATACAGCCATGGTGGTGGCTAAGAGGGACATTGCTGCCAGCTGGATAAACCCTGTCCTGCCTACTATAACGAAATGGCGCATAGGTGTGGACTGGTGCGCAGCACAAGGGAAGCCAATGTATGAGGCCAGAGGGTGCCCGGCTAAACACCGCAAGGTTTGGGGCAAATCGCTGGGTCAGATAGAATAAAAGCATCTCATTTCAGGAACTGTGTGCACTATGTATTGCAGGTACATCCTTTCCTGTATATGTAACATGGAGACGTCCTATAATTGCTGTAATACGCTGCATTTGATTACTGCTGGTATTTTCTTGTTTAAAAAACCAATAAAATTGATTATCAAAAATAACTTTTATAAAATACTTATACCCACTAGATGATGTAATGAGCGATGTGATTTGAGATGTCATCAGTGATATCACTTACCATGTCATGAGTGATGTAATATGTAAGGTAATAAGCAGTGCATTGAGAGGGCGTACGTTATAGTTAGCTCAGGTAACTATAACAGCTGAATTTCACTTTTTTGTATGAGTGAAATATGAGCCTAACTATAACGTCCCTGTATCCTTTGTTTTTTGAGTGAATTATAAAGATTTTTTAATTCTATTTCCTAACTATAACGTCCCTGTAACCTTTGTTTTTGCCAGTGAATATATATATATATATATATTTTTTTTATATATATATAGCTTACTTCGCCACGTAGCGCTTTCTGCCAGAAAGATGACGAATGCAGACCCGTTACTGGTGCAAGTTTTTACTTTATTTTGCGGACGCCCTGCACCACCGCCATGACGCGTTTCGAGCAACAGAGTGCCCTTGATCACATGGCGCGCATGTGGAGTGCTCTCATATATTTAAAGTGACAGTGCTAGCACGTGATAGTTTCAAAAAAATGCATTGGCATAATGAACATAGAAAAAATATATGTATATAAATAGCTTAAAAAGACACTGCAAAGTCCCAAAATGCATGTATATACAGAGATAAATATATTATTATCATCATAAATATACCCATTAAAAAAGCACAACTTAGTAAAATATTTAAAATATTTAAAACGATTTCTAGATATTTCCAAATAATGTACAGACCGTGTATGAATATTAAACCCGGTCTGTAAATGCCATTGTGCAAAAAGGGTTATAAATGCAATGAATTAAGCCTAGTCCTGCCCAAGTGGGCCTTAGTTACAGAAGTTTCTATGCCTCAAATTGCCTAAAGTGCATGTGCAAACAGTGCCAAAATTCACCTATAGAAGTCACAGCCGTGACTTACTAAAGTGCAAGTGTGCAAAGAATAAAATGAAAGCTAAAAAACATTTATCATGCAGCCAGCAGCTAAATGGGTATAAGATCATACTTAAATCCTCATTTAAAAGCAATTGAAATCGATCACAAGCATGTGTAAAAATCCTCACTCGAGTTCAAGCCCTGGGGTATTTTGCTATCCAGTTCTAGGATGTACCTAGTCTCAAGTCTCCTAAGCATAGCTTCCCGGTTGCCTCCACGTTTTTGAGGAAGGATTGTATCTAAGACAAAGTATTTCAAATTGTCTAATTTGCTGTTATGATACTCCTTAAAGTGACGGGCAACCGGGTAGGTGACATCAATGTTGGTGATGGCCCTCAAGTGCTGGAGCACTCGTTTGTGCACCTGCAACTTAGTGCTTCTTACATATTGCAGGTTACACGGGCACTCCAGCATGTAAACAGCGTATTCTGTTTTGCAGTTGAGACTTTTGGTAATGGGTACAGGATTGGGTTTAAAGGGTGTTATGTAGCTGGTTCTATTAACCCCATATTTACATGCCTTGAAATTAGTGCAACGTGTAAAACCATTCCTAGGACTGAGCCATGTTTGGGATACCACTACCTCTGGGCTGCTCTTTACTAAGGAATTGCTCATAGAGCGAGCCTTCCTAAAAGTAATACAGGGGATCTAGTGATCTGACTACTCAAAACATGGTCACTACGTACCAAAGCCCAGTTCTTATTTATGATTTTACGTAGGGCTTTATGTTGTAAATTGTAGGTAAGGATCAATCTAGTGGGGGACTCTGTACGTTTGTCATCAGAATCATAGTTATTGATTTTAGTGAGTGCTTGGGATTGATCTAAATGGGCAGTTCTATTCATAGCCCTGTTGAGCATTCTTTCAGAATAGCCCCTGTCCAGGAACCTATCCTTACTCTGCAGTTGTGCCCGTCTGCATTCACTATCCGTGCTACACACTCTGCGGATGCGCAGCATCTCCCCATATGGGATGCTGGTAATCAAATGGGCAGGATGGTGGCTAGTGGCATGCAAGACTGTGTTCCCAGCTGTTATCTTTCTATGTAATCTTGTTTCCATCTTATTGTTAGCAATGAAAACTTCTACATCAAGAAAACACATGTTTTTTCTACTCATCTGTGCTGAGAAGCTTAAATTCAAGTTGTTACAATTAATGTCCTCCACAAATTTCTGAGCGCTGTCATCAGTACCTTTCTATATATATATTACGCCCCAGCAATGCACAGCTTATGACCTCACATATTATATCACTCATGACATGGTCAGTGACATCACTGATGACATCTCAAATGACATCACTATGACAGTCTATGTAAGTGTGTAAAAAATGTTGACGTGAGTTAAAGATAGTTACAAAGGTATTGCATAAGTTAAATTAGTACTCTGCCAGAGCTACTGATCAGTGACAGTATTTGTAATGTATGTCATCTAAGTGGATATATGTGAGTCTGCATTTGTATGTGAGTGGTTGTGTGAGTGGCAGTACAGTTGAGTGACTGGCTGTGTCAGTAACTGTTTTACCGATTGAGTGGGTTTCTGTGTAGCTGTATGGGTAAACAAGTGTATATGTGACTAGTTCTATGTGTGAGTGAGTGGTTTTCTCAGTACTTGTAGTGGTAAGTAAGTGACTGTTTAAGTGTTTCTTTGGCTTTGTGAGTGGCTGTGTGAGTTTCTCTTTGAGTGAGTTAGAGGCTGTGTCAGTATCTGCATGGGTGAGTTAGTGGGTGTGTCAGTGACTGTATACATGAGTGATTGTGTCAGTGAATGTATGGGTGAGTGTGTACTTGCATCAGTGACTGTATAGGAGAGTGAGTATATGTGTCAGTGTATATTTATATGACTAAGTGAGTGGGTGTATGAGTAACTGTGAGGGTGAGTGACTGGTTGTGTTATTTTGTTGTACTGTTGAGTGAGTGGGTGTACAAGTAGTTATATGGGTGAATGACTAATTGTATGAGTGGCTGTATGTCTGTATCACTTGGTGTCTGTGTGGCTGTATTGCTGAGTAAGTGTGAGTATGAGTGGGTGTATGTGTGTGCGAGTGGCTCAGTCAGTGTCTGTCTATGAGAATAAGTGAAGATTGTATTATCTGTGTAGGTGGCTGTGCAGCTGTCTGAATGGCTTTATGGGTGTATAAGTCAGTGTGTGAGTAAATGTATGGCAAAGAGAGTGGTTGTGTGACTGGTTATGTGAGTAAGCAAATGAGTGTGTGAGTGCATTTTACAATGAGTGAGTGTTTTGTGTCTAGTTATATGGGTGTGTGAATGGGTATGTGAGTAGTTGTGTGAGGTATGAGTGGGTATATGAGAGGTTTTTATAGGTGTGTGAGTGGGGTGGGAGAGTCTTTAGGTGGATAATGTCATCAGAGATGTCATTTGAAATGTCATCAGTGATGTCATCAGTGATGTCACTGACCATGTCATAAGTGATGTAATATATGAGGTCATAAGCAGTGCATTGCATGGGCGTAAGTTATAGTTATCTCAGGTAACTATAGCTGCTGAATTTCATTGGGTTTGTACATGTGAAATCTGAGCCTGAGGCATAAGTTATATTTAGGGCTGGTAACTATATCTGCTGAATGGATATGGATTTCTGCGAGTAAATTCAGTACCTAGCTGTAACGTCCCTATAAACTTTGTTTTTTCAGTGAATTTCTAATGTTTTTTTTCTATTTCCTAACTATAACGTCCCTGTAAGCTTTGTTTATTTCAGTGAATTTGTAATGTTTTTTTCATTCTGTTTCCTAATTATAAACGTCCCTGTAACCTTGGGTTTTTTAGTGAATTTCTATGTTTTTTTAAAATTCTATCTCCTAACTATAACCAGGAGCGGCCCGTGCAGGTAAGAGTGCAAGTGGTGAAAGTGTCCTGCCTGCGCCTCATCCCTGGTGGTCCAGTGGTAGAATGTCACTGCACTGCTGCTATACTGCCCTTCTGTCACGCTTTCTGCTTTTCTCTCTCTCTCTTATTTCATCCTGCCTCTGCCTTTTGCAGCCTCTGGCTTTTGCTTTTCTTTCCTTTCCTTGTTTTTTTTCTGTTTTGTCCTTCATTGCCCCTGCCACTGGGATCCCCCACGGCCCTCTCCCTCCAGTGACCCTTCCCGATCCTGCTTTTTACCACCTCCCAGCTGTCCAGCCCCCCCACAGTAGGACTTTATGGCAGCCGCTAGGCGGTGAAAGTGCAGTCCACTAACATTTTACTGGACTTGCTCCTTTCACAGCGCAGCTCTGTCTGGTAACTGCTGCTGTCCCCGTTGCTGCTGCTGACCCAGAGGTCAGGAGTTCAAGGCCCTCCTCCACCCGCAGGCTCCTGCTTGCGCCTTATCCCTGGTGGCCCAGTGGTAGAGCTTCACTGCTCTGCTGCTTGACTGCCCTTCTGTCTTGCTTTCTGCTTTTCTCGCTCTCACTTATCTCTTCCTGCTTCTGCCTTTTGCTGCCTCTGGCTTCTGCTTTTCTTTCCTTTCCTTGTTTTTTCAGTTGTCTCCTTCGTCGCCC
The DNA here is from genome assembly GCA_963921515.1 of Calotriton arnoldi. Lineage (NCBI taxonomy): Eukaryota > Metazoa > Chordata > Amphibia > Caudata > Salamandridae > Calotriton > Calotriton arnoldi. The sequence continues at coordinate 3,240,629 of CAWUFW010000401.1, forward strand.
CTGCGATCCCTCGCCCCTCTCCAGTGACCCTTCCCGCTCTCGCGTTTTCCCACCTCCCAGCTGTCCAGCCCCCTTGCAGCACTACTTAATGGCGGCCGTGCAGCTGGCGCGCCGCTGGCGCCCAAAAAAGCACCAAAGTCAAGCCTGTCTGCGCCCGTCCACATCTGGACCATGCCCAGTGCCAGCAACCCTGGTTCTTGTACCTTCCACCACTACGACGCTAGCACCCTCCTCACCCTCAACTCCAGATGCCACGCTGCCTGCCACATAGCATCACCAAAGTAGACCCATGGACCTTTCGCCTGCCAGAACTGCAACCACGCCTTCACCCATGCCAACACGCCAGCTCCCCTCACCTGCCTCTCTGTTATGAATGATTCACTGCTTTCTCAGAGCCTCATCGTGTGTGTGCCTGCTGCCTACCTATCCCTCCTTCTCACTGCTTTCACCGGGCTCTCAACCCATTGTGTGCATGCCTGCTACCTGCCCGTCCCTCATACTCATTACATTTCCCTGGGCTCTCAGACACATTGTATTGTATTGTATTGTAATTGCATTTATATAGCGCTTACTACACCTGACGAGGCGTCAAAGCGCTTTTTTGGCGAGTAGCACGCTACTCCGGAACCCATAAAGGATTAGTGTTGAATTTGTATAGTGAAATATGAAAGTAAATTGAGTGGTGGGTATATTATTCAGTTATTTGGATAGAGAAGGGTAGTGGCAGGATAGAAGAGGGAAAGAGGTTTGCAGTTAAATAGCGCTTGCTACCCTTGATGGGGTGTTGAAGCGCTTTTTGGCGAGTAGCATGCTACTCTGGAACCCATAAAGGGTTAGTGGTGAATTAGCATAGTGAAATATGAAATTTAAGAAGTGGACATGTTAGTCTGTTATTTTGATTGAAAATGATAGTGGAGGGATAGAAGAGTGAAGGATTTAGACTTTTTTTTGTTTGTTTTGGAAGTCAGCAGTAGGAGCAGGCAGTAAAAAGGGATGTGGAGGGGAAGAGTCAGAGGGAAGAGTTTAGAAAGGCTTATTTTGGGGGATCGGTATAGTAAAAGAGGTGTCAGATGATGCAAGGAGGGGTAGAGTAGGGGAGAGTCTAGAAAGGGTTATTTTGGAGATCATAGTAGTGGTATGGGGTTTGGGATAAATGAGAGAATGGATATAGAGGCTATATTGATAGAGGTATAGGGTGAGAAATAGGGTAGTGCATTGAAAAGAGTAGTAGAAAGAAGTTTGAGATGAGTCAGAAAGTTGGGGTAGAAGATTTATTGAGAGAGGTATAGGGTGAGAAATAGAGTAGTGCATTGGAAATGCTGAATTAGAAGAAAGTGATAAATATATAGATCCATAAGTACATGGAAAGAATATAGATGCATAAAGGAGGTAGGTATATGTAGATTAAAGATATTGATAGAGGGTGTGCTCAATTCTCGAAAGCCCTTTTCCAGTATATGTTGCTTTAATTCCCATTTGTGCAAGGTGCTTGGCTTGTCTCCTTATCGTGATGGTCTCTATGCTTTGTACGCCTGACATGTGTTTTGCCTCTAGGGTTACGTGTCTCTGAATAGATCATTTCCAAATGTCTTTGACCAACTTAGGCAGCACAAATGATCTTTTTTATCTCAGATTGTTGAGGTAAACACTATAGTTGTGTTGTCTGTCTAGATCTGTGCCGTTTTCCTTTTACCTGTGCATAAAAAGCATTTTATGCTCAGGAATACTGTCTTCAGTTCCAACACATTTATGTGCTTCCACTAGGTTCCATAGACCCCAGATGTTCAGGTTCCTCGTGTGCTTCTCTACCACTTGCTTTTGCATTAGTTCTTCAACCATTTGATTCTTGTTGGATATGAGATTTTTCTTATTGACTTTACAGTTGGTGATTATCTAAAGAGTTCAGCAACATTGTACAATGTCCAGTATCGGGTTGTCAGAGGTGATTGCCCTCGATTCTAAGAGGAACCCTCCTATTCTGCACAAGATTGGTGTTACAGGTCAGTATTTTTTCTCCCTGGAGTCACTTGTACCAAGGAGCCCGACCCTTTTGTGGTCAGTCCTCTTCCCCTGGCCCTGCCCCGATAGGGCTGATATAGTGAGCATAATCCACCACTATGCAGACATGTTCCCTCGTTAAGAGGGTGTTTATGTTAGAAGACTGTACCTCCTTCTTGACAACAGACACACAACCAAGAGCGTCTCCTGAGGGTAGTGCCCATATACAGCTGTCTGCTTGCTTTGTCTGCGGTATCTAAGGATGACTTTAGACAGGTTTTGGTAATAGTCTTGCCCTCTAGGATAATGGTTTTTGCCTGCTTTTTGATACTGGTAAGGGTGGTGCTGCATTAACTCCTCACACTGTTGATGTTTTCCGTGACCGAGGAGTGCACTGGAGTTAGCTATCCTCTATTAGGTGGCAGCTATTCTCTCCACTTTTTATCTCACCATTTCCACCCTCTTGCTTTCTTTCTCTGGCGGAGGGCTCGTTGATGTCAGGGCATTAGCTCTTTTCCTGGCTATGGTCACTATTACTGAGCTCACCACCGCTTTGCCTTTATATATTATGGGGTCTTCAACTCCTCTTCCTCTTAGAAGACTTCTTCTTCTTCTTCTGGTGCCTAGGATGTAGTCTGTGGTTTTAACGAGGCAAGCTTTTCTACTTGCCCATTGTCTTCAAAGGATGTTGCAGGGATTCTTCGAAATCCCTCGTTTTATTGAGAATCGCAGCAATTTCAGCTTCGAGCCGGCATTTCTCTCTTTTGACCTTGAGCGTCCTTTGTTCGCCATTGAGTGGGGGCACTGTCTAACTGCTCAGTGTTGGTGAATTGTCAGCTCCTGTTCCCACCCCAAATCTCGACTGCTTTTCAGAATCAAGCCAATTCCAACAAATCGAACAGTACTTTTGCCAGACAAGGAAACAGGGATCTAGAGATCAACCAGATGCTCATTAACCTATATTTAGATTCTTAAACGGACAACTCATATCTTATTAAGTCCATGGGTTAAGACTTGCTCTCTAATGCCATCCGTTTAACTTCACTGAGGAAGTGGATTTAAATGGTTTGTCCTCAAATGTGATTAAAACCATATTCTAATATAACACATGAAAAGGAAAGAGGTAAAAGGAGGACTCCACCCTCACATTTGAATTATGTGACAGCTCATAAGGACCCCCATAAACAATGAAATATGTAAAAAAAAATATGCAGCTGCTGTGGATTTCTACATTTCTTTGTGCCAAGTAGGCCGGCCCAACCAGAGTACGATGAGACAAAATATAAAAACATCATGTAATGGGCAGTTTTATCCCTGCCTAAAAAGGGTCATGGGAAGCGAAGCAATTTCCTCATGCATTGATCCTTTGCAGCACCTGAAATGGCATCTTAAACGTTAGACATTCTTTGGAAAGCCCCAGTTGTTTGTATGACAGTTCTTTATGAACGCATCTATTATATGCTTAAACTGAGATTAAAGATGATATATCCTCACCATTGTGTGCATGCCTGTCCTTCCTTCTCACCTTTTTCTCCGGGCTCTCAGCCCAGTTGGTGCATGCCTGCTACCTGCTTGTCACTCCTTCCCACTCTTTCCCCAGGCTCTCAGCCCTGACGTGTGCGTGTCTGCTTGTCCCTCCTTCTCACTGCCTTCCCTGAGCTCTCAACCCCATTGCATGTGTGCCTGCAGCCTACCTTTCTGGTATGAATGATTCACTGCTTTACCCGGGCTTTCAGCCCCGTTGTGTGCATGCCTGCTGCCTGCCTGTCCCTTCTTCTCACTGCTTTCCCCCGGGTTCTCAGCCCCGCTGTGTGCATGCCTGCTGCAGTCTGTCGCTCTTTCTCAGTGCTTTCTGCGGGCTCTCAGCCCCGTTGTGTGTGTGCCTGCTGTCTGCCTGTCCCTCCTTCTCACTGTTTTCCCCGGGCTCTCAGCCTTGTTGTGTGCATGCCTGCCTGTTCCTCCTTCTCGCTGCTTTCCTCGGGCTCTCCTACCTGTTGTTTGTGTGCCTGCTGCCTGCCTGTCCCTCCTCACTGCTTTCCCTGGCTCCAAGCCCCATTGTGTGCGTGTCTGCTGCCTGCCTGTCCCTCCTTCTCACTGCTTTGCCCCGGGCCATCGTCCCTGTTGTGTGTGTGCCTGCTGCCTGCCTGTCCCTCTATCTCACTGGTTTTCCCCAGGCTCTTAGCTCTGTTGTGTGCATGTCTGTTGCCTGCCTGTCCCTCCTTCTCACCACTTTCTGCGGGCTCTCAGCCATGTTGTGTGCTTGCATGCTGCCTGCCTTTCTGTTATGAGTGATTCACTGCTTTCCCTTGGGCTCTCAGCCCCATCGTCTGTGTGTCTGCTGCCTCCCTTTCTAATATGTATGATTCATACCTTGGTTTTCAGCCGTGTCGTGTGCATACCTTCTGCCTGCCTGCCCCTCCTTCTCACTTCTTTCCCTGGGTTCTCAGCCCCGTTGTGCGCATGCCTGCTGACTACCTGTCCCTCCTTACCACTGCTTTCCCTGAGTTCTCAGCCCCGTTGTGTGCGTGCCTGCTACTTGCCTTTCTGTTATGAATAATTCACTGCTTTCCCAGGCTCTCAGCCCAGTTGTGTGTGTGCATGCTGCCTGCCTGTCCTTCCTTCCCACTGCTTTTGCCTGGCTCTCAGACCGGTCGTGTGCGTGCCTGCTGCCTGCCTTTCTGTTATGAATGATTCACTGCTTTCCCCAGGCTCTCAGCCCTGTTATGTGCATGCCTAATGCCTGCCTGTCCCTCCTTCTCACTGCTTTCCCTGGGATCTCAGCCCTGTACTGTGCATGCCTGCTGCCTGCCTGTCTTTCCTTCTTGCCACTTACCCAGGCTCTCAGCCTTGTTGTGTGCATGCCTGATACGTACTCACCACTTTGCCCAGGCTCTCAGCCCCGTCGTTTGTGTGTGTGTGCCTGCTGCCTGTCTGTCCCTCCTTCTCACTGCTTTCCCTGGGATCTCAGCCCTGTACTGTGCATGCCTGCTGCCTGCCTGTCTTTCCTTCTTGACACTTACCCAGGCTCTCAGCCCTGTTGTGTGCATGCCTGATACGTACTCACCACTTTGCCCAGGCTCTCAGCCCCGTCGTGTGTGTGTGTGCCTGCTGCCTGTCTGTCCCTCCTTTTCACTGCTTTCCCTGGGCTCTCAACCCTGTGGTGTGTACATGGCTGCTGCTTGCCTGAAGCCGAGTACAAAAATGGCTGCCAACACTTCCTGGTTGAAGTGTTGCAGCCCATCAGCTCTCAGCATGAGATCTCCAGGATCTGAAGCTCTAGATATATATATATATATTTATTTCCCTTTAATATCCCCAAAACTACTGAACAGATTTACACCAAATAACTAGCATTGTGGTCTCCTGACCAAACGCTACCTTTCTGCCAAATTTGGTGTAATTTCGTCTAGCGATTCGTACTGCAGGCGCGTCTAAAGACTCTATGGGAATTAACATGGGAAATGCACTTTTATTGACCCCCCTTTATGGATTGCCACAAAACCCCCCAAACTTTGCATGCACAGCAAGGCTCACCACGGGACGGAATTACACCAAATTTGGCAGAAAGGTAGCTCTTGGTCCAGAAAGAACTTTTTTGTTATTTGGTGTAATTCTGTTGAGCAGTTTGGGAGATATAATTTTTTTTCCATATATAGGGACGCGAAGGCTCTGTGAACCCTCCCGATCTTGTTCTGAGATCTGATTGGCTGCCAACGCTTTAACTAGGAAGTGCTGACAGTCATTGTGGGACTCGGCGTCAGCCAAGTCCCGAGAAAAATGTTAAAAGAAACGGGGGCAGGGTAGGAATACCCTGACCCCTTAGCTCTGGTGTTGGGGTCCCTGGGCAAAAAAGCGATTTAAAAAAAATCTTTGCAGAAAATCACTGCAGATCCGTGACTTTGGCAAAAATGTAAAAAAAAAAAAAAAGCGCCAGCTCCCGTGCTTGTTTTGAAATGAGCCACCGGGTGGGCCAGGTCTGAGGGCATTTTTAAAAAAAGGAGGGGGGCACACGTGGCCCCCCTCCTGAGGCTCTTTGAGCCTCGTGGACCACCACCTCCTGATGGCTCTATTTTCAATAATGGAGGGGGTCCGCGCAGACCCCCCTCCTGGGCTTCTAGAAGCCCCTGGGACCACCACCTCCCTGAGGCTTTGTTTTTAATAAATGAGGGTGGCCTCGTGGACCCCCCCTCCTGGGCCTGTAGAAGCCCAGGGGACCACCACCTACCCAGGACAGTAAACATAATTTGCGGGCGGCTGCATGGACCCCCTGGACCCCAAGGACCACCACCTCCGCGTGGCTGGCCCATGCAGAAGGAAGGCGAGGGGCCACACGGCCTCCCACCTGGACCCAGTAATGGCTCTGGGACTCAGCGTTCCCAAGGCCAGCTCCTGTGCACAACCCCAGGACATAGCTGTTTGCTCTGACTTGGCAGGAAGTTTGACATTTTCTGCCAGTCGGAGCAAACACGAACTCCACTCTCAGCAAGTGAGAGCTGTGAAACTGCTATAGCTTACTGAGAGCAGAGCTTTCATCTGTTTTCCTTCCATCTGTCAAGTGGGCGGGGAAACAGATGAAAGGATTGCTCTCACAGACAGGGAGCTGCATGTTTAGCAGCTCTGTCTGTGAAAGCAATGCTTGCTCCCGCAGGAGGTGGTGAGCCAGCTGGGACCGCAGGGGCCTTGAGGCTATCCCTGTGGTCCCCATGCTGCACATTGGGTGACCTATGAGGCACCCACGACACATGGCCGGGCCCCAAGGATGGAGTCCACAGGGCCGAAATCGGCCCTGGGAGGGGGGGCTGTGTGGATCCCTTTCCACATTAAGTTAAGGCCGGGCCCCAGGGATGGGTTCCCTGGGGCCGTATGTGGCCAGGGAGGGGTCTGCTCAGCCCCCTCCCACTTTAATGAATGTGGGAGGTGGTCTCTGGGGCCAGAGGGGTCCAGCAGCCACCCGCATAATTTTTAAGTTAGCCCCCGGGATTTGGTGGTTCCCAGGGATTATGAAAGCCCTAGGAGAGGGGGTACATGTGGCCCCCCTCCTTTGCCTAAAAAAAAGCCCCAGGAAGGTAGCGGTCCACGGGGCTCTTGGGGCTCAATGGAGGGGGGGGTCTTGCGGCCCCCTCCTTAATATCAGCAAAGCCCCAGGGAGGTGGTGGTCCCCTGAGCTAATAAAAGGGAAAACAGAAAGCAGAAAAATGACCAGGAAAGACAAAACAGAGGGGAGAAAAACAAGCAGGAAAGGCAAAACAGAGGGCAGAAAAACGAGCAGAAAAGGCAAAACAGAGAGCAGAAAATGAACAGAAAAGGCAAAACAGAGGGCAGAAAACAAGCAGAAAAGGCAAAACAGAGCAGAAGAAGGCAAAACAGAGAGCACTCAGACACTGACGCACCCATTCATAGACCTACTCGCACTTATGCACTTACTCACAGATCCACTCAGATACTCATGTACTCACTCACAGACCCACTGAGAAACTCATGCAGTCCCTCAATGACTTACTTAGAGGCTCATGCACTCACTCACAGACCCACTGAGACACCAATGCACCCACTCACAGACCCACTTAGACACTCACACATCCATTCACTGACCCACTCAGACTCACATACCCACTCACAGACCAACTCAGACTCATGCACACATTCACAGACCCACTCAGAGACTCATGCACTCACTCACAGACCCACTCAGTGACTTATGCACCCATTCACAGACCCAATGAGCCACTCATACACCCACTCACAAACCTACTCAGAGACTAATGCACCTACTCACAGACCCACTCAGACATTCACATACCCACTTACAGATCCACTCAGACACTCATACACCCACTCACAGACATACTCATACACTCATGCACCCACTCACACATCCACTCAGAGACTCATGCACTCACTCACAGACCCTCTGAGAAACTCATACACTCACTCATAGATCCACTCAGAGACTCATGCAACCACTCAAAGACCTACTTAGATGTTTACACACCCACTCACAGTCCCATTCAGAGAGTCACACACCTACTCACAGACCCACTCACAGGCATAATCATACACTCATGTACCCACTCACACACCCACGTAGAGACTCATGCACTCACTCACAGATCCTCTGAGAAACTCATACACTCACTCATAGATCCACTCAGAGACTCATGCAACCACTCATAGACCTACTTAGATGTTTACGCAGCCACTCACAGACCCACTCAGAGAGTCACACACCTACTTACAGACCCACTCAAATACTTATGCACCCACTCACACACTCAGTGAGACACCTATGCAGCCACTCCCAGACCCTACTCATATACCCACTCACACACCCATTGAGACACTCACAGACTCACCCATTTAGAGACTCATGCACTTACTCACAGACCCACTGAGAAACTCATGCACTCACTCATAGATCAACTTAGAGACTAATGTACCCGCTCACAGACCTACTAAGACTTTTATGCACCCACTCACAGACCCACTTAGAGAGTCACACAACCACTCACAGTCACTCAGATATTCATACACCCACTCACATACTTAGTGAGACACTTATGCAGCCACTCCTGGGCACACTCATGCACCCACTCTCACACCCATTGAGACACTCACACATTCACTTAGAAAACCAAAGATTACAGGGACATTATAGTTAGGAAATTGAATAAAAAATACCTAAGAAATTCACTGAAAAAGAGCAAAGGTTACAGGGACGTTGTAGTCCGTATTTCGTAAACATTTCTGAGACTTAAATATATATACTAAGCTGCAGCACAAGTTAATTTACTTTTCTTTCTGTACTAGTATTTAGTCATACTATTTGCAACATATCGTATCTGAGTGGCTGTGTGACTGTGTCAGTGTATGAGTGGATGTCTGAGTGGTTGTATGGGTGTGTGAGTGGATGTGTGAGTGGTTGTATGGATGTGTTATTGGGTATATATATATATATTTATATATATATATATATATATATATATATATATATATATATATATATATATATATATATATATATATATATATATAGAGAGAGAGAGAGAGAGATATGCACTGAAAAAGCAAAGGTTACAGGGACGATATAGTTAGGAAATGGAATATAAAAAACCTTAGAAATTCACTGAAAAAACAAGGGTTACAGGGACATTATAGTTAGGCTCAGGTTTCACTTGTACAAATCCAGTGAATTTCAGCAGTTATAGGTAGCTGAGCAAACTATAACTTGCGCCCCCCGCAATGCACTGCTTTTGACCTCACATTACATCACTCATGACATGGTCAGTGACATCACTGATGACATCTCAAATGATTTTACTGATATATCATCCAGTGACTGTGAGTGTTTTTAAAAAGTTTATCAGTGTTAAATATATATACCAAGGTGTATTGGTGAACCAGTGGGTATATGAGTGTCTGTATGGATGATTCAGTGGCTGCATGACTGACTGTATAAGTGAGTGATTATGTCTCAGTGAATGTATGGGTGAGTGACTGGCTGTGTGAATGTCTGTTTCAGTCAGTCAGTTGGTATCTAAGTGGCTGTATGGGTGTGTGAGTGGGTACATGAGTGGCTGTATTGGTGAGTAATTGGTTGTTGTCTAAATACCTGTATGGTTGTCTGAGTGTCTGTGTGGGTGGGTGAGGGTGTGTGTGACTGCCTGTATGGATGAGTGAGTGGGTTAGTCAGTGGCTGCATGGGTTAGTAAGTACGTGTGTGAGGGGCTGTATGGGTCAGTGAGTGTGTGTGTATGGCTGTGTGGATGAGTATGAATGTGTCAGTGGTATATGGGTAACTGGGTATGTGAAAGGCAGTTTAGGTGAGTGATGGGATATATGAGTGATGGTATAGGTGAGTGAGTATGTGTTAGTATCTGTATGTGTAAGTGAGTGTGTTTGTATGTATCTGTATGAGTGAGTAAGTGGCTGTGTGATTGACTGTATGGGTGAGTGACTAGGTGTGTGAGTAGCTCTATAGGTGACTGACTCAGTGTGAGAGGCTGTATGGGTGCATGAGTGGATATATCAATGGCTGTATTAGTGACTGAGTGGTTGTATGAGTGGCTGTATGGGTGAGTGAGTGGATGTGTGTGTAGATCTATGAATCAGTGAATGGGTGTGTAAGTACTGGTATGGGTCTGTGAATGGTTGTGTGGGAGTGGGTGTATGAAAGGTTCAATGGGGGTGTGAGTGGGTACATCAGTGATTCTGTGGATGATGTAATTAGTGATGTAATCAGTGATGTCATTTGAGATCTCATCAGTGATGTAATCAGTGATGTCACTGACCATGTCATGAGTGATGTAATATGTGAGGTAATAAGCATTGCATTGCGGGGCGCGTGTCCTAGTTAGTTCAGCTAATCATAACTGCTGAATTTCACTGGTTGTGTACGAGTGAAATCTGAGCCTAACTATAACGTCCCTGTAACCTTTGTTTTTTTCAGTAAATTCGAAGTTTTTTTTAATTTCATTTCCTAACTATAACTTCCCTGTAACCTTTATTTTTTTCAGTGAATTTCTAAGGATTTTTAAATGCTAATTTCAAACTATAACATCCCTGTAACCTTTGTTTTTTTCAGTAAATTTCAATTTTTTTTAAGTAGTAGTCACGTTTGCAGAGTGGTGGAGATAGGGTGCGGGCCTCCAATTAGCTCTCAGTAATCCCGCTGTGTAGAACGTACCTGGAGAGCTTCTTGGCCCCCAAGGTCCCTCAGGAGTAAAGTGGACTTCATCCCCAATTCAGTAGTGTGCCAGGAGCTGCATTTGCAGAGTGGTGGAGAAAAGGGGCCTTGGCCTCCGAAGACCTCTTAGCAACTCTGCTGTGTGGGACTTACTGAAAGTAACAGGAGGGATAGTTTGCCCCAAGAATGTCCTTAGGGGCCAACTACCCCTCCTGTAGTGGTGGTCCATGGGGCCGCAACAGACCCCCTGCATATATATGATTTGAGCCCTGGGGAAGTGGTGGTCCGCAGGGCTGCGGGGGGGCCTAGCAGGCTCCCCTGCATTTCTATTAGAAATTGCCCCAGGGAGGTGGCAGTCCCTGGGGCTGCAGGGGGGCCACACAGCCCCCCCCCACATTTCTGTTAGTCATTGCCCCAGGGAGGTGGTGGTCCCCGGGCTGCGAGGGGAACGCGCAGGCCCCCGCATTTCTATTTATTATTTATTGCCCCGGGGAGGTGGCGGCTTGATGGATCACCCCAAAACTCTCAGGATAGTAACTGAAGTGAGAGTCATATCAGTTTTGAAAGATTTGTAAAGATTCACCAAACGGCGCCAAAGTTATTGGCAAATGAAAAAACACTCTTCCTATGGAAACCTGGTTGTAACTATAACTACCTACTAGTTACCACCAGTAGGTAATAAAATATATATATATATATATGTCCTCTATCTATGTTTGTATTTGAGCCTCGTTCCTTTTACCTTTGGGGAAGGGGTGTATGTATTTAAATGAAAAAAGTAACATGGCTTGTTATCGTGACCAAGGCTGCAAGCTGCAGCCGAAACGCGTGGATATGCCATCACCTTGAAATAAATGCTTTCGAGTGAAAACTAACCTCTGGAGTGCCGGTTTTGTTTCTTGGAACGGAGAAACTTTGCAATTGAATACGAGGAGGCCTGGCGGACGTCTCGTTGCCAGCACCACCGGCGTTCAGGAAGCAAGCCAAGAACTGCCAAAATTGAAAGGATACTTGAAGACAGGCGTGCCCCCCGCCAAACTGAGGAGAAAACAGCCTGCAAAGTAAATTCAGAGAGGAAGAGCTCCCGGGACAGGAGTCGGAGGATTCTGGTCAGCGTTGGAGCATTCGGAACTCTGGTAAGACTGGCAAGCGGAGGCGAGGCGGGAGCCGGGCTAACTGTGACGCGCTCTCTGTGATTCTGGGAGAGAGAGAGAGAGCCACGTAAGGACAGAGGCAGTTTACCGGACGTTGTAGTACAATGAGTGATGATGAGTGTGCGGTACGGCAGCAGGAAGCCGATAAACTCTTTATTGAAACTGCAACAGCAACAACTTCTAATGAAGCAACAGGGGGAAGAATCCCAATAAATAGCAATGAATTAAGTAGAAAATTACAAGATTTTGAAAAGTTGAAGAAAAGAGAGATTTCACGTTGGTGGGAGGTTGCCTCCCTTAAACAGTATATACAAGTGGGTAGAGTCCCACGGGGACTCAGAATCATGATTACATCCACGTATGAGAACCCCAAACCTGGCCTTTTAAGTGAATGGGCAAACAACAGCGCAGAAAGCTCCACTAATATGATTAAAATACTTATAAAGTATGCAGAATTGGAAAGGGAAGAAATTATGAAAAAAAATAAAAGAACTGAATGAGTTTTTGGCAAAAGAAGGAGAACAAGGAAGAATAAATAAATTCAAACAAGATTTAAAAGCCAGATTGGAAAAATATGAGAAGTGAATCAAGGATAGGAAGGTGACAAAGTTTTTAAGAGACCGCCCGGATTACGAAAATGGACGTATATATACGTTTGCTAAAAGATTTGATACAGTCAGAAGGCAAAAAGTTCAGACCAGCAAGACGACAAATCAAGAAACTTCAGAGTGAAATGAGCTCAGATACTGGTTCTGAAGTCGAACAAGAAGACCCCACAAGAGGCGGAGCAGTGGGTCCTAGACTAACAGTAACAGATGAACTCCGTTTTTTACAGATGGACCAAAGATCAGACCATCAGATAACGAGGGGTCGGGGCAGACCAAGAGGAAGAGGAAACAGAGACGAGGAGGGCAGGGATATCGAAGGAACACAAGGAGGAACAATGGAGAGATCACTGTGCTCCAATGTGAAACAGAAGGGGAAGAAATAATCCAAGGCAACACAATTATTAATTTGAGTTGTATTGAATTGACAAATGAAGATAAACAAGTACTTGAATTAGGACTCTCCTACTGCTATAAGAATGATTTTAATTATGCCAATAGTAGAATGGATCTTTATAAATTTGTTCGAAAACTTAAATTGATGAAAATGCATAAAACGAAGAACCCTCTTGAACCTCCTCAAATGTCGGATTAGACCACTACCATTCCCGATGAGTATAATAGTTTAACTGTATCAGATATTCCTATTTTAGAAGACATGTGGTCTCTGGTGAATAATGATGAAAACGTGGGCCTACCAAATGAGGAAAGTCGAGGAATGGAAATAACAGAAGAATCAATTTCATTGATAATAAATGATGAAGATCGAACACCTTTTCATCCAAAATCAAGATTCGTACCGCAAATGGCGAGAGACAATCTTGACATCTTCTCTGAAAATGTAATAGGGGATCTGCAAAGATTGTACCAAAACATGCGGGACCAGAGAAGGAGAATGGACCCCAGAGAGACACGAATTCATAAAGACTTGTGAAAAATCAAAAAATAACAAGGAATTTTAGTAAAACCCTCAGATAAAGGAGGGAATGTGGTTCTCTGGGGGAGGGACCTCTACAAGAAAGAAGCCTTAAAGCAGCTCAACAATACAGAGTGTTATAAAAGAATTACATGAACAGAATATTAAGAAGTGATTGATCTTTTCTCTGATAGACTGAAAGAATTGAATGAACAGAATCTATTAAGCTGGGACAAATATAAATTTATTAAACAGGACAATCCAGTGACCCCAGTATTTTACATGATACCGAAAGTCCATAAAGCTATTTTTAACCCACCAGGAAGACCTATAATTTCCTCTTGTAACAGTGTTTTTGAAAATGCCTCAAAATATATTGATTTCTTTCTTAATCCTATTGTTAAAACACTCCCCTCCTACATTAGAGACTGCAGATTTTCTTAAACACATCTATGATGTGAAGTGGGAGGATAATATGGTATTGGTCACTTTAGACATCTCAACCCTATATACCAGCATAAGGCATACGGATGGTCTGAAGGCCACACATCATTTCTTAAAAACAAAACCAATGAGATTTGCAGCGCATGACGCTATGCTGTTAGAAATGATGAAGTGGTGCCTCAGAAGGAACATTTTCATGTTCTGTAATGATTTGTTCCAACAGGAACAAGGGACGGCAATGGATGCCTGCTTCGCCCCCAGTTATGCCAATTTACACCTTGGCTGGTGTGAGGAGCAGGTGCTCAGAGGACCAAGTCTTGAACGATGGACAGAAAATGTCTTGTTGTGGTTAAGATTTATTGACGATGTTTTCGTGCTGTGGCAGGGCACGGAAACAGAAGTGATCTGTTTTATCAATGATCTAAACAAGAATATGTTAAATCTGAATTTTGTGGGGCACTACAGCAAGACAACCATAGACTTCCTAGATGTAAGAGTGAAGGTGAGGGGAGTCAAACTGGATACCACAGTTTTTAGAAAACCGACTGCTGGTAGCACAATACTCCACGCAGCCAGCCCACATCCTATACCTCTCATTAGGAGCATTCCGTTCGTTGAGTTTTACAGGGCTAGAAGGACATGTAGTACAGTGGAGGATTATGAAATTGTGGAACAAGAGATGAAAAGTCGTTTTTTACAGAGGGGCTACCCTATTAAAATCTTGGAAAATGCCTCTAAAAAAGCAAGGATGCTAAACAGAGAGAATTTGTTATTTGAGCCATCAAAGACAGCAGAGAAAAAGAAGAAGTATAAACAGGGAGAAAATACGCATAGGTTTGTAACAACATACAATACAAAACACGAGGAGATTAGGTTAATTTTAAAAAAGCACTGGCACTTTATTAGAAGTGATCCTGTTATAGGATCACAGATGAGAAAGTATCCAGAAATAACCTACAAAAAAAACTAAATCCTTAAAAGACCAGATGGTGACAAGTGAATATAGGGAGAGTACTGGAGGACATACCTGGTTGCAACAGAGAGAAGGTTTTAAAAAATGTTTAAAATGTAAAGCTTGTCAAAATGGGGAAAATCTCTCAAGTTTTAAGACGGTTTTTAACAAAATTGTAAAAATAAGAGGATTTTTAACCTGTAAATCCAGTTTTATAGTCTATATCTTAAAATGCCCATGTGACAAAATATATGTAGGCAGTACCACCTTGCCAGCACATAAAAGGATTTTCCAGCACAGGCGGGCTATAAGTAACAATGATCGCAGTTACCCTGTTGCAAGGCACTTTGAAAAACTACATCAAAATGATCCAACACAAATGCACTATAGTTGTATAGCAGAAGTGCCTAAAAAGAAAAGAGGGGGCAATAGAGAGAAAGAATTACGAAGACTGGAAACGTATTACATTTTAGAACTAGATAGTAAAGAGCCCAATGGATTGAATGTGGACGAGGATTTGTTCACATGTCTGTACTAACAAGCTGTATAATCTGCACACTCAAGTAAGCCATTTTTGTAGTTAGAAATTCTTTTAATCTTTAGTACATCATGGAAGAGGATGTTTTGCACTATGCACTTTATAGATTATTAGCACTTTATTCCGTAATATTAAGCACTAGCACTTTTTGATTAATAGGTAAAGAGAAGGAAAATAATATAAATTTTTAAAAAAAGTTGTGTATGAAATGAATACATTATGTACTAGCACTTTAATACAAAAGGTATGAAATTGTGGTCAACACTTGAGGAAATCAAGTGTATTGAAATGGCAACTTTGGTAATTTCTAGCACGATTCACTTTAATATTAAAGTTGGGACTTGATATGTTTCATTTGTTAGAATTGAGAGTACACATTTTCTGACCTTGTCCTATAATAAACAAATAGACAAGGGAGTAGACAATTATGATATGGGAGTATTACTAGGACGCGGGAGAGAAATGCTATATTTTTTAGTATTTCAATTTGGAGTACTGTAGTATAAAAGCACTAGAACACGTTATAGATTGGGGAACTTTCCCCTGTGTTATATATAATTGTGAACGTTTAATTCATCCTGTTAAAGATGGAAATGCGTATATATTCTATTGAAATCGTCTTACAAATTATGGTTTTAATGAATCTTTTGTAAATGGTTTTTTAACAATTCAACAGTCTAATGTAAATATATCCCAATTTTATAGTAACGTTGTATGCAGTGTAAGAACATTCCAAGATGGCTCCTAGAATTCAAAAACCCAAACACCAAATGTATGTAAAGGTTTGTCCTCTGTCTATGTTTGTATTTGAGCCTCGTTCCTTTTACCTATGTATGTATTTAAATGAAAAAAGTAACATGACTTGTTATCGTGACCAAGGCTGCAGGCTGCTGCCGAAACGCGTGGATATGCCATCACCTTGAAATAAATGCTTTCGAGTGAAAATTAACCCCTGGAGTGCCGGTTTTGTTTCTTGGAACGGAGAAACTTTGCAATTAAATATATATACATATCAAAACCAGACTCCACGAGGAGGAAAAGGCACTTGCAGGCGCACATGGAGTTATCAAATCTGTTTAATTGTGCAGACGCGTTTCGGCGTGATTGCCTTTCGCAATGCCTTCAATTAAGCAGTTGCACATGATGCATTCCCACAGCTTTTTATGCAGGTATCAGAAGCGCGTCCCCTCAGGTAGACTACCTTTTGACAAAAAGAGAGGACTATAGGTCCATCCAGTTGCCGTCTTACTTATAGATTCATGGTGTTTCAATTCATCCGTACCTGCATTCCACATAGTAATATAAGCTGTATGCTGTAATATAAAATCACGCTCCAATGCATATATGACCTATGGTGCGCAAGCACAGCGATGTCAGTTCAATAAGTGTTTAGCTAAAAATGTATATTAGTCCTCTCACTTAATCCCGCTCTGTATGAGCTGTCCATTGCTACCTCGGGGACATCGCTCACTGTGTATGGGCGTCAACAATCCTGTGCGTCCATATACATCGCTATCATAGAACAATCCAGATGAAATGCATGCGCTCCTCGCCCATGCCGCAGACGTTGATACTAGAATGTTTGTCCGATGATTCCATAGGGATAGGTTCAATACCAGTGTACCTCTTAGATTAATCAATCCATTACTATCTTGGCAACGGATCATACAATAACATTCCCTGCGGTGGTTCAGGCGACTTCAGTTTTATGTGTTTCCCAGTTCCATCAGAGCGACCGAACTCTGACTGGGCGGGTGCCAATACACGAAGATGGGCTCACGATAAAGGCACTCGCAGCCACGCTATATATATCAAAACCAGACTCCACGAGCAAGAAAAGGCACTTGCGGTCACATATGGAGTTATCATATCTGTTCAATTGTGCAGACGTGTTTCGGCGTGATGGCCTTTCTCAATGCCTTCAATTAAGCAGTTGCACATGATGTATTCCCACAGCTTTTTATGCAGGTATCTGAAGCGCGTCCCCTCAGGTAGACTACCTGTGGACAAAAAGAGAGGACTATAGGTCAATCCAGTCGCCATTTCTCTTATAGATTCACGATGACCAGTCAGAGTTCGGTGGCTATGATGGAACTGGGAAACACACAAACACATATATATATATGTGTGTGTGTGTGTATATATATATATATATATATATATATATATATATATATATATATATATATATATATATATGTTATCCACTGGCGATAAGTTATAGTTAGAACCAACTTTTCTCATAGACAAAGCATTTTTTGTTTGGCTGATAACTTTGCCGCTGTTTGACGAATCTTCACAAAGTTTTCCAAACAAAGTGGCCTAGTTTGCCTAATTCTGCATGGAAAGGTTTGGAGTGATTCATCAAGCGAGGGCAGAGAAAAAGGGGGGTCCCAAAATAACTTTTCCCCATGCAATGTCTATGGGGATTTTGCAATTTTTAGACACATCCACAGACCAAACCGCTGAACGTATTTACACAAGATTTGGCAGAAAGCTGGCTCGTGGTTCAGAAGGAGCCCTTTCTGTAATTTGGTGTAAATCTGTTCAGTAGTTTTGAAGTTATTCAAGAAATAAAACTTGGTATATTTAAGGGACGTGGATCCTCTGCAGAACTGCGGGTACCCGCGGATCCAATGATATATTACTTTACGTTAAAAAAATGGTAAAAGGTTACAGGGACGTTTATCTTAGGTTTACATTTTGCCCACACAAAACCATAGAAATTCAGCACTTATAGGTATACTTATAGTTATATTTATCTGAGGAAACTATAAGTTGTGCAGTTAAATAACCTTAGGCCATGAGTTTTAGTTTCTTAACATAAGTATAACTATTAGTGTAACTATAACTGCTGAATTTCTGTGGTTTTGTGTGGGTAAATGTGAACCGAACTATAACATCCCTGTAACCTTTGTTTTTTTTCCAGTGAATGTATATTTATATACACACAGAGTGGTGGTAGTAGTAGGTTATATTATAGGTTATAGTTAGGGTGACCAGGGATAGGAATTTGTCTGATTTTTGTCCCTTAATAACTTTGCACCCGTTTGACGAATGTCTGTGAAACGTGGCAGACCAGGTGCCCCCGTTTCATTCTTGGAGTCCTGAAAGTTTCACAGTGTTTCATCAAGGGGGCGCAAAAAATAAAGGAGAGTCCCAAAACGGGTGAAAAATCCAAAGGATTTTACATAGACTTTTGTATTTCGTATAGCACAAAAACTGCCAGTCAGATTTTGACGAAATTTGAAAGGATTATATTCAATTCAATTCATCTTTATTCGGATAAGAAAATATCCATAAAAGAACAAAATAAAAATACCAGCAAAATTTTAAAAACAAACAGACAATACATACATGAATAAAAAATTTAAGACAGCCAACACGAGGCTAAAAAACAGTAAATACACAAAACATATACGTACGCAATGCTCAGGGGGTTTGTCTTACAC
Source organism: Calotriton arnoldi (assembly GCA_963921515.1). NCBI lineage: Eukaryota > Metazoa > Chordata > Amphibia > Caudata > Salamandridae > Calotriton > Calotriton arnoldi. The sequence continues at coordinate 3,259,371 of CAWUFW010000401.1, forward strand.
TTATAATTTGTTAGGGGCAATAGTATAATTGTTCCTGGAATCATCTGATACAGGCAACCAATATCCACTGATTTGATAAATAACATCAGACTAAGATAATAGCACATATTGAGATGAAGATAAAAAGTTCATTAAATATAGCAGCATAATAATGTAAAATGCGAACAGTTTATCACATTAAACCAACGTTAAAATCGAACAAATTCATTAAATCTAGCAGCATAATATTATAAAGTGCGAGCAGTTTATCAAAAATTATGTAACAATGAAATACACACAATAAAATTATGCAACCTGCATATAAGTGAGAGATTAAAAATGGGCAATCCAAGCCAATTATACCAAACTCATGGAAGTGCGTGAGCGGACAGCCAGACGCAAGAAAGTGCTAACGCGGAAAATTAAATTTTCGTCCTTGAGCTCAACAATTTCTCTATATGCCACCTTATAGTTGCTGATAGCTGCTACCTTAAAAAACGGAATCAGCAACTGTTTACTATATAACTGATAAAAGTTACAGAAGAATAAAAAATGTAACATAGATTGATTACCACGATTACCACAGGGACAAGAGATTTGCTCAAGGTTACTGTTATGCCCAAGGGGAAAACATAATAAATATTTTAAAGTACCAGCCCTAAGGCGAAAAAGCAAACTTCTTTCCCAACGGTTGGTCGCCATTAAAAGATAACGGGCTGGAAATTTTGTCGGTGGACCCTCAGCGTCCGACATCGTTATATAACGGGTGACTGAGCTTTTCGAAGTTTCATGCCTAAGTCTCAAACTGGCATAATACCCATACAGGGTCTCCTGTATAATCTTTTTATTAATGCCTGATATATCACTTGGATTTGAGAAAATGTGTGGCAAATTTACAGCGGACAAGCTGTCCTTAACAGCTGCCAGCCAAGGTATACTACTGCCCTTATCACATTTAAGACAATCAGCTATGATTTCTCTAGTGAGAGTGGTTGCCGGGTTTTGCCATACTTTTATCCAAAAAATAGTTGGACGAGCCCTGATATAATCTTCAATATAGGACAGTTTTAGCTCCCGATGACAAACAAAGGAAGAGGAGCTAATCGGAATCCCCAGAACTCTCCGACAAAATCTATTTTCCGCTATTTGAATATTATTACAATTCGCGTAGCCCCACACTTCAGCTCCATAAGTTGCAGTTGGTCTGCATTGAGTTCTATATATCTTCAGTAAGGATAGCACTACCTCAGTTCTTCTGGGTTGAGGGAGGCATAAAATTGATGTGGAGGCCTTTAAGAGTTTGTTCCGGCTGTGTGTCAAATGGGCAGTCCAGGAACCATTGTCAGCAAATACCAGCCCCAGATATGGGAAAGTGCGCGTGCAAAACAGTTTTTCGGAATCGGAGCTAATTACATTAACCCGATGTTTATTTGGACCACAATTCATTAAAAAAGATTTTTTTAAATTTGTACACAAGTCCAATTTAGACATAAAATCAACAAAGCCCCCGACTAAAGTGCGTAGTGCATTGGGTGTGCGGCCCATTAGGACCGCATCGTCCGCGTATAATAAAGCAGGTATTTTGCTGCCATTAATCACCGGGACATCCGTAGTCAAATTTGACAGCTCGTCATGCAACTCATTAATATATAAAATAAAAAGCAGGGGGACCAGCACACACCCCTGCCTGACCCCTCGGCCGATGACAATATTCTCTGATACGGCCCCATCCCTACTAATCCTCACCCTTGCCCCCAAATCCTTGTGTAAAAAGGCCAGAAAGTGTACTAAGGCCTCGTCTAGCCCATAATTTAGGAGACATGACCATAGGCGCGATCTATTCACATAATCGAAGGCTAAGGTGAGGTCCATGAAAGGTAGGTAAATAGGAGACTGCCGAGCTATTGTATATTTGTCAACAATCAAATTTAAATTGAGACATTGCTCTACGGTTCCTAATTTGCTTCTAAAACCTAACTGACATTTATTTAAAATATGCGTATCCTCAGCCCAACTCCTAATTTTATTAAATAGCACCCTCCCAAGTATCTTTAAAGTGTTGTCGATCAAAGAAATTGGTCTATAACAACTGGGGTTAGCCCTGTCCCCCTTTTTAAAAATCGGTACTATGGTGCTGGACGACCATGTGCTAGGAATTTGGGAGTTTGTTAAATTGTTAAAAACATTAAGTAAAATCGGGGCCCAGAAATCTGGTTTGTATTTAATGAGGTCGATGGGAAACCCATCGGGGCCGGGGGCCTTGTTGCCTAAGCTCTGGTCATTTGCGTCTACCACTTCTGAGAGCGATATCTGGACTCGTGACGCGACGTAAAGATCTATGTGAACCTCGTCCAGCGATGTTGCAGAATATATTTTAGAGAAATGAGAGACCCAGGCATCACTGGTTATATTACAGCTCATGGGACTTAAGTGCTGACCAGTGTTTCTCATATTTTTAACCACCGCCCAAAAGCCATTTGTATTATTGAATCTTGCAGCGCAAGCCAAATTATCCCATTGATCTCTCAAAATCTCCTCTTTCCTTTGCTTAACCACTTTGTTATATTGGTTCCTTAGTGATCTGATTAAAATTGCATTCCTAGGTGTTGCCGACAAGGCAGCACGAAGATCTCTATTAGCCCGGGAGCATACACTATTGAACCACTTAGGATGATGGTTATTGTTAAACGCAGGTTTAGAGATCATCTGTTTAATACCTGCACATAACTGAGTAAAGGCTGCAACCACCTCAAAATTAGGGTCAATGGATGACAGACATACGTCGACAGTTGATCGATAAGATATTATCATGTTCTTAAACAGCGTGCTATTATCAATTCCTTTCCAGATAATTCTTAAATTATCGGTTGAGGAAGATATGTTACAGGCCCCGGGTTCTCCCTTAAAAATATGTCTGGGGGCAACCCTAAACAATACCGAGATTGGGTTGTGATCCCCAAACATAGTAGGTATAACCTCTGCACCAACTAAAATGTCTTCAAGTGGGGCAGATATAAAGACATAATCAATTATTGAGGCACACCTCGGCCTCTATATGTTGGCACTGTCTGATTATCGCTATAGTTTATGGGTGCAATGTCCATCGCATTTGATAAATCATGCATTGACAAATAATCCATTAATTCAGTTCCCATTTTGCTCAAATTTTCATGTTGTATGTAGCCAGTACCCAAATTATATGCCCTGGAGATCTTAACATTAAAATCGCCCCCAGGCAAATTCCAGCTAAATTTTGATTTCCGCTACAATGTGTATATTAGAAACAAATTTAAAAAGTTTTTCAACAATCTTATTGGGTACACTTAAAAAGTCATTATTATAAAAGTTAATAAAACAAATTGAGGCCCCACGTGTATATATCAAAGCTTGGTAATTAGGGCTGTTTGTCGAGATAGTCTTAATAGAGCCACCTGACGATATTTTGACCCAAATAGAAAGGCCACCAGACGGACGCCCATATTTAGAAGCCAGTGCACACACATTAAAACATTGGAAGCCCTCACAATGTATCTCACTTGTAGCCCAGGTCTCCTGGAGCAATAAAATATCAAATTTGTTTACCAGCCTGGCCCAGTCTTCATTATTTACTTTAGAGGCTAGGCCAGCAATGTTCCAACTTAGGGGCCGATTCCGATCTCGGCCGGTAGGGCTCCGAATCGGATTCGGCTTTACCGGATCCGATTCGGAGCCCTGTTTCCCGACCGATTCGTACGTGCGTCTGAGCGGGCGAGTACGATGCGAAAACTCCGACCGACTCGTTCGCGAGACCCAACCGCACCGACCGACTCGTACGCGAAAGCCGACCGCACTGACCGACTCGCTCGGACACGCCTCGCACCGCGCAATGGAGATGTTCCCCGGCCGGGCAAGTACGATGCGCGCCACGAGCAGTCCGACCGACTCGCGCCGTCCGGCTCGAAGGAGCAGTCGGAGCCGTACTTTGGGGGTCCGTGTCAGACCCCCCTGTACGTGTAGCTGCGCGTGTCGCACACAGGGGGGACCCATGGGTCCCCCCTACCTGTGCGTGTACGGCGCGAGTCGCTTCGCCGCGTACACGCTGTAGGGGGCGCCCCGGTTCGCCTCGCACCCATTGAGTCAATGGGAGTCCGACTGAATCGAGTCCGATGGCATACGTGCGCATCGTACTCGTTCGGTCAGGCTGCTAGGGTCCGATTCGGTCGGAAATCTCTCCGAGTCCGGCTCGGTCGGAGAGATTTCCGGCCCGAATCGGAATCGGCCCCTAAGTATCTGCAAGAGTTGGTCGGACTGCCTAGAGGCATCTCTTAACAATGGTGCAGGTGCTACTATGGAGGGGGCCAATTCAATAGGCACTGATAACGGGGCCAGTCAGTCTAAAGTGTCTAAATCCGAGAGGGAGGAAAATCTATTTTGTAACACTAGCGGGAAAATGGCTTGCGTGTTATGAATGACATTGGGTTTATAAAAATAGCCAAGGGGCAGTGACCAGACATCAGTAGAACTGTCATGCTCTCTCTGCGATAGTATCGATTTTACAAGGGTGGGTTGTCGGAAATTAACAACAATACAGTCTCCCTTTATTAACTTCTCTGATGGTCCAACCCAGCCAACCCTGCGTACCATCAAAATCTCGTTGATGTTAGACACCCTAAAACCTTTATGTTTCATGAGCCAGTTAGTGCACTTATTACGCAATTGGTCCCAGGACTCTTGTTGGTTTTCCATTAAAGGTGGCACCCCAGCTAAGACCAATACATAAGGACACGCCTCAGGAGGTAAACTTAAAACATCATTTCTTGCATTAAGAGGCCTGCAGACGTTAATCCTGGGTAAGGAAGCTGTGCTCTGTAAATTATGTGTTTGATTTGCATCTTTTACTGGGGCTTTAATAGATGCATGCACATCTTGTTGGCGAGGTAGATGTAAGGCATTATTGCCCAAATTTAAATCACCATCCTGAGAAGTAAGGACCTTGGGAAGGGTGCATTTATTGACTTTACAGCAAACATCACAAGCATCACGAGAACCAGTTAACGGGGATAGTAAGGCATTTGAGGGTTACTGTGATGTATTGGGGACTAAGCCATTTAAGGCTTGCGGAATGTGTGGCACCCCCTGTGTTAGCAGCGTATTAAATGCCTTACTATGTGAGTTAGGCTTACTAATTAGTGATTCTAATCGATCTAAACGTTTCCACAGGGTTGTAACATTTTTGTCAACAAGCTCCTTAACGCAGTCAAACATGGTGTCCATAATAATATCTATTGCAGTGTCCCCCAATTTAAAAGTATTAAAAGGTGCTGGTATAGATTCAGTTTGAGTATGAATTGATTGACTAGGCAGACTAATAGACATTAATACATCAGAGGCATTGGCAGAGGCATTGACAGTCACTGTTTCAGTTGGGGCTGCTGACCCTTGCATCCATGCGCTCAAAGCAGTACGCTGTGACTTTGAACGCAATGGTTGTTTCCTCTTTGGGCAAGCGAGCTTCGTTATTTTCTATTTCCTCTTTGCCCCCGTGATTGCTGGGTCTGGAGAAACATTCACAGCTGCAGCAATAACCTTACCGCGAGTTGGTGACATTAGGTCCGTTAGATCCATAGTCCCCACATGAGCTCCAGTATCTTTGTTACCCCAGGTTTGCTCATTAACCAGTTCACCATCCGCAGCTGGCAAGAGAACTAACGGATTTACCATTGAAAGAGGACTGTTTGGCAGGCCGGAGTGAGTCATGTTTTGGGGGGGTGGGGTGGGGAGTAGTTGAGCCCAGGGACATACGCCTCTCAGTCAGCTCTATTTCAGTGCTGACAATGTTAACAACTCTCTCCAGCATACTATCAATGGAGGCAGAGCCGCGTAAATTGGATACAACAGGCCTTTTAGCCATGATTAATACAAAATATACACCAGAGGAACTGGGCTTACTTCACTCACTGCACTGATGACTAGGAGGGTGAGCAATGTCAGAGGGGTGGCCCGGCCTCCGACGGTCACGGACGGGCTCAGACGGGCCCGCCCGCGCACGTCCCGTGCTGCGGGAGGGCAGCCGCGCTTTTGTCCTGGCGGGAGGCGCCTGTGCTGACGCTGTGTCCCAGCGCCGATGCTGGGGCAACTGGGAAATGTAGGCCGTTCCCCTCACGGCGTGGAGTAGATAGAAGCCGTTCCCCTCATGGCGGCGAGAACAGAAACTGCAGAGCCGTTCCCCTCACGGCAGGTATGAGCAACTTGGTAAGCGAAAGGATTATATATTATGGTGCGCAGATGATTGCGAGGGGGGTACTGCAGGTTACTAGGGAAGTATTTAATCAGTTTTAATGTTTTTAATTTAGTTATATCTGTGGCCACTGTAGTGCTGCTGTACACCAGAGGTATATAGCGATGACAAGTCATTAGCGGATTGGCTAATGACTGCCTTTACAAAAGTTAAAGGCAGACATTTTGTTTTGACCTCGAGTTTCACTGTTTTCTGCGTTACGCTGTTCAATGTAGGTAAGTATTAGGTTTGCTATTATTCCCATACCCATTATGACTTTAATGAAGTGGCAATAGGTAGGGAAAAATATTTATAAGTTTATATATATGTTGTATAAATATACAGAGTTTCAGGGGAGAACCGCGGTACCCAAAAAAATTTGTAAAAATTGGAAATACACTGTAAGACACTATATTTTATTAATATAGTGTGCTACAGTGTTTTTTCAATTTTTTTATGTTTAAATAGGCACATACAAGTGTACGGAGTAGCACGGTAACTAGAAAAATTGATGCTCTACTTAAAAAAAAAACGCACTTTACTGTACACTGGAATAAAAATGTAGAAATAAATTATAAAGAAAAATGTGAACTTTTGAAAAAAATGTGGGGTACCCCAGTACTCCCACGCTACTCTGTACTTTTAAACCTTATACTTGCCTACATCGGCAGGCGTAACGAACAATACAGGGAAAGTGTACCTAAAAACAACGTGGCTGCCTTCAATTTTTGGAAAGCCAATGATTACCTAATCAGCTATTGACTTCTGAAACTATATACCGTGCTACTAACGCGAATTACCCCCACAGTTCAGCAAAATACCGCAATAAGAGATATCACTAACTTTAAATACATTAAAAATATTTTTTTAATTACATTACTTACGTGCACTACAGAAAATAAACTTCTGCACACCATAATATCTAATCTGGACAAATTTAAACAAAATAACATTTACAGTTTTGGGACAATGTAAAAGGCTTAACACACATCACTAAATTCAAATACATAAAAAATTTCAAAATATTTACATTACTTACCTCCACTAGATAAAACTAAATATCTACACAACATAATATTTAATCCTGCTAAATTTAAACAAAACTACATGGCTGATTGTTACCTTTGGTAAACACAGCCATCATTCAAAACAAAAACCCTTGGTGTGACACACATATAGCATACCATATACTGCTGGGGTCACCCTACTTTATGTGTAGGGTGGGACTAGTTCTAGCATTAATCTAACAACAACCATTGTGTGCGTGTTATGTTTTTTGAAAAGCAGATCCAGTGCCCAGGGTGGACAAAGTATAAGTGAAACTCTACATAAAAAAGGAATAGGGAGCACCACATGTAAGCAACCACCAAGGAGCGATAGGCAGGTTCTCACCAATTTGCTCACTTTCTCATCACCAGCAGCTTTCCTATGTTTGGGAAGGAACCAACACCCGAACAAGTTCAGAAGAATGTTACAAGAACGTTATGTGTGTGTATTTGTCCTTCTAACTACATTATGTGTGGCACACATCTCAATAACCCCCAAGGGTCCCCTTAGAGAGAGGAGGAAATTATTCCACACAAGAAAAAAAGGTTTAAAATGATTTGCAATAGGCAAATGTCTTTAATTATTAATGCCCGCACTCATGATTAAAAACAACATACCATGTTTAGACCATTTTAAACAGAAGCGCTGACATGTTTCATTGCCATATTCTACTTCCTGGCAATTTCTTTAGGGCAAGAGGACCACAGTTCACCCATAAGTGCACCGGACCATATGGCTACCAGGTGAGTGCCTACCAGCAGGCCACAGGAATGCAACAGGATAAAATTCTCAGAGTGTTTGATTGCCAGTGGTGTCAGCATCTGCGTGTACAGCCCTATTTTGGTTTTGAATGATATTTTGAGTAGAGGGCGCACTTGGTGTCGTTCTCTCTAGAGCTCCCCTATGTGTATCGAAACACAGCCATCACCCTATCACATCACCAGTTCTAAGCCCTATATATCGTCATATACTGTGAACTGTACACAGTATAGTATAGCACAATATCTAGGTATGTTTTATACAACTTATAAATCTACAAATACTTGCAGTATTGATATATACAGCCCTAAAATTAACATTTACATATTATAATTGATACTTTGGAGATATAACATTGAGATATTTTTATATAATTTTACGGTACCTTTTATTTAATTTACACACTCCACTTTATCCTCTCCAATCTATGAGTTGACTTTACGCCACTGAAATCTACACTATTTACAGTATGCCAGGGCACTTTACGACACTCCCCTATATGCCACAAAATTCTATTGTAAACCACTGTATGTTACTCCACTGTACTCCATCCAACTAGACTGTATGCCACTCCAGTGAACACCACTATACTCTAAGCTATTATACTGTTCACTACTTTATTCTATTACAATTTCATGTATGCCACTTTGCTTGATGCCCCTATACTATAATGCTCCCAGCTGTATGCTATTCTACTGTACGCAACTCCATTTTACACAATTCCATTATAAGATACTCCAGTATGCCCCACTTTATGATACACTACTGGATAGTACGCTATTCCAGTGTACGCTACTCCACTCTACGCCAATCAATTCTACTAGAATGCAGTATATGCCACTGCATTGTACCACAATATACTGTATGCTATTTCAGTTTAAAAACTACATTCTGCGCCACTCCAGTCAACAACACTTCAGTCTACGTTACTAGACTCTATGCTTCTATAATTAACTCCATTTAATACTTCAACACTCTACTGTATGCTACTCCACTATATGCCACTGCAATATACGTTTCAAGACTTAACACTAGTAAACTCAATATTATTACACTAAACAGTACTTAATTGTACGCTACTCCTCTGTACGACACTACACTTTATGGTACTCCACTCTACGCTATTGCACTGCACTCTATTACACTGTACCCCACTGTAGGGTACGCTATTCTAGTCTGCACTACTCCACTGTACGGCACTGCAGTATAAGCCACTACACTTTACACAATTTTAATTTACAACACTACACTATACCACAGTTGACTTTAGCCACTGTACATCACTCAACTGTACTCTACTGCACTAGATGGCACTGCACTGTACCCCACTCCAGTGTACGCTATTCCAGTTTACACCATTCCACTCTACCACACTCCACTGTACATCACTCGACTGTACACTATTTTAGTATATGATATTCCAATATATGCCATTACAGTATACAACACTCCACTCTATGCCACTCCACTGTACGCCACTACAGTATATGCACATTCACTCTACAAAATTTGCAGAAAGTAAAGGGAAACACTTGTTATCTCACTATTACACTGCAAGGTGCAGGGTACCACAAAACAAATCTGTTTCCATAAATATATCAAGATTTATATGTCAGCGGAGCCATATCAGACCAATCTTGATACCAGTGTCATGTGTTCACCTTACTGTAATATTGTTTTTGGCTCAATAAATCATATCCATTTGAATGAGAGTCCTCTTGTAATGAAACAATAAACCAGACATTAAAAACACATATTAAAATACCTAAGAAAATGACCAAAACAAGAATATATGAGCTAAGCAATGATATGGAAAAGATAACTGTTACCATAATCTGATAGTGGATTGAAACCATCTGGGAATTTTGTCTCAGGATTGATAATGTATTCTGATTCTAACCTCAACTTTAGTATCCTGTCTCTTTCACTAGGGTGATTAATGGCATAACCAATGCCATAATATTGTGCCTGACTCTAAACATGTTGAAATTGGCTACACTTCTGATTGGCACATTTAACTTACCTATAAGTCCCTATTATATGGTACCAAAGTGTATCCAGGGCCAGTAGGTTAAATGTCACATATTGTTCCGCCACTAAAGTGACAATGCAAATCATGCCTCCAGGCCTGCCGCTGGAGAGTGAGTAGGCAGTTTCAAATCTGCCAATGGGACCTTGCAAAATAAACCTCTTGTCAGACCTAAACCTTCATTCTTACTACTTATAGGGCAGGGTGCATGGTATTTAAAAAGTAGAATATGTATGTTATATGCTCACATGTCATGGCAGTGAAAGAAAAGCAAAGTTGTTTTTCACTGTAGCAAGGTTTGATAGAAAAGCAGTGGGGTGCATTGTAATACCAAAAACTGAGATTGCTCCTGCTCCGAGCTTTTCCACAGCAGCAAATCCTTCTCAGAGGGATGTTGTGGAGAAGGCATCCAATCTTGTGGATCCCTGTTCAGCTACAGCAGCAGCCATTCCCGGAGGATTCCGAGCTCTAAAAAAGTGACTAACTCCAAAAATATAAATCTTCAACGGGTGAAGACGCCAAAAGTATCTAGCTGGCGAGGGAGGTTCCTTGCTTGTGAATTTTGAATTTCTCCCACTCAGAGATTTCCTGTTAAAAGTCAACAGCTTCATCAGGACTTTGGCTAATGGATATCCGGCCTCGTGGAACCCATCTTGGCCACAGCCTGCTGCCTTGCCCTGCTGATGATTTTTGACTTCCATTTCAGAAGCTAAGTCAGAAGGTAAAACATCCGGCCTGGGCAAACCAGGTCTCTGTTCGAACTGTGCTCTATCTCAATCAGCCTTAAGCCTTACCCATGACCCGGTCTAGCGCAACCAGTTACCAGCAGTTAGCCCTTTGCTCTTTTTTGTGATATTTTAATGTAAAACTTTAGATAGGCATATCTCCCTGTTCCCCTTATTGGATTCTTGTCATTTTTTTCATTTAAATATTCTCTATTGTTATAAATTGAAGTGGAATTTATATTGTGTTGTATTTTCAAATGTGTAACTGTTTGGGTACTTGAAAACGCTTTACATATATTTTTAAGTAAAGCCTGCCTGCTCTGTGACATAGCTACCAGGGGTTGAGCTCATATTTAAATTAGTGAAACTTTTACTGGACCTAACAAGAATACTGATATTATTACTTGTGGTAGACTACCATCTACCCCCAACTAATAATCAATGTCCTCACAAATAGCATAATCCTTTTATCTTGTTAAAGCCAAAAGAATTGTGATGAGACTGGTCATGTTCTGATGTCCTGTAGCAACTGTTAATGCTCAATAACTTGAAGTGCTAATCAGAGACAAAGGTTCACATATGACCTGAATATAATAATGCAGAGATCCAAGAGACATTTGTTACATCTCAAGTTTGAGTTTCTGACAGAAATTGGGGACAGTACAGGGCCCATGAGGAGTCCTATTATCTAAAGAAATTTTAAATGACTCCCAAATTTTCACTAACAGAGGCCTCAGAAGACAGTGCTGGGAGAGGACGAATAATTCCAAGGATGCAAGCAAAGTCTTAGAATTGATGCTGCAGAAGGAATTTCAAGAAGCACCACAAAGATGCTCTTGATATCTGACTTGAAGATTATCTTGACTGGAGAGCCAGGAATACAGGGGAAGAGCTGAGACAAAACAGAGGAATACAGGTGAAGAGTGGATCCCTAGCAGAAACTTCCTCTCATCAACAAACTGAAAAGCCAAGCACCTTGGGTGTGGCTTTTAGAGGCTGTAAAGTGCTGCAGTAGATCATCAAATCCCGCTGTAGCCTGTCACTCGGATGGAGCATATGATCACAGCTTTTGTGGTGCTCGCATGGGAACAGAATTGACTGTGCTGGTGATACCAGCTGAGCTGAGCAGTACACTTGTGACAACCACAATCCTGGGCACCATGATTCCTGTCACGCAACACGGACAACATCCTGGTGGAAGTGGTTGGCAATAATGCCCAGGAATAGAGGTGAATGGGAGTGGGGGTTAATGGAGTTGGGTGAACTGAGCACCTGTGACAAGCCATGAGAGGACCCCACAAAGGCCGCCCAACAGGCTAAGGTTTGTCAGGGTTATGAAAGTGGAATAAGCAAATCAAACATGGAGCATGGACATGTCCAGCTTGCTCATATGACTTGTCCTTGAGGCAGTATCCTTTCCAGTCAACTAGGTAAAACAATTGCATTTGATGCACCATGAGTCGAAAATTGCTTTCACTTCACATTTCACATGACCATCCATGAGTACTGTAGGAGGAGGTGGATCATTATAGGTCTTGTGCAATGAAACACGATGTATTGGGAGATCCTCCGGTAGACATAACTTAGTTGCCACTGGGTTAACCATACTGGTACCACTTCCGCTGCATGGTGTGAAGCCCACAAGCTAAAGCATGACTTGGAGCATGTTTCTGGCATACAGGATGCGGTCTAGTTCTTGCAGCCACATCCTGTGCATCGGAGACCCTGTCCACCTTGGAAGTCAGCACACTTCGCAGTCATGGTTCTCAGGCACAGCAGATTATAAAACCTGTGTCTGAGAGCCAAAGAGTTCCTTGCAATTGCTATATACCTGATTTATGATACTTACCTGTGCCAAAGCATACTCTGACCTGATTCCTCGACTACAACTCTTCTTCCTGCCACGCCCTAGAGTTATGGTGCCTGGTATTTTCAGCTGCTGCCTGCCTTCCTGCCTGGATCACTGCTTCTCAGAAGGACCCTGGGGACCTGTAAGACAAAAAGTTAAAAAAGCACTAACCAATGGAGGACTGTTGCTACAAAATGGTAAGGTGCAAAGTATAAATGTAGTATCGACAAATACTTACCATAATGGATACATTTTATCTGTGCATCATTTTTTCCAGATTCTGAGGCTCTTGAAAGTTGTAGACATACCTTGTGATTAGGAAAAATGTGTTTGTTCCAAAGACTATTGCTTAAAACTTTCTTCTGGGATATTTGGAGACTTTGGGCCTGATTTAGATCTTGGCGGTCTTACAGCGGTCACGTTTCGGCCCCAAGTACTCCGTCGAGTTCACGGTAGCCCGCCCGCCGTATTTAGGTGTTGTGGCAATAGACAGGAGACCGCCACAGCACCAGTCTTCTCTGCTGGCTAGCAGTACTCCATTGCCGACAGGTTGTCAGGATTATGCTGAGCCGATTTAGATGTTCCCATTGTACTGGCGGTTGTCTGGTGGCGGAGTCCTGACGTAGTGGGGCAATGGTGGCGTGGAGACAGGCATGTACTACTTACTTACATCTCAATACACATTTATGCTGTGTATATGTCAATATGTAAATGTAGGTAATGTGTACTGGCCATTGTTTTTACATACAGCATTGCACACCAACAACATACACACACCATTGATTGTACATGCACACCCACCATGAAAGCCTACCTTAGAATCTGGTGACAACGGGGTGGCTGAAGACGGAATTAGTGGTGGTACCCTGAAAAAAGGTGAGTTTTCATCTCTTTTTCTTGCTTTCCGCAAACCCAAGCTTGGAGGTTTCCCCGCCACAGTTGCCTCGACGGAAAGGCACTTCATAATCTGGACGGCAGGAATCTCGGCGGGACTCCCTTCAACAGCCGCTTCAGTCTATGACGCCATCGACGTGGGAGATAAATCCTGGCGGAGTCGGCGGGACAGCAGTCTTCCCTCCAATGCCCAGCCAAGATCTAAATCGGGCGGGCGGACTGCCAAGGTGACGGACGGGAAGACTGCCAAAAAAGCAACAGCAAGACCAGTCCCGCCAAGATCTAAATTAGGCCCTTTAATTTGAATTTAATCTGATCCAGCCTTCATTTATTGACCCCAAAAAATTGGAAATGTATATGGAAATAATCGCAGTGGGGAAGAGGGTATGGGGATTATGGTGATGGACTGAGAAAGGCTAGGTTGGCTTCTTTTCCTCTGATAGAGCGGGAAGCTTTTAATGTGGCTGTTAGAGGACAGTGCATACGTGCGCAACTAGGGCCCTCAGAATTAGAACCGAAAGCCTGATAGAGTTGAATCAAAGAGCCCAGTGTGACGTCAGAGATTCAGAGTCTCTATGGCAGGCCAAAAACAACACACCATCTGCAGTGTATGGATCACTCTGCCTTATCATCCAGGGCTCATACTAAGGGGGATAAAGCAGGCAGTCTATTAGCATGGCAGATAAAACTGGAAAACAGGGGCGCTCCCATCATGGCACTGAAAGTGCACTCAGAGGACATTATACATGCCCAAAGGGAAATTATGGGGCGTTGTGTGAATACTACCTTAAATTTTACAAAGATATGAAAGGCCCAAACGTGGAAGCAATAGAGACATTCTTGAAGGAACTGATATTTCCTCACCTCCACTCTGAACAAGTGGAGGATTTAGAGTAGACAATTACAATCCAGGAAATCAGAGGGGTCCTGCTGGAACTGGCAGTTTGGAAGACTCTGGGTTCTGAATTCAGTTTTACAATGCCTATGCAGCCCAACTGGCACAGAGGCTGATGGCAATGTATAGGTCGGCTTTCAAGGCCGGCTATCTACCACCCACTACCAGCAAGACCTTGATGGTATTACTGCAGAGACCCACTAGATATGTCAACGTATAGACCATTATCTATTCTGAACAAGGTTACAAAATTCTGAGCAAAGTACTGGCGAAGAGATTGCTCGCAGAGTTGCCCAGGTTGATACATGTGGATCAGAATGGGTTCATTCTAGGCCAAAGCACCTGCCTGGAGGTGCTTAAAGAAGGTTCTTTCAGATCCTTAAGGAGGCCCACCCTAGTTTGCCAAACCCGGCCTTTTTACCTCTTGATCTGGAAAATGCCTTTGATACCCTTAGCAGGAAATATATGTTTAGGGTACTAGAAAAATTCAGTATTGGAAGGAACAAGAGAAAATGGATCTCTCTCCTTTGCGCAAGACCCACGGCAGGAGTAAGAATAGGCAAACTAATATCAGATTACTGTGGGGTGGGCAAGGGCAGTAAACAGGGATGCTCACAGTCCCCTCTCCTGAACGCCCATAGAGCTATTTGCGATCATCCTTAAATTGGAAGAGCAAACATGAGGAAATACACTGATGGAACGGATACAGGCTGCACCATTATGCACGGATGATATCTTGTTATTGATTAAAGATGAAGGAGCAGCCCTGACACTGGTTGCACATTCTTTGAGCAATTTTGCAGACGTATCTTGTCTTTAGGTCGATTGGGCACAATTTTGCCCCGATATGAATCCAAGGAAGGCAGATCCTGGGGGGCAGGTAGATAATTAATTGAAAATATTCAACCTTAGGCTGTCTGGACAACAAAATCTATGACACAGATTCAGACCTGCATGATGGTAACCTCAGGTCTCCCATGAGATCCCTGAGGTCCCAGGTGGCGTTTTGGAAAACACTACCATTGGCTTTGGCCAATATGATGTTGCCCTGACCTTTATATGATTTTGTGACTCTCCTATTTTTAATGTTTACTACGTTCTTTAGTGAAATGGGTGTAGTACTGGGTGACTTTATGTGGAATGCCAACAGACACACAATTTTGAACTGTATTATCTAGCCCCTCAACTGCTCAACAAATTCACGAGAGGTGACTAAATACACTGTTTCTCCCTATTGCCAAGCTGGGTGGGTGTACCCCCCTTATTGCAAATAGCCCTGGGCTCCTTTTAGAAACACCTGTGCTGGTGCAGTTAGCGTCGCTCTGTACTCTAGCAATTCCCCTGGTTGGCATACATAAACAGGGCGGTTGCTTCACAATCACAGAATTCTCACAGTGGGAAACAGCTGGGATATCAATTCTGTTCAAAGGGGGAAACTTCGCTGCGTTTGATGAAGTGGTGGAAAAAAATGAGCTCCATCGGGGCCAGTTTCTAGTTTATGATCAAAACAGATGCCCTAGTCCAAGGTCACACAGTATGGGGAGCGGCAGGACGCCGATTGGCTGGCTGTTCATGGCTAGGCCAGAGCATGAAGGATTTAACGAGCCGCTCTCAGAGATAAATGGAGGAAACACCACATAGCACATAAATGGGATGAAATGTTGCAAGTAGCAATTAAGGTGAATAAAGACAACAGCATGCCCCCATAACTTCCTGCTGCTGAAATACAATGACAGGTAACTTAACTGAGGATTAAGTCAGCACACCCACATTTCACAGTCAAACGTGGGCTCACAGCAAGCTCCAACTCAAAATACACAATCAAAGTACAGAAATATCAACTGATGAAGCACGATGGTGCTCTAAAATTGTAGAGGTGCATCATAATCATGGATAGTCCGCACCCGCATATATTTCTGTGTTGTATTAACATTTGGTCATTAGGAATGTGATGTAATAATGATTTGTAAGTGAAACAATAGAAAATGTTTCGTGCCATGCAAAAGAAACGAAATGAGATTTATGTTTGGAAAAGAGTAATCTTTAGCGTATTGCAATTGCCTAACAAAAAGCCTATGTGTATTGTAATGCATTTGATCTAAACGTGCATTATGTTAGAGTCTACACGTGGAGATGATTAATTGTGTTTAACGTGTAATAATTGTAGATGCTTGCAAAGCAAAGTTCTATTAATCTGTCTGTATAACTTGATGTTTAAAGACCTAAATGAAATGTTCACGTTGTGTAATTGAAGGCCTATTCGTTTATTCTTATGTTGGCCGATTTGTGTAGGCCTGAAAATGTAATTTCCCTGGTAAGCTCTCGCATTTGGAGGTAGTCAGCGAATTTCATGTACATGCAAGGTTGTTCTGTTCTCACGTTTTCCGTTGCAGGTGGAAGAAGCTGCCTTTGTTAAGTTAAACTAACGCCTTTGTTTTAGGAGTTAGGCATGGGGGAGAAGTGATACTTTGTAAACGGAATGTCGATAATTGGGAGCCGGTGTTCTTTCTCACTGTGGAGGCCTGGGATTCAAGGTCATCGAGCCGAACTTGGATGGAGTGAGGAAGACGGTGGAAATTTACCTATGAGAAGTGCCCAGTAAGATGAGGTGATCTGTGGGCGTGTTTTACACCTGTGCATTTTGTATTAGGGACAGTGTCCCGAGGGTTGAGTCAGGAGAAGGAGAAGAGGGATGAGAGAGGAGAAGAAGGGTGTTAGGAGAAGGGGTGAAGAGATCGACCCATACAACGTGAGCGTACTTCTTAGGAAGTCTTCACGAGCTGACACCTTTAATCGATCTTGCCTGGGAAGCGCTAAGTAGGGATGTCAATTTAGAGATAGAGTAGGGATAGTCTAATGCTTTTTACTTTTCAGCTGCAGATGAAGTCTGACTTAGACGTTGGGGCAGTCCTTGCCAGTGTTCTGTTTTTGGAGCTTTTCATTCTCTGATTTATAAGATCAGACTCACTCGTAGGTATGGCTTTGTATTAGTTCCCATGTACTTTTACAACCTCGTTCTGAGGTGTTTGTACGTTCAGTTGTTTTTGGCATTGTAATAAACCCATTAAACTGGAATTCGGAGTCTGTAGTCTTTCGAGTCGTAGTCATCGGTATAAGTCGGATTGCCTTAATTGAATGATTTCTCCCCTCTATACTTCTCAGCAGGTAACAAAAGATCCATTGACCTAGGGTTCCTAGTTCAATTCTGGTAGCGGAACCCGGCCGTATCAGTTGGTAGCGAGAGGACGGTTACCTCTGCAGTAAGGGGAGAAGCTAGAGAAAAGATAGTTATACGACTCATAGAGCCCAAGAGATGGTCGTCCAGAGGATCGAGAGCGGAGGACGACGGCGCCTGGTGGAAGCTGACGAAGAGTGACGGTGCGGCGGGAACAGCAGTTCGCGGTGGAGTGAGTATGAATAGGGATGTATGTCTGTTAGATTGCGGTGATTGATTGATTGTGTGATGTTTTGCGGAGTTGGGATGAAAGTCGAGTGACTGTGGTTTTGAACTGAGCGCGCGGTCCATGTGATTTGTGTTGTTTGATGTCAGGCTCAAGGAGCAGCCTAAGATCCCGGGATAGATAGATTGTGGTATGAAAGACACCCAGAGTTGTAATTGTCTGACCATTGATTGTGGGAGTCGTGAGACGTCATTGACAGACCCACTCGTGATAGGGAACGAGAGTGTGAGTGTTTGAGTGACCAACGCGGGTCGTGGGTTACTGCGTGTGGAAGATCGAGTGATTGGATCCTATCGATTAGTTATACGACTGTCCGGCCATTCGTGGGCAGATGGTCTGAGGCAGTTGTCCGGTCGTTTCGCGGACAGACAGTTGCCAGATTGAAGTAGACAATTACTTGTGACTGTCCGGTCGTATGGTGGACAGACAGTCGGTTAAGTGACTGTTCGGTCATTCGGTGGACAAACAGTTACTTGATGCTATGAATGAAAAGTGTGAGTGTGGTAGATATGGATTGTGAAGGAGGGGAACTGCTGAGTGAAGAGAAGGAGTGACGTCGAAGTGTGCCGCGCTGCGATAGGTCGATTAGTGTAAAGCCGCGCTGGGATTGGTTGATCACCATCAGGAAGTAGAGCGAAGAACATTTGGTGGGTAAAACAGTTGATTTCATCATGAAATGTTTTAAGGTATTGCAGGATCTTTGCAGGGGAGATAGAGGAGTGGTAACTCAAGTGGGGGAAGAAGCACCACCCGAGGATACCCCCCGCTCATTACATGGCCACGAATGTAGGGCTCCATACTATAATTTGGATTCAAAATTGGCAAAAGATTACTGAGAAGGAGGGAGATTTGGCTTTCCCACGGTATGGTTCGTTCAGATTCGATATACTGTACCAATTGAGAGCAGTGATGACTGCGTTGCGACCTCCACCCAGACCAACACAGTTTGAGGTGCTAGACGCATGGATAAGAGCAGCACATGTGAGGAAAAGAGATCAAAGTCAGGAAAGGGTGAAAAAGTCAATCAGGGCGTTTCAAGATGCGCGATGGGACGCATTGGCGAAAAGATGGAGGGTCGAGACCATAGAGGGGGAGAGACTGTTTCCTTTATTAGTAAAGGTGGGAGATGCTCAGAAGAGGTGAGAAGAGGAAGATGATAGTGATACAGATGACAGTTTACTGGAGAGGTTACTGGCAGAGCGTCCACCTCCATACAATCCGAGCTCAGAGGAGGGAAGGAGAGCACTCACAGAGGAAACTGGGGAGTCGCAGACAAATCCTAGTGCAGGGATAATGGGAAGGATGGCAGCAGGAACAGAGAGAATAGGGATACAATCATCGAAGAATACAGAAGCAAGTGGAGTTAATATCATCACAAGATTACCGGAAGCTCTTACAGTGCCGGTCACCATTGGCCCCATAGTGTCAGTGTACGATCCAGATCAGGCAGAGAACGGGAGCAATGGGAGAGAGCACTGGTTCTGGAGGAAACGGTACAGTGAGTGGAACAGGTCACATTTCGAGACCAATAGAATCGAGTACACCTTTGCCAGCCACTGCAGATGCTTCTAGAGGTCAGGTGGAATCAAGAGTAGCGAGATCAGGGTCTTTGGCAGATTCACGTTCTGATTTGAGGATGTGGGAACCTCCGGTGAGAGGTCCTAGTGGAAGGATGACGGGAGGAGACATGACTCAGGGAGTTTCGGGGAGTCAATCTGTCTCACGAAACATAATGGAAGGGAATCAACGTAGAGACCAGAGTAGTGAGAATGGAGCATTAAGTAGTGCATCAAGTCAAGGAACGATTAGAACTGCTATAAGGGCTAAAGTGGTGGACGTGATGAGGTTGAAGGCAGAAGTAGATGAGATAATCAGTGGAAGCTTGCCTTGAGAAAGCATAGAACTTTATGAGCCAGATGAATTCCTGTTTGTGGCGAAGGATGTAACTCATAGGGCAAGGAAAGCGCATGAAAAATTGACGGAATTGGCACAGAGGTATGATGTAGATTTGTCTAAAACAAAAATGTTGCAGGGAAACCACAGGCTAAATTACAGTGATCAGGAACTGGAAGAGAAAAGTGTCATAGGATTGAAGACACATATTCGAGAATTGATTGTAGGGATGCGTGCATGGAGCATGCTTTACAAATGGGAGGAAAGATGGTCAAAGAAGAAGAGCATCAAGAAGGGTATAGGGGAAACACCGCCTCCAGGAGGGGGGACAGTAGGAATAGAGGCTTACCTTTTGCGAGAAATACCGAGTGGAGGGTATGTGCATGTACCGTGGAGTAGAGGTGATTTGGCGGCGTTTACCAATGATTTTCCTCGGCTGAGGGAAAAACCTGTTGAGTGGTACAAGCAAGTTGATCGATTTGTCAAAATTTTGAAGGTACTGTGGATTGATTTGAATACGCTGTTTGATATTGTAGTACCGAGTGATTTGTGGTCAGCATGTAAAATTGCTGTTGATTGGCCGTCTTCGGAACCAGAACGAAATCCTATTACACATGGTCCTTCACCTGTGGTCATGAAAAAGTTCGAGCAGGTAATCACATGGTTGTAGTCGAAAATCTCACCACAAGACATTGATTGGGTTAAGATAGACCGAACTGTTCAGGAGCCAAAGGAAACTGTACATGCCTATTACGAGAGGCTTTTGCAAGCCTTCAAGCAGTACAGCGGGTTAGACACCCTTGACCCAAAGGATATGGGACAGTTTGTTTCCAAATTTGTCTTAGGATTAAGACCAGAAGTTAGCTTTATGATCCAACAGCATCTGATCTGCTGACAGAATAAATCCATGGATGAGAATCTACGGTATGCCAGGTATTGTAGTGACGAAGTGGACTCAAAGCACAAAAAGCTCAAAGACAAGTTAATGCTGGTCCAAATGCAGAATGCGGAAAAGGGTGATCAAAAACAGTCTAGTGGAGGAATGTTAGGAAGAAGACAGGGAAACAATCAAGGAGGGACCCAGAATGCATCGGGTCAGGGAAAGGGGAAACCCATAGACCCTAAGACAGGGGTGGATGTTGCCACACTGAAGAAAACTACTGCATGTCATTGTCACAAGATCTGGCATTGGAAGCGCGAGTGTAGATCAAATCCAGCTAATCAGGTCCAAGAAGAGGAAGTGGTGCAGGCACCTGATGTCGTTAATACTGTGACGAGACCCAGGTCCATGCAGGGGGGGATATTAAGCCCGCAGGTGCAAATTCCCCAACCGCCAAGAATTCCACCGGGAAATCAAACATATCAGCAGATGCCCTTTATTGAGACCTTTGATGAGTTCGATCCAGACCCGTTGCAATGACGGTGCCTGAGGGGGGAAGAAGACTGTACTCTTGGAGCAGTCTTGGAGGTAGACCAGAGGGGGCCGTATGTAGAGGCGGATGTTGATGGTCATCCCACCACCTTTTTGGTTGATACTGGTGCTACCCGTTCTACTGTGAGATCTGCAGTAGTTCCCAACCTACCCCTCTCGGGACAATCAATCCAAGTTGTAGGAGTGGCAAATAAGAAAATGACTTATCCATTGACTGAGGCAATACCCGTGAGAATATGAACGTTTCACGACCGACACCAATTTGTGGTATGTGACTCAAGTCCAGTTTGTTTGTTGGGTCGTGATCTCTTGTGTAAATTGAATTGCACCATCTACTGTACACCCAAGGGAGTAGAATTGCAGACTAATGATGACGATGTGGCATTTAAATTGGCAAATCTGAGCACAGGAATGTTTCCTATGTTGACAGTTGAGGAACTCCCACTCGACCTGAGGGACTCTGAATCTCTGGACGTATGGGATTTCACCGGAGAGGAGATAGGTTTGATCAAAAGGGTTGAGCCAGTTAAAATCCAGGTTAAACCAAATGCTGAGTTCCCGAGAACACCCCAGTACAACCTGTCACCGGAAACGGTAGCAGGAATCAAGCCTGTGATTGAATCTATGATCGAACAGGGAATCCTGAAAGAAATAATGAGAAGTCCATGTAACTCACCCATTATGGGATTGCAGAAACCAAGTAGGAAGTACAGAATCGTACAGGACCTGCGAAAGGTCAACACGATTGTAGTTCCATGTTGTCCTGAGGTACCGAATCCATCAGTGATATTGTTCCAGATTCCATGCGAAGCTGAATGGTTCACTGTGATTGATTTATGTCAGGCATTCTTTTCGATACCGTTACATGAGGAGAGCCAATTTTTATTTGCCTTCCGTCTGGAAGATCGTGTGTTAACATGATGTCGTATCCCACAAGGGTATACAGAGAGTCCATCGATCTTTAACCAGCTTTTGAAAAAGAATCTTGAGAGCCTCGTACTGCCACAGAACTCAGTTCTAGTGTAGTATATTGATGACCTCTTGATTGCGTCCGAAACGGAGGATGCTTGCAGGATCGATACTGTTGCTCTACTGAATAATCTAGCAGAGAATGGACACAAGGTGTCCCCAAGCAAGTTACAGTATTGTCTGACGGAGGTTCAGTATTTGGGTCATCGAATCGAGAAAGGCAAGAGAAAGGTGTCACCAGTTCGGATTGAGGCGATCATGAATATGACTGTGCCTACCACTCAGAAGGAAGTCAGGATGTTTCTGGGGATGGTCGGGTACTGTCACCAATGGATCCCAAACTTTTCCTTGAAGGCGAAGCCCTTGCAGAGGCTGACGCACAAGGATGTGAGCGATCCGGTACCATGGGATCATGACTGTCTGATTGCGTTCTTGGAGTTGAGAGAGGGCCTGTGTCGTGCTCCAGCTCTAGGGATGCCAGATTACAACAAATCCTTTTCATTGTTCTGCCACGAGCGAGAAGGTTGCGCATTGTCAGTCCTTACTCAAAGTCATGGGGGTGTCCGTAGACCAGTTGCCTATTTCTCAGCTACTTTAGATCCAGTAGCTTCAGCGTTGCCCGGATGTCTCAAATCCATTGCTGCAACCGGTGTCAGCATTGAGAGATGTGAAAGCATTGTTATGGATCATCCACTTACAGTTTTTGTTCCACATTCAGTTGAGCCCCTGATGACGAGGACTGAGACACAGCACCTAACGAACAACAGACTCACACGCTATGAGCAGGTTATACTTGCCTCGGAGAATGTGACTCTGAAAAGGTGTTCTGTGCTAAATCCTGCTACTTTGATGCCTTTGCCAAATGCTTATGATAGAGATTGTGAGGACCATGACTGTCTTGATGTGATTGAACTTTGCACCAAACCAAGACCCGATATTGTCGATGAACCTCTGCCTGAGTCTGATGAAATCTTTTTTGTAGATGGTTCATGCTTAAGAGACAATGTGGGTCATTTGAGAGCAGCCTTTGCTGTATGTACTATCTCTGGAGTTGTGGAAGCTGCTTGCTTACAGGGAGTATACTCCGCACAAGTGGCTGAAATCATTGCCTTGAGTCGTGCCTGTTTGATTGCTGATCAAATCTGAATCACCATCTACACCGACAGCCAGTATGGGTTCGGTGTGGTTCATGATTTCGGACAGCTATGGTCACAGAGAGGATTTTTAACGTCATCAGGATCTCCTATCAGAAACGGGGAATATATGAGACAACTGTTGGAAGCTTTGCAGAGACCACGAGAAATAGCTGTGGTAAAATGTGTAGCCCACGGGAGGGGGAATGATTTTGTGTCCTTGGGAAATCGATATGCGGATGAAGTTGCACGTTTTTGCGCTGAACAAGGGTGCATTTTCACAGGAGATTATACTGGAGAGAGCCCAGAAAGAACTGAGCTCAGCATGATGTTAGCCATGGCAGACACCTGGGATGAGCTCAAGCGTCTGCAGGGAGAAGTTCCAGAACGGGAAGAGGCTGCTTGGACTAGAGCAGGATGCGAGAGAAGAGATGATGGCATTTGGGTTTCTAATGATGGTCGAGCAGTGTTACCCGATGACTTACTGAGCCCTATGGCAAGACAGATTCATGGAGCTTTGCACATTGGAAGGGATGCTATGGTGCGTGTGTTCAGACAAACATGGTACAATCCACGGTTCCGTGCGTTTGCTGAAGCGGTGTGTCACAGGTGTGTTACTTGTCAGCAGATGAATGCTGGAAAGAAAACTGTGGTTGCATTGAGTCACATTGGGAGGTCTGGAGGGCCTTTCAATAGAATTCAGCTTGATTTCATAGAAATGCCTAGGTGCAATGGCTTGAGGTACATTTTGGTTGTGGTGTGTGTTTTCTCACGGTGGGTGGAAGCGTATCCAACAAGGAGATGTGATAGCCTCACAGTAGCAAAACTGTTGCTTAGGGAGCTGATACCATGGTTCGGTTTTCCAACTTCTTTGGAGTCGGATAGAGGAACACACTTCCACAGCGAAATTAGGAAGTTGCTTTGTGCCGCTTTACATGTTGATCAAAGACTGCATTGTAGCTATCGACCAGAGGCTTCTGGTATTGTGGAACAGATTAACGGGACTCTGAAAATAAGGATGGCAAAAGTGTGTTCGTCCACGTCTCTGAAATGGCCTGATGCATTGCCGCTGGTGTTGATGAGTGTTCGTAGTACTCCTGTTAGGAGAACTGGCCTTTCACCTCATGAGATCCTGATGGGGAGGGCGGTGCGGTTACCAGCAGTACCATCTACAGCCTTGATGAACCTTGATTATTGCAAAGGACTGGCTGACGTGGTCTGTTCTGTGTCTCACCAGGTTGAAGCTGCAACTGCCCCGACCTTGAGGGACCTCTGCCACGACTTGTGTCCGGGTGATTGGGTGCTAGTTCGCAAGCACGTGAGGAAGAGTTGCCTTGACGCCCGTTGGAGAGGCCCTTACCAGGTGATTCTGGTAACGAATACAGCAGTGAAGTGTGGAGGCTTGCCAAACTGGATTCATGCCTTCCATACTCGCAGAATTTCAGAACCCTTGGAAGAAACAGCTCCTCTCGTAGAAGAAAATCCAGCTGTGGCAGCAAGACCACTCGAGAGGACAAGCCAAGCTGTGAGGTTTGCTGACGAAGCTGGTTGCCCACCAGAGCAAGCTGAGGGGGGTCACGCTACCCAAGACCCAGGTACTGACTCTGAGGGAGAAGGTAACGTTGCGAGTGGTATAGAGTCAGACTCAGCTGAAGGAGCTGCTGCGCAAGGTAGTCGGGGGCAAGGAAGAGGTGCTGAACTGGCAGAAGAATCGTGGCCTGGGAGACAAAGGAGGCTGAATCTGAGACTAGCTCCTGAGAGAGATCTTGCTCCTGTGTCGGAGACTTCTGAATCGGAGCTGAGTGACTCAGAACAAGCTCAAGAAGGCCCGAGAAGGTCAAGGAGAGTAAGGGTGCCTTGCCAGAGATACGCTGCCCCGGAGTGGACTTATATGGTCACTGATGCCGGGAGTAGTGGGGACCGGGAGACTGAGGTCTTCACAAGTGGTCAGCAGAACACCCGAGTTGAAGATTGATGTGGGACTGATAGTTCCTGGATTGGAAATAGAAGGAGTGCTAACAGTGACTGTTCCGAGATCTCCGATATTTAGCAGAGTGCGGGTTCTGATCCTTCAGGAACTGTACTTTCCAACCTTTGGATATCAGACACCAGCTCAGGAGATTGCAGCTGTTCGTCTTGAAATTTTGCAGCGTGTACTAATTGAAATTGGTTCCGAGCTTATAAGAGACTGTGATTGAACTGTGAACTGTAAATAAGAGTTTAAGAAGATAACCTAGGCCCGAGTGGAAGAAGAATAAATTTAGGGTTACATATAGAAGAAGAAAGAGGGCTAAGGAAGTCTTTTTGAACTGTGTAAATAAACCAAAGCAACAAACTGTGAAAGAATTTCCAGAATTTCCATGAACTGTGTTTGAACGGCAATTTGAGGCGAAGGGAAAAAGACTTTTAGTGTATCCTCTTGCTGAACTAAACCGACAAGCTAAAGATGGAGTCTGGAGGTTCGAACCGTAGGTCTAAGTGTGTCATAGGTACACTCATAGTAGGGGTGATAGTCGTAATAGCAGTAGTTATTATTGTATCTGTAAAAATTTCACATGATGCAGAAGTTGAGGGAGTGGGAGTGAAAGGGACATCCACACCTGTTACTTCTAGTGCAAAAGAGGGTATCGTAGGAGCTGAAAAAGCTATGCTAGATCAAGCTAGTCGTATGCTGCATGTAGATTTGTCTAGAGGTGATTATACGCTTAATGCCTATGCAAAGCTGCTATATGAGTATGTAAATACGATGGATGTGAGAGACTGTTATGTGTGTATGCAGTTGCCTGCGTCCGTAGAGGAAGGTATTCGTTATCATCATCTCCCTTTGACGTATGGTATTACACGTAGTTTATTGCTTAGTATGTTTTATGGTAAAGGTCATTATGAATATTATTTTTCTAATTACGATGCAGTGCTGTCAGAGGTTCCAGCTTATAAGCATTTGAACAAGTACGATTATTATAAGCAGGAAGATAGAGTGGGGAAGTATTTCATACCTACTGTAACTTTAGATACGGCTTATGCACATCGTCACAATTTAACATGTTCATTAACAGATGTAGAGAAGAAATTTGTAGATCAAGTAGAGGATAGACATAGACAATTAACAGCAAGTCATAACAATAGAGAAGGAAAGGTTGAGTGGACCAAGGAGGAGTTAGCACACAAAGCGAAAGGGAGTAGTGGTCCAATAGTGTTGGATTTTGAGCAGAGAGGGAAGTTGTGTGTGAGACAAGTCCGGACCTATTATGATAAAGTTTTTGTGGGACAGAGTGTGTGTGATCATATATTCACCATTGAGGCTACAGCAAAGAAGTTCTTGCAGGATGCGATACAAGTGGTCCCGAACGTGTACTTCGTGTGTGGGAAGAATGCATACGTGCGATTGCCATTAAATTGGTATGGTACATGTTATGTAGCAGTGGTGTTCCCGAAAATTTATCATGTTGAAGATTTAGGACATTTGGGAGGTGGATTACACCATAGGGAGAAGCGAGGTGCAAGTGCAGGAGAAATTGTGGGGGATGTCTTTGGAGCACTGATACCAGGTTTAGGAGTGGCGTTGAATGATGTCAAGATCAGGAAGTTGTCAACTATTGTGGACAAGTTGTCAGCAAACACAGCTCAGTCGTTGTTACTTGTGGATGGAGAGATGGTGTCGATAAGGGCTATGGTGATGCAGAATCGTCTTGCTTTAGATGTTTTGCTGGCAAAAGAGGGTGGAGTCTGTAAAATGCTAAAAGTTCAACAGTGCTGTACTTATATACCGGACAACAGCAAAGATCTGAAGAAGTATATAAGTAATATCACTGAGATCCATCTTGAGGTGCATAATCTAGCTACAGAAGGAGTTTGGGACAAAGTGGGAAAAGGGTTTGGTAAGGTAGGAAGTTGGTTTGTGTCCCTTGGAAAGGGAATTTTTGGTTACATCTTGAAGCCTATCATCATAGTAGTAGTCTGTGGGATTGTTTTGTGGGGACTGATGAGGGCTTACAGATGGCATAAGGCGAATCGAGTTGAGAGATCACTTAGAGAGCAAGAGCAAAGGATGGACAGTCATTATGAAAATATCAAGAGGCTAGAGAGGTTTCGACAGGGAAGAGTGGCTACAAGCTCTGTTTAGGTTGGTTCTTTCCCCAGGGAGTGTGATTTGTTATGATGACACTTGTCATCAGAGTGGGGAACTGATGGAGCGCGACGGTGCTCTAAAATTGTAGGGGTGCTGTCAGGACTCAGTCCGGGACACTGGAATGTGTCAGGGACTCTGGCAATGACTGGTGCCAGGGAAGACAAAGTAGGCAGAATACTAGGTACAGAGCTGCCCAAGATCACACAGCGAGTCAAAGGAGAAAGGGAATCCAAAGAGGAAGCTCTGTATAAGTGAGGTAAGACTCAGAAAGGACAGGCCCTCAGAGGTGATTTAGCATTCAGACTAACTACACCCAGGACGAACGTGCAAGACATATATAATACAACAATAACAATAAAGGGAATGTGGGGTAAAGCACTCAGGAGCTCCACACGGTAAGACTGAAGCTCAATAAGTTCCTCACCCACAATTGCTGTTACAGATACCGTCTGAAAATACCCACATATAGGATATACATGCAAAGGCAGGGTCTGTGGAGCTTATACCTATAGTTGTTATAAATGTAACTCAAAGACACTATTCACAGTGAACAAGAAACACCACCTAGGTAGTCAGCTGTGCCCATGGATCCTGGCGATCAAACAGGAACACGTAAGGCAGTAACAGCAAAGGGGTAGAACTAAACACAAGCACAATAGACCAGGAGCTAGCAAGAAGGAGTGCTTAACAGGAAAGGAAGGAAAGCACAGGGCACACTTGGCAGAAAGCAGGTAACAAACATACAAGGTAACAGAAGCAAGACAGCAGAATAGAAAGACAGCAAACCAGAACTGGAACCAAGGAAATGGGAAGAAAGGCAGGGACTGGAAAAGTATATACCGAAGGGGAGGCTACAAGGGTATACTAGAATAGTGCAGGTTCAGGAAGCTTGAAAACAAAGAAGCATTGAAGGCAGTGCTGGGGCAGGAACAAGAATTGAGCTAAGGCTCAGGAGTCAAGGTAGCACTGCAGGCAGTGCTAGTTCAGGAACAGGGAATTACTAAAGCTCAGGAGTCAAGGTAGCACTGCAGGCAGTGCTGGTTCAGGAACAGAGAATTACTAAAGGTCAGGAGTCAAGGTAGCACCCCAGGCAGTGCTAGTTCAAGGAAACAGAAAATAGCTACAGCTCAGGAAACATGGAGTCAAGAGAGAACTGCAAGCAGTGCAAATCAGGAACAAGAAATAGCTGAAGCCCAGGAACAGGAACAAAGACTAACTATAGCTCAGGATACAAGGTAGCACTGCAGGCAGTGCTAATTCAGGCACAAGGAATGGCTATAGCTCAGGAATCAAGGAATAGCAAAAGCTCAGGAACAAGGACTGGTCTCACCGGATAACAGCTACAATGACCAACACTGGACTGAAGGGAGCTGAGGCTTAAAAGAGCTCACAGTAAACACATGCATCAGGTGTGAGCAGGCTAGCAGCAGCCAGCCACAGGTGAACTGAATTCCTCCACCCATCCTTTGCCTGCAGGGGTGGAGACAAAGCAGTGAGCAGGGGATTATAGGTAATGTAGTTTGCAGCATGAGCAGACTGGCTTCCACAAAACCCGGCATGGATGGGGAATGGATGTCAATTCCCAAATGGTGTCCAAATGCCTGGAAGTCAGGATATGCATGCAGGGGAGTGTCTGGAAGCATATTAGAACACTGGAAAGCCCCACAATTCAGCCCCCTGGTGGTGGGCACGAGAATGCAGGGAGTGAATCGTGACAGTACACCGCCTCCAAAGACCGTCTCCCAGAATCTGAAACTGGATTCAAAGCCTTTGCTCCTAAGAAGTAAGTCCATTTCCATCATAGATGTAGTGCAAGATACAAGAGGAATGCAGGAAAACTGTGATGTTCTGGAGGGTTGGATAATAGGCTGGAAATTGACAGCAGTATTGAAGGCAGAACTTGAAGAGTCCAAATCTAGTGACAGGGCTTAGAAGCCTGAATTAAATGTGTTTGAAGTCCTGATGATGGCAGGCTAGAGTAGCACTCTGAAAACAAAGGAAGATTTACTGTAGGGTCAAAAGCAGATAACGTATTGACAGGAGGCACAGAGGTCAAAGGCAAACTGGCTGAAAACGAAGGAGGTGACAGGAAGCAGACCTGAAGTTCTGGCCATGGAGAAAAACATACAATAGACTCACATGCGGGAGTCTTTGGAAGTAGGTATGCAGGAGACCCTGGCTCTGGAGGCTTACATGTTGAGAGTTTTGTCTCTGATGCTGGAGATTCAGTCTCTGAATGTATACATACTGAGACCTCTGAGGGCTGGCAAACTGGAAGCACAGGGTCAAAAAGTAGGCAAGATAGAGGCTCAAGGACAGAAGGCAGGGAGCATGGAAGCTCTGGTGCTGAAGGCAGGGAGCCTGGAAGCTCTGGTGCTGAAGGCAGGGAGCCTGGAAGCTCTGGTGCTGAAGGCAGGGAGCCTGGAAGCACTGGTGCTGAAGGCAGGGAGCCTGGAAGCTCTGGTGCTGAAGGCAGGGAGCCTGGAAGCTCTGGTGCTGAAGGCAGGGAGCCTGGAAGCTCTGGCGCTGAAGGCAGGCAGGCTGGAAGTTCTGGCTCTGAAGTCAGACAGGCTGGAAGTTCTGGCTCTGAAGTCAGACAGGCTGGAAGTTCTGGCTCTGAAGTCAGACAGGTTGGAAGTTCTGACTTAGTAGGCAGGTGAGCTGAGGGCTTGGGCTCTGAATGCAGGCATGCTGCAGGCTCGGGCTCAGATGGCAGGCAGGCTGCAGGCTTGGGCTCAGATGGCAGGCAGGCTGCAGGCTCGGGCTCAGATGGCAGGAAGGCTGCAGGCTCGGGCGGCAGGAAGGCTGCAGGCTCGGACTCAGATGGCAGCAAGGCTGCAGGCTGAAGTTCAGGAGGCAGCAGGCTGGCTGAGGACTCTGGAGACTCTGAAAGCAGCAGGCCCACTGAGGACTCTGGAGACTCTGAAAGCAGACAAGCTGATGGCAGAGAGACACAAGGATGACAGACTTTAAATTCTTGGAATGGCAATAGCCCTTGAACAGTAGATTCCCTGTTGTCAATAGTGAAATCTTCACAGTTCCTTGGCTCATTAAAACACACTGAAGTGCTTTCTTCGGGATGGCTAAGAATACTGCTTATCTTAGAGTCTCTGTTGATCAGACTTTCTTTACTTTTTGGCACTTCACATCTCTTAGTCAGAGTAAATAGTTCAGAGACTTCTTGGTCTTGGGAGATTTGTTCAATTCCTTCTGCATTACAAGGTGTTACAGATGAATCAGAGCATATAGTAATATTATTTCCTGACTTTTCAATATGTGGTGTGCTAGAAGGCAAAACAGCAAAGAAGGGGTCAGGATTTTGTTTCTTCTCAGCGAGGAGGTTGACTTCAGTTGCAGCAGTTAAATCAAGAGCATGGTCTGAGTCACAGGACATTGTCACATCAGGGATTATGTGGGTCAATGGTTCAGGTTTTGTCTGTATGTCAATGGCCTGTCTATGGGTTATCTCTGAGATAGAACTGACCTCACTACCAGGAAAAGAAAGCAAAGAGATGTTTTGTGTCTTGCCTGGAATTTGGGGTTCCTCAAAACTGAAGGGACACATCTCAGATGTAGCACCTAGATGTAATTTAGCACTAGAAGACAAAACAGAGGAGTTAGAAAATTCAGAATTCAAACAAATACTTTCCTTAACTGCACTTTGAGACATGGTACTATGGCTATTCTGAGTGGAATCCAAGTGATCAGCCACAGTATTATTTACACAATTACTGGACCAGCTCTGAGGGGACCGCAAAATAGTGCCCAAGGTTTCATTCTCCATTTCTAAGGAGGCTAACATAGAAGCTGAAAAGTAGTCTTGTACCAGGGTTTTAGATTCCCACTTGAACTCTGGGTTATAGTTTTTTAACAGAGTCTGAAACATTTTATTCTCTTGTTGCAATTCCAAAATCTTCGATTCCAATATCTCCTGTGAAGATTATAGATCTTTTTCTACAAGGACAGCGGTAGACTTTGAAACTTCACAACAAGCAACAGAACTAAATCTTGGATTTTGTTTAAACTGGCTATTAGATGTCTGTGTTCTAGCAGGTGTTTTCTCTCTTGTTAATCTGATTGTTTACTTTGAATATAGCATTAAACATTGTCTCTTTAGTATCAGGGACTGTAATCTTCACTGGGTCACAAGACTGAGGTATATCATTTGTATGGAAAACAGAGGTTATATAATGCATCTGCTCTTTCTTTGGTTGTGTAGTTGAACATTGTATTTTACAACCACTTACAGCAGACATGCAAGAATCAGAATTCTTGTTCAGCAAACTGAGTAAGGTATCATTCTCCTTTTGCAATGCTGACACAGATATTGAATCTGGATCAGAACAGAACATTAAGTCAGGATCTGCCAAAGAGGTGTTTGAGAGCCAATGAGTAAAATATTCAGAACGTAAATGTCCATTTCTCATAAGAGGATTCATTGTTTCAGGACTAGGGTGAACATTCTCAAATTGTGAAGTAGACACTAAATGCCTCTGATTGTTGGGCACTAGTGAACTGCCCTGCACAAATGTAAATGATGCCCTGGTGTGTTTCTTTCTTAAACCTCTCATCATGACACACCTGTAATATTTTCACACAAATGTAACAGAAAAATGATAGCTAACTGAAGGCAAAGAAACCTCACAAGTGGCCCTGGAAATGTGGGTTGGTCATTCTGTCAGGACTCAGTCCGGAACTCTGGCATGTGTCAGGGACTAGCAAGAAGGAGTGCTTAACAGGAAAGGAAGGAAAAGCACAGGGCACACTTGGCAAAAAGCAGGTAACAAACATAGAAGGTAACAGAAGCAAGACAGCAGAATAGAAAGACGGCAAACCAGACTGGAACCAAGGAAATGGAAAGAAAGGCAGGGACTGGAAAGGATATACAGAAGGGGAGGCTACAAGGGTATACTAGAATAGTGCAGGTTTAGGAAGCAAGAAAACAAAGTAGCATTGAAGGCAGTGCTGGGGCAGGAACAAGAATTGAGCTAAGGCTCAGGAGTCAAGGTAGCACTGCAGGCAGTGCTGGTTCAGGAACAGAGAATTACTAAAGCTCAGGAGTCAAGGTAGCACTGCAGGCAGTGCTAGTTCAAGGAAACAGAAAATAGCTACAGCTCAGGAAACATGGAGTCAAGCGAGAACTGCAAGCAGTGCAAATCAGGAACAAGAAATAGCTGAAGCCCAGGAACAGGAACAAAGACTAACTATAGCTCAGGATACAAGGTAGCACTGCAGTGCTAATTCAGGCACAAGGAATGGCTATAGCTCAGGAATCAAGGAATAGCAAAAGCTCAGGAACAAGGACTGGTCTCACCGGATAACAGCTACAATGACCAAGACTGGACTGAAGGGAGCTGAGGCTTAAAAGAGCTCACAGTAATCACATGCATCAGGTGTGAGCAGACTAGCAGCAGCCAGCCACAGGTGAGCTGAATTCCTCCACCCATCCTTGGCCTGCAGGGGTGGAGACAAAGCAGTGAGCAGGGGATTATAGGTAATGTAGTTTGCAGCATGAGCAGACTGGCTTCCACAAAACCCGGCATGGATGGGGAATGGATGTCAATTCCCAAATGGTGTCCAAATGCCTGGAAGTCAGGATATGCATGCAGGGGAGTGTCTGGAAGCATATTAGAACACTGGAAAGCCCCACAATTCAGCCCCCTGGTGGTGGGCACGAGAATGCAGGGAGTGAATCGTGACAGGTGCATCATAATCATGGATAGTCCGCACCTGCATATATTTCTGTGTTGTATTAACATTTGGTCATTAGGAATGTGATGTAATAATGATTTGCAAGTGAAACAATAGAAAATGTTTCGTGCCATGCAAAAGAAACGAAATGACATTTATGTTTGGAAAAGAGTAACCTTTAGCGTATTGCAATTGCCTAACGAAAAGCCTATGTGTATTGTAATGCATTTGATCTAAACGTGCATTATGTTAGAGTCTGCACGTGGAGATGATTAATTGTGTTTAACGTGTAAAAATTGTAGATGCTTGCAAAGCAAAGTTCTATTAATCTGTGTGTATAACTTGATGTTTAAAGGCCTAAATGAAATGTTCACGTTGTGTAATTGAAGCCCTATTCGTTTATTCTTATGTTGGCCGATTTGTGTAGGCCTGAAAATGTAATTTCCCTGGTAAGCTCTCGCATTTGGAGGTAGTCAGCGAATTTCATGTACATGCAAGGTTGTTCTGTTCTCACGTTTTCCGTTGCAGGTGGAAGAAGCTGCCTTTGTTAAGTTAAACTAACGCCTTTGTTTTAGGAGTTAGGCATGGGGGAGAAGTGATACTTTGTAAACGGAATGTCGATAATTGGGAGCCTGTGTTCTTTCTCACTGTGGAGGCCTGGGAATCAAGGTCATCCAGCCGAACTTGGATGGAGTGAGGAAGACGGTGGAAATTTACCTATGAGAAGTGCCCAGTGAGATGAGGTGATCTGTGGGCGTGTTTTACATCTGTGCATTTTGTATTAGGGACAGTGTCCCGAGGGTTGAGTCAGGAGAAGGAGAAGAGGGATGAGAGAGGAGAAGAAGGGTGTTAGGAGAAGGGGTGAAGAGATCGACCCATACAACGTGAGTGTACTTCTTAGGAAGTCTTCACGAGCTGACACCTTTAATCGATCTTGCCTGGGAAATGCTAAGTAGGGATGTCAATTTAGAGATAGAGTAGGGATAGTCTACTGCTTTTTACTTTTCAGCTGCAGATGAAGTCTGACTTAGACGTTGGGGCAGTCCTTGCCAGTGTTCTGTTTTTGGAGCTTTTCATTCTCTTCATGATTTATAAGATCAGACTCACTCGTAGGTATGGCTTTGTATTAGTTCCCATGTACTTTTTTTACAACCTCGTTCTGAGGTGTTTGTACGTTCAGTTGTTTTTGGCATTGTAATAAACCCACTAAACTGGAATTCGGAGTCTGTAGTCTTTCGAGTCGTAGTCATCGGTATAAGTCGGATTGCCTTAATTGAATGATTTCTCCCCTCTATACTTCTCAGCAGGTAACAAAAGATCCATTGACCTAGGGTTCCTAGTTAAATTCTGGTAGCGGAACCCGGCCTTATCACCCCCATTTCCCGTAATGGCGTCACTTACATGCTCGTTGCTTGACTGGGCACAAAGATGTTAAGCGATGTGATTCGCTTCCTGATCTGCACAATTTAGAAGTTGGTTCTTACTTTTTTATTCAGTTAAGCTGTAATTGGCTACACAGAAGTTGTCTGAGAGTGTCTCTTTGTAAAGCAGAAAGGCGGCATGATGCATCTGTATGTATTAAATCAAAATACAGTAACAGAAAGAGACTGTAATCCAATAAAAATCAAAACATTATGTTGATGGAAAACCCAGTAAAGATCTGTTGAAAAAAAATAACAGTCAGTTTTGTAGTGTCTTAGCCTAGAAAAATGATAGAGCCGACAATCACAGTTGTTTTCTGCTTAATTTTAAACATTCAATTCAATGGAGAAAGTAGATTTATGATAACTTTAGTAGAATAGCAACTTTATATATGTATGTATACTTTGTGCTGCCTGACAGCAAGCTGGTTTAACAATGGCTTGTCTTCTGGCAACAGGATGGCAGGAGTGGTGTTAACAGTAGCCATTTCACAGGGATGAGCAATCTGGGAGGGGAGAGAGTAACACTAGGCAATACAAAGGACAGCTTTCTCAGCTTTGAAGTGAAGATCCCAAATGATGATGTGAGGAACTAAAAGCATTCATGAATATAGTCTCCCTACACCTTCTGTGTACATTGAGAAAGCAAGTGCTGCAAAATGATTTTGGGAGTTTTCAAGAAAGGTCCCAGGACTGGAACTAGAGACTTGTCCAGTCACTAGCTAGTGCACAGGGCAGCCTGGCACGTCACCACTACCTCCTCAGACCATTCCTGGATTCTGGAAGACAACAATTGAGTAAACTCTGCCTGACAGCTGGAAGATAGAAGGCCCAAGGACTTCTGGCATCTGCTGACCCCCAGAGACTGGAAGTGCTTTCCAAGTTGTTGGCCTCCTGTTGCTAATAAAAAGATGCAAAAGGCAGAAGGACTCCAAACTCCAAGAAGGTCCAACTTAGCATGGTGGACTGGAGCCATGAATGGAGAAAGACCTGTTGCCTAGATGCCTGCCCTGAAGGCCCAAGGCCTGCAAAAGGGACCTGGAGGAACTTTCCCAGCAGCTAAGAGACTGTCAGCAAAGGTATCCAGCCTTGTGTCACCTTGCCTGACTACAGCTTCCATTATTGTCACACTGAATGATTTTGAGAACCAAATTCTGAAGATAATACCTTGGACTAGGGCAAGGCTGAAAATCTACATCAGCCAGAAGTGATCTCTGCAGCTACAAAATCCAACTTTGCCTATCCCTGAATCTTGGTGCCAAAACTGAAGGCTTCAGCTGGAGTGCAATGACATATCTAGATTCGAGGAACATTTGCCAGTATCAGTTTCCAGAAAAACGTCCAAGTCAGAAGATAAAATCTCTGACCGGTGACCCACTTAGATAACCCAACCTCCACTCTACAGCAATAAGACTTAAATGATGCCTAGGTCCCTGTGAATTGTGACTTTTAATTGCATCTTCCTGTGTCACTGCTACCAAGGGTTGAGCTGTTGAAAAAAATAATACCATAAATACTTTACATCCCTCTCCAACTATCAGTCAAACTGAAAAAAACGTCCTTTTACAAGCATTAGGTCATGCACACTAAATGTACTTATCTGTAATACTCTTTCCCCTCTCGGGGACTCTGACTTAAAGTCACAAGCACTGAATTTCCCTGCCCACGTGCAGAATTCTTGTAACAATTTACAAACCATTTGTTTTGCGAAAAACCTCTTCACTAGAAAAGCCAATCTGAAACATGTCTTTTTGATAACCAATATGTAGGCTATATTGGACAATTTTCACTAGCTTATTTTTAAAAATCAATTATGTTTTAAAAATGTCACTAATCTTAGAAAAGTTCCCAGAAAAAGAGTTGTTCATAAACTTTTTTCAAAGTTCACAAGAGAGAAAAGAAAAAGAGAGAAGTCTGACGCTCTACCAGTATCTCATCATTCCCTGTCAGTCACAGTTATCATGGATCTCTTGTTATGAAAATCAAGGATCATTAGTGTTAAATCAATAATTTTCCTACTCTGTTCTCTGCAGAGGCGAGAGGGTTGCTTGCGACTTTAATGTAGATTCCACTGGCGGGAAACTAAGATTACAAATAAGGATTTTCCTTCTCTTCCAAAGCATCTTCATTAACTGCTTGAGTGCCAAGGACATACTGTACACATCCTTAGCACCACTTCTTAGGTGCTATAGACGTGTACAGCACATCCTAGGACTCACCCAATTGGGAAGCGCTGCCGCTCCTCTGCAGCCCACCCTGCCGTATGCCCTCACTGGGATTGCAGTGGAAGCGCTTCTCTTGCCTCCCCGATTCCTCCCCCTGGTGAAATCATGATTTCATCATGTGCATGGTGTGCCAACATCATCATTACTCATCAGGGATGTGCTTGAAGCCATTTGCTTCCAGTGCTTGGAGCAAGGAGGACTCTTTTTAGGTATGTCCTCTTGCGGGAGGAGGGGGATCGAGTAGCAAGAGACAGACTGGGGGACAGGAAAGAGTTTTTCCTTTCCCCCAGTGTCTCTTTTGTGTAGATTCCTACTGGGGGATTGCAGGTCGGGCCACAATCGTGCAGCAGGAATGCACCCACTAGGCCACCACCAGGGATTTTTATGGCTTTGGGAGCAGCCTCCTGGACAAGGGTCACTCCCCCAAAATGTAATATATATGTTCTGTGTTTTCCATCCACCCCTGGGGACAAATCGGCTATTGTTTAGGCCGATCTTCCCACCAGGGGGGACTTAAAACCACTAGACACCAGGGATTTTTATATTTTATGAGAGTAGGGGAGTGACCCCTTGGGCAATAGTTGCTCCCATGAGGGACCATTTTTTCTTTTGTCTATTTTTTCCAAGCTCCACACCCCCCTGGAAGCAGATTGGCCATTTTTTTGGGTGTAAAAATCCACTAGACACCAGTGTATTTCTTTATTATATGTATCTTCGGGAGCAGCCTGTTGGCGCCCCTTGATCAGCTGCTTTTTAGGCCGTTCTGCCCATACAGGAGAGGAAACCCACTAGCCTCAAGGAATTTGTATTTATGTATATGGGGGTAGCAACCACTTGGGCACGGGTCACTACCCTAAAAGGCCTACAGATTTCCTTTGTTTTCCACCCCCTGGAGGCAGACTGGTCATTTTTTAGGTCAATCTGCCCCAAGGGGAAGCATAAAACCACAAGACGAAAGGGATTTCTTTTATATACATATGTTGGGAGAGCAGCCCCTGGGGCAAGGGTAGTTCCCCAAAAAATGGCTTAGTAATTATCTTACTTGGGGGCAGAAAATCACTAGACACCAGGGAATAAGTTTCTTTATGTGGGGTCAGCTGCCCTTGGGGTAAGGGTCACTCCTCTATGGAGTGCCAATTTTTTTGCATTGACTTTGTGCTCCCCTTGGGGGCAGATCATCCATTTTTTTAATGCCAATCTGCCCGCAGGCCAGTACAGTGGAAAGTGGGTCCCAGTAGGACAATTTTAAAGAACACACACAATTAAATATCAATAGACATTAATACACTTGTACACCGTTGTTATATTGTTCAATGTTATTTAATCACATCGAACATCCTGAGATGCTTATAAATCAGCAAATAATTTGAAAGAATATACCGAACAAGTGCCCCACATAAGGGGGAGAAAAGAAAGGGAGAAGGTACTGTGCATCAAGTGAGGGTTGGTAAAGTGAAAAGGAAAGGTAGTGATATTATATCCATCACACCATTATTTACAATAAAACCGGCTTTTCTAAGCATCACAATTGAAGGATGCCAATTACATAGCCATATTTAGAAATACACTGTCACAGTGAAGAAGCACTGTTGATCAAACTGGCATAGAACAGTGACACAGTCGACGTTTCGATCCCAAAACAAAGTAGGCTGCTTAGATCCTTACACCGGGGTCTTCCTCAGGACTGAGTGTGGGGCACCTGGGAATTTAACAAAAGAAGTTCTTAATATCTAGTGTATTGGACATTTAAAATGAAAGGTGAAATGTAGCTATAATTAAATTTACCATGCGCCACCCTCAACTGGATGGTGGAAACGTTGTAGGCGGGCCCGTAGGCTCCAAAAAACAGAGAGCGGGTTGATGGCACCTGAAAGACAAGGTGAGGGCCATCAGGAAAATATCCCACGAAATTAAATTATGTAAAAACCTGCTTGAAAACGCAAACCATCAGACTTACTTAGATTAATTGTAAAGGGTTCTTCCCTGGAAATCGCCTCATGAAACAGAAAAGTCAAATAGTTTATATTTTAAATTTGCCTAGGCCCAAATGAACTCCAAGGTTCCAATTAGGCTCTACGTGAATCTAAGAAAAACAACAAGAAAAAGGGGACCAAAGGTCAACCACCACTGATCATTTGGGAATAACTGCACTAGTATTACATGCCCGTTAAACAATCAAGGGGATCTTGTTTACCTAGAAATGAGAAACACAGTCACGACTTCGGCAGAGCCCACCGGGTGTTTTCAATCTAAAAATAGAAAGGCAGAAAGCTGCTCTTAGTCATTGTAAATGTTGCCAACCAGCACGTCCAGAGGACATGCCCGGAAGACAAATGCTGTGCGGTCCAATATTGTCACCGGGGAGCGGTAACGCTTATGCTTACCTCGTGTCTTTTAAGTGCGTCCGTCTCTGCCCAGGGAAACAGGAGCACTGACAAGCCTGCCGTTTAAAAGCAGGGGCTCGTCTCCGTCGTGCACGCGCTAAACGCGTCATGACAGACGCTCGATGCTTGTCAAAAATGACAAGTCATCGCGGCGTCTGTATAGTGGAAAGACTATGTGGAACATTAAATGGGAATGAAACTTTTCAATTAAAAAATGTGAATAAATTCGATTTGATGTGAAAAATGTAAGCCACATGGGCCGGGAAACAGTTGTTGTGTTCACAAAAAAGGGAAATGACTAGCTCGTGGACGTTAAAAGGATAAGGTCCGCGGTAGTTGATAAAATGAAGCCCGCAATTCGAGCACTAAATTACGAAATACCTGTGCTTGTTTAGCGAAGCCTGAACAAATGGGCATGGAAAGGATAACATCATGGCATTCTAACAAAGGGACACAAAAGTTGGTATTACCTTATTGTAAAAAGTGAAAAAACACTAATGCTTCGTGTATTGCTGACTACGTGTCCATTATGTAGGATTTCCCTGTCTCATAGTGAGCTCATTTAAGGTTGATTTATTATCGTTTGTACTGTACATGGACAACCTGCATGGACAAAAGCATAATACATAATGTAATGGCATCATAAAAGGTGGTTAGTGTAAAAGAAAACGCATATTCATGTTGGACATAGTAGGAAAAACCCTTATCACATAATACATTCATTGTACGCATCATGTAGGTTAGAGTAATAGTCTTATACGCGACAATACTGGTGCAAACAGTTCAGATAGACAAATTGCAAAATGGATTATTCAGATGCTAGGCAGGACAACTGTGCATGACTGGTGTCCAATTCATTGAGGCCATTATGTATAGAGTCCAAACGATACATCCATTTACACTCTCTTACATTTAAGATGGTTTGAATGTTACCCCCTCTGGCTCCAAGTGTAGCCTTTTCCAACACTAGCCACTTGAGATCGTCTGGCCCGTGTTGTGCATCTCTGAAGTGCTCCACAAGGGGTGCACCTTGGACTCCACAACGTATTCTGCTACAATGCTGCATTATGCGAGCTTTAACCTTCTGCTGTGTTTGGCGAACATATATCATGTCACACGGACAAATGATTCCATAGATGACATTTGAGGTGTTACAGTTAGTAAAAGATTTAAGATCAATTTTGTGTTGTTTGTAGGCAAACTGTTTAGTTTGAATCGTCGTCTTACAGGCCTTACAATGTCCACACTTGTAGTGGCCTAATGTGGGGGGTAAACTCTATAACGACTGAAGGGATGGTTCCTCCGGTGAATCTAGAAGTGACCATACCACATGGTCCCTCACACTTTTGGCCTTCTTGAAGGA
This sequence comes from Calotriton arnoldi, assembly GCA_963921515.1. Classification (NCBI taxonomy): domain Eukaryota; kingdom Metazoa; phylum Chordata; class Amphibia; order Caudata; family Salamandridae; genus Calotriton; species Calotriton arnoldi. The sequence continues at coordinate 3,299,905 of CAWUFW010000401.1, forward strand.
ATGCATTGGTAGGTCTTGCTGTTCCAGGTCATCTGATATTAGGCCCAATGTTGGTTTACCACCTTCTTGATTGTGTTACTATGAGTAGAAAACGTGGTGACGCAGATCATCCTCTGTGTAGAGTCACATTCTCTTTCTTTGGGGGTCAGTAATGTTTCTCTGGGGCTGAACCACGCCCTCTTACATGCTCTCTTGACCAATCTTTTCGGATAGCCCCTTTGTAGAAGTGGGTCACTCAACTTCTCTGATTCAAACATGAAGTCTTCTTTCTTGGAGCAGTTCCGACGAATCCGCAGGAACTGCCCAAAAGGCAAGTTGTCCCGTAGGCCTCTCGGGTGGTGGCTATTGTAGCGGAGCAATGAACTGCGTTTGGCTGGCTTCCGGTACAGTGTGGTGTATAGTCGGTTGTTCTCGTTTCTAATGGTGATATCAAGAAAGTCAATTTTTTCAGGATCACAATGTATGGTGAACTGTATATCCTCACTCCTCTGGTTCAACCATGTATGGAAAAGGCCCAACTTTACTGAATCTCCGTTCCAGATCATCAGAATATGTACCGCCTCCACAGGGTCACCTGAGCATTATAGGGATTGTTGGTGCCAAAGACATAGGAATTTTCAAAATGATCCATATAAATAATCGCCAGGTCTGGGGCAAAGGCCGCCCCCATCGCTACACCTTTGGTTTGAAGGTAATAGTTACCCTGAAAAAAGAAAAAAAAAATCATCATTGCGATTTGGAGTAGTTTGATAATAAACTCTGTAGGTACCGCCACGGTGCTGTTCTTCGATCAAGGGCTATCTTCATCACTTCAAGAGCTGGTTCCTGAGGTATACTCGTATAAAGTGACACGATGTCGAAGGTCACTAAAAGTTGTTGGGCCGGATCGAAGGGTTGTTGATCCATTAAGTTAATTGTCTCCATGGTGTCCATGGTGTCCACAGGAGCAGACTTCATTATGTTTTATAATGTTAACTGTTTTATTTCTTATCATCATTTGCATTTGTGAAGTTAATGTTGTTACCTTTTTACTGTAGTGCAAAGCTTTTGATTTCCTTGGTGCTAAATCCTGCTTGTGGTTTTGGCATTAGTAAATCTGCTGTTTGCTTCCTGAGCTGACATGGTGCCTTAACATGACACCTCTCCTTAGGTGGACGAAAGTAGACCTTCAACATTGGGCGGCTCTATCTCTTAACATACTAAGCCATGTGGCCATGTTTAAAATGATGATCCTTCTGCGCAACCTCTATGTCCTCCACAAATTTCCACTGCCGATTCCAGAGTAAGGGTTGCGAGACCTCACTTCCGTGATTCGCAATTTCCTCTGGGCCACCGTCTACTCCTCATTGCGTGGAATAAATGTAGACTATCGATGTACAATGGTGGTATGGTGATGGTGGATCTCCAAATATACTACAGAACCACTTAGCTATCGGTGATTAATGGCTGGCCAAATGGTGGATGGGATGATCCTATTAAAGTTAGATAAGGTAATGAGACTGCTATACGGTGATCGAATCCCCAAAAATCTCGCCAAGGTGACATGAGCAGTTTTTCTGATTTGGTGGTGGGCATCGCGGTCCATGAAATGGCAGACAACACACTCACCCAACAGACCCCACTGGGGCATGGTCGCCACCTCAGGTATATTTCCAGCCTTCAGGGCTTCCAGACATGGAACAACATTGGCATATGGAGCATGGGGTGACATCTCGACAGGAAACCACATTAAAGGCCACATGTTCAAAAGGTTTTAGCGGTCGCAAACCGAGAATCAGGCCATTTGCGACTACTAAAAAGCCTTTTGACATGTACTAGCCCTATTTTGCGAGCCACTTTCATATTACAGAATCACAAAATAGGGTTTGCGAGTCAGTATTAGGAAGGGGCGTGTTAAAGGCGTCCCTTCCTAATGGTGAGTCGCAGGGGAATGTATGAATTTTTTGTGACCGGAATGCAGTCGCAAGCATTTTCAGTTTATCACCAATTTTAAGTTGGTGGTAACCCATGCGCAAAGGGGAAGAAGTCCCCTTTGCGAATAGGGGCACAAACATTTTTAAGAGCAGTCAGTGGTCCCACGGACCACTGCTTACTCTTAAAATATGAAAAGAAAACCTTTGAATTTTTGTTTTTGACATGCATCTCGTTTTCCTTTAACATATTCCTCCAGTCACACGTACTGCCCTGAGTGTCATTCTAATCCTGGCCTATGTGTGCTCACATGTTTTAAATTGTATCATACGCAACTGAAGTACTGTGAGCAACCATGGTAGTAAAAGGCGACTGACACTACAGTCTATATTTCCATATATTTCCATATATTTTCTGTTTTCGACAAGGTACCAAACTGTTTGATATGTTTAGTACCACCTATTGTTCATGCAAACATAGTTGGTTTTTCATCTTCTACCAATAGGTTGGTTATTTTAAATTTGAACCAAACATGAAAATAATGTGTTATCATTAGTCAAATGTTTGTTACCGTATGCACTTTGTGAGTGTATTCTGGTCATAGCAGGAGTGGTTTAGAAACAAACGCTGCATGGAGCTTCATGGTGATGTGAGTGGCGGTAGGCTGGTGGAGTGTGTGTCTCTGTGTTTGATAATGGCTGGCTGGCGATATATGTAGTGGTAGTCGACTGGTGGTGTGTGTCTAGTGGCGGTTGACTGGCAGTGTGTGTGTGTGTAGTGACTTGCTAGTGGAGTGTTCGTAAGTTGGCTGATGTCTGGGTGATTGGTGTTGTGATTGGTATGTCAGTCCTGTGGGCATATGAAATTGAGGGGCCCTTGTTGAATGGCACCATTTGTTAATGTGAGTGTTGTATTGTTTTGGGCCCATGGTTGGCGATGTGAACGGTTTTCTATGTGTGACACATGAAAGGCACATGAATGGCCTGGAAAGCTGTTGGTGCCTGGACATGGCTTTACAGCTCACAAGCTGTGAGTCATAGATTCAGTATTCTGAAATTACAATTATCTTATTAGCAGTGATTTCTCCACAATTTGAACTTTTCACTCATCCTCGTGCCAAATCCAATTAGTATGTGTGGGTAATTGAGTAGTGGATGGGTGTGCAATAATATTTGTCTTCTCTGACTTTCACTGCCAGCATGTATATTGCCTCTAGGGCACTGCTTCCCAAACAAACATTAGAATGGCAAACTTTTGACCCACCTAGTTTTAGTAGACATGAGGCAGGCGATTTTTTAAATGTAACTAAAGAATTATGTGGTAGCTCACTGTCATTTACAGACAGCACGTTTTCCATAGAAATGGCTATTACATTTGTACAAACATACAGCTTTACTGATAAAACTGTATTGCACACAAATGATAATGTGTGGAAATCGGGTTTCAGTGAATATTTATGATTTGGGCAGTAAAGTGTCTTGATTTGTTTTGATCCTTTTAAAATCTTTCTTCCATTGTTAGAATTGACCCGCAAAACTGCTGTATTACTCGAATATTACTCCTTTGAAGGTTAACATTGATATAGTTAATGCAGTATTATTGTATCGTGTGCATACGTAGGCAGAGGACGTAGGTATTATGTTTGTTAGGTTGACATCCCTGCCGCCATTTTGTTTCTCTTAGACGCCATTTTGTATTACAATCGAAACTGTTACTTATTCATTTACGAGAAATGATCCTTGATAAGTTTTGTTTCTCCAATGTCGAAGACTCATTCATTATTGCATTCTTCGGCTGTGTCATCAAGGCCTTCTCCCACCTGTTTTATGGGAGGATGATCTAGACGACCTTGGGCAGTAGATAGCTTGTGCCAGGCTGTGGAATCGAAACTCATATTCTGTACCTCCATTGTATTGCGACAACTACCAGTGTTTTTCCATAATAGGCGGGTCTTAGAGAGCTCCGCAACATACATAATGTAACTTTATGCTTGTTGGAGTCAGTCCTTCGTCAGCCATCACAGGAGGCTGGTCAGACTGGACTCCACTGCAGTGTATCTTATGAATAAACTAGTCTATATGCATTCTCTACTGCGTCATCGACTCTTCATTGGATAGAAGGCAAGTGGAGGCCTAAGGTGACCGGGGTGGCCCTAAACGGGTCACTTCCTTCAGTTGGCGCCCAAACAGGGACCCCACCAGGTGACCCGTCTCGCCCGTAAACGGGTTGTAGGGGTCGGGGTTGCGTCTGGTCAGATGGGCGGATCGGGGTACCCCACACGATCGGGCCTGGTTCTCGTGGCTGCCCCACCTGTCTGATCGGGCGGCTCCTCGTCTAGTGGTCATCTCGGCTGGGGTCCTGAAAAGGCGAAACCCTTGGATCTGACCGTTTTGGTCTGAAGAGTCGGCAGTGGAGAATAATCTCGTTTGACCTGTGTGCACTAGGTGAGCTCATCTTGATTCTTGGTAAGTGCGGCGCCGTCTTGGTAGGTCTGCAGACCCTTGTGATACGGAGCGTTTTTAGAACGTTCCGTCAGGCCACCTGGTAAATTGGCGTATTCTTGAAAAGGCCTGGAGCTGGAGCCTATCTTGTTTGGTACAGTCTGCGGGCTGTCTTGTCTTGGTGCAGTCTGAGGACTGACTTGCTTTGGTGCAGTTTCTGGACTGCTTCTTGAGAGCTCTTTGTTCGTGTTTTTGTTGTGTGTGTGTGTTGATTGAGTGATTAGTGAATGTGTCTGATGCTAAGATGCCTAGTTAGAGTAAAATGTGGTGTGTTGGGTGTTGTGGACTCTCTGCGGAGCTTCGCTTGGAGGAACGACAACCTGCGCCTCCAGAAGGCACTCCAAGTTTCGAGATGTATTTGAAACATGGCATTGGCCCTAATATGTTCTGTACATTGTGGCACAAATATACGAGAGACAATGCTGAGCTTCAGTGGCTGCTAAATGCTACCTTTGATGAACAGAAATTGAATTATTTACAGGACAAATTATTTGCTAGAAGAAGTAGGCAGTCGATGTTTGACACTTTACAAGGATGGCAGAAGGAAGCTAAGCAGGGGCGTATAAAGGCCGAGAAGGCGTCTAGGAATCAAGCAATGCAGACAGTTATGAAGAAAGCAGTAGCTTATGATAAAGAGCGAACAGAGAATGGTATTGAATGTGCTGATAGGAGGTTTCGATTACAATGTAACAAGTCTTATGTGGTTAGAGAGGAAGAGGATTCTTTTGTGGAAGAACTGTATGAAACACATCCCCCGCCTCCGTATGCCCCACAGAGACTATATCCTGATGTTCCGGCGTCCCAGCCTTCGAATGTTCCTCCATTTTCCTCAAGCCTTCCTGTGAGTTCGACAGCCTCGGCTCCTGCTTTGTCTATCTCTTCTCCGGTTCTATCAACTGCGAGTGTGGTGACTGCAGGCACCCCCGCAACACCTGTTATTTCTGACCCCGTATTCTCCCCTTCTCTTACTCCTTCTACGCAGCCACTGTTGCCATTGTCTCCTATGTCTGTTTCCACTATGTCCTCCCTGAGTCTTTCGTCTGTTGTATTGAGTAGTGTCCAGACACCAGCACGAGGGTCAGATGTAGGGAAGTAGGCGGCAGTGCGTAAATGAATGGAACAGGTATTGACGCGCTCGAATGTGGGAGAGGAAGAGAAAAAGATGGTTGCGCATCAGGCAGCACAGTGGGTTCGGAGTCCAATTTAGAGTGCGGAGGATATATGGAGTGTGATGAAAGATTTTGATCCATTCGTACAGCAGCATGCTCTTCAACATATGTGGGGTACGATGATCAGTTTGTGGGAACAGTGTATTGGGGGCATCGCCCCTCAAATAATTTATGACATTCGAGATTGCTTATATTCGGCAGATCTGGCCCCTTTGGAAGTTCTTGGTAATGTTGGGACGTTACTTGGTTATAGAGAAAGATTACAGCAACGTACTCCGGTTAGTATACCCCAGTATCCGATGAGGGAGGTGCATCCTATTTTTCACCCTGAGATCCCAGAGCAGCGGAATCAAAGAAATGAGGTGGTCCAACAACGGGTGGCAGCTCATTTTCAGGAACAGTGGGTTTATACTCCATGGAAAAGAAATGAGGTATTGACCCTTAAAAGTCAGCTACCAGACCCAAGAAAGAATCCTACAGCATATTATAAGGAATTGAGGCAGCCTCTTCGTCAGTTATGACACTTGCGGATATAGAGATTTTCTTTGGGTTATTGGTCCCGGTGGATATATGGAGGCAGGTGCATGCACAAGATCATAGGGTGGAATTGGGAGGTACTTGGGAAGAAATCAAAGGATGGGATGCAGAGCGGAAGCCAGGTGAGAAACCTAGAGCCGAGATTTTGGCTTTGCCGAATCGCATCATTACGTATATGCACTCACTCATTCCGCCCCGACGGATGGATTGGGACAAGCTAACGGCATGTAAACAGAAGAAAGAGGAAAGTGTGTCTGATTTTTTTACTAAGTTTGAAGGAGTTTTCTTGGATTTTAGTGGACAGGATTTGTCAGTGGAAGGGGGTGTTCGTTTGTTTGTTAATAGGTTTGTTACAAACCTGCTTCCAGAGATTGCGGCCCGGATGCAGGCGTCAGGGAGTACGTGGACAACATCCTCCCCTTCGGTGATATTGAGTATGGTTCAGTATTATTAGCATTGTGAAAATGAGAACAAGGATAAGGTGGACAAGAAAAATAAGGATTTGAAAATGAGGGTGTTGCTGCAGCAAGTTGCCAGAGGGTCTGGAAGGGGACGTGGTGGTGGTGGCCCAACGCAGAGAGGGCGAGGAGTTGGTAGAGGTGGTGCACCTCTTGGGCGAAATCAGTGTGCTTATTGTAAAAGGAGGGACATTGGCGGAGTGAGTGCCCTGATTTATTGCAAAAACTTGCAGTTCCTGGCGGACGAGGTTCGCGAGGAAGGGGTCATTATGAGACTAGCAGGGATGAAACACCAGTAGGTGTGTCTACAGGGGGCCGTTCTGACTCGAATTATTTTGATAACCCCCGTGGGAGACAGTACTATTATGATGATTATGATATGGAAGATGCTGCGGGGATGTCCTATGACTAGGATAGCCAGGGAGAGGGACCAGTTCAAATTCCTGTAGATCAGCGTGGTCCTTATGTCACAGCAGATTTGCATGGTTCAGCACAGAAATTTTTGGTGGATACAGGTGCGATGAATAGCTCTGTTTCTCATACGCTGGTCCCTGGGGCAACCCTGTCTGGCCGTAATAGTGTTTCGGTAGGTTCTTCAGGCATACCGGTTGTGAGCCCCATCTCTAAACCTCTTGCTTTGACACTGGGTTCTTTTACTGTGGACTCTCCATTTTTGTTAACGGCTAATTTTGTGAAAATTTATTAGGACTGGATTTATTAAAAAGATTGCATGCCACAATATCTTGTTCTCCAGATGGTGTTTTTATGACTATTTGCCCTAATGTGGCTAAAGTAAAACAGTGTCTGGCAAAAGATGCACCCCTTCCTGCTGAATTTAAAGACGTGCCATCCTCTTTATGGGCCACAGGTGATACAGATGTAGGGCTGGTACAGACACCACTGGTTTCTATTAAAGTTAAGGAGAATGCTGTGCTCCCTCGTATTCCCCAGTATAAGATCTCACAAGCAGGGGAACGGGCTTTGATGGAGATTATACAGGACCTGATTAAAACAGGCGTGGTTGAGGAGACGGTGGGAAATGTGTGTAATAGCCCTATACTCCCTATTCTTAAGAAGGCACCATTGGATTCTCCTGATTCACATCCTGATGTTTATCGTTTTGTGATCGGCCTCCGAGAGGTCTATAAGATAATTGTTCCCCAGTTTCCAGTAGTCCCGGACATCACTGTCCTTTTAACGATGATTCCATCCACAGCAAAATTCTTTTCCGTGATTGATTTAAAGAATGCCTTTTTTAGTATCCCTATTCACCCTGATAGCCGTTATCTTTTTGGTTTTGCATTAGCTGGAAAAGGTTTCCAATTCTGTCGAGCTCCTCAGGGGTGTACTGAAAGTCCCAGTATTTATAGTCAAGCTTTAAAAGGTCAATTGGACTCTCTCTCTCTTCCCTCTGGTAATGTATTATTGCAATATGTGGATGACCTTTTGATCGCCTCCGATACTGAAGAGGGTTGTCAGGAGGCTAGGGTTAAATTGTTAAAGCATTTGGCGGACAAAGGACATAAAGTGTCTCTTTCTAAATTCCAATATTGTCAACAGCAGGTCACTTAATTAGGTCACCTGCTGTCGAAGGAGGGTCGGAGGCTGACACCAGAGTGAGTTGATGCCATTGTTAAGATGCCTGTCCCCGAGACACAAAGGGATGTGCGTGCTTTCATAGGCATCACCTCGTATTGTCGACACTGGATTCCCGCTTATTCTTTATTAATACAGCCCTTGCTTCGCCTAACAACTAAAGATGTGCATGAACCTTTGCCTTGGACGCATGAATGCCAGCATGCTTTTGAGCAATTGAAAGTTGCGCTTTGCTCTGCACCTGTGCTTGGTACGCCTGATTACAAGAAGCCTTTCGTGTTGTACGTAGACGAAATGGCTGGGTGTGCGCTTTCGGTGTTAACACAAGCCTTTAGAGGTAAGCAGAGGCCGTGTGCTTATTTTTCTGCCACGCTTGACCCTGTCGCCAGAGCTCTCCCGAGTTGTTTAAGAGCCGCTGCGGCGGTCTCTATACGACAGTCGGCAGGGCTCGTCCTCAATCATGATCTCACAGTAATGGTACCCCATGCTGTGGATGTACTTCTAAACAAGACAAAAACGCAGCACCTCACCAGTGCTCGTCTGACTGGATATGAATTGACTTTGTTTGCACCCCATATTACTATTAAAAGATGTGCCAGTCTGAATCCAGCCGCGTTACTACCCCTCCCTTCGGAAGATGAGGACACAGATGTTCATGATTGCTTGTTCCGCACTGAAGAAGAGACAAAGGGATGGGTAGACTTGACTGATGTTCCCTTATCTGACCCACAAGGGGAACTATAAGTCAATGGTTCTTGTTTCAAATTGTCAGATGGCACTACTACAGCGGCGTACTCTATTACCACACTGCGCACTGTAGTTGAGACTTTTCGTATTCCCTATCAATCTGCTCAAGCTGCTGAGTTGATGGCTCTTTTGTGAGCATGTGAGTTAAGTGAAGGACTGACTGTCAATATTTATACTGACAGCCAGTATGCCTTCGGGGTGGCCCATAATTTTGGACGCCTCTGGGCAGAGAGAGGATTCTTGACTTCACATGGAACAAAGATCCAAAACCGTCCATTGATAGAGAGACTTTTGACAGCCTTGACACTTCCCAAACGATTGGCAATAAATCAAATCAAATCAAATAAAGCTTTATTCGGCTGCTATATGAAACAGTCATAAAAGCACAAAAATTAAAAACACAACCAGTTATTTGCATGTAATAAATAGAGCAAGAATAATTTACATAATACACACATTATTATATCAGTAAAATACTTTTCCTTATATAAAATACGGCTTTTAATAACTGAGCTACCCTCCATGCTATGTGCTCATTCTCTAGTAATTGGAGTAAAAGCATTGCTTGAGAACACTGCCTGAGCCCAGATTTTCTTAAAAAGGGATAATCCAAGCTTTCCTTTGCTCTTGGTAAAATTTGCAAAACAAGACTAGGTGCATAGTGGATTGAACAGAGATATTGTCACAAGGGCACAGTATTAAAATACGGGACCAATCATTCATTTTCGGGAATGTCATCAACCTATGGATATTACCCAATCGTAACCTGGTAAGAAGAAATCTATCAAAGGTTCCTGGAACAAAGGATAAATAGGGCTCCATCCCTATGGTGGTACATAACAGTTGGTGAGATCTCACGGTTATTTTTGTTACAGATTCTCCATGGAGTCTTTTAGCTTCTAAAAACTGAATGCCCTCTTTCTTTAATGACTTTCTTGAAATCTCCATCATAGAAGACGGTATTAAAAATATTCAGGGTGCCCTAGTTCAATCATAAAATCACGTACAAATTTAATCCAGGGGATTGTAAGGGCCCCTGCTAATTTTAAAATATCATTTAAAATCTCTCTGTTCAACTCTGTCTGGTCCTTACACCAGATTCTATGCCACAGAAGAATAGGCTCTAGTTTTACCAAATCAGCCAAATAATGGAGAGCTAGCTCTTCGTGGCAAATGAAGGTAGATGTACTTGGAGGAACGGAGAGAATATACCTTGTAAACGCATTTTCAATCGTTTGTAAACAATTAATGTCCGAAAAACCCCACAGCCCGGCTCCATAGATTACCATCGAAACGCACTTTGCTTTGTATATATGCAATAATTCTGTTGGCGGTTTCCTGCCTAGCTTGTTAGCGAAGTTTGATAATGCGGCAGTAGATCTGGCAAAGGCTGTTTTTTTAGCGGATATAGCGGGGGCCCACGAATCCGGATAATTAAAAAGTCTATGAACATTTCACGGGTCTTCTGCTTTCCTTGCTTGCACCTCATGACATACGTCTTGGATATATTAGTTTGAAGACCAAGATCGCTCATAAATGTGCTAAAAATATCCAAGGCTCTCTGGAGGCCGTTTTGGGTGCGAGCCATCAAAACGGCATCATCCGCATAAAGTAGTGCGGGAATAAAGCGGCCACCGGCTTGGGGAAAATCTTTGCCCTGAAGAAGCAATGCATCTTCAAGTCCATTTATATAGAGATTGAAAAGGAAGGGGGCCAGCACACAACCTTGTCTGACCCCTCTCCTGATCGGGAAAGCTTCAGTACATTCTCCCTTTTGTCCAAAACGGACACTTGCTGAGGCATCACTGTACAATCGACGTAGGAACATAATAATTTGTAAGTCAACCCCCACCCCTTCAAGGACCTCCCACAGCCTATTGTGCTTAACTGAATCAAAGGCTGCGGTGAGGTCAACGAAGGCCAAGTAGAGGCTGCCTTTTTTCGCTCGTGTATACTTGCCTATCAATAATGTGAGATTTAACGACTGCTCAATGGTACCAAGACCGTCCCGGAACCCATACTGGAGGTCAGACAAGATCTTATTTTCCTCGGCCCAGTCTGCTAAACGTTCCAGTATCACCCTCCCTAGCACCTTAACCATAGAGTCTAGGAGAGAAATTGGTCTGTAGCATCCTGGATCTTCACGATTACCCTTTTTAAAAATTGGGATTATTATTGATCGTGCCCATGTTGGAGGAAGGGTTGACCTTATACTAGCATTAAAAATCTGTGTCAGTATTGGCCCCCACAAGGGGACATTATGTTTATAAAGGTCAACTGGTGCCCCATCGGGCCCAGGTGCCTTACCGCCCGCACTATGTGCCAGGGCTCTAGTGACCTCCTCCAATGTAATTTCTAGATCAATATATTCGCAGGTATTTATATTACAATCCTCCGAATAACTACCTGGGTTCCCTTGTTCATTATATAAGTTGGAAAAGTGGGTAATCCAAGCTTCTTCTGTAATAGCTATCTCCACTGATGGGCCTTTGCTAGGGGCTAGAAAGGGGGTTCTCAGAGCCTTCCAAAAAGCGGTGCTATCTTTCTGCTCGGCAGCGTTATGTAAAGAATCCCAGGCATCATTTCGAAGGGTTTGTTTTCTTTCTTTTACTGCCCTTCTATAATCTAATCTGGCTAGGCGGACATTGGACAGTATTCTTGGCTTAGCGTGCAATACCTTTTTCAAGTTGGAATATGCCCTTGAGCATTTTTTTATTAAACCAGCCATATGATTTCGGTTTATTACTAAATTGCACAGTTAGCAAACTTCTGACCTCCCTGGTAATATCTACGGAGCAGTACACTATCATTGCATCCGAAGCATCCTCGCTTAAACAAGTATCTATCTCAATCCTACATTTTACTAAAACATTTTTGGTTGACTTCACATGGAACAAAGATCCAAAACGGTCCATTGATAGAGAGACTTTTGACAGCCTTGACACTTCCCAAACGATTGGCAATAGTGAAATGTAGTGCCCATAAAGCAATCACTGATGATGTAGGGAAAGGAAATGCCTTTGCAGATCAAACAGCAAAAGAAACAGTTAGATCAAAAATGACGCAAATGTTTGTGGCAGGACCTGCTAGATGGGTACCTGATGTTACCATGTTTGAAAATACATTGGATAGCGTCAAGGAAATACAGTCTGAGGTGACAGTTGAGGAATTGGCAATGTGGCAGGAATGCACAGGGCGATTAGATGATATGGGGTGCTGGACTGACAATAGTGAGAAGCAGAGATGGATGTTACCTGATGCATACGTGTTCCCTGTAGTCACCATGGCACATGGTCCAGCTCATATTAGCACCAAAGGAATTGGTAATTTATTAGATCCTGTATGGCAGAATGATAATATTTCAAAAGTTGCTGCAAACTTGGTGAAACATTGTATGGTATGTATGAGGCATAACCCTGGGAAAGGTACCCCTACACCTCCTGGTAATTTTGCACCACCTTCTCTTCCCTTTGAGGTACTTCAGATGGATTATATAGAGATGCAACGAGTTAATAATTTAAATTATGTGTTGGTGGTGGTTTGTGCATTTAGCAAATGGGTTGAGGCTTATCCAACAAAAGAGAACACAACCATGGCTACAGCGAAGGCTCTCATAAAAGAGTTCTTCCCATGCTATGTCTTGCCCCGATTGATCTGGAGTGATAATGGCAGTCACTTCAATGCCAAATTGATTCAATTGGTATGTGAGGGTCTGCACATTAAACAAAAATTTCATGCAGCGAACCATCCTCAGTCAGCAGGTTTAGTTGAGAAATATAATAGTACCCTTAAGCTAAAGATGGCCAAAATAAAGGAGAGTACCGGATTGCAATGGCCAGATGCGCTGCCCCTTGCTTTGTTGTCTACCAGATTTACAGCCCACTCTAGGACAGGGTTATCACCATATGAAGTGATTTTCTGCCGTCCCGCGAATGTGTGGGGCGTCCCTAGGCCAAAGAGATTCTCCAAGATAGATTATCCTTTATTAGTAGACTACATGTATGATCTTACTAAAAGTCTGCATTCTATTCATCAACAGATCCAAGAGGCGCAGCCTCCAGTACCAGAAGGGCCTGGGCACATCATACAGCCTGGCGATAACGTGTTCATCAAAAGCTCCCAGAGGAAGGAAAGCCTGGAACACCGGTGGAAGGGCCCATTCTTGGTCCTCATTGCCACGAGGACGGCTGCGAGAGTGGAAGGTCGGAAGAACTGGATACACTCGTCTCACTGCCGACGGGTTCCGCTCCCCCTCCCCTATGATCATTGGGTGAAGGAGGGGATAGGAGACCATGAATGTGAGCAAGTTCCGCGTTTTGTGCCCTTTTCGGATGCCCAGTTGACTTGGGTACAAACGGAAGAAGAGAGTGAGGAGATCTTGCATGAGGCAGTTCCTCCAGAATTAAGGGCTGCTCAGGGTTCCTCCATATCAGATCTTCAGGAACATGAGCCTCGCTCTCCGACACCTGAATTGCAAATTCTTCACCGAGATGAGACGGTGCCTGGAGTAGAAAGGTACCATTTGCGTCCCCGACGGAAGGGTAGTGCACCAATGGATAAGTGAGTGTAGAAGGGATGGACTTCGTGGATAAGACTAGTAGAATGTTTCCTTGATTTTGTTTTTCTCTTTAGTTAGATACAGGACAATTGCTGCACTACCAGTAACACTGAACAGGATAAAAGTCGAGGGTGTTTTCTTTGAAAGGAAAGTGCCCCATCCTAAGGTTCGTGAACATTTGCTGATGAGCTGCAACGGTGTGGCTCCACCGCCTGTGCTTCGTAGCACCAACGAGGATTGAACAATAGAAGCCTGCCAGGGAGGCTTGTGACGGACCCTGATATTTTTCCTTTTTGCACGATTTCTTTTTTTGTGTGTCCTTTCCACCGTTGGTTCCAGTATATAACATTTCCTCCTCTGGTGTTTTTCATTTGTTATAAAAAAATGTATTTGTTTGGTCGACCTCGTGCAGACAATGAACAGTTTCTTGTTGCCTTACACCCAAGACCAATGGGTTTTGAATGGTTTTATAAGTACAAAAAGTTTTGGATTGTGATCATGTTATTGTTCTTCCTGTTGGGGGAGGGCTCTTCTGGATTCTAGAGTGCTCCTATGAGGATGCGCCATTATGTATTCTTCATCAAACGGCTCTTTCTGATCGTGATAAAAGAACAGTGCGCAGTAATGTCTTTTTAGATACACACAGAAAATTCTTTGGAGATAATACGGCTTGTTACCCCATAGATACTATTACAAGTTTGTGGACAGCTTATCCATTATCTTTAGTGAATTACACATATGTTCGCACTCTTCAATTTGTAGAAGTTAAGGGAGAATTTGGTCTAGGTTATCCTGGACCTTGCCTATATTGTCGGAAGCCGAGGGGGCAGGATATCCCAGGTGTATGCCTGATATGTATTGTGGAGATTTGTATTTGGCTAAGAAAAATATCACACTAACTGGTTGGCACTACCAAGATCTGACTGTCACTCAAGAAGCCGGCATTTATGATGCGTGTTGCCCTGTACTCAACAGCACTGATACTTATTTGTATCTCAATTGCTTCGGAGAAGTAGTGTACAAAAATGTAATGCGCTTGGGAAATAAAGATGATCCTACAATGGAAGGGATGAGAACTAGGTATGCCCCATTAGATTATCATGTTATATCCCGTATAGAGACCCTAATGTAGGCCCGTTCATACATGCCCTAAAATAGACGTATTAATATTTACCCTAATAATGTCTTATTCGTACTTGCCCTATTATGGTCATAGCCGCATATGCCCTATTACGGTAATAACCATACATGCCCTATTATAGTCATGATCCTTATATAGGCATGCTCTTTCACCTACATTGGTCCCATCCCGTACACAACGTGCTCTGAGGGCTGAACGTTATCTGCCTTGTGGTTTTGCAGGCACCAGGGTTTTTCCCAAACACAGGCCCACACTGTACTCATAAATTATGCACGACTCTCTAAGAATATTCCACCTGCCTAATATGTATGTACAGAGTTCACCCCTGACGTCTTCCTAAAGCCTAATGGAGGACAAATACAAACCTTGCACGAAGATCAGTGTCTTCAGGGTATAAATACACCACATCTTGCCCGAGTAAGATAGAGGGAACCGAGACTTCCATGCTGACACACTGACCAGAGACGCTGAGGCTCCTGCATGCAGTCGCCCAAGCTGACAGTGGTCTGACACAACCCGGACGGGGTGTCCAACTCGAGACCAGGACGGGGTCCCACACTCTCTCTATTCAGGGATGGGGGTTTGACTAAATCCTAGGAGGATTCTTGGCTCTTAGCTTCTAAGACCTACACACATATGCTAGGTACACACAGGTACATCTAGGTAGGCATCGTAGGAGTACGCGCACTTGCATAATGCTTTTATATTCATGTATGTACTCATGATTATCGCAATATGGTAGAACTGTTCTATCCCTTTGCTTTTATCGTACTGCTGATACTATATCTCTGCTATTGTCTGCTGGTTTCTATAGCACATATATTTTACCCTAGAATAACAACTGTTCAATAAATACTTATTGAAACGCCCGACTGTTTATTCTGTGTAACTCTCTGAGACAAACCGAATGAGTAAGCACGAATGACTGAGCGAAAGGTAGTACATTGTTTCCACGATTCTGAGGGAATCAGGGTTGTAATGTTCTAAGGTTGCCAGAAACTAATCTCTCCCCGATAAGAGGAGACACTAGTGGCACTGCGAGCTAGCTAATGCAAACCAGGCTAACATATACGGTGGGGGTGCTCGGAGCCAGTCTGCCACCAAGCCCGCAGTATATGTTATCCAAACGCGCAGGTCCTGCAGGGGTACTATAGGAACTACACGACAATCAAGGCCCATTATATGCACATCCGGGTTTCTATTTTCTGTCAAATGGTACGTATTCCAATATGTACAATGGAACAGAGGATGTGGCCTTAGGAATGGTGTTACCTCTTTGGGTGCCCTGCAAGTATAGTACACCAAATATACGATGGGTAAAAAGAACATTGACTAAGGAATTCTGTGAGGGCGTTACTGATTTGGAAGTCAATCATTATAGCAATGGTATCACTTTTGGATATATCCTCTCTTCTATCATTACCTTTGGTGGTACTGCCATGGCCAGGGGTGAGCGGGCTAGGGAATATTTTGGGTGTAAATTGCAGATTTTATCTAATTCCACAGTGGCAGCTTTAAGGGATATTACTACCCAGTTGGAAAGTATGCGCATATATTCTGAGCAAACAAGATATGCAGTCGATTTTATTCTAGCCAAGAATGGTGGTGCATGCTCAGTAATAGGAGACCAATGTGTAGTCGGTATTACGAATATGGAGAAAAATATTACTAAGCATATTTTAGACATTCTGGAAAATGTTCGGGGAATGGAGAGTGGTAATTGGAGCTGGTCCTTATTTGGTGGTTGGGGTTGGATTTTAGAAAAAGTGATATATTTCATTGTTATTCTCATATGCTGCTGCATTCTTTTTTTAATTTTTTTAATTTTTTTATTTTTGTCCTTATTAGCCTAGGTCCACAAAAGGTATAGGAAACGATAACCTCCGTGGTCTCCCTGTGCACAGCACCAACCGGAGTCCTTTTGTATTTAGGTCTAGGATGGATCACTCAATACCTTGCTTCTAATACTCCAACCATAGGCAGCCTAACTAGCCACCACCAGAGTAACCAAGCAACATGGCATAGAGGCCTAATCATAGGACTATAAGTATGTTTTTATATTTGCATATGTTTTTATACCTTTACAGATTTACAAAGGGGTTTATCCAGGACTCAAAGGGGAGCCAAAACTCATTACTCTTCTGCTTTAAGGCTCTGTTCAACCTCAGTGTATATTTTACAGAAGCTAACCACTCTGCTTTATTCGGTGGCAGGGCTTTAATCCAATACTAACAGATTTCTCTGCGAGCAAGCAATATTAGATAGAAAATTAATTTTCTTGTATCTCTCATTAAAACTTCATAATTATCTGGAAGCCCAAAAAAAACAAGGGAGATGCTGACCTGGATTGAAACGCCAAGTACTAGCGATATAGTATTACTCACATCTCGCCAGAAATCTCGTAATAACGGGCATTCCATGAACATATGTTCATCATTACTTTTTTCTTCTCCGCACTTAGGACATCTCGGCACGACACCTTTCGCAAATTTTGCCAGCTTATATGGCGTCCAATAGACCCTATGAAGACAAAAGAGGCGGTTCCGCCTTAAATTTGCGGGACGTACTGTGGAGTATAGTATGTTACAAGATACTTGCCATAAATCTATGGACTGCTCTCCCGGCAAGCTCTTTTCCCATAATGTTGCTGGAAGATTAAAGTCTCCATCCGAGCTCTCCACTAGCCTCCAATACCATCTTGCCACCTCTTTTCCACGGGATCCTCCAGATTTTATTAAAGATTCCAATGCGTTAGGTTGTCCTGCACCTAGCCCATCTGTAAGGCTCCAGCTTTTAATTTGTAGATACTTGAATTTTGACAGTTGCCCAACCACAAGCTCCTGGACCTCCTCCCAAGACATCAAAGCTCCATCAATCACAATAAATCTCGCTCTCTAATCATAAATTCAATAAAGAATCAAGGTTGGTGTGACATTTGGCGGGAAAGACAGGGGTCCCTAAAAAGCTTTACGTTCAATAATAAAAAATATGGTCACCAGTCTCGAATAGATTATTTTTTGATTGGCCAAACTATAAAAGATCAGGTTAGAGAGGCTAGTCATGTGGGGTCTCATTTGTCCGATCATTCTGCCATTACTATACGTTTGGTTCCTCCAAATATGCTGTGCCAAAGGAGATGGACCTTTGATCGAACCATATTGGTGGATGAGGTGTTGATGGAAAAACTAGGGGAGGATTCTCTAAAGTTTTTTGAGCAGAACTTAGATAGTGCCCCATTAGGTACGGTATGGGACGCATATAAGGCCTTTTTAAGAGGGAGAGTAATGTCCATCCAGTCTCACAAATACAAGTTACGGAAGGGGGAGATTGCTAACATTGAAGCTCAGATTAAACAGATGGAACAACAGACACAGGACAAAGAAATAGCGCAGGAGTTTGGTGAGGTTGCTATTGAGGCCCTTAGAGTAGAGCTAGCTGGTGTCTTGG
Organism: Calotriton arnoldi; assembly: GCA_963921515.1. Lineage (NCBI taxonomy): Eukaryota > Metazoa > Chordata > Amphibia > Caudata > Salamandridae > Calotriton > Calotriton arnoldi. The sequence goes on from CAWUFW010000401.1 coordinate 3,317,970, forward strand.
AAATAAGAGTGCAGGAGAGATGGCAAGTGAGAAGACTTGCCCATTTTAATTATGGTGAAGGGTGTGGAAAATAAAAAACGATCAAACTAAAAATTTTATAAAAGAACTAAAGTTGGATGGGTCAGAAGTCCCAGCAAGATCTAAAGAAGATATAGAAAAGGCTCTGATCAATTACTTTGAAGAAGTGTACTCTGAAAATCTAGTATTACAGGGAGAGGAAGTGAGAGTGTGGTTGGGTCAGGAAGTTCCCCATAAGTTGTCTAAGCTTCAAAGAAAAGAGGTGAACAGATCAATTCAAGATTCCGAAATTAGAAAAGTTATCAAAGCTGGGAAAGCAAATAAGGCCGCAGGACCAGATGGCATTCCAGTTGAGGTATATAAAAAACTGGAGAAAGTGTTGGTCCCAGTAATGGTCAGACTGTTCACTGAGATTTTTGAAGAGGGTAAGGAGATCCCTCAATCTTGGAATGATGCCACTGTTTCTCTGATCCTTAAACCTGATAAACCACCTAACCTTTGTGACTCTTACAGGCCTATCTCGCTGCTTAATTCAGATTACAAGATTTTCACGAAGCTATTAGCAGATAGATTGACTGGTGTGCTTGATGGGTTGCTACATGAAGGTCAGAAGGGTTTTATAAGGGGCAGAGGAATTAAAGAATTAACTTACAACTTAATTGGTGCCGTGGATATAGCAACCTCGTTCAAATTACCTTTGGCAGTTATTACAATAGATGCGACCAAGGCATTTGATCGAGTTAACTGGTCTTATCTCCAAGAAATTTTACAACCCTCTAACTTGGGGAAAAAATTTTGTAGGGCAATAGCTCTTTTATACAAAAATCCTACTGCTAGGGTATTGGTGAATGGTAACATCTCGAATAGTTTCAATATCCACAGGGGGACCAGGCAGGGATGTCCGCTATCTCCCCTACTTTTTAACTTATATATAGAGCCACTAGCCGAGAAACTAAGGTGTCATGACAGCATACAGCCCTTTAAATTTCGGGATTGGGAGAAAAAAGTAGGACTTTATGCGGATGATCTAGTAGTATATACGGCAGACCTTAACACAGCACTGCCAATAGTTTACGATCTGGCAGCTCGTTTTGGGTTGATATCTGGTTATGAGATCAATGAAAATAAAACAGTAGTGATGAAATCGAATATCAACTCACAATTGAGCTGTGTAAAGGAAGAAATGAGATACTTAGGAATCCAAATTGTTCAAAAAATAGAACAAATTCCTGAAATAAACTACCAAAAAGTTAACAAGGCGGTAGGGAAACTTTTATTGAGCTGGTCGCACCTCCCTTTGACAATCTATGGCAGAGTGAATCTCGTAAAAATGGTTATCCTTCCTAAGTTTACTTTTTTGTTTCAAAATATCCCAATGGCCTTTAAAGAGGTCTGGCTTAAGAAATCCCAATCCAGGATAATGAGCTTCATATGGGCTTCGAAAGGTACGAGGATTGCTTGGAAAAAGCTCAGACGGCAATATGACAAAGGGGGGCTACGACTTCCAGATTTGGCTTATTATGCTTGGGTGTTTCTATTAAAAGGAGGAAAATGTTTATTAAGCAAGCCAGATAGCTCCGATACTGGGAGAATGTTCAAGGCAATGTTATCTGATATACAAGGGGGCGAGCATGAGTTTATGCAGAAATATGGAGATCCACGCTACTTTAAAAAAGTTAGGCTTAAGACTCTGCAAAGCTATGCAGTAATTTGGTACAAAATCAGATGCAGTGCTAATATCAATTACTATAGTGCTCTGGCCCCTGTCTGGGATTCCCCGGGTTCTCCGGAATGGTCAAAAGATCGTCTGGCTCGGCCATTGAAAGAAGCAGGGATTAGAACTTGGGGACAACTGGTGATTGATGGATGCTGCTGCATTCTGATTCAGTGTCTCCCCTTGTGCTGTTCTTATTGTGCTACTTATTTGACTCCTAAGAGAATTTCAATTCATGATACCAATACAAAGATAATGCTTCAACAGGATGTTAATAATATGATGCAAATAGATGAGGGAGTTTTCGGTTCCACTACATCAGTTGCCGGGTCCCTTCTTGAATTCTCCTCTGATGAAGATGTATAAGTTTTCTTTTGCTCTTTCCTATATTTGCCAGTGTGCATAAATAGTAATGCATTTATGTCTATTGTTGCTTCGTTATTATCTTATATTCATGTGTTTAGAGTTGTAAAGGCCCTCCCTTTTGGCATTAATAAAGAAGTATATTTAGCTATATCATGCTAAAAGGAGGGTCTGTTAGAATTTACTCGCAAAACTGCTGTATTACTCGAATATTACTCCATTGAAGGTAAGCATTGATATAGCTAATGCAGTATTATTGTATCATGTGCATACGTGCATAGAGGACGTAGGTATTATGTTTGTTAGGTTGACATCCCTGCCGCCATTTTGTTTCTCTTAGATGCCATTTTGTATTACAATCGAAACTGTTACTTATTCATTTACGAGAAATGATCCTTGATAAGTTTTGTTTCTCCAATGTCGAAGACTCATTCATTATTGAATTCTTCTGCTGTTTCATCAAGGCCTTCTCCCACCTGTTTTATGGGAGGATGAGCTAGATGACCTTGGGCAGTAGATAGCTTGTGCCAGGCTGAGGAATCGAAACTCATATTCTGTACCTCCATTGTTTTCCATAATAGGCGGGTCTTAGAGGGCTCCACAACATACATAATGTAACTTTATGCTTGTTGGAGTCAGTCCCTTGTCAGCCATCACAGGAGGCTGGTCAGACTGGACTCCACTGCAGTGTATCTTATGAATAAACTAGTCTATATGCATTCTCTACTGCGTCATCGACTCTTCATTGTATAGAAGGCAAGTGGAGGTCTAAGGTGACCGGGGTGGCCCTAAATGGGTCACTTCCTTCACCATCATGTGTCAGAATTACAAATAAATGTAATTCATTTCTAATTTTCTAACTGCTGAATATGTACAGTTCATTTACAGTTACTTACATTTTCTTGTGTGTTAAAAAAATGACATCCTACAGCATTTTATTTCACACTTTCTGTACTCCAGCAAGATTATCAAATAATTCATTTGACTTTTATTTCTCTCATGGCAAAGTGAAAGGAGGTTGTAAACACCAATGCCCATGTTAAAAAGGTAAGCAGCAATGTGTCAGAAGACAAACACAGCAAATGGGACAATATAAATACATAATTTAAAGGCATCTTTATTTATTGCTTGGACTTCCACGACCCAACAAAAATCAGCTCATGACCCACCAGTGGGTTGCGACCCACAGTTTGGGAAACACTGCTCTAGGTAAAACCTACGAACCCCAGATGTTTTTGGAAACTAGACCCCAGGGGGCTCCACTGTGGTGTGCCTCACGTGGATCCCACAGCGTTTTCTTCCCCCACAATACCCTGCAAGTCTCAAACATTGCCTGACATGATGCATTTCCCTCACATTTGTGTGAGGGAAAGTTCTGGAATCTGCGGGGAGCCACTCATTTCCTACCACCCAGCATTCCCCCAGGTCTCCTGATAAAAATGGCAACCTATAGAGATGGAACAAGCGCTCGCAACAAGAAATGGGCCAAAACGCAATGTAGCAACATCAACAAAAGGAGTAGCTGTGGTATTTGGAACTGGGTTTGTCAGCAACCTAAGGAACCCTACCAATCCCAGATATTTCTGAAAACTGGATACCCGGGGAGTCCAGGGTGGTGTGCCTCATGCCTCACATGAATCTTATGACATTTTCTTACCCACAATCCCTGCAAATTTCAAAATGTGTCTAAACTGGTGCTTTTCCCTAGCATCTCTGTCATATAAACATTTGAAATCTGCAGGAATCCACAAAATTCCTACCACCAGCATTTCCACATTTGCCCAGATAAAAACGCTACCCCATGTCTCTGGCCTTCGGGTTAATAAGCGTAAGACACTCCTGTTTCCCATGGGTGGGTTCCCGACTGTCCCACGACAACACCTCCCTGAGCCTGGTTTCCAATGGGAGACAGAATGTTTTCAGTAACTGGGTTTTATGGTAGTCCATACGGAAGCACAACAGTATCGCTATAATAGAACAGGTGCTGGGAGGCCTCCGCACCTCCATTCAGTTTTGGAACAAGCATCCCCTCTCTGTCATGGGCAGAGTGGCAATAGCCAAGATAGTCTTTCTCCCTAGATATCTGTACGCTGTGTAACATTCTTCATGTCCCATTGATCAGGGGGTCTTTTGGAGATTGGACAGCCTATTGATCTTAGTGTGGGCGGGTCATCGCAGCAGAGTAGCTTTATAGGTATTGAAGAGAGATATGGCTAAAGGGGGGCTGGCTCTGCCAGATATGCAGCACTACTATTATGTGGTCCACTTACAATATGCAGCATAGTAGCGTGTGGATTGGGGGAATTGGGAAAAATGGTTACTGCAGGGCACAACCGGCAGTGAGATGTTTGCGTGACAACTCGCCCTTTCGGTTGAGTAGTCGTGCTTTACAAGCCACCTGATTGATTGATTGATTGATTGATTGAGAAGGGAACGGGCAAACTTCCCGGTTCCCTATCTAGTGCGACAGACGGTGGCAATTTGGGAGGGGGTGGTCACTAAAGTGATCCGAAGAGTCCCATTTGATCAGGAACTGCGGCTGGGATCTTGCTGCATTCTATGCTATGGACGTGGATATGCCCATGGAATGGTGGAAGAGTGATGGTTTTCTCTTGGCAGGAGACCTTTACCTAGGAGTGGGGGAGGTTTATTACTTTTCAAGAGGCCCAAGATACATTTCAACTGGGGGCTGGTCAGTTTCTACAATATGCGAAGCTCGAACATACCATAAGGGAAGTGTGGTGCACAATTTTGGCTTCACCGGTGTCATCACAAGTTCTGGGTGGGCTTCTTAGATGGGGAGACGGACAGCACCTAATCACACTTCTGTATAGAGCTCTCAGAGGAGATCTTATGCCACCCCCACTGTGAGCCCAACAAACCTGGGAGACAGAACTGGCTGAGCTCTTCTCGGATGCTGACTGGGATTTGGCGTGTGCATTGATCTGTAAGGTTTCTTTCAACAGCAGGTTCAAGCTTATACATTTTAATTACCTTCACTAGACGTACATCACTCCTTGCATCCTTAGTAAGATCTATCCTGCCAAGTAGGCAAAATGTCCCAGATGCAGGGAGGATAAAACCTCTTTTTTATACTTGGCATGGGCCTGCAAAGAGGTGATGGCGTACTGGGGGGAGATTGTGCCATGGATCAAAGCTGTCGCCAGGTTTCCACTCCTGGTTATGCCGAAGGCATGTTTACTGGGGGTGGTGACGCAACCTAGGGGCAGGAAAATGCCATATAAATTAATTCAACTTGCTCTTCTCTTGGCAAAGAGGAGAGTGACTATTGATTGGATGGAAACTCGTACACCTCAGGTGGTCCTGTGGGTCAAGGACGCCCTGGAGTTGGTGGTGATTGAAGAACAGTTTGCCAGACAGTTTAGATTTGACAATAAAGTTCAGTATGATATCGCAACATGGGTGATGATGTTGTAACGCTTTTGGGGCTATGGGGACAGTGAAGCCGGTTCAGATACAGACACCAGATCTGAGGAAGGAGAGGGGGGTCAACTGGTTAAGCACTGATGTGAAGTGATTTGGACTCCAGGAGTTGCAATGGATGGGCTGGTCTACATGAGACTTCTGCCCTGGTACGTACTATTGCAATGTTTATATTTATCCCATTGGAATTATATGTCATAGGTAGTGCTGGGGATTTATATGGAGGGCATTATGTTTCCTTCTATCTTTTATGCTCCTTTTCTAACCCACTGTAACAATGTTAAACTCTGAAATAAAGGTGTTTAAAAAAAATAAAAACGCTACAACTCTTGTGTGGCTGGGCCTAGTGCTTGCAACAGGAAGAGACTCCCATTCACCCTAGTTGATCCGTTGCTGTTGCGGGTACTATGCCCAGCCACACAAGGGGGGTAGCTTTTTTATGGGACAAGTGGGAGAACTCTAGGTGTTAGGAATTTCGTGGAAGCCTGTGGATTCCGTTATCCATACTCAGATCTAGACACAGATTCTCTCATTGCAAGCCCACACTTATTCACAAACTGCACTTCTAAGTCCAACACCATACACGACCACTCACAGGTATTGCAACACCCTCCTGTAGAATATAATTGAGGTAGGGGCTTAAAATAAATTCTCAAAGAAAATAATGTTAAATTAATTAAAATAGTTAAAAATATGAATAATTTTAATTTAATCTAAAAAACTACCTAAAAAGACACATTTCACACATTTTAATATCTTTTGTTGAATTTAGGGTAACATTAACTTTTATTAAAATGTAATTAATGTACTTTTAATTAATTCTTAACAACACTTCTAGTAATATTTTTTTATATATAGATATTAAAAAACTATTTTTTTTACTCGTTTCCAAGAACAGGACAGGACTATCCTGTTAAGTCATTTCAAGGGAGAATGATTCGAGCTGCACTTTAAAAGTTTCATATAACACTCATATTTAATATACGAATAACTTAATATTTATGTGTCTTTACGTTTACAGCGTAGATGCTGGAAGTAGGGGTGCAGGATGCTGCAGCACCCCCAAAATAACCATTTTGGTGTTCAGAAGGTGAATGAGCAATAACGATGACTTTACATTTTGTATTTATCTTCTCACACTTGCTGTGCATTCAAAGTCAGAAGTCAAATGGCAGGCCAAGTATTATGACAAATTATTGCTTATTCTTTTAACATGGATATTGGTGATTTCTTTTCTTTCTTTAACTGCAAAGGGAGAGGATTTTGCAAAGCGAGCTGTGTGACAAACTTGCTAAGGTATAGGCAGTGTGAAAGGAACGGCTGCAGGAGGCCAATTCTATTCTAACACACAACCACTTTTAAATGCTGAAGCTACAAATATTTCAGAATATATCAACAACTACTAAAGCACAGGAGGCACTTTTTAAAAAATAATTTGAACTGTGATGGAAACCAAGTTATTATTAGGGTCAAAACAAATCATGATACTTTTCTTGGTGATTCGAAAATAATAAATGTTCGCTGAAACCCAATTTCCACACATTATCGTTTGTGCGTTATAAAGTTTAGCAGTAACACGGCATGCCTATGCAAATTTAGGGGTCATTTCAATGGAAAATGTACTGTCTGCAAATGACGGTGCACTACTACACCATGCTTTGTAGTATATTTGCGATGGTGTGCTCCAAAATATACTGCCAGCTGTATACTATAGCTGGACAACTTTCCTGCTAAGTGGGCGTGGCTCGTTTGTTCTACTTGTTCTTTGTGTGAGGCTTGGGTTTTTTACAATCCCTATGACTTCAGTGACGTAACATTGATGACAGAACCCCCATTCTGAAAAATGTCCCAGCACCTCTGATGTTCACTCCCACAGACCGCATTGTTGAACAGGGCCCTCGAACAGTTAACTACTGCTGTTCTCAAACCTCCAAGAAATGCCGCAGAGGAATTCGAGCTCTAAATACCAAAAGTGTTTGCAGAGTTTGGGCTCTTTTCCAAGATTCCTTTTGCACACGCACTATGGAAAGCGTGAGGTGTATAATCAGTCAGCAGCATGCCCCTTCGTAGTAGTAAACAACTGACTATGAAAATGAAATTTCCGTTTTTCTTTTTCTTTATTACATTATTAACAATTCCTCCTCTGCTTATGCAGCCGCTGAGATATGTGTCCAATGGTCTGACTTCATTGTCATCCCTCTCGGGTAACCAGATTCCTATTTTGGTTTTGAAGTCTGAGCCAAAATCTAATCACGGATGGCCTGGCTCTTTCATTGCTTAACTGAAAAGGAATTCACTTGGCTTCATTTTTTAACTCGCCCCAGTGCACTCGGCTGATATGGGTATTGAGTTTTTGATGGCATGGGTCTGAACTGTTTTGATTAATTAAGTAATAGTTTATCATTAAAATATTGAACGTTGACCAAAGTAAAAAAAAGTCTGTGTCCAAAATACGACAACAGACTATGAACCACGACTCTCAAAGTCTGCAGCACTGTATGAACCTTCCTCATTTGATGGAATGTTGCCATTAGTATTGATATGTTGTGCTCAAACTGGACGTTAAATATTCCATCCAATGAGTTATTTTAGGGCCGGATCACAAAATATTTTTGACTGGCACAATTTCATGTTCTTGGTGGCTGGCGAGTGAGGCAGTCCTTGATCCAAACAACCTTTGCCACCGTATAATACGAAAACATGATTCTGCATGTGATAGTGTGTGGTTGGGTTTTATTTTGTTGTTATGGTGATGTGTTCTGTTGTTTTTTGTGTTGTGCTTTTGAGGAGCTTTATTACAATTCGATCTTGTTCCATTGTACTCTGAGTGTTGATTTGTTGGATGGGACATGTTATGTTTTAATTGTTTTATGTCACTTTGTGTGTGTTATTGAGTTATTATTTTTTGCTTTCTTGAAATATTCAATAAATGTTGCTACACTTCCTGCCAAAAGACACATGCCTTGAAAGCTCCTGTGACAAGCAGTCATTTACCCTTGTCTATGGTGGTAGAATAGCACTGTTTCAACTCCTCAACCTCTGAACACACAAATCAGCCCAAACCTATGGCATAGACCTTAGTGCCAATATCGGCAACACTCAGTTCTCATACAGTGACATACATAAATAAACCACACAACACCTTTTTAGTGGAGAAATTTTGCTGCAGGTTTATTTGCATAACCAATATGCCAACATGGTGGGTTATCTTACGGGCGATCCCAGGGCAGGCCAGCCCCTATGCCGCCTGCCCGCCTGATGAGCCAAATTGCACCGTGGCCGTCGCCAACCGGTGGTTACCAATTATTGGGAGAGGTCACCTCTCCCCTCAGTGGACCGCCAGTCCACTCCCTTACTCACGCCCCCCCACAGGTGGGCGGAGCGTTCCAGGCAGCCCCCGGTTGCTCAGACCCACAACCGCCTGTAGGCTAACGGGCGCCGTAGTTCTTCCAGGGGACACGCTAAGACATCCCTGGGTATCCTTGGCTTAGCACCCTGTTGTGCTGCTGCAATATAGTACCCTTCTGTACCTTGCAGACTCTGGATCGCCCTGTAACTCCTCCTGCAACACAAAACAATAAGTTAGATTCTTCCCCTCCCCGTACCACCCTTTGGCCGTCCGCAGGGTAAGCGGTAGGGCGGGAAACAGCGAGACGGGCAGCGGTCAAGAGACCCTCCAGTGGGCGGGGGAAGGCTTTTGTACCCCTGTCCCCCTCCCACGGCCGGAAGTGACGAGGCCCGCCGACCCCCTGGTCCCTCGCCCAGAGAGCCTAGTCTGCAGACTTCTGTGCCTTCCTGTGGCACTAAGGCGGCCGCCCTGTTGGAGGGTCCCCTACGTGGCCCCCCGGGCAGCCTTGGCATAGTGCCAATATCGGCAACACTCAGTTCTCATACAGTGACATACATAAATAAACCACACGACACCTTTTTAGTGGAGAAATTTTGCTGCAGGTTTATTTGCATAACCAATATGCCAACATGGTGGGTTATCTTACGGGCGATCCCAGGGCAGGCCAGCCCCTATGCCGCCTGCCCGCCTGATGAGCCAAATTGCACCGTGGCCGTCGCCAACCGGTGGTTACCAATTATTGGGAGAGGCCACCTCTCCCCTCAGTGGTCCGCCAGTCCACTCCCTTACTCACGCCCCCCCACAGGTGGGCGGAGCGTTCCAGGCAGCCCCCGGTTGCTCAGACCCACAACTGCCTGTAGGCTAACGGGGCGCCGTAGTTCTTCCAGGGGACACGCTAAGACATCCCTGGGTATCCTTGGCTTAGCACCCTGTTGTGCTGCTGCAATATAGTACCCTTCTGTACCTTGCAGACTCTGGATCGCCCTGTAACTCCTCCACAGCTCTGGGGGTGGCCACCGTCACCACCAGGGCCCCCCACCAAGGCAGATATTCCTACCTACAGCCTGCTTCCAAGGCCTCCCCAAGGTCCAGCAAAAATAGGTCCATGCCTACCCTTGAGAGGTGAATCCCATCCACTTCCCAACATCCAGTAGACTTCGCATGAAGTAAACCATGCCTGATGAAGCCAAATCCCCTTTGTTCCGTGAATTTACGCATGGCGCTGTTCACTCTCCTACGTGATATCTCAATTGCGTCTCCAGATCGGGCTCCTTTCCAAACTGGGCGAGGTAAAATTCGGACCACCCCAGTTCACATGCCCCCAGCTGGTTGCTCAAATGACACATAGTGTCCCAAGGTAGGTATCTTTCCCTACATCCTGCTGATTCCAGGGCCTCTCCCCAGTCCAGCAAAACAAGTCCATGCCCACTCTAGACAGGTGAAACCCCATCTTCTACCAAACTCCCTGTGGATTTGGCAAGCAAACCATACCTTATAAAGCCAAACCCAGTTGGTGAATTTACGCCTGGCACTGCCAACTCTCCTGCGCGAGGTTTCCCCGGCCTCCCTTGACCGGGCTCCTCGCCACACTAAACGGGGGGCTATCTGACCACCATAACTCACATGCCCCCAATGGTTGCATCTTACAATTGGAGGACTCCCTCTCTTGCAACAGGTCCCTCTTCCCCCAGAGAGTCTGCTCATTGCCACGGCCAGGCAACACAAGACAAGTCCATGCCCACTCTAGACAGGTAGACTAGTCCTCGCGCACCCCGCTAGGTGGTCCCTAACCTCTACCAAACACCCTGTGGACGTGGAGGCAACCCCCTTAGTCTGTGCCGCAGCTGCTTCAGCAAGCTGTCCCAGCACATGGCTGGGACCCCCAACCAAGATAACTTAGTGGAGGAACCCCATGCCTCCATTTCTTGAATTCCACCCTCGCGCCACTCGAGACGCACGGAAGGCCATTCACCCAGATCCTTGATCCTGGCGAAATAACGAAATGCCAAGTTGCTAACTCCCTTAATGAGCACTGCACCCATCCTATACCTAATCAAGCTTGCACCTAATGTACCCGATACACTGCCCCCCACTGCCCATTCATAGCCTTCCTGTTGAAGACCAGAAAGTGAGGAGGGAGACACCCCCCTTAGTCTGTGCTGCAGCATCTTAGCAAGCTGTTCCAGTGCATGCCTGGGAACCCCATCCACATTATCTGTGTCAGGAAACCCATGCCTCCATCTCTTGCTTTCCGCCCATCGTGCCACTCTCAGCACGCATGGGTGGCCCATCACCCATACCTTTGACCCTGCCCTTTGCCAGACCTATTCTGGTGGGTACCAGGTAGTAGACCAGACGGTGGAAAAGCTACAGAGATGGTGAAAACGATAGATGCAGATCACCTGCCCTTTCGAGACTTGTTGGGATGCTGGGCGTCCCATAAATGAGCCTCTGTGCTGCAACCCAGTATATCGCTAAGCTTTGTAGCCCCAACACACTTTGAGTTTGACAACTTAATCCCCAGGTGCTGCGATGGCGAGAATGCAAGCGCTTGGCTATCTACCGTCTCTGTTGGCTTGACCAGTCAGTCTGCCTTACAACTTGATAATACAACTATGACAGACCACATACCATTGTGCACCGCGTGCAATCTGCGCCTCACCTTCAAGGTTGACTAAGCCTGTGCTTCAACACCCTTTCTTGACTATTCCTCCAGCTTCGTTGGGTTTAAGCTGATACCCATGTACTGCACCAGCAGTGGGATTGTACCTGCACCCCCCCCATTACCTCTGGTGCATCACCGGGGTGCCAGTGGTATATTCCAAATTTGCCTGTACATACTACTCTTATCCTGCCTTCCGGCCACTCCCCTGGGTGGCTGAGGATGAGAGTACCTTTCAAACATTGGGATTCCCTTTGTCCCGCCTGCATGATGCGCTCATCCTGTCCCTTTAATGCCACCCCCGAAGAGTCTGTTTTTGGACCTTGCCCTCAGCCCGCTGGTTCTCAGGGCCCCGAAGGAAGCAAGGCTGGAGGTAGCTGAAAACAGGGCATCGTCCCCACCTGCGTGATGCGCTTCCGCTTGCATGCCCACCCTGTAAGCTGCAGTTGCGACTGCCAAGCGCTTGCCATGACCCACATTGCCTGGCATAGTAAGGCATGCCTACATTACCTGCTCAACCTGAACCTTGGTAATGGGCGAGCTGTCAGCCAGAGACAGTAAATAGGTTCTCCCCTCTGCCTGGCGATGTATAACTACTGTGCTTCCCGGCTGATGTCCCCTCCTAGCGCCAGTCAGCTACCTGCCTCCGCCTGGAAACATGCCAACTTTACTTAAACCAATGTAGCCTTTTAATACTATAAACCTTGTTGCCCCAACTCTGAGGCAGCAGCACCCTTGTAGCTGTCCTTACCCAACCTGCTAGCAACTTATCCGGGGACCTCGCCTCACCTTCAAACCCCTGTCGTAGAAGCGCAGCAAGTCAAATACAGCGTTAAAAGCCCCTTTAATTGACTTGAGCTTAGATGCACCGGTACTACCTGCTCCTGTTACCTGCAAATGTGTGGTGCGTCCCCAGCTGAAAAACTTATGGGTGTGCACGGACACAATGCCTGCTGTTTTAGTAGATCCTCCTGCATAACCCAGCCAAGATAGTCGTGCCAGAACTCAATCTGTGTCTCTTTACTTTGGTTCCTAATAGCCCTGCCACTTTCTGATAATCAGTGGCCATCTCTGCCTCTGAACCTAACCCATGTTGCACTGGCTTGGTTGCGGACCCTCAAGATCTCTTCCATGGTCCTGAACCACTTCTCACTCGAAGGGCAACCCCTGTCGGCCAAGACAAGGCACTGGTGGGTGCCGCCTCCCCGTTCTAAACAAGAGGTAGAACACAAGCCCCTTGCATTTCTGCCGCTCCACAGGCCTGTGCAATTGTCTCCCAGGGCCAACTTCTGGCACCTTAACCCTTACTTGGACATGCCCGAGCTAGAAACTCACATCCAGAAGGCCTGCCGACCGGCTGACCACCTCCAACACCAGAGTGTCACGTCGCCACTCCGAAGCCAGGAACTAAACCAGGTAAAGATGTATCAGAAGACCCATCTCCTGGCGCATGCCTGCCACACATTTCACTGCTTATCCTAGTCTGGAAGTACCTATGATTTGAGTACCAATGTCACTACTTCATAGTACCTGGTGTGTTTAATAAAACTCATCACATGTCTAACCAATCAATCAGGCATCCCCCGCTTCCTATAGGCGTGTTGCAATGAGGGGATCCAGTGAAACATGGAAGCTATCTCCCTTGGCATGCCATCCCACAACATTTACAGCTTTTTTGCATGTCACTTAAATCGTCTCCATCATGTGTTTAAGGCTAATTAGTTTGAGTTCCGCGCTTGACAACATCCCTTCTAACCAACAGTGTTGAGTAACCACTCACGTTTGTTTCTTGTACAAGTCGTCCCCGTTAGCCTGGCACTGTTAGACCAAATGAAGCTTATAGCAAGCTTCCTATACAAAAGTAAATCATGTTGCGCAACTTGGGACACTATTACCTCATCACTACATCGCTCAGGCATGAAAATACTGCCAAAGGTATCCCCACCTTAGTACCTGTTTAACCCCTAAATAAATACTGTATAAGGGAACAAGAGATTACCCGTTCCCCTAACCATGGGCCTTCCACTGCGTGTGAACCCCTGTCGTTGCGTTTTAGACGTTGATCTGTAACATCTATGACTTTATTTGATTTCAGTGCAACTTGTGCTGGAGATGACGGATTTTTGCCGCAGGTCCATGGATATAGGCCATAAGGCGTGGCATTGCATAGTTCCAGAGACCTGGCTGTGAGGAGCTGCCTTACCACTGTTGTTGGCACATGTAGTGCGAGGTTCGCCCGCCTCACCCATTAAAATTAACTGACACAAAGTCCTTCAAAGCTATAGGAGGGCTTGGGCTGCGGACAGTGGTAATTATTATGCATATTGACTTAATCAATGCCTGCTGTTGTGGACAACTCTAAAATGGACAAACAGCGCTGACATGTGGCAGGCTGAATTAGCTGCTCGGACAGGGTGCGGAGGACGTACCGATGTGAGACATGGAGTTCTGGACCAACGGCACTCATGACACCCCGACAAAGATGTTACGGCAATTAAATTAAAGGTCCACAGTCCTAAAACAATGTCCTGGCCGCATGTCTCAACCCAGGATGAGAAAGAAAACATACTCGCCGGGCTGGGCCAAACCGCCCTGTTTTCCATCTGTTATAAGTGGCAGCATTCGTCCAGTAGGACAGAGAGAGGGCAACATGCCTCACTCCCGGTGGCCCCCGGACCTTGTTGACCAAGCAGTTAAGTACCCGTTCAGTGCTATAAATACAAACCCTACTCTTACTGCATTGTCCCCTTAGACAACGGCACCAAGGGTGTATGCCTTGTCCTATGTCTGCATAATCACCCCCACAGCACAAGTTGGCCCTCCTCACGTAAGGAGCCCACTTCAGATTGCGCTAAACATTGCTCCTGCCCTACTGCGAGTCCTAGTAACAACACTCACTAACCGAACCAATGTGCAAGTGTGACACTTCAGAGTATTCCAGGCCCACAGTGCTAAGAGAATGTCATAGGCAGCAGGCAATAGTGATTTTAATGTCCATTGTTGTGGTCATCTCTAAATTAGAGAGACAGCGCCCAGTAGTGGTGACTGTCACCATCGCAGGAATAAGCGACGGTGCACCCCCAGTACCCTTGCTATCCTGCTATGGTTGTAAAGCCCTTCGATGCACCCTCGACACAGCGCTTAGAATAGACCCGGGGGCCCCACACAGCCGATTGCAGGCGCCAAGGCTGTGTTAGACCCGCAGTTTAATATTGCTTCTTTCACTTTTAATCAGCGTTCTCCCTCATGAGTACACCGAATGGAAAACAATCATTTGAGGTCTACTACTTTCTAATCATTTGCCTTTTTTTTTTTTTTATTCAGCACTGGCCATGCTTCGGGATTCCACCATGGATCACATATACTCAAGACAAGTTCTGCATGCCTCTTTACATTATTGAATCTACTGCCACCTTTCCTTGCCTTCACCATAGAATTGAAAAACCTATTGGCCTTGCCCATGCATGTACCTGAGAGAATGCTCTGTTCCGTGTTATCGATTTTCAGCACAGAGAAATATCTGATGGGAAATGGACACCAGATTCCCTGGAGCCAAGATCACGGACCACAACCGCCTTCTCGTTAACAATGTGCAGTCGAACCCATTCACGAGGTAATCCTGGACAGGATGTCCCAAATATCATTTATATTAGCATTAAACAGTTCTGTTGTTGGCGGTAGGGCTATGGTGGTAGCATGCTGCATCCTAGTTAGAGAGGTACAGTGCCTCATTCGCGCGGAGTGCCACCAAGACAACGATGCCACCTCCCAGCCGCGTGGAGCGCGTTGCAACATATGGACCTTGCACATCGTTTTTTCCTGCACTTTCGCACCCCGTGCCAATCTGAACTCGTGGCTGAATCACAGCCCCCTTGGCCTTGTCCCTGCCGATAATCGAAATATTCGGCTGCCTCGCCCCAACAGCCTTAGCCCCGATGCGGTCTCATCCTAGAGGCGAGAGGGGAAGCGTGCTGCAGCCGGCTCGTTCCGTTCGCCGCTTCTCGAGGACCAAGATGGCCTCGCTGTCGGTCAAAGGGCCCACGCCAAGCCCCCCCCCCTCACACCGGCCCCCAGCCCGTCCATCCACCGCAGATAGCGGTCATTCCAACCCAACACCTTAAGTGCTCTCACAAAGTGCGACTGGCGATAACCCCCACTGATAGGCACGGACTGCGGAGTTCTGATTCCACGGCTGGAGTCCCGTCGGCCAACACGCCGCTAGAGGTCCCGGGCCTCCATCACTCCGGCCATCACCAATCCCTGTCCCGACCAGGCAACCGGCACGCCGAACCAGGTGGCGACCATGGTCAGGCCACACAGCAACTAATGACACGAGAACCGGGAGCCCCCCCGAACCGCCCCTTGATCTACAGTCTATGCTCTCCCAACTGAGTTCTTTAGGCGCATAGGGATTAAGTGAATCGCCCAGCATACTAGGATGTTGACGCGACCCCTGGGACAACGTTGGATTGCCGTAACACAGTCGGCAGTCTAGCCGACGGACCACCTCCTCAGCCCTAGTGGACTGCAGCGCTTCCTAGTACTGAGCGCTCCCTCATTACCGCCCCAACCAGCGTGCTTCTGGGGGCGAGGCTGCTGGTCTGTGTGCCGGGGAGGACCTGCCGCAGACGCGACCCCCTCCCGGCCACGGCTCGCTCGTTGCAGGGGGAGGGGGTGGGGGGCAGCCCGCGGACTCAAAGTGTGCGCTGCCCCTGCGCGGCTCCCGACATGCGCGTGCCCAAGACCCTCCCATCCTCACCACCCACGTCGGATTCAGGCACGGGGAGATAGTGAATAGCCCAGAAACAAGGAATTGAACGCGGCCCAGCGAATCGGAACCTTGTTTTCCAGCACCAGAGTTGGCAGACTAGCCAACGGACCACATCCTCTCCAACCCCGATGCCTGCCCCGGAACGATGGCACGCAGCCCATCCCCTCCAAACCCGCGTGGAGAGAGGTAAGCCGGAACCGGCCCAGGGCCATGGGTGGTGCGAGGGGCAATGTGGCACGGACGGGGCTGGCCTGCGCTCCGGTTCCACAGAGAAAAGCCAAGATAAGCCACAGAGACTCCTGGAGATACCGGGGATTGAACCCTGTGCCCCGTGCATGCAAAGAATGAGCTCTAACTGTGCTACATCCCCGCTCAAATCCTCCATACTGCACAGGCCCTGCCTAAAGTTGCCTCGCTGCCCGGTCCCATGCGCCCCAGGCCTCAACGCCCGCTGGGGCACCCTTGATGCGCGGGCCCGGGAGGTCACCGGAGGAGCCCCTCTCGAAGAGCGACTACCCCCGGGCCACGGGGTAAGCAGCTGGGGCAGTCTCCCCTCGGGCATCGCCACGTGGTGGGATGGGGGAATTTGTGGGTCAGTGCCTAAACTCACCAGCCCCGCTGCTAGGAAAGGACGGCGGTCCTTGGCCGCAACCGCCCCTGGGTACTCCGGGAGACACGACCCCCTCGGGCCTTGACCCCTATACCACGTGGCAGGGGCCCACGTAGCCGCGCCGGCTCGGGGCCCCCACCTCGCCCCCCCATAACAAGGAGGGGGTAGCGCCTCTATGCCGCCACCCGTGTACGCCGAGAGCTGGCCGAACCCCCCCCCTCCAAGGCGGACCGTGGCCGGGCCGCCCTGCCCTCAATACTACCCCGGATGGGGAGATCGGGCGGGGGAGGGGGGGGGATACTGCACTCACTGCACATAAATGCCAGCAGCTCCGGGACACGTCTAAACAGCGAGACGGGCAGCGGTCAAGAGACCCTCCAGTGGGCGGGGGAAGGCTTTTGTACCCCTGTCCCCCTCCCACGGTCGGAAGTACGCGGCCCGCCGACCCCCTGGTCCCTCGCCCAGGGAGCCTAGTCTGCAGACTTCTGTGCCTTCCTGTGGCACTAAGGCGGCAGCCCTGTTGGAGGGTCCCCTACGTGGCCCCCCGGGCAGCCTTGGCAGTCTTAAATTAGCGCGTCTACTGCTCTTGTCATGTGATATGGCTCACCGGGTGTTCATTAATGTGTATTTGTTCTCTATTGAACTGACACATTTGCAAATTCATAGCAACTTTTGAATCCCCTGTATCCAGTTGAATTTATAGCCCTTTCTTCCGAGACAGGAACATAGTTGATGTGTTTACTGACTAGCAGGATTTGTGTGCTGAACACCTCCCCTAAGGCCAGATTTACTAAAATGTCCTTTGCGGAGTGCTGTGTGCAAAATAAATAAATGTGTGGCACACCTTTATGCATGTAAAATGTTAGCATGCGTGTAAACTGCTTGCTTATGTAAAACTTGCTGCTGTGCGGTGACACACGGATGTGGAAAAAAGCGTTGCAATGCGGCTCTAATTGTCGATGTGTGACACAAGCGTTATAAAAAACACAGAAACTGTCACTAAGCATACACAAGTATTAAGGAAAAGAGTACACTGACAAATGCCAAAGAATTAGAGTGAGGAGGAAGTTCCTGGTACACCGAGGTAGCCCAGGAGCATGTCAGGGGCTATCCCTGGTAGGGACACAGGTCAGACGTAGAATACAGGGACAGACTTGGCACTTAAAGCAGCCCTGGCAAATTTTGTCAGACTAGCCCTGTACAGTGCATGGCGAGCACAGAGAGCGAGCTGACCACTACAAGGTGAGCTTTGGGGGTTCTCCCGCGAAGGAAATTTGGGGAAAAATGTAAAAATGGTGCATTCTACAACACATTTTTAGGTCGAGCCTAGACAGCGCATGCGCTGTCACAAGACCTAAAGTAAACACTATACTGAGTGTAATCCCGCCTGCTGCTTGGGATTGGTTCACTCCTCCGCTACTCTTCTTTCCTGGCTCCTTATTGGTTACTTGTCCCGATACATCATTTCCGGTTTTGCCAAGCAGCACCGACCAACTACAGCTTACTTACGCTGTAGCTGGTTACTTCTTCCCTTAGGGACTACTTGGTTTATTTCCTGCTTGTGATTCCCCATGGTGCCCGCTTAATGGTATGCTGTCCAAATTACTTGTACGTACACGCTGATTCATCTTGTGCTGTTGATCTGTTTTCTGTTTACATGATGCTTGTTTATCGTTGCGCTCTATCTTTTAAATACGCTCCATTACGCGCCCTCCCTTCCCCGCTGCTCTGGCGCCCGCAAAGCCGGCGCTGTATTAATTGAAGAAATCTGCTTGGAAGCAGGCTTCCTCCTTTGTTCCCTCTCCCTCCCCCCATCTATGCCCTTCGTGTGGCATGACAAATGGAGGAGTGCACACACATTAGTGCACATGAAAAGGCTTTAGGGTGCCCGTGGGGGGGTGCTTCTTCGCATGTGGTGGCACGCCACAAGCATCGTCCGTGGGGCACCCAGGCCCTTTCAACCCTCTCAGCTCCCCCTCGCTCCATGCGTGTAAAACGCAGTTACTTCTGAGTGCCCGGAGTGTGCACTGCTCCATGTGCTTGTTTATTTTAAAACATTTTCTTTCTCGCCGTTTCGTCAGATCTCTAATTGTTTCTTTCTTTTTTCCATGTGTTTCCTCTATTTTTCACTTCAAAATCCTAAGCTTTCTACTTGTTTTTAATATCTATCAGCGTTCCTCCGTGTTTCATTTCTTCCCCGTGATAATACTATGCTCCATTCATGCACAAGGCCCCTTTGCTGTACTGTCTGTGCACGTCGGTCTTTGCTGCCTGCGTCTGCACCCCGTCTCGTGAAGTGCTCACCGAGGCGCCCTACAGGGGGCACTCAGAATCTGCCCCTAAGGGTGGCATTACTTTCATACGAAAGACTTGGCACCTCGGCTGAGATCCGAGGAGCGGCGCCAACGACCAGTTACTGACACCCATTGTAAAGCAAGGAGCAGAGTTTACAACTCGCTTGTGTGGGGGCGGGTGGGGGTGACTTAGTAGCATGTTGGGGTACATGCTCATGGTGGGGCGTTTTCGCGGGTTCTGCATGGAATGTACACTTCCGGTTACACTTTGAAAATATCCGGCTGCACTACTACCAATTTCACCTCTCAACCTCTAAACCCCCCTCTCTCTCACACACGCACACACACACACATTTTCTCACGCAGACATTTTGAACTTTTTCTCAAGTTGTCTATCACACACATTCTCACAGCACACGTTCTCTCAAGCACACGCACCCAAGTTCTCTCACGCACATATTTCTGTCACACATTTCTCTCTCACACATGCTTTCAGACATGCTCCCTTCTTTCACAGACACTAACACTCTCTCTCGCTCAGACTCACCTCCCTCACGCACACTCTCAGTTTGCCCTATCTGATGCGTCGCATCCCGTGTGACCTTGGACATATTGAACAGGTGCAGCACAGGGGCTGCTTCAATTAACAGCGTAATTAATATTACAGTTGTACTCTGGACATATTAGGAGTGGAATGACAGGACAAACTTTAGCTGGTGGTAAAAGTGCAGAATATCCATCAGGGTATAGAAAATGTACGTCTGTCTAACACAGTAGTTGCCACAAGGCAGCTAATATGATATAACAAGCATTTGCAAAGCAACAGGTCTCGCACTTGCGAGAGTTTGATCTATTGCCATTGTAAATGACAATGTCTTTTATTTTTGAGTTGGTTTCGAAAACATAAATAAAATGCATTGTCGTTTTCAATGCCAGGAGCTTAAACTCTCGCGAATGCAAGACCTATTGCATTGCAAATGCTTGTTTATTATATATTCAATTGTATTAGCTTCTAAAGCATAGTAAATGATGACCTTGCAGTGCACCAAGATGCGACAATCTTTGTTGGGAGCTCTTTAAAGGCTCCCTCACTATCACCCTCCAGCAATTCCTCTCATCTCTCCATAGCCCCTCTTTCACTTGCCTTTTATTTGTTTTATAGTGCCTCTCATACCAGTGTAAGGTGTCGGAGCACTTTACATAACACACACATACAGAGACAATGAATCATACATATGTAAATCAGTGAATAGATCAGAAAATGTTACATAAACTAAGGGGACTACAAGGTGTAGGATTCACATGTCATCCATACTGGTAGGCATTTTTTAAGAGTGCTTGGTCAGGAGAAGCACAAACTTGGGATTGACATAGTGGTTAGAGTTGGCTTTACTAATGAGAATTTATTTCTACCCAAACAAACTGTTTTTAGCAACATTAGGATTATGAAGGACTGGAAAAAAACATAACTTTCTAACCTGTACCAAGCAGTTTTCATGCAGCTCTTTGATGGCAGTTCATAACTCACTGTGCCAGATTACAATTGTAACATATGAACTGCACCTTAACAAAAGGATCTCTGTGACAAAAGCAGGAACCCACTGAGCTGTGCACATAAACTACTGTTCTGTGATCGGCATGGCGCATGTTCTTTGCAGCAGGTATATTAACCTTCTGTGCTACTTTAGACGAGTCAAAACTGCCACTAGACAAAACTCTGATCTCTCTCCAGTGGGTACATTAATCACCAGAGTAATCTTGACACTTTTATTGTTGCCAGAAAACTGGTCAATATACAAGGAATTTTTCAGGGGGTGCTTTTAAAACTGCTGCACTGCTACAAAACCAGCCCCAGTTTTAAAACCAGCCCTCGACCTTTCAAGCTTCCCAGGGAAACACCCGATGGCCAGTACGGCTAGTCTGGCCTTGGTAGAATAAGGTAATTCACACAAGAGGAGGTTGAGATTTTAATTTCCGAGGTAACAAGGCTTGATAATCAGCTCTTTGCTACTTTTAAGCTCCGTCGGATTAATTTGCTGCTTTACGGAAAGCCATCCTTGGCAAAATAAATACAGTGCCACCTACACCCAGGACAGTAGAATTATGTAAACAAATGTGTCACAACTATAAATGATGAGGTAAGGAAAAATTAGCTCTGAATAGTTGTGCTGTTATTGCAAAAGGGAGTTGACCCGAGTGCCAATATACAGCTTACACCTATGGGGCAGCAAGTAGCAGCTCTGGTAGGACCATAGCTCGCTGGTGATCTTGAAGAGCCAGACACCGCTGACTTTGAGGACACTGTAGTTCAGGGTAAACAAAGTGATCAATGAAGACAT
This sequence comes from Calotriton arnoldi, assembly GCA_963921515.1. Lineage (NCBI taxonomy): Eukaryota > Metazoa > Chordata > Amphibia > Caudata > Salamandridae > Calotriton > Calotriton arnoldi. The sequence goes on from CAWUFW010000401.1 coordinate 3,339,534, forward strand.
ATAAATACTTATAATAACAATGCTGCATTGTGTGAAGATTAACATTTCTTCATCTTTGTAATGTAACAATGTGATACAAGGTTTCAGTTTATCTGACAAAATACTGTCAATAATTTACATCATAACACTAAATTATCACATTTTAAAATGTCATGATGACATTAAACCTGTAAATATTTCAGAAATAAAATATCTAAACTGTTACCTTTAATGTTACTTTAAAAGAACTATTTTGTTTGATTTTTAAAAAAAAGTCTTGCATCAATCAATCAATCTAGATTGGTATAGCACAGCTTTTCACCTGTGAGGGTATCCAGGCACTGGGAGTGCTGCTGCAGCGGGCTTAGTTGAACAGCCATGTCTTGACTCCTTTACTGAATTCCAGTTGAGAGGATGAGGCCCGTAAGTGAAGTGGAGGTCATTCCAGGACTTCGCAGCATGGTAGGAGATGGAGCGTCCTCCACTGTTGCTGCGGTGGACGCAGGGTGTGGGTGAGGCAGAGGGCTTTGATGGTGTGGATCAACATCTTGAACTAACATCTCTTCTGAATGGGGAGCCAGTGGAGAGTCTTGAGGTGGGGGATGATGTGGGTCTGTTTTCGGGAGGTCTAGGATGAGTCTAGCTTTGATACACTACAAATCGCAGCACACCACGTCCTGTTGTGCATTTATACAGCACTGGCTACATGAAATACACGTGATAGAAAACATTTCAATATAATAAGCCTTCAAAAACCTTGCAAATGAATGTTAAAGCACTGACATTATTTTGTGACTGATATAGTACTTCCACAGAAATATATTTGTTGGATGAAGACATTCAAGATAACCTTACGTTCTGATCATTTAGAGGTTCACTGTCTGTTCCAGGCTTGAAACATTTACTGTCATGGAATACAAATGCACTTATGTATGTAAGTCTAAAACCCTGATCTTAACAACATACACTAACAAGAGAAATATACATTGATGTTAAATCTATTTTTAATTATCTATTTTTTTAAACTTATGCAGTCCTTTTAATAAAAACTACAAATTGAATTCTTTCATCTATAGTGCATCTTAGATCTCAAATACTTTGACATATTTCTACCCTCAAAATTTCCATATATATGTATCTAGTGAAATTTATTTGATTATTCTTGACTGCCAAGAGGTTGATGATACTCCTTCTCCATCTCTTCCCAGATGTTTCTTCCAGTATTTCATCAAACTCATTATGGTGGTCAGCATCGATTTAATGTACTTTTATTATAGCCTTATAGCCCGCTGCCGAGGGCTATACCAGTTGTTAAAGGCCCTGATCCCGAGTTATAGGCCCGAGCCGCAGGCGAGGGCCTATAACGAGGGAGAGGGCATTTAACAACTGGTATAGCCTGAGGCAGAAGGGCTATAAGGCTATTAGAACATTCCACCCACTAAGGGTAGAATGTTCTAAATTAAAAATGGAGAAACAAAAAGACAAACATTGGAATGTTGGAGTGCTGGGCTTATACCAGCCATTATAAGCCCGGAGCTACTCCATTGTTTTCAATGGAGCTCCCAACATTCCAATGTTCTAATAAGTCTTTCATATTTATTTTAAAAAATCCTAAATTTCAACTGTAGTCAATGTCAATAATAATTGAATCAGCCACTCTAGTTAAAACTCTTTCAGTAGGAAATGTAGGCATCTTATTTTTAGTGCATATGTACCTATATTCATAATTTTGTTTCATATCTTATGAAAACATCTTAAAAACATAATCCAATAAAAACAAACACCGGCAAAGCCAATAGGCCTGGCTTTTTGTATGTGTCTAGTAAGACTGTAATATGATTTTTGCATTATCTCATTTTTAAGCTTTCTTTCTATTTTTTATTGTAAACTTCAAATTGTTTACATTTTTATTTTGTCAAAAATGTTTAAAAACGCACAATGTTTTATGAATACAGATTTCATACTTCAAATGTTAAAAATGTATAAATGAAAACATGTATAATTTGTTCCTATTCCAAAAGAAAACACATAAAAACGTTGTGTGATATTATTTATAAAGGCTACACCATGAAATAAGGTAAATATGTTTTCACAAGCAATAAAAACAATCCCTAAACCGAAAGAAATGTGGATAAGCTTTTATATTTCGTGTGTTTTTGAGAAAGATGCTACTGTCAGAGATTACATGCCTCCCTTTATAAAAATAAAAATAAATCACGCCTCATGAAGGAAGATAAATTAGAAGAAGTATCCAGTCAATCATCATTGCTTACAAAATAGTAGCATTAGCTGTAGAGTTGCATATTCTTTCAGTCAATGTGTAGTGATGAGGTCTGTAGCCAAGATGTAGTTTCATGTAGATTTATTAACTTCAGTTACAAGTAGATGAGTTGTAGAGATGCAGCCCCACCAGGAGCAGTCTGCCTGCTGCTCAGCCCATACTCCAACTGACAAACTCAAGCATCCAGGCACCCAAACATTCCATTCAACACTCTCACACCAACATTCCATGCATCACCTTCACATTGGCTGAGCAGCGAGGGAGAAAGTAACCAGATAAATACAACACAGGTTACAACATTCCTTCCCTTCTTCCACAAAACAAAAATGGAAACCACAAAGAAGAAAAAGGTTCAAACAAGGAGAACCCCAAGAAATAGAATAATGGAAAAGTGGAGAAAAAGCAAGAAGAAAGTGAACCCAAACGTGAAGGGATCATAGCAAAAATGCCAAGAAAAATCAAGCGTGAGCAAGGAAGAAAATACACTGGAGATATGCAAGAGTAAGTACAAGAGAAAATGAAATGAAAGGTTAAGACCGAAGTAGAAGAGAAATGGAAAGAAAATTCAGAGAAAATATACAAGAGATGTACAATAAGTACATGGAAGAAAAATAAACCATGTAGAGGAGATGCAAAGATAAATATACATAAAATATATATTACCCACCTATCATCTTTTTAAAGAAACATAAGAAATAGGTGAAAAAATGGACCAGAAACAACATGGAACATCTACACCCAACATCAACCGAAGAAAATAGAAGGGAAAGAAAGAAAAGAAGGTTGACTGCTGACCATGCAGCCCTAAAGGCCTAAGGACAGACAGCCACGAGTGTGCACAGTAGTGCACACAAACAATTGTACACATGGGACTCGTACCCATTAGAACCCCTACTTAGAGGTTAGTAGCAAAAACAGAACAATAGAACACATGGGACTCGTACCCATTAGAACCCCTATGTGGAGGCTAGAAAATACACTGGAGATATGCAAAAGTAAGTGCAAGAGAAATGGAAAGAAACTTTAGAGAAAATATACAAAAGATGTACAAGAAGAATAAATAATATAGAGGAGATGCATAGACAAATATACATAATATATCACCCACCCATAATCCTACTATAAATTTTTAAAGAAACAGTAGAGATGGGTGAGAGACACCCGAACTCACTTTCCCCAAAATACAGGTGAATAAATGGACCAGAAACAACATGGAACTTCTACACCCAACATCAATCGAAGAAAAAAAAACAGTTAGGGGAAGAAAGAAAAAGAACGTTGACTGCTAGCCATACAGCCAAACAGGCCTAGGGGCAGACAACCACGAGTGTGGCACACTAGTGCGCACAAACAATGATACACATGGGACTCGTACCCATTAGAACCCCTACTTAGAGGTTAGTAGCAAAAACAGAACAACAGTCAAGCATCCAGGCACCCAAACATTCCATTCAACACTCTCACACCAACATTCCATGCATCACATTCACACTGGCTGAGCAGCTAGGGAGAAAGTAACCAGATAAATACAACACAGGTTACAACACAATGTTAATACATTGTCATACATTTTCAAATGCATTCAACACCCTATTAAGTACATTTGCTAAAGTCTCTCTTTCTAATTTAACTTCACACCTGGTAGTTTACTTTTTATTACACTGGAGAGGGGCATCAAATGTTACAAGTTTTGCAAGAATGTTTTCCCAAGTTCAGCCATAAAATCATTGCTTTGTGTTCTGCATTGACTTCAACGTGAAATACTATTGTTATATAATCAGCCCTTCGAAGTAACAAACAGCTCTCATCATGTTTTTGTGGTACAAAATATGCATTACAACATTAATTCAACTGTTGCCTGCTTTTTAACCATATTTGCCATTCCATTTTAGGACTTTACATGCCTAGAATAAGCCTTTTGAAAATAAATGCTGCAATTTTAACATTTTTGTACAATAAGATGTGTGATGTTATCTTTGACAAATTATATTCATGTGCACTCTTGAGCCTGAATTATTAATATTCAAGAGGCAGCATGGTGAAGGAATTCTTAATTATTGTATTTAGTGAATGCTGCTGTTTATTAAAGTGTGTTTGTATAGAGACAGAATAGAGCCAAGCAATCAATAAAAATACAAACACAAGCAGTGGCTCACACAAAAGAAAATACCAGTATGAGGGACAAGGCCTTGGGATAATGTGGCCTTAACATAACAAGCCTGCTTCACAAAACTTGTCAAAAAAAGCAAATACATCCATCCTGAAAAACCCAGAGTATGCTTTATCATGTTGAATTTTGCAAGTAAAAACACCAACAGGAGCACCAAAGCACACAAAATAAAACATTATATTGGGTGGCTGAACTTGACAACAACCATATCAATATGGAGAGCAACCTTTTCAATACTTCATATGCACAAAGCAATTTGAAATGTGCAACCCATACTCTCTCCCTCACGGACGAGACGCCCAGTATCCCGATCAAGTTCAATGCCTGCATGACTGAAATCGCTGACTGGATGAAGACCAGCTGTCTAAAGCTGAACACCGACAACACCGAAATCATGATCTTTGGGAAGAGCACATCACAGTGCGACTCAACTTGGTGGTCAACGGAGCTAGGACTGACACATACCCCCACCAACGAAGCCAAGAACCTCGGGATCATCATCAACAGCAAATTCAGCAAGACCGGCCAACCCAATGCCGTCACCACCTCATGCTTCCCTACTCTGAAGCTGCTGAGGAAGAGTTACAAATGGCTCCCAACCAGCATCTGGAAAACGGTCACACATGCCCTGGTCACAAGCAAGCTGGACTATGGGAACACCCTGTATGCTGAGATCAACAAAAAACTCACCAGAAGGCTGCAGAACATTCAGTACTTGACAGCCAGAATCACTTTCATCCTCCTACGCCACATTCACTTCACACCACACTTGAATGAGCTCCACTGGCTCCTTATTCACAAACTAGCATAATTAAAACTCCTCACCAACACTTTCAAGGCACTGCATTACACTGGCCTGGCATACCTCAACAATTGCATCACCTTTAACAAATGCTCCAGGTACCTCTGCTAGTCCAGACTCCTCTTTGCACAAATCCCATGCATACAGAAAAACCAGATCAGGCTGTCGAGCCTTCTCTTACATTGCTCCTATAGCATAGAATCACCTGCCGCTACACATAAGAGCCTCCTCCTCACTTCTTGAATTCCGCAAGCTGAAGCTCTGGTTTTTCGAGTAGTCCCACTAGACCTTAGGTGTAGTGGGACTAGTTTTGAAAGTCATGCAATATAGTGTCACAATTGGCAGCCATAGGAGTCTTACGCAGCCCTAAAGTATCCTCCCTGCGGTGGAGGCTCTGGCGACTTCCAGCATCTCATGATTAAGTGCTTAGTTGCCAGCATACCCAGATCAAGTAAGCGTGAGGTGACCTTCTGCTTCTTATCTCTACAAAAGAGACCTAAGATACACAATTCATACATGTGCATCACTGTGCGCCCTGTGCAGGCAGACAATTGGGTCATAACGCCTCGCCAGTAAGTAGTGAGGAGTGGACGAGCCCACAATATGTGAAGGAGATCGGCGTCTGGCAGGTGACATCTGGGGCAATTGGCGTTGGTGCGATGAAAGTAGAGGTTTATCTTAGCAGGGGTGAGGTAAACCCTTTGGACAATGCTATATTGAATGAGGTGGAAGCGAGTGTTAGGAGGGACTCAGAACGAGCTTTCTAATATGGTAGGCCACTCTTTATCTGTGCAGGGATGAGCCAGATCCTCCTCCCAGTGTCGCCATAAAGGCAAGAGCGATGCCTCCGTGTGGTGGTGCAGTGAAGCGCAAATGAGTGCGTGAGATGTCTGCCTGTCCCCATAACATGTAAGTATAGTACAGTAAGGTGCATTGGATGCTCCCTCATCATGTCGCCCCATTTGTCTCCCAGTGCCACAAGTAATGAGTTGTGCAGAAGAAATTGACCCTGGGGTAGGTCCTCCTCCTCCACTAGTGTGTCATAGGGCACCATCCCATCTTGGTAGAGGTCCAGCCTCCAGCCAGGCAGAGATCTCCGTAGGCGTAATGGTGCTACAACCTTTAGGTGTGCTAAGTAGGGGTAGCGCCAATGCATTTGCGACCGTGGATCGGGTGAGGTACAGACTTCGACAGTAGCACTGATACGTGTCTCCAAGAAGCAGTGATTCCAGCGTTTTCCTGCGAGTGCAGGGATGAAAGAGTCAGAGTATCACTGGGAGAGTCCAGGCTGGTGACAGCATGGCAGTGTCTGACAGATGTAAACCCACCACCCATTTGGCCACCCATTAGAGCTGTTCCATGTTTGGTACTGCAAGCCCGCCTTGTTCCGTAGGTAAATACAGTTTGGACAGTGCCACCCTGCAAAGGGAAGTATTCCAAATGAACTCTCATGGTTCCCTCAAAAGAGCGGAGGAAGGGAAGTGCGACATACAAGGGCAAGTTGGTGAAATAATAGAGTAACTGGGGTAGGACCACCATTTTGAGAAGGGCTTCTGGGACTTGACGGCTGTTGTAGCTCTCACAAGGTTGCCATCTAACAAGTCATCTGGCTGATGGTACACCCTGACTCCTAAATAATGAAATGTGTCAGGTTGCCACAGTATAGGAACACCACCATGGACAAAAGTAGGGTTGGGGTATGCAGGGGTAATTGGAAACAAGCATGATTTGGACCAGTTAACCTTTAGACTAGAAAGGGCAGCAAAGCCGTTTAGTGGCCATGCCAGAGCGTCAGGAACCGAGCGTATGTCTTCAATGTATAGGGGAAGGTCGTCAGCATAGAGAGAGATTGCATGGGTTTTGTCTCCCAGTGGAACGCCCCTGTCTTCACTCTGGATCTGGATAGCCACAAAAAGTGATTCTATGGCTAAGGAGAAAAGTAATGGAGATAGCACGCAACCTTGGCGGGTACCTCTGCATATTTGGATTGGGTCCGAGATGTAGGAGTCTGTCCTGACTCTAGCAAGTGGTTGGGTGTAGAGCAGCCGAATCAAGTGGAGAAAGAGACTCCCGATAGCATATCGGGGAAGGGTGGCAAACAAAAAGTCCCATTCCAGGGAGTCAAAAGCATTCTCAAGGTCCAGTTTTAGACACTCAGAGTGTAACCATTGATTTGCGGAATATTTAAAGACACTAAAGAAGAGTCGTAAATCTAATCAGGTATTGCCGGCCAGGACAACCCCATTTTGGTTGGGATGGACCAATGACAGGATCAAGGGTGCCAGGCGGTCCACAAGGACCTTAGACAGTATTTTATAGTCTGTGTTGAGTAAATCCAAGGGTCGGTAGGAGCCCAGAGCAGTGAGATCCCTATCAGGTTTAGGCAGGGAAATGAGTAAGGCCTCACGTAAGGACCCAGGAAAGCGAGAAGCTGAGAGGGCCTCTCAGTATAGGGCATGTAATTGAGGGGCCAGCACAGGAGCATAGGCTTTGTAGTCCTCAGCCGGTAGGCCGTCTGGCCACGGGGACTTGCCTGTCGCTAGGGCCCTGGTGGCCTCTCGAATTTCAGAGAGAGCAATGGGTTCCTCTAGTTCCGCCTGCTGTTCAAGCTTGATGTTGGGCTGGTCGAATGGGGAGAAGAATACCTTATGATGGTTTTGATTGACCTCTGCGTTCGATTGGTATAACGAGGTTTAGCGGCATGTCAGTTCCGTGTGTATGTCGTGTTTGGTATGAAGAAGGTGTCCAGCAGAGCAATGGAGCGAGAGAATAGATTGCCTAGGTTAATCCTGGCATATCAGCTATGCCAGCAATCGGTCCATGCGATCTGATGCTGCATAGGCACGAGATGAGTGTACAGTATAATTAAGACATCGTAGCCGTTCCAGTAGTGAGGTATGTTCGCGGAGTGCCTCTGCTAACCGGTGGGTGTTTGCCTGGTCAAGTACCGATCGGTTCTCAAGTCGCATAAGCGTGCACTCAACAACGGGAAACGTCAACATCCACCTGTTTGTTAATATTCCATTTCAACCCCAAACAATGCCCTCTGATGGTCACCTTAAGGCGTCCCATTCAATCATTCTATCAGTGGCAAATTGTTGTTATACTCAAAGTAATCCGCTATGGCAGTGCAGAGAAATGCACAGAGGGGCAGGTCCTTTAGTGCTGCAGGTTGGAGGCGCTACATGAGGATGGCGGGTATGCTGTCCTCCCATGTATGCTGCAGGAATTGGAGGTTGTGGTCCAAGTGGTCCAAGTGTGTGTGCCTTAAGTAGTCCGTTTGTAGGATAGCAGGAAATAGACTGGTTGACGAATTGGTCGATTCTAACATGTAGGTTGTGCGATGAAGAGTAAAAGGAGTACACGCACATATTGGGGTTGGAGCACACCATATGTCTATAAGTTGCCAGTGCAAGAGCCAGTCGTCTAGTGCCTTAGCATTGGCCATGGCTAGGGTGCGAGGTAAGGAAGGGAAAGAGCGGTCGAGAGCTGTAATGAGGACAGAGTTAAAGTCGACCCCTAGGAGCCACGGGATCCCACTCCAACAGGACAGCTTGCTAGATAGTAAGTGTAAGAATGAGGTCTGAACTGTGTTGGGGCATATATTGCACCTAGCAGGAGTCAACGACAATCTAAGTAGCCTTGTATTAACACATATCGACCATCATGGTCCACCACAACCTCAACTGCTACAAATGGGGTCCCTGGCTTCCCCCAGATTGACACTCCCCTGGTGTAGAAAGTATAATCAGTGGCAAATACTTGGGCCTGCCATCGCTTATGAAGTCTGCAGGCTTCAGACAGCATCAAATGTGTCTCCTGCAATAGCACTATGCGAGTGGACCTGCTTTTGAGGTATGAGTACACAGCATAACGGCGCAAGGGTGTGTGCATGCCCCGCCTTCCAGGTTATGATGTTAGCGTGGGCCATGTGGGAAATGTGACAGTACCCCGCTTGCGGCTAGCTCATTCAGGGCAGGGGGTCTTGTGGCGTGCAGTAGTACTGGTGGGTGAGAGTGATCGGGAGGGCTGTACATTCCCGGGCAACCAATCATAACTGGGGAAGGAAGAAAGAATAAAACAGCAAGCATTATGAGAGTGGAGGGACAACAGGTATCTGTCCAAACTGCTGAACTACCAGCGGCAAGTAGTGGCCCTTTAGGCTGGTTAAAGGAAGCATGGGGGGAAGGCGCAGAAGCCAAAGATTAATTACCCCACACGTGTAGGATGCAGAGATACCAATTGTATTGATGAGTTATCATTCAACAGCATTACACATCAGTGTAGAGACTAGCTGTGTGCCATGTAGGAGAGACACATATATTGACTGGGCCTCCGGTAGCTGCAATATAATAAAGGTTAGCATAAGCAAAACAATACAAGAGCAGAACAGCTAACAGCGAAGCAGGCAGGACTTCAGTAGTGGCAGCTACTGGTGAATTATATAATGTCATCAGCAGTCTGCGTGGTCACCTCTGATCTGCTCTAGAGGGCCACGTGTTAGAGGAGATGTCATCACTGAAAGATTTCATGGAGCACACGTCTGCGTCCGAGACTAGCATGGTCCCATATTGTTGATGCTATCTGTAGGGCCCGACACATTTCCAAGATTACTTTCTCCAGGTTAAGAGCAGCGTCGTGCTGTGAAGGGTGTCACACCCATTTGCGGTGTCCACGGTGGTGTTCCCCCCATCGCATTCCGATATCGCGCTGTTTCATTCGGCAGGGGGTTCAAAGCCGCGATTCCAGTGGACTCAATCCAATTCCATGCCTCCTTAGAGGAGTCCAAGAAGTGTGCAGACCCCTCAGCCACTACATGGAGACAGGCCAAGAACACGAGCGAATAGCGAATTTCCAGCTCCCATAGACGACACTTAACGGCCAGAAAGGAACTCCTCTACTGCTGCACCACCTTGGTATAGTCAGGAAAGATCATGACTGAGGCATTATCCACCTTGATTTCTTGTAACTTATGCGCATTGCGCAAGATGGAATTGCGATCCCGGTAATTAAGCAGACTGAACAAGAAAGGCCTGGGGTTGGTGCCAGGCAGGGGATTTTGCGGGTTGGCACACGGTGGGCATGCTTGACGGAGAAGAAGGGAGAGAGTGTAGCATCAGTTTTCAGCGTAAGTCACTGCGTTGTGGCCCTTGATGCCTTCTGGAAGGCCGATCACTCATATATTGTTCCTCCTAGAGCGGCCCGCTACGTCCTCCGCCCCGCATTTTAGAGTGTGTACACGATCTACCAAGGCCTGCAACAAGGATTCTGATTCGTGAGTTGTCGGTTGAAATTCAGCTAGTGTTTGTTCAGCACTTTTTCTGATAGCTTGCGGTTGTCTGCATGTAGTAAGGTGAAGTCCAATGTTACTTTATGTATTCTGCTTTCAAGCGATGTGCTTGTTTGCTCAAGAGTCGCTCCAATCTTCTCCACAGCCTGTAACACAGTATCCAGCTTGGTGCCAAGGGACATAAATGAGTCACTGGTCCCACTGCTACTAGGTCTAGTTGATGCCTGACGTGGCGTAGACAGTTGGGTTCCTGATCACAGGCGATCCATGGCCAGCCGGCATGCGTTGAACACTTGAGGGGTCAAAGACGGGTGAGGTATGCCTGGTATTCCCTGTGCACCTGCCTGTCATTTGACTCAATGGCTAGGAAGAGTACCAGCAGCTTAGTGTGTGATGTTCACCAAGGACTGAAGTCAGCATGGAGAGGATGTCCGCGCTGCCCCACCGAAGGTTTCAGAGTCCATGCGGAAGCACCACCAGAATGGGCCCACTTGAGTGCTTCTTAGTGTGTAACAGAGTGTCGCTGCACGCGCAGCACATGGAGGCACTAGGCAGGTGTGCCCATAGAGGAGCGCAGGGGCAGCTGCGTTAAGTGGGACCCACTTAACCCCACTAACTTAAGACAAAATTCTAAACTTACTACCATTTTGGTATTCACAGAAGGCACTTACTCATTTTGGTATTCACAGAAGGCACTTACTTACTCATTTTGAGTAACTTACTCATATTGGTATTCACAGAAGGCACTTACTCATTAATGAGTAAGTGCCTTCTGTGAATACCAAAATGAGTAAGTTACTCAAAATGAGTAAGTTACTCAAAATGAGTAAGTAAGTGCCTTCTGTGAATACCAAAATGAGTAAGTGCCTTCTGTGAGTACCAAAATGGTAGTAAGTTTAGAATTTTGTCTTAAGTTAGTTCTGTGAATCGGGCCCTAGGTGCCTATGTTTGTTAGAACTGCTGGTTAGAAATTGTGTAACAGATTTGAACATGTATAACAAAAACTGCTGAGCATACTGTTGTGTTGTATTAAACTACTTGTGCCCCTTTACATTTACACAGTGCTGTAGCGGCATTAGAGACGTGGCTTACAACATTTCATATATAATACATTTCTTTTTGCTTCCCTTGTTACATAAAACGAAGGGGGATGGGTAGTACTACCTTTACAGTAAGAGCACCATGTATTGCCACTATGCTATTTGGGGGCTGTGAGTGAGTGCTGCACATATATTCATTTGTACTGTCAAGACTTGGGCCACTCCATGATCGCCCCACCCAACGATTCTGCAAGTCCAGGAGCACAGGGGACCAGATACAGATACAAAGAGGAGAGGAGACCCTTCCAGTCTATCATCTTCTAGCGGGAGTCATTGGTTGTGCGTTCTCACCTAATGTGACGGTTCCGGGGGAAGCGGTAATTAGGTCCCCGTCACTGTTCTCCAGTAACCATATAATTCCTGTTGCATGACCTCCCATTGCATCGCTATGGGCACTTTGCGGAGGCCACGGGTATCTTCTACACGGAGCGCCCTACCCTCTGCCTTAGCCCATACTATGAATGAATGCGTCCATGCTGGTATTGTCGGCAGGTCTGGCCTTTTCCACCTCTTAGCTAGCAAACACTTTGCGGTTAGCATACCCAGATCCAGGAAACGGGAGGTTGCCCTTAGTTTCTTACCCCTAGGGTAGAGGTGTAGTATACACTCCTCCCAGGTGCATTCTAGTTGATGATCCGTAGACGCCCCCAGTATTTTGCACACCCACCTCCAGTATGCATTTAGGGAGGTACAGAGCCATAGCATGTGTAATAAGTTAGCCCCTACTTGTTTGCATCTAGGGCATGCCCCATCTGTCTGGCCATAAAAGGTATTCATTCTCTTGGGAGTGAGATAGGCCCTCTTGATTATATAGTGTTGTATGAGTCTAAAGCATGAGTTACGCAAAATGTACGTAGGAGTAAGTAGTATTTCAGACCATTCCTTATCTGTAAATGGCCACCCTTTATCTGCTTCCCACTTCTGTCTAACAGACGTCATTGGGACCGCCTTGTGAAGACAGAGTGACTCCGCAAACCAGCTAGTGTGGTGACTGCCCCTTCCCATAACGTGCAAATATTGTATAGTATAATGCGTGAGCTGCCCCTTAGCGTTGCCAGGACTGAGTGGTATAGTAAGAACTGACCAGGTGACATTTCATGTGCCTCCGTCAGTTCCCCAACCGGAATGAGTGTCCTGTCCTGGTTAGTTGATTGCACTGTTAGTGCGATAACTCATGAGCTGATGTGTGGGCTTGGCGATTGCTCGGCCGTACCTCTGTGTTGAGCTCCAGGCGGGCCCGCTTGCTGACACCTTTGTGTGAGCTGGGGTGTCGCAGCATGAGCAACCCTGCAGTTTTCGCAAGCCCTTGCCACTAGGTTCCACTGGTCAGAGGCACTGTCGCCAGGCAGGTGGCAGGGGTTGTGTGGCCACCTCCACTACCCTGCAGGTGGGCAAAGTCTTGAGGGCTAAAGACGTCCCCTGGTCGACTTGAGGTTGAAGAAAGGTAGTGTCATGAGTGCCGGTCCTGCCACGTGGCACATGCGGGGACCGGCAGAGGAGTATAAAACTCCTTGGATCCAACACAGAAACGTTTCGCGCTCTAGTGTTTAGGATCGAGCCTTCACTTCCGGGTTACTTATTCAAAGTATCTGAGTGCATCCTCTTCCTTGTTCAATGTTAATGCATGAAGAATGCTTCAAGGTCTCAGATTATGATTTTCTGTTTTCCTTTTATTTATAATTTTCATCATTTTTTCAAAATTCAGAATGAAACTTTCAACAGCCAAAATTCAGTATGACATTTTCAACAGCCGACACGTGTTTCGCCCTTACACGGTCATCTAAACCAGGGCTTCCTCAAGAATGTAATAAATATAATGAGAAATATATGATTTAAAGTTGATAAGATCACTCATAACCATCACTGAGTGCTCTGTGAAAAAAGTTTTTTTTAGATGCTGTGCTCTCTGTTAACAAGAGAATAAAAAGAAAAGTGATATGGTGATATAAGAAGAGAAAAAAGAAAAGAGATAAGGGTGAAGGAAGACTTACAGTGGTCCTGGCAAAATGAATATGAATTGGCCACAAGGCCTAGTCCATGTATTTTTGGTTAATGATTTATGTCATGCCTTGCGTTAGTATGTTAAGGATGCTTGTCTACAGAGAATAAATCTGACTAGTTCATGCACTCTTGGTCAGTAATATATGGCATGCCTTACATTAGTATATTGAAGAAGGCTTGTTTATGAGAAGTGAATCTGGTTGAAATAACATATTTGTTTCAAAGGTGATTTAATTCCTTGAGCCTACTTGTGTCAGATAGTGGGAGACAGTAATTATACAAATTTTTTGAACAGGTACCTTTTGCAATTAATAATAGCTGTTTTTAGTATTTCCTTTTTTGTTTCAAGTATATCTCATATTACACATAGCTCAATAAATCAGGAATAAAAATCTAGAACAAGAGAAATAGAGTAATAGTGCATTACATTAGGCATGAATATAGGAAAATGAGCGGCATTCTCTCAATAATTCTAAGTAATCTCTTTAATTCCTCGGAGTGAACCCGGCATGTAGTCGTCAGCGCATGATTTTAGTATGGTCCAGTCAGTCAAATTCGATGCAGCACATAGGTTTCTACTGCCTTTTAGATCGTATATAGTGCATTGACTGCATTAGATCTCCCAAAGGGTTCGAGTGAGATCTATTCTGAGCATCGCCCCAGTGCATATCTAAGTTAGAACCCAAATATCACAAAATGGGTACACAGTTAGTCTAGGTTCTATCATGCATTGGACACATTGAGTGTTTAAGATAAAAATACGGATTGTTAATCCGTCCTTATTTTATATATTCACATAGCGTGCCCGCTTAATATCTCCCTGATACAGGAGCACAAGTATTTCAAAGACGCTCTATGCAAGAGCTCAGCAATGTAAAATATGAGGCAAGAACGCTGTATATCTCGGTCATGCAGTTAACGGAAACAAATTTATGACCAAATAGTGTATTCTATTGAAGGGTATAAGCCCTCCTAAGCTTAGTTGGTTGTGGTCTGTTACGCAGCTTCCTTCTCTGTAAAGTCCCGGTCCGCAAATGGTGCACCCGTGTGGAATGCGGACGTCATTATTATAAGTAGGAAGGGCCGCTCAAGTTTAGTATATGCCTTTCTCAATGAAAAAAGGTTCTGTCATCTTTTAATGGTTCAGGCTCAGGAACATGTATGTTTATAAGTGATAAAAGTAAACCTATTTCTATAATTACGAAATGAAAATAATTTTTAACTAAATCCTATTCTTTTGTCTCGTGCATGGTGATTCGTTTTGAAAATCTATTAATTTTTGGTTTATATTTTCAACAGCCCTCATGTGTTTTGCCCTTACACGGTCATCTGGACCATGGCTTCCTCAAGGCTGTAATAAATATTATGAGAAATCTATGATTTAAAGTTGATAAGATCACTCATAACCATCACCGAGTGCTCTGTGAAAAATAATCTTTTAGATGCTGTGCTCTCTGTTAGCAAGAGAATAAAAAGAAAAGTGATATGGTGATATAAGAAGAGAAAAAAGAAAAGAGATAAGGGTGAAGGAAGACGTACAATGGTTCTGGCAAAACAAAGATGATTTGGCCACAAGGCCTAGTCCATGTATTTTTGGTTAATGATTTATGTCATGCCTTGCGTTAGTATGTTAAGGATGCTTGTCTTCAGAGAATAAATCTGACTAGTTCATGCACTCTTGGTCAGTAATATATGACATGCCTTACATTAGTATATTGAAGAAAGCTTGTTTATGAGAAGTGAATCTGGTTGAAATAACATTATATTTGTTTCAAAGGTGATTTAATTCCTTGAGCCCATTTGTGTCAGATAGTGGAAGATAGTAATTATACAAATTGTTTGAACAAGTACCATTAACATAACTTGGCAAACTATGACAACCGCAGAGATCGCAGAAACACCAGACTTAATGAGATTTTTGACCCATCTGGTGCTGGCACTTAGCGCAAATCTAATATCACCAACCCTTATTCGGCTAAAAGTACTTTTCAAGCACTAGAGGAAGCTGTAAAAAAAGAAACTTCAAAATGGTGGGAAGGAGCTTCGCTAAAGAAATATCTGGAACATGACCTCATCCCAAGAGGCCTACGTATACTCATCTTTCCCCATGTAGAAACCACTGCTCCTGAAAAATTACAACAGTGGGTGGAGAACTTAAGAACAGCGTCCAACAACATGATACGTCAACTGATAGATATAGCTCAAGATGAATTTGAAAAACATAAAATGGAAGTAGATTCTTTAACTAAAAAAATTGAGGAGGCAAACTGGGGGGACATTACAATCAAGAATTATGAAATCTTAAACAAAGTACTGGATGATCATGAAGAAGATATCATCCAGAGAAAGAACAGAAAATACAGAAGGGATGTGACGGACTACCAACTGGGTCGCATGTACACTTTTGCTTATCAATACGACAACATCATAACCTCAGTCCCCTCAACACAATCAATAGCTCAACTGAGACAATTCCTTCCTCAGAAGCAGAATCAATAGGAGATTTAGAAACAACAAGAAGCACCAGACAAATGGTAAATTTTCACGAGGAAGTAAGGAGACACCGTCTTGGCAATGCCCAAGACAACCGCACAAGACCTCCAAATACAAATCCCCAAAAACTAAGTCCCATAGGAGTAACAACTAGAGCAAGAAGCAAGAAACTCAACAAAGGCCAATCTCGGACAACCAACTAGACAATAATCCCAATAACTTAGTAACCAAGCTGTCCAATATAACATTACAAAAGACTGACTACCAAATTTTGAATAAAGGACTATCTTTTTGCCCGACGGCAAGTTGGGACCTAGTACAGACCAAAGTTGACTTATTCAAATGTACTAGAAAACTGAAACTGCATTAATTTTTCTCAGACAAACCACCACAGCAAACATTGAGGGGAACTCAACTAAAGACGAGTGAGCTAACAGCACATGATCTCGAGACAATCCATTTACTCACTAATCTGGCAATGGAGGACAAAACGGAGGGCTGGACTCCTGATCTATAACTGCTCAAGAACTAGGAATAGATATTTTTCATTCCAAATCAACACCACTGTGTAAAAAATCATTAATCATTCATTATACCAGTCCTCCCTACCGGCAATACAAAAGACATATTCTTTTCAGCTGTAATCAAAGATCTGGATAAGAACATCAGAAATATTTGCAAAAACGAGAATACTTACCCTCCAACATAACCAAAAAGGAACAACAGTCACTTATAGAATTAAGGAACAACCCTAAGGTAACTATTAAGGAAGCCAATAAAGGAGGTAATGTAGTCTTGTTAAATACCACTGACTACCTTCAGGAGGCTGAACGGCAATTGAAAGATGATATTTGTTACAGGAAACTTAACTATAATCCAACTAAGGAGATACAGGGCAAACTGCACCTCTTGATTAACACCTGGTATGACATAGACCTACTCACATTAGAAGAGAAAAAATTACTCCTCATTGAAAATCTGGTGATTCCTACCTTCTATCTGTTACCTAAAGTGCACAAACCAGGTATACCTCCGAAAGGTAGACCCATCATTGCCGGGATAGATTCCATTTGTTATAACCGTGGATCATTCATAGATGCTGAATTGCAACCATTCATGAAGGACCTACCATCGTACATTAGGGACACAAAGGATATCTTACAGAAACTCCAAAACATCAAATGGCAACCAGACTTTCTTTTAACGATTATAGACGTGGTCAGCCTTTATACCTCAATAAAACATGTGGATGGATTGACAGCCATACAAAAATGTCTACAAACAAGATCAGTGCACCTTTTGCGGAGAAATCGGATGATAATTGAAATGCTGGAGTTCTGTTTAAATAATAACTACTTTCTCTTCAATGGGTAGTTCTACTTACAACTCCAGGGGACAGCCATGGGGGCTAAATTTGCCCCACTGTATGCCTGCCTCCTGATGGGGGATGTAGAACGCGAATGGTTATGGAACGATCATTCAGAACAATTCTCCAGTCACATAATTTACTGGGGACGGTATATCAATGATATACTTCTCATTTGGCAAGGTCCTGAAATTCTCCTGAAGAGATTTGTCCATAGCCTCTCACCAAACAACTGGGGCTTAGAAACAACATACACTATTTCAAAGACAGAAATTGAATTTCTGGATCTCACACTATACGTGGAGCAGAACACATTGTACACTAACATTCACAGGAAAACGACAGCCACTAACTCGATTCTTCATGCTTCAAGCTGTCATCCACATCACACAATTTCCAACATTCAATCAGGTGAATACCGGAGGGCTCACATTAATTTTAACTCACAAATGGAATATGAAAATGAATCCATGGAAATTACTGAACGTTTAACCATGAGAGGATATGAGCAAGGAAAAATAGTTCTAAAACAGCTACACTTCTTACAACAAGACCGGAACTTACTCTTGAATAACACCAAGTCTCGAGATTTAAAACCAACCATTCGCTTCATTACCAAATATAATAATGGTCATCAACATGTTTGTAAGATCCGCAAGAAACACTGGAACATACTCGTCAAGAACCCGACAATTTCAGATGTTCTTAGAGATGCTCCGCAACTCAGTTTCCAATGATGTAAGAATCTCAGAGAAGAACTGTGTCTATCCTACTTCCAGAAAAAGACCCTAAATCCTTCTTACAACAACCTAAGGGTTTCTACACTTGTTCCAACTGTTCAATATGTAAATTGAGAAGGACAAAAAACAAGAAAGTATCAGTAAATGCCCATTCTTATCAAATCAAAGACTTTATCAACTGTGAAAGCACCAATGTAATCTAACTGATTTCCTGTCCCTGTGACCAACACTGTATAGGAAGCACAATCAGGCCAGTAAAAACTCGAATTCAGGAGAATTACCGTAATATACATAAAAATGATGAAAAGCAACATTTAGTTGAACATTTTGAAAAATATCATCCTCATCAGCGTACCTTCAGCTTCTGTGGCCTGATTAAAATGAAACAACATGCGAGAGGAGGAAATCTGGAACTAAAATTACATCAACAAGAAAGCGCTTTAATCATTCGCTTTGACACAGTAGATAAAGGTCTAAATAGAGACTCTGAGTGGCACTACTAGCTTTGACAAGGAACATGACTAACACAATCTTGCTCCATGGTTCCATTCCTTGGTTTGTCTGATGGACTTTATATAAGTTTCTCTTGAAATATTTCCCCTGGCTTGTCTGACGGATTTCACTTTATATAAGTCTTTCCTGTACTATTTTGTTAATGCCAAATGCTTTCTTTTTAGGATTTGCCCTTGAAGATTGGTACCTTTTACTACTACTTCGCTCTGTGATGGTTGCTTAACAATTTTATAATTAATTCTTGGTTTCTATTAACGTAACCTTATCATTATGACATTTTTCTTTTTTCAATACCAAATGCTCTTTATTTAGGACCTGCCCTTGAAATATCATGTCTATTGTTACTGTTTCACTCCGTGATAATTGTCTAACAATTTTATTATTAATTCATGGCTTGTACTAATATAACTTTATTATTTTGTTATTTTTCTTCTTTTTTCAACCTATAAAACCATAACATCTGTGAAGGTCTCTTGACCATGTACCAGCAAATATTCCTAATGGTCGCTTGCATCTTACGAGATATCAAATATCTTTAAACATAAATCATTCATATCTCAATTAACTCAATACCAGGCCTTTTTTTTTTTACAATAACTGGTCTAAATAATCAAAGATGGCCACTCGTTTACAAGTGTCTTACTGGTTGGACGCAAATATTGCACCATACGTATATAATGAGGTATCATTACCTTTGAACTTCTTCTCCCATACTGTGCCGATGGATTAATAACTCACTATGTCTCTACCCGCAACCTGTAAATTAGTTATTCAGCTACACTATTATTCTTATTTATAATGCATATATCTCTCCAGCTATTACACCTTGAGTGCATTATATAAACCAAAAAATAATATATTTTCAAAACGAATCACCATGCACGTGACAAAACAATTGGATTTAGTTAAAAATTATTTTCATTTCGTGATTATAGAAATAGATTTACTTTTTTCACTTATAAACATAGATGTTCCTGAGCCTGGACCATTAAAAGATGGTGGAACCTTTTTTCATAGAGAAAGGCCATTATTATAAGTAGGAACGGCCCTTCCTACTTATAATAATGGCGTCCGCACTCCACGCGGGTGCACCATTTGTGGACCGGCACTTTACAGAGAAGGAAGCCGCGTAACAGACCGCAACCAAGTAATCATAGGAGGGCTTATACCTTTCAATAGAATACACTATTCGGTCATAAATATGTTACCGTTAACTCCATGACCGGAATATACTGCGTTCTTGCCTCATATTTTACATTGTGGAGCTCTTGCATACAGCGTCTTTGAAATACCTGTGCTCCTGTATCAGGGAGATATTAAGCGTGCACGCTATGTGAATATATAAAGTAAGGACGGCATAATAATCCGTATTTTTATCTTAAACACACAATGTGTCCAATACATGATAGAACCTAGACTAACCGTGTACCCATTTTGTGATATTTGGGTTCTAACTTAGATATGCACTGGGGCGATGCCCAATTTAGATCCCACTCAAACCCTTTGGGAGATCTAATGCAGTCAATGCACTATATACGATCTAAAAGGCAGTAGAAACCTATGTGCTCCATCGAATTTGACTGATTGGACCACACTAAAATCGCGCCCTGACGACTACATGCTGGGTTCACTCCGAGGAATTAAAGAGATTACTTTGAATTATTGAGAGAATGCCGCTCATTTTCCTATATTCATGCCTAATGTAATGCACTATTACTCTATTTCTCTTGTTCTAGATTTTTATTCCTGATTTATTGAGCTGTGTGTAATATGAGATATACTTGAAACAAGAAACGAAATACTTCGAACAGCTATTATCATTTTCAAAAGGTACCTGTTCAAAAAAATTGTATAATTACTGTCTCCCACTATCTGACACACATGGACTCAAGGAATTAAATCACCTTTGAAACAAATATAATGTTATTTCAACCAGATTCACTTCTCGTAAACAAGCCTTCTTCAATATACTAATGTAAGGCGTGTCATATATTACTGACCAAGAGTGCATGAACTAGTCAGATTTATTCTCTGAAGACAAGCATCCTTAACATACTAACGCAAGGCATGACATAAATCATTAACCAAAAATACATGGACTAGGCCTTGTGGCCAATTCATATTCGTTTTGCCAGCACCACTGTAAGTCTTCCTTCACCCTTATCTCTTTTCTTTTTTCTCTTCTAATATCACCATATCACTTTTCTTTTTATTCTCTTGTTAACAGAGAGCACAGCATCTAAAAAAAATCTTTTCACAGAGCACTCGGTGATGGTTATGAGTGATCTTATCAACTTTAAATCATAGATTTCTCATAATATTTATTACAGCCTTGAGGAAGCCCTAGTCCAGATGACCGTGTAAGGGTGAAACACGTGTCGGCTGTTGAAAATTTCATACTGAATTTTGGCTGTTGAACGTTTCATACTGAATTTTGAAAAAATGATGAAAATTATGAATAGAAGAAAAACAGAAAATCATAATCTGAGACCTTGATGCATTCTTCGTGTATTAACATTGAACAAGGAATAGGATGCACTCATATACTTTAAACTAGTTACATTTTGAGGCAAACAAGGTCCATTACCTCGAGACAGCATCCTCCCAACAAAAGAAAAGGCAATAAAACCCAGGAGGAGAATCCTTGGACCTGTTTTTTCAAATACACTTCCGGGTTACTTACCTGCTGTTCTTCCGGGTCACCGCTGGGTGTTGGCGTTCCTGGTCGGTGTCTCCTCGCGTCTTGCCTGCTCGGCCTTTGGCGTCCCTGGTATCCCTCGGCGGTGCTGGCATTCCCTTTCGGCGGCCCCTATGGTGCTGCAGCCCCGGCTCCATAGTCTCCTGTAAACGAGCATACAACAAGATCTATCAATCCTGCAAGTCGGTGACAGCGCTTTCGCGATGTGCATGAATTTACCTGTTGGGATCCAGGTCTTTGGAGATTCGTGTTTTTTTGCTTAATCAATTAATCCAGAGTGTTCCTGAAAAAGATAAGGAATCCTCTGTTAAAAGTTTCCTGACTCTAAGGAGGATTTAAGTTTAGTTTAAGTGCATAACTTGTGTTCACTCCATATCCGGATTCTAAGGAGAGAATATCCTAATCTAAGATCCCTATTCCACGTGCCACTAGTAGTCTTAGGTGGGTGTTAGAGTGTTCCCCTTCTCGATTACAGTTCTCTACATGTATGCACACTTTATTGATATTTTTATTTTCCTCTTTTAGAGACAAAGGCCATAACATCACCTGAACCTCTCTGTTTTCTTTTAGCGGAAGAAGGGAATTATTTAGGTACTTTAGACTCTCACATGTTTCTCAGTATTATTTTACTCTTAGTATATATCTTTTGCTGACATACTCTATCTCTTTTTAGGCAGAGATTTCTCCTGGTTGCCTGGTCCATTCCATATGTGAGGGACGACATGGGACACATTATTAGTTCATCCCTGGTTTTCCCTTCTTCCCCTGGTTTACTGCCATTACTTTGACTTGGTTGGGTATATCGGAGACCAGGAGGAAGTAGGGACCTCACATCCTTGCATGGCGTTCCTGCGGAAACGTGAGTAAAGTCTGACAGGTAGGATCTCTAGGTGAGACAGGCCCAATGTGGTAAGGAGATTGTACTTTGTGGGTGTTTTGAGCTAGGGTCATCTGGTGTCTCAAAGGGAACGCGAGTCACTGCATTGCCAAAGCGTTGTAAAGGGCCCCTTCAACATGGTGGGGTAGAAAGGACCCAGTTCGCTGTGTGCCCTACAAGTGCCCAGCTGGGGAGAGGTGGACCGGTGCCGCACAGCACTACACATGCACAGATTTGATACAGTGTAGGGGGTGGCCAGGTGTGCCCGTACCAGCAAAGAAGCCGAGGTGTGAGCTAAATGCTTACTGAGTGTCTCAGTGCAAACAGGCGTATGTCAGCTCCTAGCTGGAAGGTATGCCAGTCGGGCCAGGGCTCATACCTCCTCTCATGTGTTCAGCAGATGTTGCATGGTAGATAGAGGGGTGTAGTTGTGATTTACTTATGCTGAGGAAGCACGACCTCAGGGCACAGTACCAGGCCATGCAGGATCACCTAGGAACGCAAGGGAGCACATTTGGCAACAGGAGCCAATCCCAAGCGGGCCACACAGTCTCCAGCCCCAGCACCGTGTCCATACAAGATGCCCAAGCGAAGCAGCTCCATGTGTGTGTCCCAAGGCAACCTCTCCTCCGAGGAAGCACACCCAGTATAGCAGCAGCAGCAGCGGGGCCTAGGCCAAACCCGAACTCTGGGCTCCACCTGCTTCCACATGACTCACAACACAGTTAGTTAGGCGGGGCAAGCCCAGGCGGAGACAGTCGGAGAGAGCCAGCGTCCACGGCCCCAGTCAAAATCAGAACCAAAGCAGGCATATGCATATCTTCAGCGTGGCCCAGCGCAGCCTCTGAGTCCCATCAAGGATTGTACCGCTGGTCACAGGTACAAAAGCGGCTGTGTTGCACTATTGTTGCCCCGGCTAACAACTGCGTGTCCCTATCAGGGTTTCAGTAGGGCAGCGGGTGCCCGGAGCCGCTTCACAGGCCCCACAATGTCTCCTGCACTCAAGCCCCGTCCCCGTTCAGGTCAGGCCAGGCAAGGCCTCCGGGTTACTCCCAGCCACTGCAGTTCAAAAGGGGGGAGGTGACAATGTGGCGGTGCCGCAGCCTCCCCTGCTCACCTGGATTGGAGCATCGAGGTGATATTGGGTGTGGCCAGTGTCTCCCATGTCCTCGTGGTGTGCCCATTGCCATGCTTGCACTTAAAGGCAGGAGTCTCTTCTCCCCAAGAGCCTCGAGGAGCACCTCACTGCAGCACCTTCCCCTCACCACCTCTCTGCACCAGCAAGCGAGGCACTCCCTCAGTCGAGCACGGAACCAGTCGGGGTTAAGAGGTCCCCGCAGCAATTCAGTCTCTGTGACCACCTCCGACCTGCCACCATGCGGCATTAGGCCGTGACTAGGCCCTCGTCGAAACTCCCCTCGCTGGCACCAAATGTTGCAGCTAAGACAGCAGCAGGTGCAGGGCTACTGTGGGAGCAAAGTAGTGTGATTGTTAGTTTCAGATGGCTAATGGTATTAAGGATTAATGCTGGATAGGGGGGTAACAGTGTGGAGCTTCTTTAGAAGACGTCCTCCATCTTGGCCCTGCTAGCTACGCCCCCCAACAAAATTAATTAGATTGTAATATAGAACTACTGGCAATCAAAGATGCTTTTGCCCATTGGTGTAAATCTGGAGAGGTAGAATATCTAACAGCTCTTGGACAGACCATAAGAGCTTAGGATTCATAAAATCCACGGAGCATTCTAATACACAACATGCCCGTTGGATGTTTTTTTAAAATCATTTTTAATATCAAATAGCCTACCAACCAGTGAAAAGACAGGCCAAAGCTGATTTCTTGACGAGAAAAAGTGAACCACAAAAACCTACGACAAAAGCACCCTGTATCTTGGCCGTTCAAACAGCTCATATCTCTGAATTGGAGAATTGTTTTTACTGGAAAGCAAGAAGTTCAATAGTAGGGAATGGATTCAGGAAGATGCCCAAGCGCAACCTGTTTTTGATGGACTATTCTTTCATTAGGGGAAGATATTCATTACTAACAAAGAATGTCAAAATAAGGCTTTTTTCAGGTGCCATGACTCACCCAGCGCTGGACATTTTAGTGAAAAAAAGACATTGGATCTAGTAAAAAGACACTTTTGGAGACTTTTGATGAAACATGATGTTCCACAATATGTTCACCGGTGCTCTGACTGCACTCAGATGTAAAAATCACATTAAAAGACACACGGATTTGCTTTCTTCATGGAAAAATACTTTTATCCTGGTTAATGCAGATTTCTTTGACCAATTATGCACATTTTATTCCACTACATAAGTTACCTCCTTCCACACAATTAGCTATTGTTTTCTTAGAGTCGATTGTTAAATTGTATGGACTACTGTCTGAAACAGTGACAGACAGAGGTCTATCATTCATTTCTAAATTCTGGTACACCCTTATCCATTGTCTTGGTATCATCAACTTCAATCAACCAGCCATCATCCTCAGAATGATGGGCAGATGGAGAGGATTAATCAGTTCTTGAAACAATACCTGCACTGCTATTCTATAAACCAACAAGAGCAGTGGGTGACTAGGTTACCCTTGGCTGAGTCACCATACAACACCTCATTACTCTCACCACTTAGTTACCCACCATTCTATTGTTCTTTTGTTCCCCACCCTCAATTCTTTCCAGATCTATATCCTTAAACCTCTGTCACCTCTGTTACAGCATTATTAACAGCAATTTCTACAATATATGCAAGCACTTGTATACATTTACAGCAGGTTATGATTGATTACAAACATTTTTCAGATCGCCAGAAACTAGGGGCACTAAATTACAAGATGGGGGATTTGGTTTGTTATCAACTCATTTTCTGTCTTTACCGGGATTCCATTCTAATTTCATAACTTTATTTGTAGGACCACACACTATAACCCGACTTATTGGTCAAAAAGCAATAGTCTTAGCACACCCAAGGGCTGGAGTGTTCATCCAGTATTTCATGTATCAGGATTATAGTGGCTTCAAGGAGGATGACAGGCCAACTGCAGTACTTGATAACATCGGAGTGGTTTAGATCTGTGTAACGTTCTTGGGAACCAGCACCTTTTGTGCATGCCCTAGTTTAGTAGCCTCCCTCCATAAAAGATTCCCAGAAAAACTAGCACCAGGAAGATGGGTACAAAGAGGGGGTACTGTCAAGAATCAGCAGGGGTTCTGAGGTTCTAGAAATGATTATGAGCACAGCACTGAGATGTTTTTCATTAAGGCTGTGACATACCGGTCGATGGAGGCTGGGGCGCCATGATTAACTACTCGGCCGGGATCAAGGGCGGGACTTTTGGGTAGTGGCATCAATGGGGTGGGGCTGGTGGAGCTAATTCTCCATCTGTAATTGTTCTGCACTCCACCCTGTTGTGCCGCACTATTAGGTGACAGTTGCAGCCAGCAAAAAAAAAATGGCCTCTCAACCTGGCAACAGTGATGTTGTTCCTGTTTAGATTTTAAATTTTATTTACTCTTGAATTCCCTAACAGTATTTGATTTTTTCAAGATGTTGTGTTTCTGCAGTTTTTTCATGCAACTTATTAATCATGCATAGTGCGCTCTGAGAAATGTTTCACCTCTATATTTCTGTGTGGATTTAGGTTGTGGGTGGGTATTTATAAAGGGCAACAATTGATAGCTGTGGAGTTCAGGTCGAAGGCAGAGCAAATTTCTCACAGTGCCTATAGTGGGTCATAAAGGGTTTCAGAATATATGCTCATTCAGATCTTGGCTTCTCTGCAGAGCATACACAGCAATGGTCAGGTGTGCCAATTGTAAATTTGATTCTATGGGAAAGTGTGTGAAGGAGGTACACAGCTGTCAAAATTTTGACTGGGTGACAGATAAAGAAAAGGCAGTTCTTACAGGTGAGTAGGAGTGTTATGTGTGGAAGAGGCAAGTAGATGCAAGGAAGGATGTGCAGGAGAGAGTAAAAAGATGGTGCTGACGAGGAAAGAAATGAGATGTGATATATGCAGATGGAAGGGTTTAGAAAGATATCAGGAGAAAAAGGGCAGAAATGTCTAAACCAAGAGACGGCCAAAGGAAGTAGTATGAAGAGGAGAACTGAACTGATTTAGACACTCCGAAGAACATTGTCCCTACCACAGACTTTAGAAATGTTTAATTTATAGGCTACTTAATATACTCATATCACTTTGTCCGCCTGTGGGGGGCTTGGCGCAGTGGGGGTGAAACTTCAGCATCTATACTGCAGGAGTACAGAGTTACCACAAATAGATGAAAAGACAACTAAAAATAAAATGTTAGTTGGAGGCCTGCGGGAAGATGGAGATTCGTGGAGGGTAGGGTGCAGAAACAGGCTAGGTGCCAGGTCCAACAGTCAACCTTCTGCTACACACAGCCAAAGGCCTGTGCAGCAAAGGTTGGCCATCTGTAGCAAGGGGTTGGGTGCAGGGGCTAGAGGCAAGGCCCTGCTGCCAACCCCGCAATCTATGGCCAACAGCCTTGCGCAGTAGGGGTTGGCTGTCTGCAGCAGGGAGTTGGGTGTCGGGCCAACCCCATGCTGCACATGACTGAGAACCATGCTCAGTAGGGTAGTAGGCTATATATGATCACAAAATCCTAGAAATTCAGTGAAAAAAACTAGAGGTTAAAGTGAGGTTATAGTTAGGTATGGTAATTAGATCTTAGCTTGCTTTTAAAAAAATCCTGTAAATTCACTGAAAAAAGTTAAAGTGATGTCATTGTTAGTTGTTGAAATGAGACCCAAACTAATGTTTAAAAACAAAATAACATTGAAATTCACCAGTTATAGTTTACTGAGCTAACTATAAGTTGTGCCCCCGCCATGCACTGCTTGTAACCTAACACTCCGGGGACTGAGGAGGATGGTCATCAGAACTTATCAGATAACACACGCAAAACCTCACAAATCCCTCGCATCAAAGCTGATGCTACCAACAAAGCCTTGATTTAATAAAAATGTATATCTCTTGTTAGGGATAACTTTCGTTCATAAATTTATATAGATTTGTTAAAAACTGTCCACCTTATATGTGTTTATCCAAGTGCAGAAATGGCTGAGTGGTGAACACAACCAATTGAGAGACAGGCAGTTCACTGACATTTTACAGATAAAGGAATATTGTTATATTTGCTATTTGCACAGTTTGCTTTTTGCACATTCAACTTGCAAAATTGAACATTGTTGTTAAATGTAGTGGTATTAGGATTAATGCAATATGTATACTCTGTTATACAGGAATTGCTATTTTGTACATTTGCCTCCTTTGCACATTTATAAGTTTCAATTTGCACAGTGATATTGGATACAAACTTTATGGGACATTTAAAATACACAAGACACACTTAGATATTGTGGAACTAATGAAAAAACAATGTGTTTGTTCTCTGTTGAAAGTAACCCAGGGTTGATAAAGTACTCTGTGGTACAAATCCCCTTTTGCAATGTACAATAATGTTTCCCACTCTAGGAAGGTATGGCCCTTTACTTGCCCTATAACAGGATAAAAAAAAGCAATTGCTATGCTTTACAATGGATTTATTGTACTTTACAGTGATTAGAACTCAATTCTCTGAAAGGAATATGGCAAACATGTTAAATTGACAATGTGAATGTAAAGACAGTGGCCCAAATTTCATCTGTTTTTAAAGTGCACGTGCGAAAATGGTGGTGGTCCCTTTAGAAGGGCTGTTTGTACACATGAATCTCTATGACCCTGTGGAAGGCTACGGCTGAAACGCTTCGGTAAGTTAGTATCCTTCTTTTTAATGGAATTGAAGTGTGCGGACTCAGATACATAGGAAGCACCAAACTACAGGACCATCTACGAGTACTCCAACACATGAGAGCAATAAACAAGAAAGTCCACACCTATCCAGTGGCACGCCATAAACTAGAGTGTCACGGCAATGACAGAAAATGCCTCAGCTACTTTGTAAGTGATGCCATCCCTAAGAGCTTGAGAGGAGGCAACCGGGAGCGAGTACTTAGGCAGACTGAGGCCAGGTACATTGTCAGTCTAAACACTAAAGCACCAAATGGGTTTAATTTGGGGAGGAGCTATACACATTTTTAAAGGTTAATTTAAGCGGTTAATAACTCTTTCTATATCACATTTTTTAGCAACACTGAAGGTGGAAAACCCTCTACTGGGGGCAGGGTAGCAAAATATGTATTTATCACAGAGTCGGGATTTGTAGTTTGTTCTGTTTTTCTTCTAACTTTAAGTGGTTGGGAGTGAATTAAATATATTAGACATGTGCACAGAAAATTCAATGTAAACTTATGAGCAAACTGGGGTTTGTATTTATGTAGTTAAACAAAGGGACATTGTCCACTTGGGCTCAATTGTGAAGAACAGCAAATGCAGGAACCGACTGGTAATCTTTAAGGTGATATATTAGTATATATGACTTTGATGGTGCACATTATGCACATGGTACAAGTTTACAAATGTTACTGGAATATGCAATATAATATGTGTTTTTGTTCCTGATAGTTGGAGAAAACAGAGAATGCTACCAATTGAATTTAGCGTGACAAATCCAAATCAGCTTCATAAATGTTTTAACACATTTCTGTCCAGTGATTATAACCAATAGATGTAATTGCAAAAGAATGTTTTACATTGTCAACATATTGTGATTGAAATTAACATAAACTGAAGCAACCACCCGATGAAATGACACAAACAAATGAAGTCTTACCTCAGTATCCTTGATCATGTGACACTATTTAAAGGTTTTTGCAATGGCGCTGCAGGCATGTGAACAAGGCTAGTGTTGTGGACGAAAAACGTAATGTAGGATGTATTGTGCAATAAAAACTATTTTGTGAAAATAATTTGGTGTCTGTACCTGGTCCGCAAGGATTTGAGTTGAAGATACGGGAGGCAATCATATTGAAGTGGAAAAGCTGTATCTGCCTCGAGACCCCCCCAACCCCCTACTGTGGACAAGTGAAAATCATCCGTACTGGCTTCCTGGAGTTGAAGAAGCACTTGGGAGAAGTAATCGTTGGGCTCCCTGCTCCCGCCAGACGAGAAACTCAACAGCGTGGAATCGCATAGCAACGTGTCGGAGGATCCGAGGCGTGCAGATAACAAACTGTGGGTGAGTGCAGGATACCGGGTCTGGTGGCTCAGTGGACTATTGCGTCCATTGCAGGGGCCTGTGTTCGACCTCATGGTCACAGGTTCAAATCCCGGCGGGTCCACTCAGCCTTTCATCCATCTGAGGTCGATAAAATGAGTACCATTGAGTTGGGTAACAATGAACATCTGTTATTCAGCGCCAAGAGACCTCTGGGTGAACGTGCGCTTTACAAATACACATGTTATGTTATGTTATGTTATGAGCGGATAGGAGGTTCGCACAGCTGACTGATTCCCTGATACATACCGAGTTGCTAAACAAAAGGGAATTCTGAATCCAGAAAACGAAGCACAATATCCACCAGCGTGCTGCACGAGAGAGAGGCAGCCGGGATTCTCTATTTGACAGCGCTCCAAACATGATTGATGGTAGACCCCATACAGCAGCATCAACGTTGAACGAAAACAACTTCAAAGTTAAGATGAGGCAATTAGAGAAACTCTGCAGGCTGCCTGGGGTCCACAAAGGAGACCCGCTAAGAGGGCGGCCGCCTTAGTGCCACAAGATGGCACAGGAGTGAGCCTCCCAGTGGTTGGGACCCTCGGGGGTCCGGTGTCCCGCGTCAGTTCCGGGCAGAGGGGGCGGGGTGTGAGGTACATATACCTCTCACCGCCCACTGGACGCCCTCTTTGCCCACTCCCCTGACGCCGTTTTACACGCCATCGTCTCGCACCCGGGAGCTGCTACTGGTCACGGTGAGTGCATAAGGAACCCCGCAGCCCCAGCCCACCTGGTCCCCCCCTGTTGGGGGTTGCACCCTGGGTGGGCGGCTTAGTCCAGGGGGGGGTGGTTCCAACCAAGCTCCCGGCCGCATGTGTCCGCCGGGCTGTCCCCGGGTGGTGCTGATCCTGGCCCTGCCAAGGTGAAGGGGGGCATCCAGGGGAGCAATCTGGGTGGGCCTGAGGGTATCTGCCCGCTTGCCCACACCCGCCGCAGGGGGATTGCCGCGAAGGGGGGGGGGAAGGTTAGGCGTGTTACGTCGACCCTTTCCTCGCCTGGACACCGGGGTTGTAGTATCAGACCGTAGGCCGTCGCGCTAGGGGGCAGTGTAGTGAGCCTCATCTCACGCGCCTCAAAGTTCTGCAGTGCCAGAAGAGGTTCGGGTTGTAGCTCTGTCCCAGAAAGTCCTTATTATTGCGGTCTGGTCCGGCGATGGATGGGTAATTTAGAGGACTCTCCGCTGCTCACCTCTGGCTAGGCTGCGGGGGCCGGTGTTGGGGCGGTAGATAGTGCCGTTCACCGCCGGGCTCCTGCCTCGCCCTGGGCACCCTGTTCCCGCGCGGCGCCCGGGGGATGGGGCGATACCTGCACCGCAGTTACGGCGGCGGTTGCTAGGACCCGGGCCTGCAGGCCACGCGCAGGCTACAGTAGGCAGACTGCCCTGGCTGCCTTAAGGCTAGCGGGTAGAGCTGGTCTCCTGGGCTGCTCGCCGCTCGCTAGTTTCACATCGCACTGATGCGCCGGCCCGCATTTAGGCCGGCATAGCCTCGTGGCCCTGGTGTCGCCCCCCCCCTCGTCCTGGGGCCCGGGGGCTTCCGTGCCTTAAATTTCAGGGGCGCCTTGGCCTGAAACTGAAATCGGTGCTGCCTGGTTTACTGGTTCAGTGCACTAATGCAGCCACTGTTGGGATATATGTTTGAACCTTCTGGTAGCAGGTTCAAATCCTTGTGGTAGCATCCTTTATGTGGTGCCAGGGGCGCGTGTCTGATTGCTGGGGGGGCCATGGACTTGCGGATGCTGAGGGGGGTGTAGCCGGTCTCATGGGGCTGCTGGGGGGGTCCGACGTTGGTGCAATGGGCGCGCAAAGCATCAGGTGGTGGCTGGTTTGCACACCGGATGGTGGTTGCGAGCTTGCGGGTGGAGGGCGGTGAGCGCGTGGCTCCCCCTCCCCTGTGCATCGTTAACCAGCGCTCGCCGTCGCGGTTGACGGCCCCGGGCAGAGCTGTCTGGCACCCGGAGTTATTCCTGGCAGGGGGCAAGTTGTTGCTGGGGGGGGAGCAGCGGCACTTCCGGGCTCCTTCCGCAGTGTTCGGCCGTTGGTTCTAGCCTATGGGGGGAGGGCGGCAGGCACGTGGCTCCCCCTCCCCCATGCGGCGCGCACCGGGCAATGGCGCGTGGCGTCCGGCACGGGGACTGTAGCATACGTGCCCTGGGACAGAGGGGTGTCTAGGCTAGGCGCCTGAGGGTGTGTGCTGAGGCGAGCAAAGGGAGGCCCCACTATAAGCCTTTGGGGGAAGAGACTGGGCCCAGCGGTGGGGGCCTTGACCTCACACCGGGGGACTGGGGGTTCGATGCTCGACACGTGGCCTCTGGCTTGATTTGCACCCATGGGCTGCCATTCCCATCCTGTAGTGCAGTGCTTTTATGCTCCTTCTGCCTCTTTGTAGTTTAATTGGTTTTCTGCCGGCCTGCCCGACAACACTTGGCAGCTGTAAAGTGTTGTTGTGGCCTCACATCCTGTTTGGGCACGGTCCCATGTTGGACAGAGAGACCCAGGAGTCCACTAATACTGTGAGCATTAGTAAGTAAGTGAGCTTGGGGTCTCAAAGTGAGACGGGAGTTTGGGAGCGTTCGAGCAGGGCGGTCACATGGGTCCCTCGCCCCCCCCCCCCTCGGCCTGTTCCGGTGGCAGCCCGCTCGTGTCCCAGACCTGGGATGCTCCAGCTCTGGTTCAAGTCTCGGCGGGGGCAAGCAAACCGGTGATTCTGGGCGAATCCCTCGATCTCCCCGTGTCCAATAAATAAAATAAAAAACTGTGTGTAATGTAAATGGTCCTCATGTAAATTGCTCCAATACCAGCTGGTCGGGTTCGCGCCATACAAAACTGCACCAATCAGTGCACAAAGGAATGAGGGAGAACACTGATTAAAGGGGAAAGAAGTAAAAGAAAAGCTGCCGGTTTAACACAGCTTTGTGTAAAATTAGTCTTTTCAAACCCCTGAGGACGCCTGGCTGGCAGACGCGGCACAGTGTCCGCGGAGCCCCCTCGGTAAAGCAACCACTGCACGGGTGGGCAGTTAAGTGACGCAGAGAGTCAGATTCACTAGTTATAGAGCTTAGAGTTGGCACAGGTGAGGCCCGAAGCGCAAGCTAGTGATAGAACAGTGACCGTTTTGCCGGTTGGGCGCCTGCAGTCAGCTGTGTGGGGTCCCCTGGACAAGCCTATGCGAATTTCAATTCTATCCGAATCTCAGTTATAATGTTCCGGTTCAACGACCATGGGTGACACTTTCGCCATTGCAATTGGTACGCAGGTTTGGTCAGCAGTCCGGGTGCTTCTGCTTTGTTCGCTAAAATGTTTCCGCCTTCCGCCGGTCGGGCGGTCTGTCGGTGGTAAGTAAAGGCAGCTAGGAGCATTGTTGACCCTGAACATGCTATCTTTTAAACCACCCAGCATAGGAAAAGAGCTTTGTGGTGGGCCTACATACCGCCCAATTAACTGTGACTTTATGAAGTCATTTTCCTAACAATAGTGAAGTGAAGAGCACTGCGGGTAGTGATCGCATCGACGTTTTCTTATTTACTGGTATATTTCATCCTTGGGTACTGTCGCTACACGTGTCTCTGCTTTACAGCTATATTTAATAAAGCACATATGGTATGTGCACTATGTGGTGTGCAGTTCATAGGCTGGATACATTAGTGTTATAAGGAAAGGTTTTCTAAGGAAAGTATCTCTTAGACCAAAGCAGGACCTCAAAAATGGGGTGGTGGGTGTCACATATATTATTTGCAGTATTATCAGTGAGCTGCTGCTGTGTTACAATGTTGAAAACACAAGTCACTATCCCTGGGTTGAAGCTTAACGGCATCCTAGTCTCTTGCATATGGCCCGTCTGGTGTTCCACAACTCCCTACCGCAGAGACATCTAAGGGTCTGACCATGGTTCTTTGCGTGGCCAGTTATTGTTTTCTTTTCATAAAGACACCCATTGCTAGGCCCCATGCTCCTAATTGCACCAGTCCTTGGGCAGGGCAGACCATATTGAAATTACTAGTGCATGCTGCCCATGCCATTCTTTTAGCCATTGGGGCCTGGAATAGTTTGTTTTGTCACAATTGGACAATTGTCAGGGTAGGAG
This sequence comes from Calotriton arnoldi, assembly GCA_963921515.1. NCBI lineage: Eukaryota > Metazoa > Chordata > Amphibia > Caudata > Salamandridae > Calotriton > Calotriton arnoldi. Next base: position 3,373,112 of record CAWUFW010000401.1, read on the forward strand.
TTGTGAGGTTACCAGGAGTGGCAACACAGCAGGAGCAATGTGTGGGGCAAACTGAAGGTACCGCCTGACTGCAGTCCTGGCAGATAGTTGCACAGTGCCAGGGTCAGTAGTTGCGATGTTAATGTTTGGGCAGCACGACAGTTGTGGTGCAACTGAAGTGGCTGCCGGACACAGTCCTGGCAGATAGTTTTATACAGGTTAAGCGCTGCACGTGCGGAATCCGTGAGGTCTTTGGGGCACAGCTGGGCCGATGTGGGTTATAGGGATTGGGGCGGGTCGGGTGCCTTCCTGCCCGGGTCTCGAATCACGTGGGCCATTCCAGGGGCAGAGTTCCTTGTATTCAGATCATGAATCTAATGTTAGTTTTAGGAAGGCACGGCATAGTACAAGACCTGCAATATCCATACATCCCCCAGTTACCTTCAATACACCTGCCGCCCATTTCACACTCTTTCATTACCCCCCTAGGTGCTGCACCACCGGATGAGCGTTACCCTTCCATAGGGTTGGGGTCCCCTTTGTAGGGGGGGCTCGACTTGGTGCGGGGATAAGGGGAAAACCTGGGTTTCGAAGCAAAAAATTAGCAGGCAGGTGAGCTTTTCCTAGGCCCTTTGGAGAGTGCACTTATTTTCTGTGTTTTACTGATCTTGCATGAGATCGGCATACAAATTTTGGGAGTTGAACCGTGCTACGAGGGTGGCATCTTGAGCGAGGGCAGATGCCCAGGCAACCCAGTTGGGGTATGGGCGGCAGCGGCGCCAAGTGCGGGGACAGCGCTAGGAGGAAGACAGAGGTGCTAGCATACAGGGGCGAAAGTTTGCTGGGGCACGCTTTCTTTTGGTTGGTATTAGTAGGGCAACCGGATTTTATGCTAGCAGGAGGGTATTTAGCAAGCCCCGCACTCAAGGAGACAGGTTTTGAACACATGACCATTAAGCATAGGGCATAGTGTAAGTACGTAGGGGCAACCTTTGCTACGGCCATCCCAGCAGAGAGGGTGCCGCCCCCTCAGACTTTTTCCCTCCTGAAGACGATAAAATGAGTCCCTTTGAGTTGGGTAGCAATGTTAACCAGTTAATCATGGACGGGATGTCCCCCGGGCTGAAGGTGCGCAAACATGCGCTGGGTAGGTTTGGAATAGGTGTGTAAAGGTCGTGCCAACTCAGCAAAGTAGTGGCTCATTCGCCCCGTGGCCAGGTGACAGGTGCTTCAGTTAAGCATCCCCTGCCCGGTTAGCCAGTCGAGCTAGGCAGGTGGGGTAAGTTGCCATCTACTAGGGGCTGCTGCCTCAGAGTTGGGGAAACAAGGTTTAAAGCACTAAAAGGCTATGATGGTTTAAGTAAAGTTGGCATGTCCTTCCAACTAGGAGGGAAACTACCCAGGTTTTATTCTGGGGAGGGTTAGCAATGCCGGGGATAATGAAGCAAGCTAGGTAGCCTGGTGGGCGGTGTAAGTTGCCACGGCATATGGGCACAGTGCAGTGGCAGAAGTTTTGTAAGTGCATGTCCTGCGCTAGGAGGGGACATCAGCCCGGAATACCAGCTCTTATATTCGCAGGCAGAAGGTGTGGGGCTAGCGTGCGATCGCCATGTTAGGAGGTGGCCAGTTATGGGGATGCCCCTCAACATAAGCAGTGGGTACCACAGGACGCTTCACTTATGGTTATGAGACTGCCTGCCCCATAGCTGGCCCAGCCAGATGGGTAGGAGTGGGTGCCCTTAGAGGGGGGCAAGGTCCTCAGGGTGTGGGGTACACTGGTTGGAGGACTCTGGATGATAAAGTGTATTAGAGCTCCTACATCTCCTCTCCTGCATCCCAGCAACATCCCAATCTGGGGGCTGGGTAATCCACACCAGGGTGGGTACACCGGGACGGCTACACAACATCCGTAAAAGTCCGCAGTCAGACTGGGGGGGATTTGTTTCAAACTGTCCTCCCGTTCTCACCATCCACTTGTCGGCTTCCTGGTTTACATTAGCAGAAGTTCTGCACGGGCCACTCACGCCAGGGTGGGGACTGTAGCATGGTGACTCAGCATCTTTAGATCGCTTGCAGATGGTGATGGACTTGCAGGCAATAGGAAAAGAAAGGGCAGGCAAGTTCTGCGTATGATTTACTACAGGGCTCCACTAGCCAAGAGCACTGGCCCCGTGTACACACTGGACTCTCGTGGGGGAGAGGGATCTGTTGCAAGAGATGAAGTCCTCTATGTGTAAGTTAGGCAACAATTGGGGGCATGAGAGTTATGCTTTTGCTTGTCTAGTCCACAGGGTGCTATGAAGAAGATGGGGTTTCACCTGCTAATAGTGGGCTAGGACTTGTTTGCTGGACCGGGGAGAGGCCCGGGTATCAGCGGGATGTAGGTAAAGATGCCTACCCTTGTCCAGAGTGGGCATGGACGTGTTGGCTGGACCTGGAGAGGGGCTCGAACAAGCAGGATGTAGGTAAAGATGCTTAGGTGCAAACTGGAGTGTGTAGAAAGGTGTACAGTGCTCAATTAAGGGTGTTAGGCAACCCAGCATTTCTTTATTTTGCCAGGATCAATGGTTGGGTATATGGCCTTTCGTGCGTCTTGAGGGTGGCACAAGGGGCGGAATGCAGGAAACGGAGGCATGTGTGGTTTCCACCACTGAGTTAATTCGGTTTGGGGGCCTAGGCTAGCACTGGAACAGCTTGCTGAAGATAGCTGCGGCACAGACCGGGGGGGGGGGGTGTCTCCCCTCCAGGGTATTATTACTCCAGGGCTCCACCAGCCAGGAGCACTGGCCCTGTGTGACACACTTGTATACCTCTAGCTAATGCTGACTTATGGGCTACATTCATTAGATCCTCCATGTCAGCCAGGTGCGGCTTTAGATTGTCACGCCAAAGATAGGTGCTGTTGCTGCAAGAGTGTTGAAAATATGGGTTTGGAGCACCAAGGCTGACTACTACCATAATACATTTACAGTCATATTTAGATGGGGCGAGTAAATTGGCTCTTATGTTCTCCATCCTCAGATCCACAGCATTTACTTATCCCCCCCCCCCCCGGCACTCTGGAACAAGGGGTAAAAGCCCATAGAGGCTACAATGCATTAAGAATACTTGGCATGTCCCTTTCCGATTTTCAGGTTGTACGGGTAATGTAGGCATGCTTAATTAGGTCAGGCAATGTGGGTCCAGACAAGCGCTGGTGCAGTCACTCTGTTAGGTTAGGGACAGCGACCACAGTGGTCAGGGCTGGCTGTCAGCAAATTACAGCTTGAAGGTGGGACGATGGGAATCCTACGGTTTTAAGAGGTACATCCGACCGTAAGCCACGCAGGGTAGCGGCCGGAAGACAGGTTAGGCGTATTAGGTGCAGGCGAATTGTAAGGATACCGAAGGCACCCCAGTGTGGCACCGGATGTTTGGTGGGGCGCAGTGTTATGGTGGTATATGTGCTAGCTTGGTTAGTTGTATAGAAGGGTGTGCAGTGCTCTATAATTGTGTTTAGCAACCTGGCATTGCTTTACTTTAAGAAGCTGCGGCATAGACATGGGGGGGTTGTCTCCTCTCCCTACATTCTGGTCACACACTTGGAAGGCAATGATTTTACTTTCATGGGTGGAAGGCACTGCTGCTAAAAATGAAATCTCCGGGTGTAAGTTAAGCAACCAATTGGGGGCATGTGAGTTATGGTGGTTGGAGATAACCCCACGTTTAGAGTGGCGAGAGGCTCGGTCAGGGGAGGCCGTAGAAGCCTCTCGCAGGAGAGCTACGTGCCATGCATAAATTCACCGAGCAAAATGGATTTGGCTTGATCAGGCATGGGTTACTGCACACTAAGGCCACAGGGTGGTTAACAGTGCCATGAGGAAATTCACTGACCAAAGGGGTTTTGGCTGCATCCGTCATGGGTTACTGCATGCTAAGGCCACAGGGTGTTTGGATGAAGATGGGGTCCACCTGTCCAGAGTGGGTATGGACCTGTTCTTACTTGATCTGGGGTAGGCCTTGGAGACAGCAGGGTGGAAGTAATGGAGGCTATCTTGGTGGGGGGCTCTGGGGTGACGGTGGCCACACCCAGAGCTGTGGTGGAGTTACAGGGCGATCCAGAGGCTATAAGGTACATGCGGGTACCATCTGCAGAAGCACAACAAGGGTGCAAAGGCCAAATATCCCCAGGGAGGTCCTCGCGTTGGACCCTGGAGGAGCGACGGCACCCCGTTAGTCCTACGGGCGGTTGTGGACCTGAGCAACCGGGGGTTGCCTGGCAGGCTCCGCCCCCTTATGGGGCGTGAGCAGGGGCGTGGGCTGTTGGTCCACCGGTGGGAGGGGTCTTTCCTCCCCCAAAATATGGCAAACACCGTTGGCAGGGCCACAGTGTAATTTGGCTCATCAGGTGGCAGGCGGCGAGGGGCTGCCTGCCTTGGGATCGCCCGTAAGATAACCCACCATGTTGGCATATTTGTAATGCTAATAAACCTGCAGCAGTTTTCTCCACAAAGAAGGTGTCTTGTCATTTCTCTAGGAGATTGCTGTATGGGGGGATGGCGAGTGTTGCCGATATTGGCACTATGCAGGCTGCCCGGGGTCCACGAAGGAGACCCGCCAAGAGGGCGGCCTCCTTAGTGCCACAAGATGGCACAGGAGGGAGCCTCCCAGTGGTTGGGACCCTTGGGGTTCCGGTGTCCCGCATCACTTCCGGGCAGAGGGTGAGGTACATATAACTCTCACCGCCCACTGGACGCCCTCTTTGCCCACTCCCATGACGCTGTTTCCCTCCCTACCGCATACCCGGCGTTCAGGCAGGGTGTGGGGGGGGTTTGTCTAATGTATTCTTTTGTGTTGCAGGCGGAGTTACAGGGCGATCCAGAGGCTGTAAGGTTCATGCGGGTACCATCTGCAGAAGCACAACAAGGGTGCAAAGGCCAAATATCCCCAGGGAGGTCCTCGCGTTGGACCCTGGAGGAGCGACGGCGCCCCGTTAGTCCTACGGGCGGTTGTGGACCTGAGCAACCGGGGGTTGCCTGGCAGGCTCCGCCCCCTTATGGGGCGTGAGCAGGGGCGTGGGCTGTTGGTCCACCGGTGGGAGGGGTCTTCCCTCCCCCAAAATATGGCAAACACCGTTGGCAGGGCCACAGTGTAATTTGGCTCATCAGGTGGCAGGCGGCGAGGGGCTGCCTGCCTTGGGATCGCCCGTAAGATAACCCACCATGTTGGCATATTTGTAATGCTAATAAACCTGCAGCAGTTTTCTCCACAAAGAAGGTGTCTTGTCATTTCTCTAGGAGATTGCTGTATGGGGGATGGCGAGTGTTGCCGATATTGGCACTAATGCGGTGTGAAATTTCAAAATGGTGGAATGCAAATCACTCACCAAATACTTATCGGTAGGGTGTATCTCTAGAGGCCTCAGAATTCTAATGCGCTGAGTTTTGAGAATCCTAATCCTCAAATGCTTAAAGAATAGGCTAAAAGCAACTTGGTGGCGTGGGTCCGATTAGTAAAAATTCTAGTCAAATATGCTGAATTAGACAGGAGCGCTCGGCAAAATCAAATTGATCAACTCAATTCGGAAATAGATGCACATACTGAACAGGACATGGTCAAACGGCAACGCGAGGAGATTACAATATGGCTAAATAAACATGAGGAAGTAATTAAAACAGAAAAGCATAAAAATTCCACTTTGACAAGTTGGACTATGAACAGGGGCAAATATTTACATTTTCAAAATGGTTCGATGTGCTGAAAAAACAAAGGTTCACAGATGGCAACAGAGCATTGCAAGAAAGAAAGCTACCAGAAGCTGATTCAGAGTTGAGTTCTGAAATTGAAACTGACTCGGAAAGTGGAAGATCAGGCGCCGCAGCATTGATTAGCCCAAATAAACCCTCCATAATAGAGGAACTGGATTTTCTCAGAATGGACAGACGCAATACTCTAAGATCAAGAGGACAAACCTACAAGTCCGACAGAGGCAGAACCAAAGATGGAGAGAACACAGGAAAAGCAGAAGGAGGAGAAAGACCCAAACAAAAATGGAAACAAATAAATGTTTAAACATCTAAAACAATAATCAGTCTCTCAGCGCTCAGCAAGGTGGAAGAATACATTCTGGCACTAGGACTATCATTCTGTCCTGAGAGTTCTTTCAATTTTACCCAAACAAGGGTTGACATATACAAGTATATTTGCAAATTAAAATTGGCCAAATACCATCTAACCAAAAATAAACGAAGAGTGGCAAATACATCTGAGGTGGCAAGTGACCAAGATAAACTTTCAATTGCAGACTTTAGCTTGGTGCAGGAACTTGAAAGCGAAGCAACAGGATCGGCCGATCCTGTACGTGAACAAGGAATTATTGACTCTCTCGGTCTGGATGTTTATATTGAGGCGGAGACACATTTTCAACCAGCTTCAAACCTTCGTTCAACTGACAGCCAGAGATGGAATTGATGCATTAAACGACAGAGTGATTGAAGACTTAACAAAGCTTAACATCAAAGTTCAAGAGAAGAACAAGAAACGCAATTTCAAGAAACAAGACTACCACAAGTTAATCCAGAAACTACAACATCAAAAAGAGACTGTTGTCCGTAACTCAGACAAGGGTGGCAATATAGTACTGTGGCCTCTTGTGATGTACAAAGCAGAGGCACAGCGCCAATTAAGCAACACCGGATGCTACAGCAAAAGTAGTTGGCAACAAATACGCGAAGTACAGATAAATAACCTAATTCAATTGTCTCAATTGAAAAGTAGGGGACTACTGAGTCAGGATGAATATCTATATTTCAAGAATGAATATCCTATGATGCCAGTTCTATACGTCATCCCAAAAATTAATTAAAACAAAGAGTAACCGCCGGAAAAACCTATAATATCGGCAAATGACAGCTTATTTGTAAATACTTCAAGATACATAGATGTTTTCCTGCAAGAACACGTAAAGAACTTACTGTCTTTTATCAAAGATACAGGAGACTTTCTCAAAAGGATATATGACTGTAGTGCCAGAGGCACTCCTATATATTGGGACCATGTGATGAACTTTGACTACCATTGTTTTAAATGAATTTACGTGTTTTAATTCACTCTACCTTGTGATTTTATTTCGTGTCTCCTTGTAGCTTCAGAGGGGGAGTGTTTGCTTTTTACAGCCTTGCCAGGAACAAGAACGTGTGGGATGTGCGTTTGAAAGCATGAGAGTGAGAAAGGTATGGAATGTACTTCTCTGTCTCGGAGTGTAGTATTATAGGCAGTGGTGCCCAAATGTGCGTTTTATGAAGTTTTTACTATTGGCTTTGACATGCCCTCATGCCATCTTGAAATCTGACTCTGTCTAGCTTGAGCTTTGCACAAACAAGCAGGCCCCCAGGTTATTCATGTTGTTTAGGTTATTTACATTCAATATTGTTTTCTGTACTTTTGGAGATGTTTTCTACTTTTAAAGCTTCACTAAGGTAAGGGGCTGGAACGTGTTGAAGGGCAGAAGAATACTTGAGAACTCCTTTGCCTTTGGAATGCTTATGGGAGATTGGCCAACTCCGGTAAGTTTCCTTGGTGCAGAGGAGGTCTTCTCGGAAACTTCTAGTGCATTGAGATTATAAAACTGGGGTCTGTTGACTTGGAAAGCGGGATTTTGTTTTGACCTGAAGGGACGGACGCGTCTTATTCAGTGTGGCAGTTGCCGGTGATCCAGCGCAACCCCTAAATTCCTGAACCAGGGACCAAAAGAAATCTCGTCATACATAAATTGCTTTACCAAACAACGGGGCCCATCACACATTACCCATAAATGATCCCTGAGGACTGCCGCTGGATTTGGGGGGTTTAATTTGTCAGTTTTATTAAGTACTAAGTTTCACATTAATAACAATTGTTTATAATTCTAACTATTCGTAATTTCAACAACTTCTTCTTTTGGACGATGGACCATTAGTTGAAGAGTTGATGGTGACTATGATTAACTAAACAGTTTAACATTTATCTAAATAACCACAAAGTCATTTCTTCAGTTAATGATTTTATCTTATTAATGCTCGTGATTAGATTGACAGTGCACATACAAGATTACATATAAGAGAACAAATTATCAAGCAATGTAATCAAAATGAATCATTTGCATTGATATCAAAGCATGCAAAGGAATGGGGAAAAGAAGGTACAGCATTAATACTTGCAGAAATATATTTGCAAACTTAAGCAATCAAGGAGGGCAATACCCACCAAAGAAACAGGAAAACCACTTCCTTGGCCGAGGTTGTGGCAAGAGGTCCCCAGAGATAGGCTCAGAGGACAAAGTTAACAGGACAGATGCAGCAACATTTGCTATAAACTAAAAACTAGAATTAATCTCCCAATTAATCTACCTCCTCGTCGCAGTCTCCTCCCAAGCACTCCCACAACGTTCTCGTACCTAAAGGTTCTCTGACTCTGCGCTGGTCTGCTCTCTCTGTCTTGGATCTTCTCTGTGCGTTCTGATCGTCTCTTCTCTCTGATCTGCCACACCGGACTGCACTGCTATATCGGACCGCTCTGCCTCGCCACACTGCCTTGCCTCTGTCTCATCTCTTCTCCGCTCTTCTCTGCCACACCCCTAATTGGGATATCAGTTATACCTTTCTGCCTAGCACACCATCTTACAATGTTGCAGTATCGGTAGAAACTCGGTCTGTGATTGGTTGTCATAAATCATACTAGGGTCGCCTCATCCAGTTCTCCCCACAAATCCATCCTATACCGGTTCTAACAAAGGAAGGATTTAAGACCAATACATTCGTATACCACTAGCATTCATAATTATACATTTTGTTACAGTGTACATTATGATATCCGCTTTCACATTCGAATTGCACGTAGTGAAGGCTGTTCCCACAGTCGCTGTCGCATCTTGGCACATAAACAATAAGACAGGTCAACATGGCCTTCACACGGATTGCATCATCTGGTACACTCTGCAGTCTGCGAGCAGGCAACTCCTCCTGGCACATGCGCACTTCATACTGACCAGGCCAACCACATGCTGGTTTAAACGAGAGGCCATTTTCATGCAGGCCCAATCCCGTACTAAAGTAAACAAACACAAAAGAATATTAATTCATGAAATAAAACCCATTATGTTTACCTCCCACCATACTAATGCCCTGTGTTAAATAAATCCTAGCGAAAGCTATTAATTTAAAGCAACCTTTTCATTATTTGTGCACAACATGCAAAATGTGCAATGTACAACACAGCATAAACATGCATTAGTACAGTTTTTCAAAGCGCAAACAGTTAATACGTACTCATGCCAACATGGTTTAGCATATTATGTAAAATGCGTTTGCCCCCTGTGTTAAATGTGTGCATTCAGAGTTGATTAGTTCATGCAGTCAATACATTCTTATGGGGTTACTTAATTTCATGAGGATGTATTTTACACACCTCACTCCATCACCGGCTTGATGAGTCTCTTGACCCCGGCTGTGAATACCCCAGTCTGGTGTGGGCTAAGATGAAGTTATTGCAGTCGGTGATGTATTTTCTCTGATTATTAGCACTGTGATGTGTGAGTGTGTCTGTGTGCACATTCAAGTCTCCAGGTGGTCATAATCATCTGATGTATTATGCGTATATATCTTAATATCTTTTCATGCTATCCTTGTATTCCTTGTGTCTGATTACTTGCATTTAACAGTACCTATTTCTTGCAGTGGAAGTCCAGTACATTATTATCTGCTTGTATTTTATCCCATGCATTTAACAGTTGCATTTGCTTACTTGTACGTGTGTTATTATTGCTTGCATATATATATATATATATCCAAACGACAACGCACCAACAATTGAGGCGCCTCACACCAAGCGTGTTTTATACCTTTTTAATGTGGCAGGAAGGCAGGACAGCAGCATTACCCTCCCAGCATGAATAAAGTCACCACACGCGTTCCGGGCTCAACAGCCCTTGTTCACTGGCTTCACGCAGGGGGAAACGGCAGCATGTAATTATCGCCGTAATCGCAGCGTCTTAAATAAAGAACCCAATGGGCGTCGCAGTCCACCAACTGCATTATGGTCTTGAGAGTCTTTGGTGGATTATACAGTCCATAGTGATATGCTGCTTTCATCCCCAAATGTCATAAACCCACAATGGGTTGCTACAGCAGGGTAGAGCCGGAGTACTGCCATCTTCACCTACCACATCGGTCACGCCGTTCCTCCATCGCCTCTGGATCATCCGCATGGAGGAGCTGCAGCGTCCGCAGAGGGGCACCTCGCGGCCTTGGACAGACCGCTATGAATCCAAACGACAACGCACCAACAATTGAGGCGCCTCACACCAAGCGTGTTTTATACCTTTTTAATGTGGCAGGAAGGCAGGACAGCAGCATTACCCTCCCAGCATGAATAAAGTCACCACACGCGATCTGGGCTCAACAGCCCTTGTTCACTGGCTTCACGCAGGGGGAAACGGCAGCATGTAATTATCGCCGCAATCGCAGCGTCTTAAATAAAGAACCCGCCACAATGGGCATCGCAGTCCACCAACTGCATTATGGTCTTGAGAGTCTTTGGTGGATTATACAGTCCATAGTGATATGCTGCTTTGATCCCTAAATGTCATAAACCCACAATCGGTTGCTACAGCAGGGTAGAGCCGGGGTACTGCCATCTTCACCTGCCACCTCGGTCACGCCGTTCTTCCATCGCCCCTGGATCATCCGCGTGGAGGAGCTGCAGGGTCCGCAGCGGGGCACCTCGCAGCCTTGGGCAGACCACTATAAATCCAAACGACAACGCACCAACAATGCAACTGTATAATCCACCAAAGACTCTCAAGACCAGAATGCAGTTGGTGGAAGGCGACGCCCATTGGGGCAGGTTCTTTATTTAAGACGCTGCGATTACGGCGCTAATTACATGCTGCCGTTTCCCCCTGCGTGAAGCCAGTGAACAAGGGCTGTTGAGCCCGGAACGCGTGTGGTGACTTTATTCATGCTGGGAGGGTAATGCTGCTGTCCTGCCTTCCTGCCACATTAAAAAGGTATAAAACACGCTTGGTGTGAGGCGCCTCAATTATTGGTGCGTTGTCATTTGGATTTATAGCGGTCTGCCCAAAGCCGCGAGGTGCCCAGCTGCGGACGCTGCAGCTCCTCCACGCGGATGATCCAGAGGCGATGGAGGAACGGCGTGACCGAGGTGGCAGGTGAAGATGGCAGTACTCCGGCTCTACCCTGCTGTAGCAACCCATTGTGGGTTTAAGATATTTGGGGGTCAAAGCAGCATATCACTATGGACTGTATAATCCACCAAAGACTCTCAAGACCATAATGCAGTTGGTGGACTGCGGCGCCCATTGGGCGGGTTCTTTATTTAAGACGCTGTGATTACGGCGATAATTACATGCTGCCGTTTCCCCCTGCGTGAAGCCAGTGAACAAGGGCTGTTGAGCCCGGAACGCGTGTGGTGACTTTATTTATGCTGGGAGGGTAATGCTGCTGTCCTGCCTTCCTGCCACATTAAAAAGGTATAAAACACGCTTGGTGTGAGGCGCCTCAATTGTTGGTGCGTTGTCATTTGGATTTATAGCGGTCTGCCCAAGGCCGCAAGGTGCCCCGCTGCGGGCGCTGCAGTTCCTCCACGCGGATGATCCAGAGGCGATGGAGGAACGGCGTGACCGAGGTGGCAGGTGAAGATGGCAGTACTCCGGCTCTACCCTGTTGTAGCAACCCAGTGTGGGTTTAAGACATTTGGGGGTCAAAGCAGCATATCACTATGGACTGTATAATCCACCAAATACTCTCAAGACCATAATGCAGTTGGTGGACTGCGACGCCCATTGGGTCGTGTTCTTTATTTAAGACGCTGTGATTACGGCGATAATTACATGCTGCCGTTTCCCCCTGCGTGAAGCCAGTGAACAAGGGCTGTTGAGCCCGGAACGCATGTGGTGACTTTATTCATGCTGGGAGGGTAATGCTGCTGTCCTGCCTTCCTGCCACATTAAAAAGCTATAAAACACGCTTGGTGTGAGGCGCCTCAATTCTTGGTGCTTTGTCGTTTGGATTTATAGTGGTCTGCCCAAGGCCGCAAGGTGCCCCGCTGAGGACGCTGCAGTTCCTCCACGCGGATGATCCAGAGGCGATGGAGGAACAGCGTGATCGAGGTGGCAGGTGAAGATGGCAGTACTCCGGCTCTACCCTGTTGTAGCAACCCATTGTGGGTTTAAGACATTTGGGGGTCAAAGCAGCATATCACTATGGACTGTATAATCCACCAAAGACTCTCAAGACCATAATGCAGTTGGTGGACTGCGACGCCCATTGGGGCGGGTTCTTTATTTAAAACGCTGTGATTACGGCGATAATTACATACTGCCGTTTCCCCCTGCGTGAAGCCAGTGAACAAGGGCTGTTGAGCCCGGACCACGTGTCGTGACTTTATTCATGCTGGGAGGGTAATGCTGCTGTCCTGCCTTCCTGCCACATTAAAAAGGTATAAAACACGCTTGGTGTGAGGCGCCTCAATTGTTGGTGCGTTGTCGTTTGGATTTATAGCGGTCTGCCCAAGGCCGTGAGGTGCACTGCTGCGGACGCTGCAGTTCCTCCACGCGGATGATCCAGAGGCGATGGAGGAACGGCGTGACCGAGGTGGCAGGTGAAGATGGCAGTACTCCGGCTCTACCCTGCTGTAGCAACCCATTGTGGGTATAAGACATTTTGGGGTCAAAGTAGCATATCACTATGGACTGTATAATACACTAAAGACTCTCAAGACCATAATGCAGTTGGTGGACTGCGACGCCCATTGGGGCGGGTTCTTTATTTAAGACGCTGCAATTACGGCGATAATTACATGCTGCCATTTCCCCCTGCGTGAAGCCAGTGAACAAGGGCTGTTGAGCCGGAATGCGTGTGGTGACTTTATTCATGCTGGGAGGGTAATGCTGCTGTCCTGCCTTCCTGCCACATTAAAAAGCTATAAAACACGTTTGTTGTGAGGCGCCTCAATTGTTGGTGCGTTGTCGTTTGGATTTATAGCGGTCTGCCCAAGGCCGCGAGGTGCCCCACTGCGGACGCTGCAGCTCCACCACGCGGATGATCCAGAGGCGATGGAGGAACGGCATGACCGAGGTGGCAGGTGAAGATGGCAGTACTCCGGCTCTACCCTGCTGTAGCAACCCATTGTGGGTTTAAGACATTTGGGGGTCAAAGCAGCATATCACTATGGACTGTATAATCCACCTAAGACTCTCAAGACCATAATGCAGTTGGTGGACTGCGACGCCCATTGGGGCGGGTTCTTTATTTAAGGCACTGCGATTACGGCGATAATTACATGCTGGCGTTACCCCCTGCGTGAAGCCAGTGAACAAGGGCTGTTGAGCCCGGAACGCGTGTGGTGACTTTATTTATGCTGGGAGGGTAATGCTGCTGTCCTGCCTTCCTGCCACATTAAAAAGGTATAAAACACGCTTGGTGTGAGGCACCTCAATTGTTGGTGCGTGGTCGTTTGGATTTATAGCGGTTTGCCCAAGGCCGCGAGGTGCCCCGCTGCGGACGCTGCAGTTCCTCCACGCGGATGATCCAGAGGCGATGGAGGAACGGCGTGACCGAGGTGGCAGGTGAAGATGGCAGTACTCCGGCTCTACCCTGTTGTAGCAACCCATTGTGGGTTTAAGACATTTGGGGGTCAAAGTAGCATATCACTATGGACTGTATAATCCACCAAAGACTCTCAAGATCATAATGCAGTTGGTGGACTGCGACGCCCATTGGGGCGGGTTCTTTATTTAAGACGCTGTGATTACGGCGATAATTACATGCTGCCGTTTCCCCCTGCATGAAGCCAGTGAAAAAGGGCTGTTGAGCCCGGAACGCATGTGGTGACTTTATTCATGCTAGGAGGGTAATGCTGCTGTCCTGCCTTCCTGCTACATTAAAAAGGTATAAAACACGCTTGGTGTGAGGCGCCTCAATTGTTGGTGCATTGTCGTTTGGATTCATAGCGGTCTGCCCAAGGCCGTGAGGTGCACTGCTGCGGACGCTGCAGTTCCTCCACGCGGATGATCCAGAGGCGATGGAGGAACGGCGTGACCGAGGTGGCAGGTGAAACCACAGGCGCTCTTGGACGAGGCATTTAAAGCAGAAATACGTACTGACATTATTGATTATTTCACACTTAACGAGGGGTCTGTCGACACTGAGGCTTCACTATGGGAAGCGTTTAAGGTGGTTATTAGAGGTCAGTGTATTTCGAGACAGGCGGGTGTCCTTAAGGCCATTCGGACGACCTTGGGAAATATTGAGACACAGATTAGGGATTTGGAGACGCGTGTGCAAGCGGGGGGAGAGACTGCCCTCATGGCCGAATTAAAGGCTAAATTGTTAGAATATGAAGAGGAAGCGCAACGGGAGGTGAAATTCCTGGGGAAATATGCGGAAGCCAGAAGATATGGTGAGGGAGATAGACCGGGGAGGACGCTGGCTGGTATGCTTCGGGCCCCCCGCTCCATGGCCTTTATTCCTGAAGTCAGAAACCCACGGGGTGAAACTGTCAGGGGCTCCCCTAACATCTTACATGAGTTCTCCTCGTTTTATGCCAATCTTTACACTGCTACACAAACTGAGTGCCCGGAGAGTATGCAGGAATTCCTGGATTCAATGGCGCTGGTGTGGTTTAATGACAGACACAGGGAATATATGCACTTGCCGTTCTCAGTGGACGATGTCAAAAGTGTCATCGCAAGCCTACCTCTAGATAAGGCTCCTGGGTCCGATGGCCTAACAACCGCGTTTTACAAAACCTATGCGGAGGAACTGGCGCCCAAACTTCTCGCTGTCTATAGGGAGGCACACGACACAGGCTTGCTTCCTCAGTCAATGCGGGAAGCTATTATTGTTACCCTCTTAAAACCAGGGAAACCTGAACCAGATTTGGACTCATACAGACCACTGTCACTTATCAACGTAGATGTTAAAATTTTGGCAAAACTAATAGCGAACAGGTTACAACCTCTGCTACCCATGATAGCGCTGCCTGACCAATCAGGTTTTATTCCAGGTAGGTCCACCTCACACAATCTTAGGACGGTGTTCTCAGTGTTACATTACTTGCACCCTGATGTTCAGGCGGCGGTGGTCTTTTTAGATGCCACAAAGGCATTCGACTCTCTTGAATGGCCGTACCTCTTCAAGATTTTGTCGCATATGGGAATAGGCCCCCTTTTTCTTAAATGGATACGATTGTTATACACCGAACCGCTAGCTAGAATACGGGTGAATGATATGCTCTCTGATCCATTCCCTGTAACTAGGGGAACTAGGCAGGGATGCCCGCTGTCTCCTTTATTATTCGCCATCGCTATGGAGCCATTAGCTGCTCGTATAAGGCAACATCATACCGATAAAGGCATAGGATTCGGAGCTAGAAGCCTTTTGATTTCACTCTATGCAGATGACATCACATTGTACATTTTGAATCCTGAGCGCAATCTGGACACAGTGTTACGTGAACTTATCAAATTTGGTGGTCTCTCAGGGGTGACCATTAATTGGTCTAAATCTGTGATATTTCCCCTCACTAATAACACAGAGGCGGTCGCTTCGGAGTTCCCGCTGAGATGGGAAAATGCGGCCGTGAAATACCTCGGAGTGTGGGTTAGCAGGAACCTGCAGGAGTTGTGGAATTTAAACTTTGGAAAGGCCATTTCTTGGCTGGAGGAAAAGGTGGTTTTGTGGGCTAAACTGCCACTCTCGATAGCAGGGAAAATCGATTTGGTTAAGATGGTGGTGTTACCTAAATTTTTATATTTATTCGTGAATCTCCCGATTATACTCACCCAATCATTTTTCAAAACATTGCGGTCTCTGCTAATAACCTTGGTATGGGCCGGAGGTCAGGCCCGGGTTTCCTGGGAGCTTTTATCCCTGCCGACCAGACAGGGAGGGCTGGGGGCCCCAGACATGAAGCTGTACGCTCTTTGTGCACAGGCGCAGTTCTTGCAGTATTGGGTACATCAGATGCCATTTCAACCTCATGTGGCTGTTGAGAAGGATGCAGTTGCGCCTGTCCCACTCGGGGTGGCAGTGTATCAGTCATTTAAACGCCCAATAGACTGTATAGATACTCCCGAGACTTTGAGATGGGCTTGGGATGGGCTGCGCAGGCGGGCAGGAGCACAGACTCTGTATGCACCTTCAATCCCACTGGCGCAGAACCCCATGCTTCCGAATATCAGGGATGGAATCACTAAAAAGGTAGAGCAGAGGTTGTCACTTCGCACCTTTGCTGACCTCTACCCCGGCGGAGTATTCAGGGACCCGCCCAGAGCGGAGGAAGGTCATCAGGTATCTTTTGGATTGACGTTTTTATATTATAAACTCCGGGCCGCATGTAGGGAGCTCCATGCAGAATTCCCAATCCAGCCCACCCCACTGGCCGCTCTCGAAAATTTGCTGACCACACCATCGCCAAGAAAACTGATTACCAGACTGTATACTAACATGCAGAATGATGCACCTGTGGCTGTTTCTGCTGCTCGACTTAAGTGGAACACTGAGTCGGTTCCCCCTCTGTCTGATGACCAATGGTTATATTGTTGTGCCCAGATGATGGATTTATCACCCAACTACAAACTCCGGCTAATTCACTTTAAATTTATACATCGTTATTATAGGACGCCGATTAGTTTGTTTAAAATGGGTGTCCGGGAAGATGACTGTTGTTGGAGATGCGGAGAGTGTGAGGCTTCCTTCCTTCATATGGCATGGACCTGTCCGTCACTAGCAGAATATTGGACTCGAATCTTTGAATCCATAAATCAAATTCTGGGCCTGGCGCTGTCCCCATCTCCATTGCTTGGTCTGTTAGGGTTTGTCAGAGATACACATGTCAGGAAACGCAAATTACATGCGCTGTTACTGTTATATGCCAAACGTCAGATAGCTTTATGCTGGGGGAAGAGAAGAAAGCCAACGGTCCGGGATTGGATTCGGGAGGTTACATATGGCCAAACTCAACTTGCTGTGTTCTGGGAATTAATGCCACCGAACTCCAGACCCAAAGACATATGGGAGCCTTTCATTGACTGGGCTCGCGCCAGGCCTACTGGTTCTGAGGCTGGAGCAGCTGTTGAGGTTGGGGTTGGGCCTGCATGATTCCTATTCGTAGTGATCATAGCAACATGCCTCTGCTGGGTGCTGGGGGAGAATGATGTGTCTCAAAAATTGTTGGATAGTATAGATAACGCTGTTTCGCCTCTACCACACTATATGTCACTGTACATGAATCATTCGTTTGTTTAACAAGTCACTTGTGTAGCTTTAGCTGTGCATCGCTGAGCCCTCTGTCTTCCATATTTTTTTTTATTTCTTTATCTTGATGACACTGTTTTATCCTATGAACAGAATGTAAAAAATGGCCTTTCACACACCACTGTTTGTTTTTTGAACATGATAAGGTTTTTGTTTTGTATTATATGTAATTGAAAATCAATAAAAAAAATAAATAAATAAATAAATAAAAAAAAAAAGAGGTGGCAGGTGAAGATGGCAGTACTCCGTCTCTACCCTGCTGTAGCAACCCATTGTGGGTATAAGACATTTGGAGGTCAAAGCAGCATATCACTATGGACTGTATAATCCACCAAAGACTCTCAAGACCATAATGCAGTTGGTGGACTGCGACGCCCATTGGGGCGGGTTCTTTATTTAAGACGCTGCGATTACGGCGATAATTACATGCTGCCGTTTCCCCCTGCGTGAAGCCAGAGAACAAGGACTGTTGAGCCCGGAACGCGTGTGGTGACTTTATTCATGCTGGGAGGGTAATGCTGCTGTCCTGCCACATTAAAAAGGTATAAAACACGCTTGGTGTGAGGCGCCTCAATTGTTGGTGCGTTGTCGTTTGGATTTATAGCGGTCTGCCCAAGGCCGCGAGGTGCCCCGCTGTGGACGCTGCAGCTCCTCCACGCGGATGATCCAGAGGCGATGGAGGAACGACGTGACCGAGGTGGCAGGTGAAGATGGCAGTACTCCGGCTCTACCCTGCTGTAGCAACCCATTGTGGGTTTAAGACTTTTGGAGGTCAAAGCAGCATATCACTATGGACTGTATAATACACCAAAGACTCTCAAGACCATAATGCAGTTGGTGGACTGCGACGCCCATTGGGGCGGGTTCTTTATTTAAGACGCTGCGATCACGGCGATAATTACATGCTGCCGTTTCCCCCTGCGTGAAGCCAGTGAACAAGGGCTGTTGAGCACGGAACGCGTCTGGTGACTTTATTCATGCTGGGAGGGTAATGCTGCTGTCGTGCCTTCCTGCCACATTAAAAAGGTATAAAACACACTTGGTGTGAGGCGCCTCAATTGTTTGTGCGTTGTCGTTTGGATTTATAGCGGTCTGCCCAAGGCCGCGAGGTGCCCCGCTGCGGACGCTGCAGCTCATCCACGCGGATGATCCAGAGGCGATGGAGGAACGGCGTGACCCAGGTGGCAGGTGAAGACGGCAGTACTCCGGCTCTACCCTGCTGTAGCAACCCTTTGTGGGTTTAAGACATTTGGGGGTCAAAGCAGCATATCACTATGGACTGTATAATCCACCAAAGACTCTCAAGACCATAATGCAGTTGGTGGACTGCGACGCCCATTCAATCAATGAGAGAATTTGTAGAGCGCACTACTTACCCGCGAGGGACTCAAGGCGCTGGGGGGAAAGAAAGAGGGGGGGGTGCCGCCTCTGGTCGAACAGCCAGGTCTTGAGTAGCCTCCTGAAGGTCAGCAGGTCATGGGTCTGTCGTAGGCTGAGTGGAAGGTGGCAGATCCTTCTCCCACCTCGCCGCCAAGACCTGGAACACCCTTCCAGGTCTTGGTGGCGAGGTGGGAGAAGGATCTGCCACCGGTGGTTGTTCTTCGAATGCGAGGGACGGTGGCGAGGGAGAGGTCGGCTGAGCGGAGCTGGCGGTTGGGGACGTAGAAGAAGAGTTGTCTGTTGAGGTAGGCTGGGCTGGTCTTGTGGAGTGCCTTGTGTGCGTGGATGAGGAGTTTGAAGGAGATTCTCCTGTCGACGGGGAGCCAGTGCACGTTCCTCAGGTGGGGGGTGATGTGGCTGTGGCGTGGTACGTCGAGGATCAGGCGTGCGGAAGCGTTTTGTATGCGTTGCAGTCGCTTGATGAGCTTGGCCGGGGCTCCCGCGTAGAGGGCGTTCCCATAATCGAGTCTGCTACTGACGAGGGCCTGGGTGACTGTTCTTCTTGTATCTGTCGGGATCCACCTGTAGATCTTGCGAAGCATGCGGAGGGTGCTGAAGCAGGAGGAGGAGACCGCGTTGACTTGTTTGGCCATGGAGAGCGTTGAGTCGAGGATGACTCCCAGGTTGCGTGCGTGGTCGGTGGGTGTCGGGGCTGCCCCCAGTGTCGTTGGCCACCAGGAGTCATCCCATGCTGAGGGGTTGGAGCCGAGGATGAGGACTTCCGTCTTGTCCGTGTTCAGCTTTAGTCGGCTGTTCTTCATCCAATCGGCGACAGCCTTCATTCCTTCGTGGAGGTTGGATTTGGCGGTGAGGGGGTCCTTGGTGAGGGAGAGGATCAGTTGAGTGTCGTCGGCGTAGGAGATTATCTTGAGGTCGTGCTGTCTGGTGATGCGTGCGAGCGTTGCCATGTAGATGTTGAACAGTGTCGGGCTGAGGGATGATCCCTGGGGTACGCCGCCCCATTGGGGTGGGTTCTTTATTTAAGGCACTGCGATTACGGCGATAATTACATGCTGGCGTTTCCCCCTGCGTGAAGCCAGTGAACAAGGGCTGTTGAGCCCGGAACGTGTGTGGTGACTTTATTTATGCTGGGAGGGTAATGCTGCTGTCCTGTCTTCCTGCCACATTAAAAAGGTATAAAACACGCTTGGTGTGAGGCGCCTCAACTGTTGGTGCGTTGTCGTTTGGATCTATAGCGGTCTGCCCAAGGCCGCAAGGTGACCCGCTGCGGACGCTGCAGTTCCTCCACGCGGATGATCCAGAGGCGATGGAGGAACGGCGTGACCGAGGTGGCAGGTGAAGATGGCAGTACTCCGGCTCTACCCTGTTGTAGCAACCCATTGTGGGTTTGAGACATTTGGGGGTCAAAGCAGCATATCACTATGGACAGTATAATCCACCAAAGACTCTCAAGACCATAATGCAGTTGGTGGACTGCGACGCCCATTTGGGTGGGTTCTTTATTTAAGACGCTGTGATTACGGTGATAATTACATGCTGCCGTTTCCCCCTGCGTGAAGCCAGTGAAAAGGGCTGTTGAGCCCGGAACGCGTGTGTTGACTTTATTCATGCTGGGAGGGTAATGCTGCTTTTCTGCCTTCCTGCCACATTAAAAAGGTATAAAAGACGCTTGGTGTGAGGCGCCTCAATTGTTGGTGCGTTGTCGTTTGGATTTATAGCGGTCTGCCCAAGGCCGCGAGGTGCCCCGCTGCGGAAGCTGCAGTTCCTCCACGCGGATGATCCAGAGGCGATGGAGGAACGGCGTGACCGAGGTGGCAGGTGAAGATGGCAGTACTCCGGCTCTACCCTGCTGTAGCAACCCATTGTGGGCTTAAGACATTTGGGGGTCAAAGCAGCATATCACTATGGACTGTATAATCCACCAAAGACTCTCAAGACCATAATGCAGTTGGTGGACTGCGACGCCCATTCAATCAATGAGAGAATTTGTAGAGCGCACTACTTACCCGCGAGGGTCTCAAGGCGCTGGGGGGGAAAAAAGGGGGGGGTGCCGCCACTGGTTGAACAGCCAGGTCTTGAGTAGCCTCCTGAAGGTCAGCAGGTCATGGGTCTGTCGTAGGCTGAGTGGAAGGGTGTTCCAGGTCTTGGCGGCGAGGTGGGAGAAGGATCTGCCACCGGTGGTTGTTATTCGAATGCGAGGGACGGTGGCGAGGGAGAGGTCGGCTGAGCGGAGCTGGCGGTTGGGGACGTAGAAGAAGAGTCGTCTGTTGAGGTAGGCTGGGCTGGTCTTGTGGAGTGCCTTGTGTGCGTGGATGAGGAGTTTGAAGGAGATTCTCCTGTCAACGGGGAGCCAGTGCACGTTCCTCAGGTGGGGGGTGATGTGGCGTGGTACGTTGAGGATCAGGCATGCGGAGGCGTTTTGTATGCGTTGCAGTCGCTTGATGAGCTTGGCCGGGCCTCCCGTGTAGAGGGCGTTCCCATAATCGAGTCTGCTACTGACGAGGGCCTGGGTGACTGTTCTTCTTGTATCTGTCGGGATCCACCTTTAGATCTTGCGAAGCATGCGGAGGGTGCTGAAGCAGGAGGAGGAGACCGCGTTGACTTGTTTGGCCATGGAGAGCGTTGAGTCGAGGATGACTCCCAGGTTGCGTGCGTGGTCGGTGGGTGTCGGGGCTGCCCGCAGTATCGTTGGCCACCAGGAGTCGTCCCAGGCTGAGAGGTTGGAGCCGAGGATGAGGACCTCCGTCTTGTCCGTGTTCAGCTTTAGTCAGCTGTTCTTCATCCAATCGGCGACGGCCTTCATTCCTTCGTGGAGGTTGGATTTGGCGGTGAGGGGGTCCTTGGTGAGGGAGAGGATCAGTTGAGTGTCGTCGGCGTAGGAGATTATCTTGAGGTCGTGCTGTCTGGTGATGCGTGCGAGCGTTGCCATGTAGATGTTGAACAGTGTCGGGCTGAGGGATGATCCCTGGGGTACGCCGCTCCATTGGGGCGGGTTCTTTATTTAAGGCACTGCGATTACGGCGATAATTACATGCTGGCGTTTCCCCCTGCGTGAAGCCAGTGAACAAGGGCTGTTGAGCCCGGAATGTGTGTGGTGACTTTAGTTATGCTGGGAGGGTAATGCTGCTGTCCTGTCTTCCTGCCACATTAAAAAGGTATAAAACACGCTTGGTGTGAGGCGCCTCAACTGTTGGTGCGTTGTCGTTTGGATCTATAGCGGTCTGCCCAAGGCCGCACGGTGTCCCGCTGCGGACGCTGCAGTTCCTCCACGGGGATGATCCAGAGGCGATGGAGGAACGGCATGACCGAGGTGGCAGGTAAAGATGGCAGTACTCCGGCTCTACCCTGTTGTAGCAACCCATTGTGGGTTTGAGACATTTGGGGGTCAAAGCAGCATATCACTATGGACAGTATAATCCACCAAAGACTCTCAAGAACATAATGCAGTTGGTGGACTGCGACGCCCATTGGGGCGGGTTCTTTATTTAAGACGCTGTGATTACGGCGATAATTACATGCTGCTGTTTCCCCCTGCGTGAAGCCAGTGAACAAGGGCTGTTGAGCCCGGAACGCGTGTGGTGACTTTATTTATGCTGGGAGGGTAATGCTGCTGTCCTGCCTTCCTGCCACATTAAAAAGGTATAAAACACGCTTGGTGTGAGGCGCCTCAATTGTTGGTGCGTTGTCGTTTGGATTTATAGCGGTCTGCCCAAGGCCGCAAGGTGCCCCGCTGCGGGCGCTGCAGTTCCTCCACGCGGATGATCCAGAGGCGATGGAGGAACGGCGTGACCGAGGTGGCAGGTGAAGATGGCAGTACTCCGGCTCTACCCTGTTGTAGCAACCCAGTGTGGGTTTAAGACATTTGGGGGTCAAAGCAGCATATCACTATGGACTGTATAATCCACCAAATACTCTCAAGACCATAATGCAGTTGGTGGACTGCGACGCCCATTGGGTCGTGTTCTTTATTTAAGACGCTGTGATTACGGCGATAATTACATGCTGCCGTTTCCCCCTGCGTGAAGCCAGTGAACAAGGGCTGTTGAGCCCGGACCACGTGTGGTGACTTTATTCATGCTGGGAGGGTAATGCTGCTGTCCTGCCTTCCTGCCACATTAAAAAGGTATAAAACACGCTTGGTGTGAGGCGCCTCAATTGTTGGTGCGTTGTCGTTTGGATTTATAGCGGTCTGCCCAAGGCCGCGAGGTGCCCCGCTGCGGACGCTGCAGCTCCTCCACGTGGATGATCCAGAGGCGATGGAGGAACGGCGTGACCGAGGTGGCAGGTGAAGATGGCAGTACTCCGGCTCTACCCTGCTGTAGCAACCCATTGTGGGTTTAAGACATTTGGGGGTCAAAGCAGCATATCACTACGGACTGTATAATCCACCAAAGACTCTCAAGACCATAATGCAGTTGGTGGACTGCGACGCCCATTGGGGCGGGTTCTTTATTTAAGACGCTGCAATTACGGCGATAATTACATGCTGCCGTTTCCCCCTGCGTGAAGCCAGTGAACAAGGGCTGTAGAGCCGGAATGCGTGTGGTGACTTTATTCATGCTGGGAGGGTAATGCTGCTGTCCTGCCTTCCTGCCACATTAAAAAGCTATAAAACACGCTTGTTGTGAGGCGCCTCAATTGTTGGTGCGTTGTCGTTTGGATTTATAGCGGTCTGCCCAAGGCCGCGAGGTGCCCCACTGCGGACGCTGCAGCTCCACCACGCGGATGATCCAGAGGCGATGGAGGAACGGCATGACCGAGGTGGCAGGTGAAGATGGCAGTACTCCGGCTCTACCCTGCTGTAGCAACCCATTGTGGGTTTAAGACATTTGGGGGTCAAAGCAGCATATCACTA
Organism: Calotriton arnoldi; assembly: GCA_963921515.1. NCBI lineage: Eukaryota > Metazoa > Chordata > Amphibia > Caudata > Salamandridae > Calotriton > Calotriton arnoldi. The sequence continues at coordinate 3,396,641 of CAWUFW010000401.1, forward strand.
TGGACTGTATAATCCACCTAAGACTCTCAAGACCATAATGCAGTTGGTGAACTGCGACGCCCATTGGGGCGGGTTCTTTATTTAAGGCACTGCGATTACGGCGATAATTACATGCTGGCGTTACCCCCTGCATGAAGCCAGTGAAAAAGGGCTGTTGAGCCCGGAACGCATGTGGTGACTTTATTTATGCTGGGAGGGTAATGCTGCTGTCCTGCCTTCCTGCCACATTAAAAAGGTATAAAACACGTTTGGTGTGAGGCGCCTCAATTGTTGGTGCATTGTCGTTTGGATTCATAGCGGTCTGCCCAAGGCCGTGAGGTGTACTGCTGCGGACGCTGCAGTTCCTCCACGCGGATGATCCAGAGGCGATGGAGGAACGGCGTGACCGAGGTGGCAGGTGAAGATGGCAGTACTCCGGCTCTACCCTGCTGTAGCAACCCATTGTGGGTATAAGACATTTGGAGGTCAAAGCAGCATATCACTATGGACTGTATAATACACCAAAGACTCTCAAGACCATAATGCAGTTGGTTGACTGCGACGCCCATTGGGGCGGGTTCTTTATTTAAGACGCTGCGATCACGGTGATAATTACATGCTGCTGTTTCCCCCTGCGTGAAGCCAGTGAACAAGGGCTGTTGAGCACGGAACGCGTGTGGTGACTTTATTCATGCTGGGAGGGTAATGCTGCTGTCGTGCCTTGCTGCCACATTAAAAAGGTATAAAACACACTTGGTGTGAGGCGCCTCAATTGTTGGTGCGTTGTCATTTGGATTTATAGCGGTCTGCCCAAGGCCGCGAGGTGCTCCGCTGCGGACGCTGCAGCTCCTCCACGCGGATGATCCAGAGGCGATGGAGGAACGGCGTGACCGAGGTGGCAGGTGAAGATGGCAGTACTCCGGCTCTACCCTGCTGTAGCAACCCATTGTGGGTTTAAGACATTTGGGGGTCAAAGCAGCATATCACTATGGACTGTATAATCCACCAAAGACTCTCAAGACCATAATGCAGTTGGTGGACTGCGACGCCCATTGGGGCAGGTTCTTTATTTAAGACGCTGCGATTACGGCGATAATTACATGCTGCCATTTCCCCCTGCGTGAAGCCAGTGAACAAGGGCTGTTGAGCCGGAATGCGTGTGGTGACTTTATTCATGCTGGGAGGGTAATGCTGCTGTCCTGCCTTCCTGCCACATTAAAAAGCTATAAAACACGCTTGTTGTGGGCGCCTCAATTGTTGGTGCGTTGTCGTTTGGATTTATAGCGGTCTGCCCAAGGCCGCGAGGTGCCCCACTGCGGACGCTGCAGCTCCACCACGCGGATGATCCAGAGGCGATGGAGGAACGGCATGACCGAGGTGGCAGGTGAAGATGGCAGTACTCCGGCTCTACCCTGCTGTAGCAACCCATTGTGGGTTTAAGACATTTGGGGGTCAAAGCAGCATATCACTATGGACTGTATAATCCACCTAAGACTCTCAAGACCATAATGCAGTTGGTGGACTGCGACGCCCATTGGGGCGGGTTCTTTATTTAAGGCACTGCGATTACGGCGATAATTACATGCTGGCGTTACCCCCTGCGTGATGCCAGTGAACAAGGGCTGTTGAGCCCGGAACGCGTGTGGTGACTTTATTTATGCTGGGAGGGTAATGCTGCTGTCCTGCCTTCCTGCCACATTAAAAAGGTATAAAACACGCTTGGTGTGAGGCACCTCAATTGTTGGTGCGTGGTCGTTTGGATTTATAGCGGTCTGCCCAAGGCCGCGAGGTGCCCGCTGCGGATGCTGCAGTTCCTCCACGCGGATGATCCAGAGGCGATGGAGGAACAGGCGTGACCGAGGTGGCAGGTGAAGATGGCAGTACTCCGGCTCTACCCTGTTGTAGCAACCCATTGTGGGTTTAAGACATTTGGGGGTCAAAGTAGCATATCACTATGGACTGTATAATCCACCAAAGACTCTCAAGATCATAATGCAGTTGGTGGACTGCGACGCCCATTGGGGCGGGTTCTTTATTTAAGACGCTGTGATTACGGCGATAATTACATGCTGCCGTTTCCCCCTGCATGAAGCCAGTGAAAAAGGGCTGTTGAGCCCGGAACGCTCGTGGTGACTTTATTCATGCTAGGAGGGTAATGCTGCTGTCCTGCCTTCCTGCTACATTAAAAAGGTATAAAACACGCTTGGTGTGAGGCGCCTCAATTGTTGGTGCATTGTCGTTTGGATTCATAGCGGTCTGCCCAAGGCCGTGAGGTGCACTGCTGCGGACGCTGCAGTTCCTCCACGCGGATGATCCAGAGGCGATGGAGGAACGGCATGACCGAGGTGGCAGGTGAAGATGGCAGTACTCCGGCTCTACCCTGCTGTAGCAAACCCATTGTGGGTATAAGACATTTGGAGGTCAAAGCAGCATATCACTATGGACTGTATAATACACCAAAGACTCTCAAGACCATAATGCAGTTGGTTGACTGCGACGCCCATTGGGGCGGGTTCTTTATTTAAGACGCTGCGATCACGGCGATAATTACATGCTGCCGTTTCCCCCTGCGTGAAGCCAGTGAACAAGGGCTGTTGAGCACGGAACGCGTGTGGTGACTTTATTCATGCTGGGAGGGTAATGCTGCTGTCGTGCCTTGCTGCCACATTAAAAAGGTATAAAACACACTTGGTGTGAGGCGCCTCAATTGTTTGTGCGTTGTCGTTTGGATTTATAGCGGTCTGCCCAAGGCCGCGAGGTGCCCCGCTGCGGACGCTGCAGCTCATCCACGCGGATGATCCAGAGGCGATGGAGGAACGGCGTGACCCAGGTGGCAGGTGAAGACGGCAGTACTCCGGCTCTACCCTGCTGTAGCAACCCATTGTGGGTTTAAGACATTTGGGGGTCAAAGCAGCATATCACTATGGACTGTATAATCAACCAAAGACTCTCAAGACCATAATGCAGTTGGTGGACTGCGACGCCCATTCAATCAATGAGAGAATTTGTAGAGCGCACTACTTACCCGCGAGGGACTCAAGGCGCTGGGGGGAAAGAAAGGGGGGGGTGCCGCCACTGGTCGAACAGCCAGGTCTTGAGTAGCCTCCTGAAGGTCAGCAGGTCATGGGTCTGTCGTAGGCTGAGTGGAAGGGTGTTCCAGGTCTTGGCGGCGAGGTGGGAGAAGTATCTGCCACCGGTGGTTGTTCTTCGAATGCGAGGGACGGTGGCGAGGGAGAGGTCGGCTGAGCGGAGCTGGCGGTTGGGGACGTAAAAGAAGAGTCGTCTGTTGAGGTAGGCTGGGCTGGTCTTGTGGAGTGCCTTGTGTGCGTGGATGAGGAGTTTGAAGGAGATTCTCCTGTCGACGGGGAGCCAGTGCACGTTCCTCAGGTGGGGGGTGATGTGGCTGTGGCGTGGTACGTCGAGGATCAGGCGTGCGGAGGCATTTTGTATGCGTTGCAGTCGCTTGATGAGCTTGGCCGGGGCTCCCGCGTAGAGGGCGTTCCCATAATCGAGTCTGCTACTGACGAGGGCCTGGGTGACTGTTCTTCTTGTATCTGTCGGGATCCACCTGTAGATCTTGCGAAGCATGCGGAGGGTGCTGAAGCAGGAGGAGGAGACCGCGTTGACTTGTTTGGCCATGGAGAGCGTTGAGTCGAGGATGACTCCCAGGTTGCGTGCGTGGTCGGTGGGTGTCGGGGCTGCCCCCAGTGTCGTTGGCCACCAGGAGTCGTCCCAGGCTGAGGGGTTGGAGCCAAGGATGAGGACCTCCGTCTTGTCCGTGTTCAGCTTTAGTCGGCTGTTCTTCATCCAATCGGCGACGGCCTTCATTCCTTCGTGGAGGTTGGATTTGGCGGTGAGGGGGTCCTTGGTGAGGGAGAGGATCAGTTGAGTGTCGTCGGCGTAGGAGATTATCTTGAGGTCGTGCTGTCTGGTGATGCGTGCGAGCGTTGCCATGTAGATGTTGAACAGTGTCGGGCTGAGGGATGATCCCTGGGGTACGCCGCCCCATTGGAGCGGGTTCTTTATTTAAGGCACTGCGATTACGGCGATATTACATGCTGGCGTTTCCCCCTGCGTGAAGCCAGTGAACAAGGGCTGTTGAGCCCGGAACGTGTGTGGTGACTTTATTTATGCTGGGAGGGTAATGCTGCTGTCCTGTCTTCCTGCCACATTAAAAAGGTATAAAACACGCTTGGTGTGAGGCGCCTCAACTGTTGGTGCGTTGTCGTTTGGATCTATAGCGGTCTGCCCAAGGCCGCAAGGTGCCCCGATGCGGACGCTGCAGTTCCTCCACGCGGATCATCCAGAGGCGATGGAGGAATGGCATGACCGAGGTGGCAGGTGAAGATGGCAGTACTCCGTCTGTACCCTGTTGTAGCAACCCATTGTGGGTTTAAGACATGTGGGGGTCAAAGTAGCATATCACTGTGGACTGTATAATCCACCAAAGACTCTCAAGACCATAATGCAGTTGGTGGACTGCGACGCCCATTGGGGCGGGTTCTTTATTTAAGACGCTGTGATTATGGCGATAATTACATACTGCCATTTCCCCATGCGTGAAGCCAGTGAACAAGGGCTGTTGAGCCCGGAACGCGTGTGGTGACTTTATTCATGCTGGGAGGGTAATGCTGCTGTCCTGCCTTCCTGCCACATTAAAAAGGTATAAAACACGCTTGGTGTGAGGCGCCTCAATTGTTGGTGCGTTGTCGTTTGGATTTATAGTGGTCTGCCCAAGGCCGCGAGGTGCCCCGCTGCGGACGCTGCAGCTCCTCCACGCGGATGATCCAGAGGCGATGGAGGAATGGCGTGACCGAGGTGGCAGGTGAAGATGGCAGTACTCTGGCTCTACCCTGCTGTAGCAACCCATTGTGGGTTTAAGACATTTGGGGGTCAAAGCAGCATATCACTATGGACTGTATAATCCACCAAAGACTCTCAAGACCATAATGCAGTTGGTGGACTGCGACACCCATTGGGGCGGGTTCTTTATTTAAGACGCTGCGATTACGGCGATAATTACATGCTGCCGTTTCCCCCTGTGTGAAGCCAGTGAACAAGGGCTGTTGAGCCCGGAAATCGTGTGGTGACTTTATTCATGCTGGGAGGGTAATGCTGCTGTCCTGTTTTCCTGCCACATTAAAAAGGTATAAAACACGCTTGGTGTGAGGCGCCTCAATTGTTGGTGCGTTGTCGTTTGGATTTATAGCGGTCTGCCCAAGGCCGCGAGGTGCCCGCTGCGGATGCTGCAGCTCCTCCACGCGGATGATCCAGAGGCGATGGAGGAACGGCGTGACCGAGGTGACAGGTGAAGATGGCAGTACTCCGGCTCTACCCTGCTGTAGCAACCCATTGTGGGTTTAAGACATTTGGGGGTCAAAGCAGCATATCACTATGGACTGTATAATCCACCAAAGACTCTCAAGACCATAATGCAGTTGGTGGACTGCGACGCCCCTTGGGGCGGGTTCTTTATTTAAGATGCTGCGATCACGTCGATAATTACATGCTGCTGTTTCCCCCTGCGTGAAGCCAGTGAACAAGGGCTGTTGAGCCTGGAACGCGTGTGGTGACTTTATTCATGCTGGGAGGGTAATGCTGCAGTCCTGCCTTTCTGCCACATTAAAAAGGTATAAAACACGCTTGGTGTGAGGTGCCTCAATTGTTGGTGCGTTGTCGTTTGGATTTATAGCGGTCTGCCCAAGGCCGCGAGGTGCCCCGCTGTGGACACTGCAGCTCCTGCACGCGGATGATCCAGAGGCGATGGAGGAACGGCGTGACCGAGGTGGCAGGTGAAGATGTCAGTACTCCGGCTCTACACTGCTGTAGCAACCCATTGTGAGTTTAAGACGTTTGGGGGTCAAAGCAGCATATCACTACGGACTGTATAATCCACCAAAGACTCTCAAGACCATAATGCAGTTGGTGGACTGCGACGCCCATTGGGGCGGGTTCTTTATTTAAGACGCTGCAATTACGGCGATAATTACATGCTGCTGTTTCCCCCTGCGTGAAGCCAGTGAACAAGGGCTGTAGAGCCCGGAACACGTGTGGTGACTTTATTCATGCTGGGAGGGTAATGCTGCTGTCCTGCCTTCCTGCCACATTAAAAAGGCATAAAACACGCTTGGTGTGAGGCGGCATCAATTGTTGGTGCATTGTCGTTTGGATTTATAGCGGTCTGCCCAAGGCCGCGAGGTGCCCCGCTGCGGACGCTGCAGTTCCTCCACGCGGATGATCCAGAGGCGATGGAGGAACGGCATGACCGAGGTGGCAGGTGAAGATGGCAGTACTTCGTCTGTACCCTGTTGTAGCAACCCATTGTGGGTTTAAGACATTTGGGGGTCAAAGCAGCATATCACTATGGACTGTATAATCCACCAAAGACTCACAAGACCATAATGCAGTTGGTGGACTGCGACACCCATTGGGGCGGGTTCTTTATTTAAGACGCTGTGATTACGGCGATAATTACATACTGCCATTTCCCCCTGCGTGAAGCCAGTGAACAAGGGCTGTTGAGCCCGGAACGCGTGTGGTGACTTTATTCATGCTGGGAGGGTAATGCTGCTGTCCTGCCTTCCTGCCACATTAAAAAGGTATAAAAAACGCTTGGTGTGAGGCGCCTCAATTGTTGGTGCCTTGTCGTTTGGATTTATAGCGGTCTGCCCAAGGCCGCGAGGTGCCCCGCTGCGGACGCTGCAGCTCCTCCACGCGGATGATCCAGAGGCGATGGAGGAATGGCGTGACCGAGGTGGCAGGTGAAGATGGCAGTACTCTGGCTCTACCCTGCTGTAGCAACCCATTGTGGGTTTAAGACATTTGGGGGTCAAAGCAGCATATCACTATGGACTGTATAATCCACCAAAGACTCTCAAGACCATAATGCAGTTGGTGGACTGCGACACCCATTGGGGCGGGTTCTTTATTTAAGACGCTGTGATTACGGCGATAATTACATGCTGCCATTTCCCCCTGCGTGAAGCCAGTGAACAAGGGCTGTTGAGCCCGGAACGCGTGTGGTGACTTTATTCATGCTGGGAGGGTAATGCTGCTGTCCTGCCTTCCTGCCACATTAAAAAGGTATAAAACACGCTTGGTGTGAGGCGCCTCAATTGTTGGTGCGTTGTCGTTTGGATTTATAGCGGTCTGCCCAAGGCCGCGAGGTGCCCCGCTGCGGATGCTGCAGCTCCTCCACGCGGATGATCCAGAGGCGATGGAGGAACGGCGTGACCGAGGTGACAGGTGAAGATGGCAGTACTCCGGCTCTACCCTGCTGTAGCAACCCATTGTGGGTTTAAGACATTTGGGGGTCAAAGCAGCATATCACTATGGACTGTATAATCCACCAAAGACTCTCAAGACCATAATGCAGTTGGTGGACTGCGACGCCCCTTGGGGCGGGTTCTTTATTTAAGATGCTGCGATCACGTCGATAATTACATGCTGCTGTTTCCCCCTGCGTGAAGCCAGTGAACAAGGGCTGTTGAGCCTGGAGACGCGTGTGGTGACTTTATTCATGCTGGGAGGGTAATGCTGCAGTCCTGCCTTTCTGCCACATTAAAAGGTATAAAACACGCTTGGTGTGAGGTGCCTCAATTGTTGGTGCGTTGTCGTTTGGATTTATAGCGGTCTGCCCAAGGCCGCGAGGTGCCCGCTGTGGACACTGCAGCTCCTGCACGCAGATGATCCAGAGGCGATGGAGGAACGGCGTGACCGAGGTGGCAGGTGAAGATGTCAGTACTCCGGCTCTACCCTGCTGTAGCAACCCATTGTGAGTTTAAGACGTTTGGGGGTCAAAGCAGCATATCACTACGGACTGTATAATCCACCAAAGACTCTCAAGACCATAATGCAGTTGGTGGACTGCGACGCCCATTGGGGCGGGTTCTTTATTTAAGACGCTGCAATTACGGCGATAATTACATGCTGCTGTTTCCCCCTGCGTGAAGCCAGTGAACAAGGGCTGTAGAGCCCGGAACACGTGTGGTGACTTTATTCATGCTGGGAGGGTAATGCTGCTGTCCTGCCTTCCTGCCACATTAAAAAGGCATAAAACACGCTTGGTGTGAGGCGCCTCAATTGTTGGTGCGTTGTCGTTTGGATTTATAGCGGTCTGCCCAAGGCCGCGAGGTGCCCGCTGCGGATGCTGCAGCTCCTCCACGCGGATGATCCAGAGGCGATGGAGGAACGGCGTGACCGAGGTGACAGGTGAAGATGGCAGTACTCCGGCTCTACCCTGCTGTAGCAACCCATTGTGGGTTTAAGACATTTGGGGGTCAAAGCAGCATATCACTATGGACTGTATAATCCACCAAAGACTCTCAAGACCATAATGCAGTTGGTGGACTGCGACGCCCCTTGGGGCGGGTTCTTTATTTAAGATGCTGCGATCACGTCGATAATTACATGCTGCTGTTTCCCCTGCGTGAAGCCAGTGAACAAGGGCTGTTGAGCCTGGAACGCGTGTGGTGACTTTATTCATGCTGGGAGGGTAATGCTGCAGTCCTGCCTTTCTGCCACATTAAAAGGTATAAAACACGCTTGGTGTGAGGTGCCTCAATTGTTGGTGCGTTGTCGTTTGGATTTATAGCGGTCTGCCCAAGGCCGCGAGGTGCCCGCTGTGGACACTGCAGCTCCTGCACGCAGATGATCCAGAGGCGATGGAGGAACGGCGTGACCGAGGTGGCAGGTGAAGATGTCAGTACTCCGGCTCTACCCTGCTGTAGCAACCCATTGTGAGTTTAAGACGTTTGGGGGTCAAAGCAGCATATCACTACGGACTGTATAATCCACCAAAGACTCTCAAGACCATAATGCAGTTGGTGGACTGTGACGCCCATTGGGGCGGGTTCTTTATTTAAGACGCTGCAATTACGGCGATAATTACATGCTGCTGTTTCCCCCTGCGTGAAGCCAGTGAACAAGGGCTGTAGAGCCCGGAACACGTGTGGTGACTTTATTCATGCTGGGAGGGTAATGCTGCTGTCCTGCCTTCCTGCCACATTAAAAAGGCATAAAACACGCTTGGTGTGAGGCACCTCAATTGTTGGTGCATTGTCGTTTGGATTTATAGCGGTCTGCCCAAGGCCGCGAGGTGCCCCGCTGCGGACGCTGCAGTTCCTCCACGCGGATGATCCAGAGGCGATGGAGGAACGGCATGACCGAGGTGGCAGGTGAAGATGGAAGTACTCCGTCTGTACCCTGTTGTAGCAACCCATTGTGGGTTTAAGACATTTGGGGGTCAAAGCAGCATATCACTATGGACTGTATAATCCACCAAAGACTCTCAAGACCATAATGCAGTTGGTGGACTGCGACACCCATTGGGGCGGGTTCTTTATTTAAGACGCTGTGATTACGGCGATAATTACATACTGCCATTTCCCCCTGCGTGAAGCCAGTGAACAAGGGCTGTTGAGCCCGGAACGCGTGTGGTGACTTTATTCATGCTGGGAGGGTAATGCTGCTGTCCTGCCTTCCTGCCACATTAAAAAGGTATAAAACACGCTTGGTGTGAGGCGCCTCAATTGTTGGTGCGTTGTCGTTTCGATTTATAGCGGTCTGCCCAAGGCCGCGAGGTGCTCCGCTGCGGACGCTGCAGCTCCTCCACGCGGATGATCCAGAGGCGATGGAGGAACGGCGTGACCGAGGTGGCAGGTGAAGATGGCAGTACTCCGGCTCTACCCTGCTGTAGCAACCCATTGTGGGTTTAAGACATTTGGGGGTCAAAGCAGCATATCACTATGGACTGTATAATCCACCAAAGACTCTCAAGACCATAATGCAGTTGGTGGACTGCGACGCCCATTGGGGCAGGTTCTTTATTTAAGACGCTGCGATTACGGCGATAATTACATGCTGCCATTTCCCCCTGCGTGAAGCCAGTGAACAAGGGCTGTTGAGCCCGGAACGCGTGTGGTGACTTCATTCATTCTAGGAGGGTAATGCTGCTGTCATGCCTTCCTGCCACATTAAAAAGGTATAAAACACGCTTGGTGTGAGGCGCCTCAATTGTTGGTGCGTTGTCGTTTGGATTTATAGCGATCTGCCCAAGGCCGCGAGGTGCCCCGCTGCGGACGCTGCAGCTCCACCACGCGGATGATCCAGAGGCGATGGAGGAACGGCGTGACCGAGGTGGCAGGTGAAGATGGCAGTACTCCTCCTCTACCCTGCTGTAGCAACCCATTGTGGGTTTAAGACGTTTGGGGGTCAAAGCAGCATATCACTACGGACTGTATAATCCACCAAAGACTCTCAAGACCATAATGCAGTTGGTGGACTGCGACGCCCATTGGGGCGGGTTCTTTATTTAAGATGCTGCAATTACGGCGATAATTACATGCTGCCGTTTCCCCCTGCGTGAAGCAGGTGAACAAGGGCTGTAGAGGCCGGAACGCGTGTGGTGACTTTATTCATGCTGGGAGGGTAATGCTGCTGTCCTGCCTTCCTGACACATTAAAAAGGTATAAAACACGCTTGGTGTGAGGCGCCTCAATTGTTGGTGCGTTGTCGTTTGGATTTATAGCGGTCTGCCCAAGGCTGCGAGGTGCCCCACTGCGAAGCTGCAGCTCCACCATGCGGATGATCCAGAGGCGATGGAGGAACGGCATGACCGAGGTGGCAGGTGAAGATGGCAGTACTCCGGCTCTACCCTGCTGTTGCAACCCATTGTGGGTTTAAGACATTTGGGGGTCAAAGCAGCATATCACTATGGACTGTATAATCCACCAAAGACTCTCAAGACCATAATGCAGTTGGTGGACTGCGACGCCCATTGGGGCGGGTTCTTTATTTAAGACGCTGTGAATACGGCGATAATTACATGCTGCCGTTTCCCCCTGCGTGAAGCCAGTGAACAAGGGCTGTTGAGCCCGGAACGCATGTGGTGACTTTATTCATGCTGGGAGGGTAATGCTCCTGTCCTGCCTTCCTGCCACATTAAAAAGGTATAAAACACGCTTGGTGTGAGGCGCCTCAATTGTTGGTGCGTTGTCTTTTGGATTTATAGCGGTCTACCCAAGGCTGCGAGGTGCCACGCTGCGGATGCTGCAGCTCCTCCACGCGGATGATCCAGAGGCGATGGAGGAACGGCGTGAGCGAGGTGGCAGGTGAAGATGGCAGTACTCCGGCTCTACCCTGCTGTAGCAACCCATTGTGGGTTTAAGACATTTGAGGGTCAAAGCAGCATATCACTATGGACTGTATAATCCACCAAAGACTCTCAAGACCATAATGCAGTTGGTGGACTGCGACGCCCATTGGGGCGGGTTCTTTATTTAAGACGCTGTGATTACAGCGATAATTACATACTGCCATTTCCCCCTGCGTGAAGCCAGTGAACAAGGGCTGTTGAGACCGGAACGCAAGTGGTGACTTTATTCATGCTGGGAGGGTAATGCTGCTGTCCTGCCTCCCTGCCACATTAAAAAGGTATAAAACATGCTTGGTGTGAGGCGCCTCAATCGTTGGTGCGTTGTCGTTTGGATATATATATATATATATATATATATATATCACGCTCCCAAAGTCCACCATTAAGGCAATCTTTGCACTCTTGTGGACGGGTGCAGCCAGTATGGCGGTGGTCCATACTCAATATCAACGCTCCAGTTTCCAAAAGAAGAAACGCTGCACTCGCGGGACCCCATCAGAGATGTTTTATTTAACAAGGAACGCGTTTTCGGCGTGCTGCCTTCATCAGCTTGTTACAAAAATCTGCACATTCTATCGTGATGACGATTTAAACAGGTAAGTTCATTGTGATTGGATGTGGGCATAAGCATCAAAAAAGGACTACATCTCCGAAACCAATGTCCAATCCTCATGATGCATTCTGGGATTTGGAGTTCGGTACAGCGCATACAAGCGCGATCCCACATGTTTTTAGATATTCATCGTCCTCTTTAAGGCTCACCCTTTCACAAAGGATCACATCTCCGTTGTGCCATAGATTACACCTCCTCAAGGGGTCCCTCGTCCAACCACAGGCCCTGCTGCACTCGACGCTGGAGCTGGTCAAATGGCCATGTCCCCAACAGTATGGATTACTGTCGACAACAGTCGGCGGCGGTGCACTGAGTTCCAAATGGCGGTGCAATTGCCGGTATAAATCACGCTCCCAAAGTCCACCATTAAGGCAATCTTTGCACTCTTGTGGACGGGTGCAGCCAGTATGGCGGTGGTCGATACTCAATATCAACGCTCCAGTTTCCAAAAGAAGAAACGCTGCACTCGCGGGACCCCATCAGAGATGTTTTATTTAACAAGGAACGCGTTTTCGGCGTGCTGCCTTCATCAGCTTGTTACAAAAATCTGCACATTCTGTCGTGATGACCATTTAAACAGGTAAGTTCATTGTGATTGGATGTGGCCATAAGCATCAAAAGGACTACATCTCCGAAACCAATGTCCAATCCTCATGATGCATTCTGGGATTTGGAGTTCGGTACAGCGCATACAAGCGCGATCCCACATGTTTTTAGATATTCATCGTCCTCTTTAAGGCTCACCCTTTCACAAAGGATCACATCTCCGTTGTGCCATAGATTACACCTCCTCAAGGGGTCCCTCGTCCAACCACAGGCCCTGCTGCACTCGACGCTGGAGCTGGTCAAATGGCCATGTCCCCAACAGTATGGATTACTGTCGACAACAGTCGGCGGCGGTGCACTGAGTTCCAAATGGCGGTGCAATTGCCGGTATAAATCACGCTCCCAAAGTCCACCATTAAGGCAATCTTTGCACTCTTGTGGACGGGTGCAGCCAGTATGGCGGTGGTCCATACTCAATATCAACGCTCCAGTTTCCAAAAGAAGAAACGCTGCACTCGCGGGACCCCATCAGAGATGTTTTATTTAACAAGGAACGCGTTTTCGGCGTGCTGCCTTCATCAGCTTGTTACAAAAATCTGCACATTCTGTCGTGATGACCATTTAAACAGGTAAGTTCATTGTGATTGGATGTGGCCATAAGCATCAAAAAAGGTCTACATCTCCGAAACCAATGTCCAATCCTCATGATGCATTCTGGGATTTGGAGTACGGTACAGCGCATACAAGCGCGATCCCACATGTTTTTAGATATTCATCGTCCTCTTTAAGGCGCACCTTTTCACAAAGGATCACATCTCCGTTGTGCCATAGATTACACCTCCTCAAGGGGTCCCTCGCCCAACCACAGGCCCTGCTGCACTCGACGCTGGAGCTGGTCAAATGGCCATGTCCCCAACAGTATGGATTACTGTCGACAACAGTCGGCGGCGGTGCACTGAGTTCCAAATGGCGGTGCAATTGCCGGTATAAATCACGTTCCCAAAGTCCACCATTAAGGCAATCTTTGCACTCTTGTGGACGGGTGCAGCCAGTATGGCGGTGGTCCATACTCAATATCAACGCTCCAGTTTCCAAAAGAAGAAACGCTGCACTCGCGGGACCCCATCAGAGATGTTATATTTAACAAGGAACGCGTTTTCGGCGTGCTGCCTTCATCAGGTTGTTACAAAAATCTGCACATTCTGTCGTGATGACGATTTAAACAGGTAAGTTCATTCTGATTGGATGTGGCCATAAGCATCAAAAAAGGACTACATCTCCGATATATATATATATTATCTAGTGGCGGTCGCCAGTAGGTAGTTATATTTAGGACCTTGTTTCTATTCAAAAAGCGTTTTTTCTTTTGCCAATATCTTTGGCGCCGTTTGACGAATCTTCGCGAAATTTTCAAAACTAATGGCCCGCTCCGGTCAGCTCCTGACTTGAAAGTTTCTGGGTGATTCGTCAAGCGGGGACCGAGGAAAAAGGGGGTCCCAAAATGCATTTTCTCCATGTTAATTTCCATAGGAAACTTTAGACACGGCTACAGCCCGAACTGCTGAATGGAATTACACCAAATTTGGCAGAAAGGTAGCTCTTGGTTCAGAAAGCGACCTTTTTTTTAAATGGTGTCAATCCGTTCAGTAGTTTCTAAGAAATTCAAAAATAAAAAAATATCGATATCTGGGCGGAGCCTAACCACACATCTCATTGTGAGATCTGATTGGCTGTCAGCACTTCATCCTGGAATTGCTGGCAGCCATCTTGGGACCAATATACATGAATGCATTGTAGTGAATAGAAGATTTTGAGGGTCACCATAAGGAGAACTATAAAGGGTGATAACAGACTTTAGTTACATTAGAATTCATTTGTTGATGGTACCATACTAATTTTAGGAATTGTGGTGTGTTCTAAGGTGATTTTACCCTGTGAAAAACCTTCTGCTGGGATATCATGAATCCTGTTTGAGAGAAAACTATTTTCTCATGCTTGTCCCATAGAGGTTTGGAAGGTGCTCCAGAAGCTAAAATGAGTGCATATTTTCTGTAAATTCACATTATCTTTCTCAGTCATGTGAGAATGAAGTCTGACATTCTCAGTAAAACATGTACATCCAGCAAGGGCAGAGACTGTCAGTTGATTCCTTTGTGTTCTACTGCAGCTTCCCAGAGTGTTCTAAAGAACAACTAGAGCGCTAACAGCCTTACTTATGACAAAAGTATGGCACACCTGAAGCCATCTTGATTGGAATAAACTGGTAACACTTAAAACATTTAATTTAAAAAGGAACAAAATGATGGGGTTCATTTTGTCATAGAAAATATGGTTAGTGCTTTAGAAAGAAAAATTAGGACATGTTTTTAGTGAGATCTCAAATATCTTCCTGTTATATTTCAACAGGAGCAGCCTGTCAGTTGATTCCTTTGTGTTCTACTGCAGCTTCCCAGAGTGTTCTAAAGAACAACTAGGGCGCTAACAGTCTTACTTATGACAAAATTATGGCACACCTGAAGCCATCTTGATTGAAATAAACTGGTAACACTTAAAACATTTAATTTAAAAAGGAACAAAATGAGGGGGTTCATTTTGTCATAGAAATTATGGTTAGTGCTGTAGAAAGAAAAATTAGGACATGTTTTAAGTGAGATCTCAAATATCTTCCTGTTATATTTCAACAGGAGCAGCCTGTCAGTTGATTCCTTTGTGTTCTACTGCAGCTTCCCAGAGTGTTCTAAAGAACAACTAGAGCGCTAACAGTCTTACTTATGACAAAATTATGGCACACCTGAAGCCATCTTGATTGGAATAAACTGGTAACACTTAAAACATTTAATTTAAAAAGCAACAAAATGAGGGGTTCATTTTGCCATAGAAATTATGGTTAGTGCTGCAGAAAGAAAAATTAGGGCATGTTTTAAGTGAGATCTCAAATCCTCTTCTATTTCATTAGAAAATTCTGACATGCAGACTGAAACAATCACTTTCAATACCAGCAGTAGACTTCCAGTTAACTCCCTGGTGAGCAGTAGCTTTACTACAGTGATCTAATGAGCAACTACAGTGCTAACATTCTGAATTTATGGCAAATGTGTGACACATCTGAATGCCTTCTTGATGGAATCAAAGTAAAAAACTGAAAGCATTTCCTACTGAGGAGACTGCAGTAAATGAGGAAATTAGGAAATTTGATAACAAATAAGTCTCCCAAGATGGCCACAGAGAAAAAAGAGCCCAAATGTAGCACAAATATCACCCAGATGTAGCCCACATATAGCCCAATGACAGAAGTGTGCAAAACACTTTTTATTTTTTGTTTTTTTGCAGTTTTATATAGTGCAGACTGGTCAGGTATTGGAGCGTTGCTCTTACTTGGACCCCTTATTGCGTATTTTGCACGAAGTACATGAGATTGATCTTGCGAAACATTGAACTTTACTATTCTGTTAACCTGAAGTTGCTCTGAACCGGGCTTTGTAACACCCGTTTTTACCTACTGGTTTTAATTAATTCTCACTGTATTGTATTAAAAAGAGGATTTACTGTTTTTATGTACACTTTTATGATCTATGTTTCTAAATCAGATCGAATAAAGTTTAATGAATTTAATTGAAGTCTCCCAAGATGGCCACCAGAGAAAAAGGAGCCCAAATGTAGCACAAATATCACCCAGATGTAGCCCACGTATAGCCCAATGACAGAAGTGTGGAAAACACTTTTTATCCTTTGTTTTTTTGCAGTTTTATATAATGCAGGCTGGTCAGATATTGGAGTGCTTTACATGAGCATTGGTTACATCATACAAGGACAACCTCATTTTGGTTGTAGGCATGGGGAGATTACGTGATTTGACCAGAATCACAGAATGTCGAGCTGAAGCAGAAACTCCAACTTGGTTCCCCAGTTGCAAAGTCTGCAGCTCTGGAAGTAACACCACATTCTCTCCCCTAAGCGTAACAACTGGATACAAAAACATAAAGATAACAAATAATGTAAAAGTGCTTTATCGCTATTTGAGAACTCAGAAAATATGTCCTCATTTTAGTTTTTAGAGCACTAGCCATAATTTCTATGCAAACAAGACCCTCTCATTTCTATAATTTCTAAAGGAAATGCTTTAGGTATTACAGTTTTGATTACATCACGATGACGTCAGGCGTGCCACACTTTTGTAATAAATATAGAATGTTAGCAATCTAGTTGTCTCTTGTCTCTTTCTGCATGTCTCTTGCCTCTTTCTGCACCTCTCTTGCCTCTTTCTGCAGCTCACTCTCTTCTTTCTGCACCTCTCTTGCCTCTTTCTGCACCTCTCTGCCCTCATTCTGCAGCTCACTCTCTTCTATCTGTACCTCTCTTGTCTCTTTTGCACCTCTCTTGCCTTTTTCTGCACCTCTCTTGCCTCTTTCTGCACATCTCTTCTCTCTTTCTGCACCACTCTTGCCTCTTTCTACACCTCTCTTGCATCTTTCTGTACCTCTCTTGCCTCTTTCTGCACCTCTCTTCTTTCTGCACCTCTCTTGCCTCTTTCTGCACCTCTGTTGCCTCTTTATGCACCTCTCTTGCCTCTGTCTGCACTTCTCTTGCTTATTTCTGCAGCTCACTCTTTTCTTTCTGTACCTCTCTTGCCTCTTTCTGCACCTCTCATGCCTCTTTCTGCACTTCTCTTGGTTCTTTCTGCAGCTCACTCTCTTCTTTCTGTACCTCTCTTGCTTCTTTCTGTACCTCTCTTGCCTCTTTCTGCACCTCTCTTGCCTCTTTCTGAACATTTCTTCCTCTTTCTGCACCTCTCTTGATGCACCTCTCTTGACTCTTTTTTGCTCTTCTCTTGCCTCTTTCTGCAGCTCACTTGCTTCTTTCTGCACCTTTCTTCCTCTTTCTGTACCTCTCTTGACTCTTTCTATACCTCTTACCTCGTTCTGCACCTCTCTTGCCTCTTTCTGCACCTCTCTTGCCTCTTTCTGCAGCTCACTCTTCTTTCTGCACCTCTCTTGCCTCTTTCTACACCTCTTTCCTCTTTCTGCAGCTCTCTTCTTTCTGCACCCCTCTTGCCTCTTTATGCACCTCTCTTGCCTCTTTCTACACCTCTCTTGCCTCTTTCTGCATATCTCTTGCCTCTTTCTGCATCAGTCTTGTCTCTTTCAACACCTCTCTTGCCTCTTTCTGTACCTCTCTTGCCTCTTTCTGCACCTCTCTTGCCTCTTTCTTCACCTCTCTTGCCTCTATCTGCACCTCTCTTGGCTTTCTACTCCACTCTTGCCTCTTTCTGCACCTCTCTTGCCTCTTTCTGCACTTCTCTTGCCTCTTTCTGCACCTGTCTTGCCTCTTTATGCACCTCACTCTCTTCTTTCTGCAGCTCTCTTGCTTCTTTCTGCACCTCTCTTGCTTCTTTCTGTGCTTCTCTTGCTTCTTTCTGCACCTTTCTTCCTTTTTCTGCATTTTTCTTGCCTCTTTCTGCATTTTTCTTGCCTCTTTCTGCACCTTTCTTCCTCTTTCTGGACCTCTCTTGCCTCTTTCTGCACCTCTCTTGTCTCTTTCTGCACCTCTCTTGCCTCTTTCTGCACCTCACTTGCCTCTTTCTGCGGCTTTCTTCCTCTTTCTGTACCTCACTCTCTTCTTTTTGCAACTCTTGCTTCTTTCTGTGCCTCTCTTGCTTCTTTCCGCACTTCTCTTGCTTCTTTCTGCACCTCTCTTGTCTCTTTCATCACTTCTCCTGCTTCTTTCTGCACCTTTCTTCCTCTTTTTGCACCTCTCTTGCTTTTTTCTGCACTTTTCTTGCCTTTTTCTGTATTTCTCTTGCTTCTTTCTGCACTTCTCTTGCTTCTTTCTGCGCCTTTCTTTCTCTTTCTGCACATGTCTTACCTATCTAGGTGTAGTTAGAAACTAGCATTTAAAAACCTTAGAAATTCACTGAAAAAACCACAGGTTTCAGGGATGTTATAGTTAGAAATTAGCATTTAAAAACCTTAGAAATTCACTGAAAAAATCACAGGTTTCAGGGACGTCATAGATAGAAATTAGCATTTAAAAAGCCGTAGAAATTCACTGAAAAAACCATAGGTTTCAGGGACGTTATAGTTAGAAATTAGCATTTAAAAAACCTTTGAAATTCACTGGAAAAAACCATAGGTTTCAGGGACGTTATAGTTAGAAATTAGCATTTAAAAAACCTTTGAAATTCACTGAAAAAACCATAGATTTCAGGGACGTTATAGTTAGAAATTATCATTTAAAAAACCTTTGAAATTCACTGAAAAAACCATAGGTTTCAGGGACGTTATAGTTAGAAATTAGCCTTAAAAAAACATAGAAATTCACTGAAAAAACCATAGGTTTCAGGGACGTTATAGTTAGTTGGACATTTCACTAGTACCAAACCAGAGAAATTCGCCCGTTATAGTTAGTTGAGCTAACTATAACTCGTGCCCCTGCAATGCACTGCTGATGATGTCACATATTACATCATTCATGACATGGTCAGTGACATCACTGATGACATCACTGATGACATCTCAAATGACATCACTGATGACATCATCCACGTTATAATCTGATGCACCTCCTCACACCCTAATATAACCTTTGATACACCCACTCTAAAATGCAGACTACCATTTTCGAAACCATAGACACACCAATACCAGTTACTAAATACCCAAACGCACCTTATGTTTAGGCCTTTCTTTCTGTCCCACTAACTCTTATTTATTATCCTGAGACCAGAGTTGATATCTTTAAATTTGTAAGGGAGGTTAAATTAAAAAAATGGCATACTCTGAGAGATGGAAATGAAAAAATTGACTCTGATGAAACGAACATGACTGAACAGAGTACCTTTGTTCGCATTAAAGACAGGGAAGCACTTCTGGCGATGCAAGATCTTTATCAAGAAGCAGGTCTAGACCCCATTGAGGAACAAACGAATTACAGAACTGACCAACCTGCAAATACCAGTTTCAAATTGAAATCAATTTTTCTGCCTATCATGCCACACGACAATATCGACGCGTTCCATGAGACAGTGACTAAAGAACTGATGGAATTTCGAAAACAAAAACACAAAAATACCCCCTCGAACTTTACGAAAGAGCAGTGGAAAATAATCAAATTCCTGTCCGATGATGAACATATCATTATCTGCCCTGCTGATAAGGGGAAACATTGTGCTATGGGACAGGTCCACATATATTGAAGAAGCACAAAGACAATTAGAAGACACCAGATTTTACATGAAAACTAATGTACAGGAATACAATGAAAGCATAGTCAATATCTGGAACATGCTCACAGAGTACAAAGACAAAGGTATCCTTTGTTGGGAAGAATACTGTTATTTGAAATGTGACCATCCCAAAACTCCTATCTTCTATCTATTACCAAAGGTCCACAAGAACCCCAATATACCACCGGGCAGACCCATCGTGTCCTCGATAGGATGTGTCTCAGAACATATTTCCAAATACATTGACCATTTCCTGCGAGAATATGTGGAAAAACTTCCCTCATACATAAAGGACACTAAAGACTTCCTGGGTAAGATCAACAACATCCCATGGGAAGAAGACTACCTTATGATCACGATGGATGTGAACTCTCTCTACTCTATTATTGATCACTCACTTGGGATACGATGCTGCCAATACTTTCTGGAGAACCGAAGACTTTGTTACTTGGAACATACTGAAATGTTATTGCAATTTATGAAATTTTGTCTCCTTAATAACATGTTCGTCTTCAATGGCATAATGTACAAAAAAGTCCTTGGCACAGCTATGGGCACTTGCTTTGCCCCCAGCTTTGCCAACCTATTCCTGAGGGTATGGGAGGAGGAGGTTTTAATAAAACTTAACCTCAAGGCTGACAACAATAAGGTGATTAAAAGGTACAGGTATATCGACGACCTGTTTGTGGTGTGGAAAGGGAGCAAAGATAGTGCAAAGAACATTATTACTGAACTCAATACCAACACTTTCAACCTCAATCTCACATACAACATGAGCAGGACACAGGTTGAATTTCTTGATTTAATAGTCGCGATACAAAACAACCACCTTAACACTAAACTCCATAGAAAAGCCACAGCAGGTAACAGTCTTCTCCATGCTTTCAGCAGCCACCCTGAGACACTCAAATGGAGCATTCCATTTGGTGAGCTGCTGAGGGCAAGGAAAAACTGCAGTACACAGGAAAATTTTCTTGCAGAACAAGAAAATATGATAACAAGGTTCAGAGAGAGAGGGTATCCAAACTGGGTGCTTAAAAAAGCAAAAGTGAGTAAAATCAAAAGAGAAGAAACACTGCTAGAGAAACCTATCAAGGAAGAAAAAACGACACCTAGAGTAACAACAGAGAGTCCAAAAAAATTTCCAAAATTCTTAACCAGAGTTGGAATGTCCTTTCTAGCGACCCTATCATAGGTCACACTATGCAAAAGAGACCCAGTATAACATACAGAAAAGGAAAAAATCTTAAGGACTTTCTGGTGAAAGAAGACATTACTAATACACGTCTGAACAAAAAGATTGACCTGCAGGGATTTTTCCCTGCGGTCACTGTAAAGCCTGCAGGAACAGCACGATGAGAAAATCTTATCACACACCAGCAGGGGAAAAAACGATCAAACAATTCTTGACATGTGGTACTATTTTCACCATTTACATCTTAGAGTGTCCTTGCAAAAAGAGATATGTAGGCAGCACTACACTAGCTACAAAGAAAAGAGTGTTGGAACATATGAGGGCCATTAGTAATAAGGACTTCCATTACCCAGTGGCCAGACACTTTGCCAAGTACCATCTCTCTAACAATTCCCTCCTCACTTTCTTCGCAATAGAACAGATAGAGCAAACACACAGGGGAGGAAATAGAGTCTTAGAGCTACGCAAGAAAGAATCCTGGCATATAATTGATCTGCAGACAAAGAGTACCGAGGGACTGAACCAGGACGAGGAAATAAGTATTCACTTACATGAATAAGTCCTGTACTTATTGTTGTTGTCATTCTGTTTTAATTGTATATTAGATTCCAGACAGTTTATAAGCCACTACTGTACTATTTAGGCTTCAGATTTGTAAAAGATCCTAACCCACATTATGAGAATTCTCATCAATGTAATTTTTTTCTTTTTTATCACAGGAGAAAAGGAAGGGGCCGACTGAGAGGAGCAGCTCCTATGCATCACCCCCTAACCTTTTCTTCAATCACCTTGGTGGAGGGCCAGACCAGACAGATAAGAGATTTGTTTCCATAATTTAACTATCTCTTTGTATACTGGGTCGAATATAGAATTCCTTTCTTTTATTTATTTTCATCACTTAATATATCATTTGAAAAACTAGTGTGGACTACTGGGTGTTGGTTGAGGTTGTGATTTCAATACTTAGGAGTTAGGATTACTGGAGCAGTAAATTGGAGAATAGGTCTCGATACACTTGCTCTTAACCTGACCGATGGGGCACTATGCCGAATGCTAACACAATACATGACACATCAGGCTATGTCATTTGGTGCCATTATTCGCCTGTCTCTAACATGACTACTGGGGCACTTTGCCAAAAGTAGACAATGACTTTTTAACTCTCTCATTCATGTCCAGGATGCATATTTTTGTCATGCTCGCTCGACTGTGTTCAGGCACTTTGCCGCAAACATTATAACCTTTACATCTCTCATTCTAGGCCAGGACGCATACTTATGTAGGTCCTGTATGCATAATTTGGCATACTCACTTGACTGTGTTCAGGCACTTTGCCACAAATACACTATAACCTTAAATCATACTTATGCATGTAGGCCTGACTGTATCCTAGTCATTTAACCATTGGTGCATGAGACTTTCTCGCTACTTACCTATGACACCCATATATGAACTTGAACACGGGTGTATACTACCAGATACACATTACAATATGGACACCACAGGAACGGAGCATGACACTTTGCCGAATATATGCCTGATACAAGTAAACAATGAGACCTACATGTTGCAATTGTGTATGCATTGACTTTATATACTATATGTTTTATAATTTGTGCATGTGGATGACGTAATTCCGCTGAGGGTACCTATGTATGAATTAATACATGAATGTACTACTGATTTGCAGGTTACAAATCGGATGCCAAGTACACTGAACAGGAAGTGGACCTAGTTGTACCTGGTTGTCCTCTCTTTGTTTCCATACTTCCTATGTATTGCAAGTCACGACCCACTGTTCAGTGTGTGACCAAGCTTGCTGTGCAAGCGAAACGCGTTACCTGGAATAAACCAACCTTCTGGTATTTGCTTAAACTCTGAGTGATCGCTTTATTGGAACTTTATTTGGAACATTGAGGTCCGGTTTGCTCCGCCGGCTTGAAGCGATCCTCTGCGTAGGGCGAGGGACGACGGAAGGAGCTCTACTGGTGGATATATATATATATATATTTATTTTTTCAAACCTAGTCTCTAGGGGATGATTAATTTCATTCATTACAGTTAATGCATACTGACCATGAATTGTTGTTTAAATTGTAATTTGAGGAAAGAATTTCTAGTATTACCCTTTTTGACTGCTAAACAGCTGCGTCTGTTTTTCACTACTTTTTGTTTATCACCAAATTTCACAACATTTCTTTCATGTCTATGAAAACCATGTAATGCACGTACCCTTTAAAAACAAACACAATGGAGGCGGTGGTCATGTGATCAAGACCACGGACGTGGTCGAAACGAGTCATCCTTACCTGCTGTATCGAAAATAAACTGCAACAGCTGACCGAGTGGACTCGTGTGATTTCTTTGCATGAAAATCGCTTTCCCGTGGAATACAACGGCGGCGACATCCGCCAGCGAAGCCCCGACTCGAAAGGAAGGGTACTCTATCTTCCGTCGATTGGATTTCCTAACCAGGAGTACCCGCCGGCTGCTGTGCGAGAATTGCGGCTCGAAAACCGGAGGCTTTACCGGCATCGAAGGATCCGAGATAACCAGCGCTGTATGGTTGAGCGGGAGCAGGCAAGTGGCTACGCGTTCCTGAGCAGTCTCCCTTCCCGAGTCACCGTTCTTCCAGGCCCTGGGAACTGACGAAGAGAAAGAAGCAGACACGAGGCAGACGTGAGGTGCATCGGCACTTCCGACTCCAGACTGCCTGAATTTCCCGTCAACACATTACGCCGCGAAACTTGCCCAGCCACAGTTCACGTAAGCCAGTGGCTCAAGACGTGCGGTCAGCTAAAGGAGCAGGGGTGCAAAGAGAGCACCATTAACATCAACATCGGATTGTTACCAAGGCAGATGAGTTCATGAGGGGGCGTGAAGAATCTGGAAAGGCTATATATAATAGAACCTTGTCAAACATGCAGACATCTGGGAATGTGAGAATTGAAAGAACCCAATCCACACTAAAACAAAAAGGCAACACGCTTGAAAATCTAAGACGTAAAGAGGCTAGCAGGTGGTGGGAAGCGACCTCGCTTCAAAATTACCTGGAGATAAATCGTATCCCCAGTGGTCTCCGCATCTTCATAACCCCAACACTATCAATACCCAAACAACAGGTATTACAAGACTGGGTAGATAATACCACTGCGTGTTCAAGAAGAATGCTGGAGATACTAATAGCCAACGCATGGGACGAACACAGGGCTATACAGGAACAGATACATGCCATTATGGAGGACCTCCGCAAAGAGACCGACCAGAAAGAAACCGAAAATATGGTCAAGGCGGTGGACGAGAAGATGAAAGTATTTGAAAAGGACATAATCGCCAGAAAACTGCGCAAGTTCCTGCGCGATGAAAGGGACTATGCAACTGGGCGCATTTTAACTTTTGCCCAAAAATATGACAAAATGAGGTCTGAAGTCACCAAAGATCGTACACTAAGCCTTCTGGAAACAACCAAGGAAGGCTCCACGACAGACCTCAGTTCCGATCTAGAATCAATAGACAGCAATGCCTCAACCAATACAGAGCAGCAGTCTTTTTCTCACGAACTACGCCACATGCAGAAGGCCAAAGAACAGTCCAACAGGGGAGGCCGAGAATAAAAACAAGAAAACGAAGGAAAAGCCACAAGCAGAACGTCAGGCGCAGGAAATCTAAGATCAACTGGTATGGGAACCAGAGGCCAGAAAACCAAGAACGCATAATGGAAGACACAACACCAAAGCTTACGGTAATGAATCTCACTGAGAAGGTTCTTACAAATGAAGAAATAAGTGTGCTTGAATTGGGTTTATCTTTCTGTCCTGATGTTGGTTTTGATTATGCACAAGCACGTGCTGATTTATAGGTTTGAAAGGAAGTTAAAACCGTGTAAAATACATGCTGCTAAAAAGATGCCACAGAGGTACCAATAAACCAATAGGGGCAGACAGAACAGGCTTAGCTATTGAAGACATTCCAGCCCTTCATACCCTAACAACCCTTGAGGATGTCAATAATGACCCACTTGATCCGTTTAATCCCTCACATACTGCTGAAATAATGAATGAAATGAATGAATGAATGAATGAATGAAATTGGATTTCTATAGCGCGTTGCTACCCTGAGGCCTCGTAGCGCTTAAGACCAGACAGACAGACACGTGATTAGAGTGTAGTGCTGAAAAGATAAGTTTTAAGAAGTTTGCGAAAAATCTGTAGGTTAGATTCCATACGAAGAGTAGAGGGAAGGGAATTCCATAGATTGGTAGCATTCAAAGAAAAGGAACGACCGCCCCATCTAGATCTACGTACTTTCCTTGTAGTAGCCATGAAAGCGGAGCTGGAACGAAGACTCCTTGATGGTTGGTAGGGAGTAACCAGAGGGTGAATAATGGCAGGGCCAGTTTTCCAGAAAGCTCTATGGGCCAGGCACATAGCCTTAAATTGTATTCCGGACCTGACTGGAAGCCAATGAAGTGTTCTAATTGCAGGTTTTGCCGTTTGTCTCCGAGGAACTTGGAGGAGTAGACGAGCCGCACAATTCTGGATCACTTGTAGTTTCTGTGTGGTGGCCTGAGGGGCGCCCAAATACAAGGCATTCCCATAATCCAAGCGGGATAAAATGAGGGCTTGCACCATGATCCTTCGTGCCTGGAAGGGGAGTAAATGGAGAATTTTCCTTAACATCCTCATCAGGCCAAAACATGTAGCTGAGAGCTTAGCGGCTTGATGATTGAAGCTTAAAGAGCTATCAAGCCACATGCCTAGGCTCTTAATCTAGTGCTTTGGGGCAGGCATAGTGCCAAGACACTTAGGCCATAAAAATGCCGAGGAAGGTGATGGAGCTCTGCCCAGGAACATCAGTTCAGTCTTGTCCCCATTCAGCTTAAGGTGAGACAGTTCCATCCATTCGGCTATTGCCTCTAGGCAGTTGCTCAGAGCGCATGATGAACCCTCCGGGTGGTTTAATGCAACAACCAGTTGGGTATCATCAGCGTAGGTGATAATTTTTATGCCGAATGGATGTACTATCTCTGCCAGATTCGCAATATATATGTTAAAAAGCGTGGGGCTCAGGGAGGAACCCTGGGGAACCCCACAACTGAGAGGCCAACGGTTGGATGTAAAAGTACTCTCAAAGACCTGAAAGACTCGGTCCTTTAAAAAGGACCGAATCCATGTTAGAGCCTGGTGAGTTACTCCAAGATTTTTTAGTCGCTCCAGCAGGATGTTATGATCTACAGTGTCAAAAGCGGCACTGAGGTCTAATAAGATAATTCCTGCTGAGCCTCCCTGATCCAGAAGTCTCCTTGCTTCCTCTGTCACTGCCAGCAAGGCCGTCTCTGTCCCACGCCTGGGACGAAATCCTGTCTGGGAGTCGTGAAGCAAGTTGTTAGACTCCAGATAATGAGTTAATGTAGAGTTAATATGTCTCTCAATTAGTTTGCTCAGCCAGGGATGGAGAGAGATAGGTCGGTAGTTGGCCATGTTGGAGTTATCTAGATTTGTTTTTTTTAAAAGGGCTCTAACCTGAGCGCATTTCCAATCTGGGGGAAACGTGCTCGAAGTAATAGAGACATTTAGGGTGTTCAGAATTACTGGGCGGACGACATTGACAACTAAGGTAAGATACCGCGGAGGGGCAGGATCTAAGGGAGAGCCCGGGGTCACCGTGGAGATAAGTGATTCCAAAGTGACCTCGTCTATCAGGGGAACTCCACTAAAGAACACTGTAATTCAGGGAGGGTGCTTTTAGTGCTGGACACTATTGACTCACTTTGGTGGAAAGGAAAGGATTGGCATATTAAATAAATTTTTGAGTGAAAGTATTCTGCTAAGTTGTTACAGCGAGCTAGAGCATCCTCTGTGTTATGGGATTGT
The DNA here is from genome assembly GCA_963921515.1 of Calotriton arnoldi. Classification (NCBI taxonomy): domain Eukaryota; kingdom Metazoa; phylum Chordata; class Amphibia; order Caudata; family Salamandridae; genus Calotriton; species Calotriton arnoldi. The sequence goes on from CAWUFW010000401.1 coordinate 3,423,224, forward strand.
TGCGGTATAATATTAAGAGATTTAGCAATACGAAAGATCTCTTTGGGAGAATTAGCCGCTGCATTAATCCTCTCCTCATAGAATGAAGATTGGGCAGTTTTAATTTCTGCCTTATAGCTTCTGATTGCCTCTCTATAGATATTTTTCCTCTCTTCTGCTAGATTCTGTCTCCATCTCCTTTCCAATTTTCTGCAGATTTGTTTGAGTTCCCTTAATTTAGGGAAAAACCATGGTGCCGCTTTACTTTTTGGTCTCTTTTGGGAGGGTTTTAATGGAAGTAAGGTGTCCAGCGAGTTTTGGATCCACTGATTAAAGTTGTTATTAGCCCTCTCCGGATCAGAATCAGGAAGGGGAGCAGTGGCATCTAGGGTTAAAGACCAATGATTGACGGAAAGATTTGACCATTTCCTTTCCTGCAGCAGAGTTACACTCTGGGAGGGAGGAGGCACTACAGTCTTCCAGACCAGAGGACCTTTTGGGGATTGATGTAACTGAAAATACCGCTACAGATTTTAAAGCTAAATCTAAACATGTCCCCATTACGGTTAAAGACAACCTTGATATTTTCAGCGACCTGGTAGCCCAAGATTTTCTGGAACTTCTCAAAAAAGCCCCAGAAGTAGCAATATGAGTAAAATCCAATGGGAGGCGGTTTCTAAACTACAAAAAGACAGGGAGCTCATCATTAAACCCTCCGACAAGGGAGGCAATGTGGTTCTCATGACCAGGACCATGTATACCAAGGAAGCATACCGCCAACTTGGTGACCCTACATGTTATGGCAAAGTTGACAAAAATATCTTACTGACCTGAAAACTATGTACCTGGCAAACTCCAAAGCTGGCAGGAGAAAGGTTTACTTTCATGGGATGAGACACGCTTTCTCAGAAATGACACACCCACCACACCTACCCTGTACCTCCTCCCTAAGGTCCATAAAAACCGTAGCGACCCACCAGGTAGACCCATCATGTCTTCAAAGAACAGTCTGTTAGAAAATACCAGCAGATATGTTGACCACTTTCTCTTCCCTTATGTGAAAAATCTTTCATCCTATCTCAGGGATACCACGCATTTCTTACAAAAGATCAGGAATGTTAACATGGGGAAAGATCACTGGTTGGTATACCTTGATGTGGAAGCTTTATATACAAGCATTAGACACGATGATGGCATCAAGGCATGTCAGTTCTTTTTAAAGCAACGCAAAGCAGAATTCCTAGAACACACCATCATGCTCCTGGACATGATTACGATATGCTTGAAAGAGAATGTCTTCGTCTTTGAAAAGGAACACTACAAACAGCTTCAGGGAACTTCTATGGGCACCTGCTTCGCCCCCAGCTATGCCAATCTCATGGTAGGCTGGTGGGAGAAGCAGGTGCTGTGGAATGACCAGACAGAACATTGGATATTTAATGTATCTACATGGCTCAGGTATATAGATGACATTTTCTTTGTGTGGAGGGGGTCTGAAATTGAATTGAACCAGTTCATAGACAGCCTGAACGACAACAACGTGAATCTTAGATTTACCAGACACTATAGTCAGGAATCCATTGACTTTCTGGACCTGAAACTCAAGGTAGATAAGGGGAAAATCAGTACCAATCTATTCAGAAAGGAAACAGCAGGCAATTCTATCCTCCATGCCGCTAGCTCCCACCCTTCCAGCTTTAGGTGGGGATTCCCATATAGTGAATTCCTTAGAGCCAAACGCAATTGCAGTACCCCCACTACATATGAAAACACAAAACAGGAAATGAAGTCAAGATTCAGAGAGAGAGAGGATATTCTAGGAAAGCCATTTCCCAAGCAGAGAAGCGAGTAGAAAACAAGTCCAGAGAAGAAATTCTAGGCAAAACACCAGTGAAGAGGCCCCAAAAGACTGACAATAAAAATCAAGTGAGGTTTATCACCAAATACTGCAACCAATCCAAACGGATACGCAACATTCTGAAAAACAGATGGGATATCCTCAGGAGGGATCCTATTCTTAGAAATGAAATAAGTCCAACTCCATCAGTTACATACAAGAGAAGCCCATCCCTGCGGGATATGCTAACACATAGCCATCTCCAACCTATAGAAAATAGCTGGCTCAAACAAGCTAAAGGTTTCCACAAATATGGAAAATGCAAAGCCTGCAAAAATAGCAGCAATATATCAGAGGTTACCCTACACAGAACCAAGACGCTTTGGAAAATCCCTAAATTCATCACATGTGGAACTGACTTTGTCGTATACGCTATTGTATGCCCCTGCAATCTTTGGTACATTGGGTCAACTACGTTTCCCATCAAAAAACATATCTTAGAACATTGGCGGGCGATCACTAATCTTGGCCACAGCTATAGCACGGTGAGGCATTTCGACAGGGAGCATAATTCGGACTGGACCAAAGCTAGATACTTTGGACTTGACACTATCACACCTATCCCAAGGGGGGGTAATCGTACTGCAGCACTCCGAAGACTTGAGTCACGTCTAATCCTACTAGCAGGTGCTAAGTACCCAGATGGTCTGAATCAAGATGAGGAACTTTATTCCCACTTGTAATAAAATGACAATACTGTATCCTAGCCGTAACGGAATGTTCACGCCCCAACCCCTACCCCTCTTTCTTTTCTAGTTACACTCACTCACTTTTGTTTTCATGCATATGTTTATCTTGATTCTGACGCATTATTTATTATTATAAAAACACATGAAATTATTTAACCTCTACATGACTTGCCTTTACTTTGTAGATAAGTTGTATTATTAATATTATCGGATCAATATTAACTGTGATGCTAATCCCTGGTAGTTTTGTAAATTTTACAGAAATTATGCTATGAGTCACCTTGAGCTGCATGTGGAAAAACAATTATTAAAAGCACCGGAGTATGACGGACGTCTGATCCAGCTCTTAGTCACTGTTGGGGGTTCTACATCCCTCTCACCACGAATGATCGAGGTTGAGTATAGGCACGAGGAATTTCCTCTAGTCACGACATGAATTAGCAACAAGGGCACTTGTCCCTCCACTTCTTCAACTGAACCGATTTACAGCTATGGCACTAGTCCTTTATTTTTTCAAACCTAGTCTCTAGGGGATACCTAATTTCATTCATTACAGTTAATGCATACTGACCATGAATTGTTGTTTAAATTGTAATTTGAGGAAAGAATTTCCAGTATTACCCTTTTTGACTGCTAAACAGCTGCGTCTGTTTTTCACTACTTTTTGTTTATCACCAAATTTCACAACATTTCTTTCATGTCTATGAAAACCATGTAATGCACGTACCCTTTGAAAAACAAACACAATGGAGGCGGTGGTCATGTGACCAAGACCACGGATTTGGTCGAAACGCGTCGTCCTTACCTGCTGTACCGAAAATAAACTGCAACAGCTGACCGAGTGGGCTTGTATGATTTCTTTGCATGAAAATCGCTTTCCCGTGGAATATATACAACATGTAATATATATATATATATATATATATATATATATATATATATATATATATATATATATATATATAAATATTTATTATCTACTGGCGGTCGCCAGTAGATAGTTATAGTTAGGACCTATTTTCCATAGGAAATCCGCAACATTCTATTTGAAATAACTCTTGCATCGGTTGACGAATCTTCGCGAAATTTTCAAACTTTATGGCCCGCTCCGGTCCGCTCCAACCCTGAAAGTTTCGGGGTGATTCGTCAAGCGGGGCCGAGAAAAAGGGGGTCCCAAAACGTGTTTTCCCCATTCATTTTCCCATAGGAAATTTTAGCCACGGCTACAGCCCGAACTGCTGAACGGAATTACACAAAATTTGGCAAAGAGGTAGTTCTTGGTTCAGAAAGAACCCTTTTTGTTAAATGGTGTAAATCCGTTCAGTAGTTGCTGAGAAAATCAAAAGTAAAAACACATATATATCTGGGCGGAGCCTAACCACACATGTCATCGTGAGATCTGATTGGCTGTCAGCACTTCATCCTGGAATTGCTGGCAGCCATCTTGGGACCAATATAAATGATAGTACCCCATTGAAATGCTTGTAGTGAATCGAAGCTTTTGAGGGTTACCAAAAGGAGAACTATAAAGGGTGATAACAGACTTTAGTTACATTAGAATTCATTTGTTGATGGTACCATACTAATTTCAGGAATTGTGTTGTGTTCTAAGGTGATTTTACCCTGTGAAAAACCTTCTGCTGGGATATCATGAATCATGTTTGAGAGAAAACTATTTTCACATGCTTGTCCCATACAGTTTTGGAAGGTGCTCCAGAAGCTAAAATGAGAGCATATTTTCTGTAAATTCACATTATCTTTCTCAGTCATGTGAGAATGAAGTCTGACATTCTCAGTAAAACATGTACATCCAACAATGGCAGAGACTGTCAGTTGATTCCTTTGTGTTCTACTGCAGCTTCCCAGAGTGTTCTAAAGAACAACTAGAGCGCTAACAGTCTTACTTATGACAAAATTATGGCACACCTGAAGCCATCTTGATTGGAATAAACTGGTAACACTTAAAACATTTAATTTAAAAAGCAACAAAATGAGGGGGTTCATTTTGCCATAGAAATTATGGTTAGTGCTGCAGAAAGAAAAATTAGGGCATGTTTTAAGTGAGATCTCAAATCCTCTTCTATTTCATTAGAAAATTCTGACATGCAGACTGAAACAATCACTTTCAATACCAGCAGTAGACTTCCAGTTAACTCCCTGGTGAGCAGTAGCTTTACTACAGTGATCTAATGAGCAACTACAGTGCTAACATTCTGAATTTATGGCAAATGTGTGACACATCTGAATGCCTTCTTGATGGAATCAAAGTAAAAAACTGAAAGCATTTCCTACTGAGGAGACTGCAGTAAATGAGGAAATTAGGAAATTTGATAACAAATAAGTCTCCCAAGATGGCCACAGAGAAAAAAAGAGCCCAAATGTAGCACAAATATCACCCAGATGTAGCCCACATATAGCCCAATGACAGAAGTGTGCAAAACACTTTTTATTTTTTGTTTTTTTGCAGTTTTATATAGTGCAGACTGGTCAGGTATTGGAGCGTTGCTCTTACTTGGACCCCTTATTGCGTATTTTGCACGAAGTACATGAGATTGATCTTGCGAAACATTGAACTTTACTATTCTGTTAACCTGAAGTTGCTCTGAACCGGGCTTTGTAACACCCGTTTTTACCTACTGGTTTTAATTAATTCTCACTGTATTGTATTAAAAAGAGGATTTACTGTTTTTATGTACACTTTTATGATCTATGTTTCTAAATCAGATCGAATAAAGTTTAATGAATTTAATTGAAGTCTCCCAAGATGGCCACCAGAGAAAAAGGAGCCCAAATGTAGCACAAATATCACCCAGATGTAGCCCACGTATAGCCCAATGACAGAAGTGTGGAAAACACTTTTTATCCTTTGTTTTTTTGCAGTTTTATATAATGCAGGCTGGTCAGATATTGGAGTGCTTTACATGAGCATTGGTTACATCATACAAGGACAACCTCATTTTGGTTGTAGGCATGGGGAGATTACGTGATTTGACCAGAATCACAGAATGTCGAGCTGAAGCAGAAACTCCAACTTGGTTCCCCAGTTGCAAAGTCTGCAGCTCTGGAAGTAACACCACATTCTCTCCCCTAAGCGTAACAACTGGATACAAAAACATAAAGATAACAAATAATGTAAAAGTGCTTTATCGCTATTTGAGAACTCAGAAAATATGTCCTCATTTTAGTTTTTAGAGCACTAGCCATAATTTCTATGCAAACAAGACCCTCTCATTTCTATAATTTCTAAAGGAAATGCTTTAGGTATTACAGTTTTGATTACATCACGATGACGTCAGGCGTGCCACACTTTTGTAATAAATATAGAATGTTAGCAATCTAGTTGTCTCTTGTCTCTTTCTGCACGTCTCTTGCCTCTTTCTGCACCTCTCTTGCCTCTTTCTGCACCTCACTCTCTTCTTTCTGCACCTCTCTTGCCTCTTTCTGCACCTCTCTGCCCTCATTCTGCAGCTCACTCTCTTCTATCTGTACCTCTCTTGTCTCTTTTGCACCTCTCTTGCCTTTTTCTGCACCTCTCTTGCCTCTTTCTGCACATCTCTTCTCTCTTTCTGCACCACTCTTGCCTCTTTCTACACCTCTCTTGCATCTTTCTGTACCTCTCTTGCCTCTTTCTGCACCTCTCTTCTTTCTGCACCTCTCTTGCCTCTTTCTGCACCTCTGTTGCCTCTTTATGCACCTCTCTTGCCTCTGTCTGCACTTCTCTTGCTTATTTCTGCAGCTCACTCTTTTCTTTCTGTACCTCTCTTGCCTCTTTCTGCACCTCTCATGCCTCTTTCTGCACTTCTCTTGGTTCTTTCTGCAGCTCACTCTCTTCTTTCTGTACCTCTCTTGCTTCTTTCTGTACCTCTCTTGCCTCTTTCTGCACCTCTCTTGCCTCTTTCTGAACATTTCTTCCTCTTTCTGCACCTCTCTTGATGCACCTCTCTTGACTCTTTTTGCTCTTCTCTTGCCTCTTTCTGCAGCTCACTTGCTTCTTTCTGCACCTTTCTTCCTCTTTCTGTACCTCTCTTGACTCTTTCTATACCTCTTACCTCGTTCTGCACCTCTCTTGCCTCTTTCTGCACCTCTCTTGCCTCTTTCTGCAGCTCACTCTTCTTTCTGCACCTCTCTTGCCTCTTTCTACACCTCTTTCCTCTTTCTGCAGCTCTCTTCTTTCTGCACCCCTCTTGCCTCTTTATGCACCTCTCTTGCCTCTTTCTACACCTCTCTTGCCTCTTTCTGCATATCTCTTGCCTCTTTCTGCATCAGTCTTGTCTCTTTCAACACCTCTCTTGCCTCTTTCTGTACCTCTCTTGCCTCTTTCTGCACCTCTCTTGCCTCTTTCTTCACCTCTCTTGCCTCTATCTGCACCTCTCTTGGCTTTCTACTCCACTCTTGCCTCTTTCTGCACCTCTCTTGCCTCTTTCTGCACTTCTCTTGCCTCTTTCTGCACCTGTCTTGCCTCTTTATGCACCTCACTCTCTTCTTTCTGCAGCTCTCTTGCTTCTTTCTGCACCTCTCTTGCTTCTTTCTGTGCTTCTCTTGCTTCTTTCTGCACCTTTCTTCCTTTTTCTGCATTTTTCTTGCCTCTTTCTGCACCTTTCTTCCTCTTTCTGGACCTCTCTTGCCTCTTTCTGCACCTCTCTTGCCTCTTTCTGCACCTCTCTTGTCTCTTTCTGCACCTCTCTTGCCTCTTTCTGCACCTCACTTGCCTCTTTCTGCGGCTTTCTTCCTCTTTCTGTACCTCACTCTCTTCTTTTTGCAACTCTTGCTTCTTTCTGTGCCTCTCTTGCTTCTTTCCGCACTTCTCTTGCTTCTTTCTGCACCTCTCTTGTCTCTTTCATCACTTCTCCTGCTTCTTTCTGCACCTTTCTTCCTCTTTTTGCACCTCTCTTGCTTTTTTCTGCACTTTTCTTGCCTTTTTCTGTACTTCTCTTGCTTCTTTCTGCACTTCTCTTGCTTCTTTCTGCGCCTTTCTTTCTCTTTCTGCACATGTCTTACCTATCTAGGTGTAGTTAGAAACTAGCATTTAAAAACCTTAGAAATTTACTGAAAAAACCACAGGTTTCAGGGATGTTATAGTTAGAAATTAGCATTTAAAAAACCTTAGAAATTCACTGAAAAAATCACAGGTTTCAGGGACGTCATAGATAGAAATTAGCATTTAAAAAGCCGTAGAAATTCACTGAAAAAACCATAGGTTTCAGGGACGTTATAGTTAGAAATTAGCATTTAAAAAACCTTTGAAATTCACTGGAAAAAACCATAGGTTTCAGGGACGTTATAGTTAGAAATTAGCATTTAAAAAACCTTTGAAATTCACTGAAAAAACCATAGATTTCAGGGACGTTATAGTTAGAAATTATCATTTAAAAAACCGTAGAAATTCACTGAAAAAACCATAGGTTTCAGGGACGTTATAGTTAGAAATTAGCCTTAAAAAAACATAGAAATTCACTGAAAAAACCATAGGTTTCAGGGACGTTATAGTTAGTTGGACATTTCACTAGTACCAAACCAGAGAAATTCGCCCGTTATAGTTAGTTGAGCTAACTATAACTCGTGCCCCTGCAATGCACTGCTGATGATGTCACATATTACATCATTCATGACATGGTCAGTGACATCACTGATGACATCACTGATGACATCTCAAATGACATCACTGATGACATCATCCACGTTATAATCTGATGCACCTCCTCACACCCTAATATAACCTTTGATACACCCACTCTAAAATGCAGACTACCATTTTCGAAACCATAGACACACCAATACCAGTTACTAAATACCCAAACGCACCTTATGTTTAGGCCTTTCTTTCTGTCCCACTAACTCTTATTTATTATCCTGAGACCAGAGTTGATATCTTTAAATTTGTAAGGGAGGTTAAATAAAAAAATGGCATACTCTGAGAGATGGAAATGAAAAAATTGACTCTGATGAAACGAACATGACTGAACAGAGTACCTTTGTTCGCATTAAAGACAGGGAAGCACTTCTGGCGATGCAAGATCTTTATCAAGAAGCAGGTCTAGACCCCATTGAGGAACAAACGAATTACAGAACTGACCAACCTGCAAATACCAGTTTCAAATTGAAATCAATTTTTCTGCCTATCATGCCACACGACAATATCGACGCGTTCCATGAGACAGTGACTAAAGAACTGATGGAATTTCGAAAACAAAAACACAAAAATACCCCCTCGAACTTTACGAAAGAGCAGTGGAAAATAATCAAATTCCTGTCCGATGATGAACATATCATTATCTGCCCTGCTGATAAGGGGGGAAACATTGTGCTATGGGACAGGTCCACATATATTGAAGAAGCACAAAGACAATTAGAAGACACCAGATTTTACATGAAAACTAATGTACAGGAATACAATGAAAGCATAGTCAATATCTGGAACATGCTCACAGAGTACAAAGACAAAGGTATCCTTTGTTGGGAAGAATACTGTTATTTGAAATGTGACCATCCCAAAACTCCTATCTTCTATCTATTACCAAAGGTCCACAAGAACCCCAATATACCACCGGGCAGACCCATCGTGTCCTCGATAGGATGTGTCTCAGAACATATTTCCAAATACATTGACCATTTCCTGCGAGAATATTTGGAAAAACTTCCCTCATACATAAAGGACACTAAAGACTTCCTGGGTAAGATCAACAACATCCCATGGGAAGAAGACTACCTTATGATCACGATGGATGTGAACTCTCTCTACTCTATTATTGATCACTCACTTGGGATACGATGCTGCCAATACTTTCTGGAGAACCGAAGACTTTGTTACTTGGAACATACTGAAATGTTATTGCAATTTATGAAATTTTGTCTCCTTAATAACATGTTCGTCTTCAATGGCATAATGTACAAAAAGTCCTTGGCACAGCTATGGGCACTTGCTTTGCCCCCAGCTTTGCCAACCTATTCCTGAGGGTATGGGAGGAGGAGGTTTTAATAAAACTTAACCTCAAGGCTGACAACAATAAGGTGATTAAAAGGTACAGGTATATCGACGACCTGTTTGTGGTGTGGAAGGGGAGCAAAGATAGTGCAAAGAACATTATTACTGAACTCAATACCAACACTTTCAACCTCAATCTCACATACAACATGAGCAGGACACAGATTGAATTTCTTGATTTAATAGTCGCGATACAAAACAACCAACTTAACACTAAACTCCATAGAAAAGCCACATCAGGTAACAGTCTTCTCCATGCTTTCAGCAGCCACCCTGAGACACTCAAATGGAGCATTCCATTTGGTGAGCTGCTGAGGGCAAGGAAAAACTGCAGTACACAGGAAAATTTTCTTGCAGAACAAGAAAATATGATAACAAGGTTCAGAGAGAGAGGCTACCTGAACTGGGTGCTCAAAAAAGCAAAAGAAAAAGTTAGTAAAATCAAAAGAGACGAAACACTGCTAGAGAAACCTATCAATGAAGAAAACACTACACCTAGAGTAATTCTTATGTACAACAGAGAGTCCCAAAAAATTTCCAAAATTCTTAACCAGAGTTGGAATGTCCTTTCTAGCGACCCTATCATAGGTCACACTATGCAAAAGAGACCCAGTATAACATACAGAAAAGGAAAAAATCTTAAGGACTTTCTGGTGAAAGAAGACATTACTAATACACGTCTGAACAAAAAGATTGACCTGCAGGGATTTTTCCCTGCGGTCACTGTAAAGCCTGCAGGAACAGCACGATGAGAAAATCTTATCACACACCAGCAGGGGAAAAAACGATCAAACAATTCTTGACATGTGGTACTATTTTCACCATTTACATCTTAGAGTGTCCTTGCAAAAAGAGATATGTAGGCAGCACTACACTAGCTACAAAGAAAAGAGTGTTGGAACATATGAGGGCCATTAGTAATAAGGACTTCCATTACCCAGTGGCCAGACACTTTGCCAAGTACCATCTCTCTAACAATTCCCTCCTCACTTTCTTCGCAATAGAACAGATAGAGCAAACACACAGGGGAGGAAATAGAGTCTTAGAGCTACGCAAGAAAGAATCCTGGCATATAATTGATCTGCAGACAAAGAGTACCGAGGGACTGAACCAGGACGAGGAAATAAGTATTCACTTACATGAATAAGTCCTGTACTTATTGTTGTTGTCATTCTGTTTTAATTGTATATTAGATTCCAGACAGTTTATAAGCCACTACTGTACTATTTAGGCTTCAGATTTGTAAAAGATCCTAACCCACATTATGAGAATTCTCATCAATGTAATTTTTTTCTTTTTTATCACAGGAGAAAAGGAAGGGGCCGACTGAGAGGAGCAGCTCCTATGCATCACCCCCTAACCTTTTCTTCAATCACCTTGGTGGAGGGCCAGACCAGACAGATAAGAGATTTGTTTCCATAATTTAACTATCTCTTTGTATACTGGGTCGAATATAGAATTCCTTTCTTTTATTTATTTTCATCACTTAATATATCATTTGAAAAACTAGTGTGGACTACTGGGTGTTGGTTGAGGTTGTGATTTCAATACTTAGGAGTTAGGATTACTGGAGCAGTAAATTGGAGAATAGGTCTCGATACACTTGCTCTTAACCTGACCGATGGGGCACTATGCCGAATGCTAACACAATACATGACACATCAGGCTATGTCATTTGGTGCCATTATTCGCCTGTCTCTAACATGACTACTGGGGCACTTTGCCAAAAGTAGACAATGACTTTTTAACTCTCTCATTCATGTCCAGGATGCATATTTTTGTCATGCTCGCTCGACTGTGTTCAGGCACTTTGCCGCAAACATTATAACCTTTACATCTCTCATTCTAGGCCAGGACGCATACTTATGTAGGTCCTGTATGCATAATTTGGCATACTCACTTGACTGTGTTCAGGCACTTTGCCACAAATACACTATAACCTTAAATCATACTTATGCATGTAGGCCTGACTGTATCCTAGTCATTTAACCATTGGTGCATGAGACTTTCTCGCTACTTACCTATGACACCCATATATGAACTTGAACACGGGTGTATACTACCAGATACACATTACAATATGGACACCACAGGAACGGAGCATGACACTTTGCCGAATATATGCCTGATACAAGTAAACAATGAGACCTACATGTTGCAATTGTGTATGCATTGACTTTATATACTATATGTTTTATAATTTGTGCATGTGGATGACGTAATTCCGCTGAGGGTACCTATGTATGAATTAATACATGAATGTACTACTGATTTGCAGGTTACAAATCGGATGCCAAGTACACTGAACAGGAAGTGGACCTAGTTGTACCTGGTTGTCCTCTCTTTGTTTCCATACTTCCTATGTATTGCAAGTCACGACCCACTGTTCAGTGTGTGACCAAGCTTGCTGTGCAAGCGAAACGCGTTACCTGGAATAAACCAACCTTCTGGTATTTGCTTAAACTCTGAGTGATCGCTTTATTGGAACTTTATTTGGAACATTGAGGTCCGGTTTGCTCCGCCGGCTTGAAGCGATCCTCTGCGTAGGGCGAGGGACGACGGAAGGAGCTCTACTGGTGGATATATATATATATATATTTATTTTTTCAAACCTAGTCTCTAGGGGATGATTAATTTCATTCATTACAGTTAATGCATACTGACCATGAATTGTTGTTTAAATTGTAATTTGAGGAAAGAATTTCTAGTATTACCCTTTTTGACTGCTAAACAGCTGCGTCTGTTTTTCACTACTTTTTGTTTATCACCAAATTTCACAACATTTCTTTCATGTCTATGAAAACCATGTAATGCACGTACCCTTTAAAAACAAACACAATGGAGGCGGTGGTCATGTGATCAAGACCACGGATGTGGTCGAAACGCGTCATCCTTACCTGCTGTATCGAAAATAAACTGCAACAGCTGACCGAGTGGACTCGTGTGATTTCTTTGCATGAAAATCGCTTTCCCGTGGAATACAACGGCGGCGGCATCCGCCAGCGAAGCCCCGACTCGAAAGGAAGGGTACTCTATCTTCCGTCGATTGGATTTCCTAACCAGGAGTACCCGCCGGCTGCTGTGCGAGAATTGCGGCTCGAAAACCGGAGGCTTTACCGGCATCGAAGGATCCGAGATAACCAGCGCTGTATGGTTGAGCGGGAGCAGGCAAGTGGCTACGCGTTCCTGAGCAGTCTCCCTTCCCGAGTCACCGTTCTTCCAGGCCCTGGGAACTGACGAAGAGAAAGAAGCAGACACGAGGCAGACGTGAGGTGCATCGGCACTTCCGACTCCAGACTGCCTGAATTTCCCGTCAACACATTACGCCACGAAACTTGCCCAGCCACAGTTCACGTAAGCCAGTGGCTCAAGACGTGCGGTCAGCTAAAGGAGCAGGGGTGCAAAGAGAGCACCATTAACATCAACATCGGATTGTTACCAAGGCAGATGAGTTCATGAGGGGGCGTGAAGAATCTGGAAAGGCTATATATAATAGAACCTTGTCAAACATGCAGACATCTGGGAATGTGAGAATTGAAAGAACCCAATCCACACTAAAACAAAAAGGCAACACGCTTGAAAATCTAAGACGTAAAGAGGCTAGCAGGTGGTGGGAAGCGACCTCGCTTCAAAATTACCTGGAGATAAATCGTATCCCCAGTGGTCTCCGCATCTTCATAACCCCAACACTATCAATACCCAAACAACAGGTATTACAAGACTGGGTAGATAATACCACTGCGTGTTCAAGAAGAATGCTGGAGATACTAATAGCCAACGCATGGGACGAACACAGGGCTATACAGGAACAGATACATGCCATTATGGAGGACCTCCGCAAAGAGACCGACCAGAAAGAAACCGAAAATATGGTCAAGGCGGTGGACGAGAAGATGAAAGTATTTGAAAAGGACATAATCGCCAGAAAACTGCGCAAGTTCCTGCGCGATGAAAGGGACTATGCAACTGGGCGCATTTTAACTTTTGCCCAAAAATATGACAAAATGAGGTCTGAAGTCACCAAAGATCGTACACTAAGCCTTCTGGAAACAACCAAGGAAGGCTCCACGACAGACCTCAGTTCCGATCTAGAATCAATAGACAGCAATGCCTCAACCAATACAGAGCAGCAGTCTTTTTCTCACGAACTACGCCACATGCAGAAGGCCAAAGAACAGTCCAACAGGGGGAGGCCGAGAATAAAAAAACAAGAAAACGAAGGAAAAGCCACAAGCAGAACGTCAGGCGCAGGAAATCTAAGATCAACTGGTATGGGAACCAGAGGCCAGAAAACCAAGAACGCATAATGGAAGACACAACACCAAAGCTTACGGTAATGAATCTCACTGAGAAGGTTCTTACAAATGAAGAAATAAGTGTGCTTGAATTGGGTTTATCTTTCTGTCCTGATGTTGGTTTTGATTATGCACAAGCACGTGCTGATTTATAGGTTTGAAAGGAAGTTAAAACCGTGTAAAATACATGCTGCTAAAAAAGATGCCACAGAGGTACCAATAAACCAATAGGGGCAGACAGAACAGGCTTAGCTATTGAAGACATTCCAGCCCTTCATACCCTAACAACCCTTGAGGATGTCAATAATGACCCACTTGATCCGTTTAATCCCTCACATACTGCTGAAATAATGAATGAAATGAATGAATGAATGAAATTGGATTTCTATAGCGCGTTGCTACCCTGAGGCCTCGTAGCGCTTAAGACCAGACAGACAGACACGTGATTAGAGTGTAGTGCTGAAAAGATAAGTTTTAAGAAGTTTGCGAAAAATCTGTAGGTTAGATTCCATACGAAGAGTAGAGGGAAGGGAATTCCATAGATTGGTAGCATTCAAAGAAAAGGAACGACCGCCCCATCTAGATCTACGTACTTTCCTTGTAGTAGCCATGAAAGCGGAGCTGGAACGAAGACTCCTTGATGGTTGGTAGGGAGTAACCAGAGGGTGAATAATGGCAGGGCCAGTTTTCCAGAAAGCTCTATGGGCCAGGCACATAGCCTTAAATTGTATTCGGGACCTGACTGGAAGCCAATGAAGTGTTCTAATTGCGGGTTTTGCCGTTTGTCTCCGAGGAACTTGGAGGAGTAGACGAGCCGCACAATTCTGGATCACTTGTAGTTTCTGTGTGGTGGCCTGAGGGGCGCCCAAATACAAGGCATTCCCATAATCCAAGCGGGATAAAATGAGGGCTTGCACCATGATCCTTCGTGCCTGGAAGGGGAGTAAATGGAGAATTTTCCTTAACATCCTCATCAGGCCAAAACATGTAGCTGAGAGCTTAGCGGCTTGATGATTGAAGCTTAAAGAGCTATCAAGCCACATGCCTAGGCTCTTAATCTAGTGCTTTGGGGCAGGCATAGTGCCAAGACACTTAGGCCATAAAAATGCCGAGGAAGGTGATGGAGCTCTGCCCAGGAACATCAGTTCAGTCTTGTCCCCATTCAGCTTAAGGTGAGACAGTTCCATCCATTCGGCTATTGCCTCTAGGCAGTTGCTCAGAGCGCATGATGAACCCTCCGGGTGGTTTAATGCAACAACCAGTTGGGTATCATCAGCGTAGGTGATAATTTTTATGCCGAATGGATGTACTATCTCTGCCAGATTCGCCATATATATGTTAAAAAGCGTGGGGCTCAGGGAGGAACCCTGGGGAACCCCACAACTGAGAGGCCAACGGTTGGATGTAAAAGTACTCTCAAAGACCTGAAAGACTCGGTCCTTTAAAAAGGACCGAATCCATGTTAGAGCCTGGTGAGTTACTCCATGATTTTTTAGTCGCTCCAGCAGGATGTTATGATCTACAGTGTCGAAAGCGGCACTGAGGTCTAATAAGATAATTCCTGCTGAGCCTCCCTGATCCAGAAGTCTCCTTGCTTCCTCTGTCACTGCCAGCAAGGCCGTCTCTGTCCCACGCCTGGGACGAAATCCTGTCTGGGAGTCGTGAAGCAAGTTGTTAGACTCCAGATAATGAGTTAATGTAGAGTTAATATGTCTCTCAATTAGTTTGCTCAGCCAGGGAAGGAGAGAGATAGGTCGGTAGTTGGCCATGTTGGAGTTATCTAGATTTGTTTTTTTTAAAAGGGCTCTAACCTGAGCGCATTTCCAATCTGGGGGAAACGTGCTCGAAGTAATAGAGACATTTAGGGTGTTCAGAATTACTGGGCGGACGACATTGACAACTAAGGTAAGATACCGCGGAGGGGCAGGATCTAAGGGAGAGCCCGGGGTCACCGTGGAGATAAGTGATTCCAAAGTGACCTCGTCTATCAGGGGGAACTCCACTAAAGAACACTGTAATTCAGGGAGGGTGCTTTTAGTGCTGGACACTATTGACTCACTTTGGTGGAAAGGAAAGGATTGGCATATTAAATAAATTTTTGAGTGAAAGTATTCTGCTAAGTTGTTACAGCGAGCTAGAGCATCCTCTGTGTTATGGGATTGTTGCGGTATAATATTAAGAGATTTAGCAATACGAAAGATCTCTTTGGGAGAATTAGCCGCTGCATTAATCCTCTCCTCATAGAATGAAGATTGGGCAGTTTTAATTTCTGCCTTATAGCTTCTGATTGCCTCTCTATAGATATTTTTCCTCTCTTCTGCTAGATTCTGTCTCCATCTCCTTTCCAATTTTCTGCAGATTTGTTTGAGTTCCCTTAATTTAGGGAAAAACCATGGTGCCGCTTTACTTTTTGGTCTCTTTTGGGAGGGTTTTAATGGAAGTAAGGTGTCCAGCGAGTTTTGGATCCACTGATTAAAGTTGTTATTAGCCCTCTCCGGATCAGAATCAGGAAGGGGAGCAGTGGCATCTAGGGTTAAAGACCAATGATTGACGGAAAGATTTGACCATTTCCTTTCCTGCAGCAGAGTTACACTCTGGGAGGGAGGAGGCACTACAGTCTTCCAGACCAGAGGACCTTTTGGGGATTGATGTAACTGAAAATACCGCTACAGATTTTAAAGCTAAATCTAAACATGTCCCCATTACGGTTAAAGACAACCTTGATATTTTCAGCGACCTGGTAGCCCAAGATTTTCTGGAACTTCTCAAAAAAGCCCCAGAAGTAGCAATATGAGTAAAATCCAATGGGAGGCGGTTTCTAAACTACAAAAAGACAGGGAGCTCATCATTAAACCCTCCGACAAGGGAGGCAATGTGGTTCTCATGACCAGGACCATGTATACCAAGGAAGCATACCGCCAACTTGGTGACCCTACATGTTATGGCAAAGTTGACAAAAATATCTTACTGACCTGAAAACTATGTACCTGGCAAACTCCAAAGCTGGCAGGAGAAAGGTTTACTTTCATGGGATGAGACACGCTTTCTCAGAAATGACACACCCACCACACCTACCCTGTACCTCCTCCCTAAGGTCCATAAAAACCGTAGCGACCCACCAGGTAGACCCATCATGTCTTCAAAGAACAGTCTGTTAGAAAATACCAGCAGATATGTTGACCACTTTCTCTTCCCTTATGTGAAAAATCTTTCATCCTATCTCAGGGATACCACGCATTTCTTACAAAAGATCAGGAATGTTAACATGGGGAAAGATCACTGGTTGGTATACCTTGATGTGGAAGCTTTATATACAAGCATTAGACACGATGATGGCATCAAGGCATGTCAGTTCTTTTTAAAGCAACGCAAAGCAGAATTCCTAGAACACACCATCATGCTCCTGGACATGATTACGATATGCTTGAAAGAGAATGTCTTCGTCTTTGAAAAGGAACACTACAAACAGCTTCAGGGAACTTCTATGGGCACCTGCTTCGCCCCCAGCTATGCCAATCTCATGGTAGGCTGGTGGGAGAAGCAGGTGCTGTGGAATGACCAGACAGAACATTGGATATTTAATGTATCTACATGGCTCAGGTATATAGATGACATTTTCTTTGTGTGGAGGGGGTCTGAAATTGAATTGAACCAGTTCATAGACAGCCTGAACGACAACAACGTGAATCTTAGATTTACCAGACACTATAGTCAGGAATCCATTGACTTTCTGGACCTGAAACTCAAGGTAGATAAGGGGAAAATCAGTACCAATCTATTCAGAAAGGAAACAGCAGGCAATTCTATCCTCCATGCCGCTAGCTCCCACCCTTCCAGCTTTAGGTGGGGATTCCCATATAGTGAATTCCTTAGAGCCAAACGCAATTGCAGTACCCCCACTACATATGAAAACACAAAACAGGAAATGAAGTCAAGATTCAGAGAGAGAGAGGATATTCTAGGAAAGCCATTTCCCAAGCAGAGAAGCGAGTAGAAAACAAGTCCAGAGAAGAAATTCTAGGCAAAACACCAGTGAAGAGGCCCCAAAAGACTGACAATAAAAATCAAGTGAGGTTTATCACCAAATACTGCAACCAATCCAAACGGATACGCAACATTCTGAAAAACAGATGGGATATCCTCAGGAGGGATCCTATTCTTAGAAATGAAATAAGTCCAACTCCATCAGTTACATACAAGAGAAGCCCATCCCTGCGGGATATGCTAACACATAGCCATCTCCAACCTATAGAAAATAGCTGGCT
This sequence comes from Calotriton arnoldi, assembly GCA_963921515.1. Lineage (NCBI taxonomy): Eukaryota > Metazoa > Chordata > Amphibia > Caudata > Salamandridae > Calotriton > Calotriton arnoldi. The sequence goes on from CAWUFW010000401.1 coordinate 3,441,331, forward strand.
CAAACAAGCTAAAGGTTTCCACAAATATGGAAAATGCAAAGCCTGCAAAAATAGCAGCAATATATCAGAGGTTACCCTACACAGAACCAAGACGCTTTGGAAAATCCCTAAATTCATCACATGTGGAACTGACTTTGTCGTATACGCTATTGTATGCCCCTGCAATCTTTGGTACATTGGGTCAACTACGTTTCCCATCAAAAAACATATCTTAGAACATTGGCGGGCGATCACTAATCTTGGCCACAGCTATAGCACGGCGAGGCATTTCGCCAGGGAGCATAATTCGGACTGGACCAAAGCTAGATACTTTGGACTTGACACTATCACACCTATCCCAAGGGGGGGTAATCGTACTGCAGCACTCCGAAGACTTGAGTCACGTCTAATCCTACTAGCAGGTGCTAAGTACCCAGATGGTCTGAATCAAGATGAGGAACTTTATTCCCACTTGTAATAAAATGACAATACTGTATCCTAGCCGTAACGGAATGTTCACGCCCCAACCCCTACCCCTCTTTCTTTTCTAGTTACACTCACTCACTTTTGTTTTCATGCATATGTTTATCTTGATTCTGACGCATTATTTATTATTATAAAAACACATGAAATTATTTAACCTCTACATGACTTGCCTTTACTTTGTAGATAAGTTGTATTATTAATATTATCGGATCAATATTAACTGTGATGCTAATCCCTGGTAGTTTTGTAAATTTTACAGAAATTATGCTATGAGTCACCTTGAGCTGCATGTGGAAAAACAATTATTAAAAGCACCGGAGTATGACGGACGTCTGATCCAGCTCTTAGTCACTGTTGGGGGTTCTACATCCCTCTCACCACGAATGATCGAGGTTGAGTATAGGCACGAGGAATTTCCTCTAGTCACGACATGAATTAGCAACAAGGGCACTTGTCCCTCCACTTCTTCAACTGAACCGATTTACAGCTATGGCACTAGTCCTTTATTTTTCAAACCTAGTCTCTAGGGGATACCTAATTTCATTCATTACAGTTAATGCATACTGACCATGAATTGTTGTTTAAATTGTAATTTGAGGAAAGAATTTCCAGTATTACCCTTTTGACTGCTAAACAGCTGCGTCTGTTTTTCACTACTTTTTGTTTATCACCAAATTTCACAACATTTCTTTCATGTCTATGAAAACCATGTAATGCACGTACCCTTTGAAAAACAAACACAATGGAGGCGGTGGTCATGTGACCAAGACCACGGATTTGGTCGAAACGCGTCGTCCTTACCTGCTGTACCGAAAATAAACTGCAACAGCTGACCGAGTGGGCTTGTATGATTTCTTTGCATGAAAATCGCTTTCCCGTGGAATATATACAACATGTAAATATATACATATATACATATATATATATATATATATATATATATATATATATATATATATATATATATATAAATATTTATTATCTACTGGCGGTCGCCAGTAGATAGTTATAGTTAGGACCTATTTTCCATAGGAAATCCGCAACATTCTATTTGAAATAACTCTTGCATCGGTTGACGAATCTTCGCGAAATTTTCAAACTTTATGGCCCGCTCCGGTCCGCTCCAACCCTGAAAGTTTCGGGGTGATTCGTCAAGCGGGGGCCGAGAAAAAAGGGGGTCCCAAAACGTGTTTTCCCCATTCATTTTCCCATAGGAAATTTTAGCCACGGCTACAGCCCGAACTGCTGAACGGAATTACACAAAATTTGGCAAAGAGGTAGTTCTTGGTTCAGAAAGAACCCTTTTTGTTAAATGGTGTAAATCCGTTCAGTAGTTGCGGAGAAATTAAAAAATAAGAGTCAAAAAATCAATTTCCCATAGGAAACTTTATGCAAGGCTTCAGCCCGAACTGCTGAACGGAATTACACCAAATTTGGCAAAGAGGTAGTTCTTGGTTCAAAAAGAACCCTTTTTGTTAAATGGTGTAAATCCGTTCAGTAGTTGCTGAGAAAATCAAAAGTAAAAACACATATATATCTGGGCGGAGCCTAACCACACATGTCATCGTGAGATCTGATTGGCTGTCAGCACTTCATCCTGGAATTGCTGGCAGCCATCTTGGGACCAATATAAATGATAGTACCCCATTGAAATGCATTGTAGTGAATCGAAGCTTTTGAGGGTTACCAAAAGGAGAACTATAAAGGGTGATAACAGACTTTAGTTACATTAGAATTCATTTGTTGATGGTACCATACTAATTTCAGGAATTGTGTTGTGTTCTAAGGTGATTTTACCCTGTGAAAAACCTTCTGCTGGGATATCATGAATCATGTTTGAGAGAAAACTATTTTCACATGCTTGTCCCATACAGTTTTGGAAGGTGCTCCAGAAGCTAAAATGAGAGCATATTTTCTGTAAATTCACATTATCTTTCTCAGTCATGTGAGAATGAAGTCTGACATTCTCAGTAAAACATGTACATCCAACAATGGCAGAGACTGTCAGTTGATTCCTTTGTGTTCTACTGCAGCTTCCCAGAGTGTTCTAAAGAACAACTAGAGTGCTAACAGCCTTACTTATGACAAAAGTATGGCACACCTGAAGCCATCTTGATTGGAATAAACTGGTAACACTTAAAACATTTAATTTAAAAAGGAACAAAATGATGGGGTTCATTTTGTCATAGAAATTATGGTTAGTGCTGTAGAAAGAAAAATTAGGACATGTTTCAAGTGTGATCTCAAATATCTTCCTGTTATATTTCAACAGGAGCAGCCTGTCAGTTGACGCCTTTGTGTTCTACTGCAGCTTCCCAGAGTGTTCTAAAGAACAACTAGAGCGCTAACAGTCTTACTTATGACAAAAGTATGGCACACCTGAAGCCATCTTGATTGGAATAAACTGGTAACACTTAAAACATTTAATTTAAAAAGGAAAAAAATGAGGGGGTTCGTTTTGCCATAGAAATTATGGTTAGTGCTGTAGAAAGAAAAATTAGGACATGTTTTAAGTGAGATCTCAAATATCTTCCTGTTATATTTCAACAGGAGCAGCCTGTCAGTTGATGCCTTTGTGTTCTACTGCAGCTTCCCAGAGTGTTCTAAAGAACAACTAGAGTGCTAACAGCCTTACGTATGACAAAAGTATGGCACACCTGAAGCCATCTTGATTGGAATAAACTGGTAACACTTAAAACATTTAATTTAAAAAGGAACAAAATGAGGGGGTTCATTTTGCCATAGAAATTATGGTTAGTGCTGCAAAAAGAAAATTTAGGGCATGTTTTAAGTGAGATCTCAAATCCTCTTCTATTTCATTAGAAAATTCTGACATGCAGACTGAAACAATCACTTTCAATACCAGCAGTAGACTTCCAGTTAACTCCTTGGTGAGCAGTAGCTTTACTACAGTGATCTAATGAACAACTAGAGTGCTAACATTCTGAATTTATGGCAAATGTGTGACACATCTGAATGCCTTCTTGATGGAATCAAAGTAATCAATCAATCAATCAATCAAGCATTTGTATAGCGCGCTACTCACCCGGAGGGTCTCAAGGCGCTTGGGGGGGGGGTCCGCTACTGTTCGAACAGCCAGGTCTTGAGTTGCTTCCTGAAGGAGAGGTGGTCTTGGGTAAGGCGGAGGTGGATGGGTAGGGAGTTCCACGTCTTGGCAGCCAGGTAGGAGAAGGATCTTCCTCCCGTTGTGGCTCTTCGGATGCGGGGGACGGCGGTGAGGGCGTGGTTGGTCGATCGTAGCTGGCGGGTGGGAGTGTAGAAGGTCAGACGGTCGTTGAGGTATCTGGGGCCTTGGTTGTGGAGAGCTTTGTGTGCGTAAAGTAAAGTAAAAAACTGAAAGCATTTCCTACTGAGGAGACTGTAGTAAATGAGGAAATTAGGAAACTTCATAACAAATAAGTCTCCCAAGATGGCCACCAGAGAAAAAAGAACCCAAATGTAGCACAAATATCACCCAGAGGTAGCCCACGTATAGCCCAATGACAGAAGTGTGCAAAACACTTTTTATTTTTTGTTTTTTTGCAGTTTTATATAGTGCAGACTGGTCAGGTATTGGAGTGCTTTACATGAGCATTGGTTACATCACTCAAGGACAAATTCATGTTGGTTGACCCCTACACTACCCAAACACCACTGCACTACCCTAAACCCTAAAACACTACCCCCAGCACGACCCCCTTCACTACCCAAACACAACTGAACTACCCTAAACTCAAAAACACTACCCCCAGCACGACCCCCTACACTACCCAAACACCACTGCACTACCCTAAACCGTAAATCTACCCCCTACACTACACAAATACCACTGCACTACCCTAAACCCTAAAACACTAGAACCCAGCACGACCCCCTACAGTACACAAACACCACTGCACTACCCTAAACCTTAAAACACTACCCCCTACACTACACAAACACCATTGCACTACCCTAAACCCTAAAACACTACCCCCAGCATGACCCCCTACACTACACAAACACCACTGCACTACCCTAAACCCTAAAACACTACCCCAGCACGACCCCCTACACTACCCAAACACCACTGCACTACCCTAAACCCTAAAACACTACCCCCAGCACGACTCCCTACACTACACAAACACCACAGGACTACCCTAAACCCTAAAACACTACCCCAGCACGACTCCCTACACTACCTAAACACCACTGCACTACACTAAACCCTAAATCTACCCCCAGCATGACCTCCCACACTACACAAACACCACTGCACTACCCTAAACCCTAAAACACTACCCCCAGCACGACCCCCTACACTACCCAAACACCACTGCACTAACCTAAACCCTAAAACACTAACCCCAGCATGACCCCCTACACTACCCAAACACCACTGCACTACCCTATACCCTAAAACACGACCCCGTACACTACACAAACACAACTGCACTACCCTAAACCCTAAAACACTACCCCCTACACTACACAAACACCACTGCCCTACCCTAAACCCTAAAACACAACCCCCAGCATGACCCCCTACACTACACAAACACCACTGCACTACCCTAAACCCCCTACACTATACAAACACCACTGCATTACTCTAAACCCTAAAACACTACCCCCAGCACGACCCCCTCACAACACAAACACCACTGCACTACCCTAAACCCTAAATCGACCCCCAGCACAACCCCCTACACTACCCAAACACCACTGCCATACCCTAAACCCTAAAACACTACCCCTAGCATGAACCCCTACACTACCCAAACACCACTGCACTACCCTAAACCTTAAAACACTACCCCCAGCACTACCCCCTACACTACACAAACACCACTGCACTACCCTAAACCCTAAAACACTACCCCAGCACTACCCCCTACACTACCCAAACACCACTGCACTAACATAAACCCTAAAACACTACCCCCAGCACAACCCCCTACACTACACAAACACCACTGCACTACCCTAAACCCTAAAACACTACCCCCAGCACGACTCCCTACACTACCCAAACACCACTGCACTACCCTAAACGCTAAATCTACCCCCAGCATGACCCCCTACACTACCCAAACACCACTGCACTACCCTAAACCATAAAACACTACCCCCAGCATGACCCCCTACACTACACAAACACCACTGCACTACCCTAAACCCTAAAACACTACCACCAGCATGACCCCCTACACTACTCAAACACCACTGCACTACCCTAAACCCTAAAACACTAACCCAGCACGACCCCCTACACTACCCATACACCACTGCACTACCCTAAAGCCTAAAACACTACCCCCAGCACGACCCCCTACACTACTGCACTACCCTAAACCCTAAAACACTACCCCCAGCACGACCCCCTACACTACCCAAACACCACTGCAATACCCTAAACCCTAAAACACTACCCCCAGCACGACCCCCTACACCACCCAAACACCACTGCACTACCCTAAACCCTAGAAAAGAAACCCCCACCCCATGCCCAATCCCCCTTACCTCTCACTCCTCGTGGTTCCTCTCTCCTCGTGGTTCCTGCTTCACGTCGTCTCTGAGGGGCGGTGCACGTCGTTGTGAGGAAACGGAACAGCCTCTGTTTCCTTACAACAACATGGATCGTCTACATGTTTTTAGAACGCATGGTCATTTACCATACATACCTTTACAACAAAATTCGTTGTAAAGGCATGCGTGGTAAATGACCATGCGTTCTAAAAAAAATGCATAGTAATGACTTCGTGATGTACAACGCATGCGTGGTAATGCATGCGTTGTAATGGTATCGCAAAGTAAAAAAGTCGTTGTAACGGCTGTTTACTGATCGAAGCTGGCCCCTGTTCTTCAGTGAGACGTTTATTTGATTAATTAGGAGGAAGGAATGTGTTTTTTTTACCGAAAAGTGCATTCCCGGCTGTTGTATTGTGAAAGTGTCCGCGTGGCCTGGTTTCACTTCCGGTGAGAGAGTGGAAGAGTCTGTTTGGATCTAAAGGAGTTCTGTTGTTGGACGGGGCCGGCGCGACATGTCATCAGAAAACATAGCTAATGGAAAGCGTCCTCCCTGAAGTGTGGAGCAGTGCCATGAGAGGTCAACGAGTGTGCGTCCCACCGCAGTATGACCATACCGCGTGACCCATGTGCCACCTCCAGGGTACGGGAGGCAGAAGCGGCATCGCAGGTCCTCTTGAAGACCGTTGTAGCACTAATTCTACATTTTGGTACTAGGGCATTTTAACTTCGTTGTTCCTGCCAGATACAAAGAGAAGATCCTATGTTATTCAGTGCCCTCGTTACCTTTTTTGTGGGTTGTGGTGCTTGTCACTTTGCTGTCCCGCCGGTGCACACGACTGGGCACCCCACCTCGTGTGCCATCTGCAGGGCCTCTGCCCTTGGATCACTGGTTTCGGTTTCTGGAGTGGCAACATAAACAGTTGCTCCCAAAGGACTAGCCTGAACACTTAGGTGAATATCCCCTGCACCAGCATTCCACGGAAATTCTTTCCTAGCTCTCCCACGTCAACGAGGACGTCATAATAGCACAGCTCCGCTCGCGACACCGTATGACGTCATCGGAGCCATAAGAGAACCTCGTCGGCGTGCTGACGTCAGTTCCACCCATTTTTTCCGTGCCACCGAGGCAAACAGGGGACCGAGACATTTTCACATGTATACATAGTATAATAAATATATATATATTCACTGAAAAAACCATAGGTTTCAGGCACGTTATAGTTAGAAATTAGCATTTAAAAAACCTTAGAAATTCACTGAAAAAACCATAGGTTTCAGGCACGTTATAGTTAGAAATTAGCATTTAAAAAACCTTAGAAATTCACTGAAAAAACCATAGGTTTCAGGGGCGTTATAGTTAGTTGGACATTTCACTCGTACAAAACCATAGAAATTCCCCCGTTATAGTTAGTTCAGCTAACTATAACTCGCGCGCCCGCAATGCACTGCTGATGACGTCACATATTACATCACTCATGACATGGTCAGTGACATCACTCATGACATCACTGATGACATCTCAAATGACATCACTGATGACATCATCCAGTGAATTTGTGTTTTTCTGAAAATTAAATATGTTTTATATATGTATATCTCAAGGTCGATGGAAGAATAAATGGGTATACAAGTGTCTAAATGGATGATTTTTTTTGTAAAATTGATTGTATAACTGACTAAGTGTATCTTAGTGAATACATGGGTTAGTGAGTAATGTTTAAATATGAAAATATCTGTATCAGTCTCTCACTTTGTGTATAAGTGGCTGCATGGGTTGGTGAGTAGCTACATGAGTGTCTATATGGGTTATTAGTTGGTTTTTTGAGTATCAGTATGAGTGTCTGAGTGTCTGTATGGTTCGGTGGGGGTATTACTTAGTGCATAGATGCATGAATGAGTGACTCACTGTTTGTATGTGTTGAAGACAGCATGTGTGCAGGACTGTATAGGTGGATGAGTATGTGTATGGGTGTGTTAGTGAGTGAATGACTGTCTCAATAGTGTCTTTATGAGTAACTACATATGTTTTAAACTAGTATATGTGAGTATTGGTGTATATAAGTGAGTATATGTGAGAGTGAGAGATTGGAAGAGTTCCTGTACAAATAAGTAGGTGTTTCTATAAGTGATTGTTTAAGAGAGTAAGTATGTGTAAGTTTCTGTAGAAGTAAGTGTGGTAGTGTGTGTATAACTGTATATGCAAGTAAACGGATGTTTGATACTTTGTTTGCATGTGTGACTATGTGTGTGAGTAACTCTATGGATGAGTGGCGGTGTGTAACAGGATGTATAGGTGTATGAGTACATATGATGAGTGAGTACATGTATGAGTGACTGTATAGGGACTGTTGGTGAATGAGTGGATGTGTGTGTAGATCTTGGAATTACTGAATAGGTGTGTTGTAACTGGTATTGGTATGTCCATTGTTTTGAAAATGTTAGTTTGTATTTTTGAGTGTGTGTATCAAAGGTTATATTAGGGTGAGAGGAGGTCTGCCACTCTATCACAAGGATGATGTCATCAGTGATGTCATTTGAGATGTCATCAGTGATGTCATGAGTGATGTCACTGACCATGTCATGAGTGATGTAATATGTGACGTCATCAGCAGTGCATTGCGGGCGCGCGAGTTATAGTTAGCTGAACTAACTATAACGGGGGAATTTCTATGGTTTTGTACGAGTGAAATGTCCAACTAACAATAACGCCCCTGAAACCTATGGTTTTTTCAGTGAATTTCTAAGGTTTTTTAAATGCTAATTTCTAACTATAACGTGCCTGAAACCTATGGTTTTTTCAGTGAACATATATATATATATATATATATATATATATATATATATATATGTATATATTTACATGTTGTTTCATTTGACATCTGGGAAGCCTTTCTGTTAGAGAATGTTGCACAAATAAAACCCCACGCTTTATTCTGAATACTGTCTTTTGATGTACCTCACTTTATGAGAGTGAAACCCCTTTCCAGGTGTTTTCTTCTTTTGCCATGTGTGAGTGCTGTTTTGGGAGTGCGAAGCTGGACAATGACATACCCTAGCAAGATGACTTTCTCCGAATATCCCTCGATGTAACATCTTTGTATACAAGCATTAATCACAACGATGTGTTGTGTGCTATTGAACACTTCCTCAGAAGCAGACCAGTGAGAATATACAATCATACCAAAATGTTAATTAGCATGATTCAATGGTGTCTGGAGAATATTTTTTTCTCTTTAACAAAGAGGTGTACAGGGAAATGTGTGGTAAGGCAATGGTCAGCTGCTTCGCCCGCAGCTATGGGTGCTTACACATGGGCTGGTGGGAGGAGCAGGTGCTAACCAATGTACATGGGGAAATTTGGAACAACCATGTGATAAGCAGGCTATGGTTCATTGATGACATTTTTATTGTGTGGAAGGGAACCGAAGAGGCTGCCCAAACATTTGTATCCCAGATAACTTGTAATGAGATAAATCTACATTTTACAGCACACATTAGTAAGAATGATGTCAACTTTTTAGATTAGCTAGTATACATCAAGGCTGGGAAAATAGAAACTAAGTTGCATCGGAAGGCGACGGCAGGAAATTCTACACTGCATGCCAGTAGCTACCACATCTCAAAGGCAGCATTCCCTACGGAGAAATGCTTAGAGTGAAAAGGAATTGCAGTGAGCCAAATGAATTGAAGACATGCCAGGATGAAACTATACATAGATTCCTAGAGAAAGATTACAGTAGAGAAAATCTAGAAAAGGCGATCAGTCAAGTAGAGTAGAGAATCTATTCTGTTCAATCACAACAAAAAGAGTGAGGAGAAAAAGAAAATTAGATTAATAACAACTTACAACAAACATGAAAGACAAGTGAAGGTTATTCTCAAAAATCATTGGTATCTGGTAAAGGAAGATGCCGTACTCGGACCTACAATAGGAAAATAACCAACTATATCCTACAGAAGAGGGTTCTCCATGTGAGATGCGTTAATCAAAAGTAGTCCGGAAATAACAGAGCAGACCAGCTGGCTATAACAATTGACAAGCTTCCGCAAATGCAGTAGATGTAAAGCATGTGACATGGGAGTAAACACAACAGAGTACCACTCACCTTTTAACGAAGCTCCAATTAAAATCAGGGGGAGCTACATTTGTAAAATGGAGTACGCCATATATGTTTTAAGTTGTGGTTGTGAACTCAGATACATAGGAAAGACCATACTACAGGTCCATCTATGAGTACTCCACCACATGAGGGAGATAAACAAGAAAGACCACACCTATCCTGTGGCACACCATATACTGGAGTGTCACAGCAATGACATAAAATGCCTCAGCTACTTTGTAATTGATGCCATCTCTAAGAGCTTGAGAGGAGGCAACTGGGAGCGAGTACTTAGGCAGACTGAGGCCAGGTACATTGTCAGTCTAGACACTAAAGCACCAAATGTGCTTAATTTCGGGGAGGAACTATACACATTTTTATAGGTTAATTTAAGCGGTTAATAACTCTTTCTATATCACATTTTTTTTAAACACTGAGGTGGAAGACCTTGACCGAGGGGAGAGGTAGCAAAAAATGTATTTATCAAAGAGTCAGGATTCGGAGTTAGTTTTGTTTTTCCTTTTAATTTTAAGTGGTTGGGAGTGAATCAAATATATTAGACATGTGCACAGAAAATTCAATGTAAACATATGAGCAATCTGGGGTTCTGTATTTGTGTAGTTAAACAAGGAGACATTGCCCACTTGGGCTCAGTTGTGAAGAACAGCAAATGGAGGAACCGACCAGTCATCTCTAAGGTGATATATTATTCTATGTGGCTTTGATGATGAACATTACGCACATGGTACAAGTTAACAAATGTTACTGGAATATGTAATATAATACGTGCTTTTGTTCCTGATAGTTGGAGAAAACAGAGAATGTTACTAATTGAATTTAGCGTAATAAATTCAAATCAACTTCATAAATGTTTTAACACATTTCTGTCCAGTGATTATAACCAATAGATGTAATTGCAAAAGAATGTTTTACATTGTCAACATATTGTGATTGAAATTAACATAAGCTGAAGCAACCACCCGATTAAATGAAGCAAAAAAATGTAGTTTTACCTCAGTGTTCTTGATCATGTGACACTATTGAAAGGTTTTTTTCAATGGCACTGTAGGCATGTGAACAAGGCCAGTGTTGTGGCCAAAACGCGTCATGGCGGATGAATTGTGCAATGGAAATATTTTGTGAAAAGAATTTGGTGTCTGTGCCTGGACCACAAGGATTTGCGTTGAAGATACGGGAGGCAATCATATATATATATATATATATATATATATATATATATATATATATATATATATATATATATATATATATATATATATATAAACAAAACACGCACTTATATTTCCGAGAGCAAAAGGTCCCAGTCCAGACAATATTACACAGCAAGTATTTTAATCTAGCGGACAGTCCATAATGCGTTTCGACCACGCAGGTCTTGATCATATGACACCTGGAGTGGTCAGTTCTTTTTTAAACACATACACATGTAAATAGCGAAAAAAGAGAGTAAATGGGCATAATACAGTGGGTAGAACCACAAACAGTAGATGCATGATAATGACATTATCTTAATACATGATTCAAAAGAACCAGTAATTATTTGGTACTGTATATAATCCATTCACAAGTGAATATCCCCAGATGGGTACTACATTATCTTTCTTCCCCATCAAAGTCACATAGCTTCACAAAGTCCCCACATTTCGGGACTTAAAAACTGATTAACTGTCAACATTCAATGTCATAATCTCAATGCTTATCTTAGTGCTGTATGGTTCAAATATCCACAAAATTCATTGTTCTTGCACATGCGAACAACTTCATAGTGTCCACATTGCCCTCATCTCCAATTCTTTATCGCTTTACATTGTTGTCTTCTGCCCCATCTATATTGTAAAACCCCCAAAATATATATATACATATATCACAGTTCATCTGTTATATTGCACCTTCATACGTTTCATATTACATTACAAAATTAAGTTACAAATCAAGTATATTCCTCTGTTCAAAGAGTCATTGAGTATCATTTCAGATGCAAAACACCTTAACTTTAGTGTCATTATTTGCAGCTAAGGAACTTTTTCACCATAAAATTTGTGGATTCTTTGCCGTTTTGCTTTGCATTGCTGGGGTTTCATCTTGTATCAAACTGCAGTTATTTATATATGCATATTCTGTGGTTGAAGCACTTCGACCTTTTGTTATTTGTTGCCTTCTAAAGACAATTATCAACGATTTCTACAGTTATAAAAATTAAAACAACAAAGAAACAAATCTCCCTTTAAAAATGATGTTACTTGCAAAAGCTTTTTTATATACAAGAGAGCTAGTGTGATCTTAATCAAAATGTTTACACTGTATAACATTTTTGTAATTGCCAACACATTTGGTAGTGGTTGAATGCATACACATTTCATACAATTTCATGATGCCTCTTATTTTTATGCTGTTATCCTTTCATGGACATCCTAGATAAGATTAAATTTTTATTTAAACTTTGCAAGAAGTGCCACCATTAATGCCATTATTTATATGGGAGTTAACTTCCTATTTTAGAATCATCATTTTGGCCTATATTATTGTCAAATAATAAACAGTTCATTTTATCATCAAATCTCCATATATGTCAATTATTGACCTAATGTGATATACATTCTCATGGCCAGATTGATATTTATAATAGGGAAAAGTTATATGAGCCGCAAACTGCTAGTTAGTGTGTTGGCAATCTACCATTATGATATCCTATATCTTTCCAAGTTTATTTGTCACATTTGAATAACATATGCTGTTTCTATTGATAAATAAGACACATCATTGACTGTGATTTATTCGCTGCATGTGTAATACTGTTTACCTGTGTTATACACTTCAGCGGGGTAAGTATTTCTACTGATTGCACTTTTTCAGATTTTCTATTACTTGTTTCTCGATTGTATTAACATGTGAAATAGAATAAGTAGGAGTTTATTTAGAGAATGTTGAAGTTTTTACGGGGATATACAGAAATGTTATTAGCATACTAGTAATCGAGATATAATGGAAAGATATATGGTGAATTGTTTCTGCATTTACTGGTGCAAAATGGGGCTTAATGGAGCACAGAAGGGTCATTGTTTCATTTTTAATGCAGTAATACCATTATTCTCAAATACAAAACAACTTTTTAAAAGTACAGAATATCATTTCAGCACAGTTAGCATTTTACCTTCTGGCATACTTGCAATCTCCCATTCAATGTCTTAATATGGTCTTCGATTTTAATGGAATGACACATTTTTCTTTAAGTTACAATTTAATAATCTTGCTGTACTACGTATCAGCAAATTTTAATTTCAATTAGCTCTGAACATAGTGAAGCACTGTGTTTATTATATTGGAATAGGAGTTTTCTGTAGTTGTCAGCATTGCCTCCTTGACTTGAGCAATTAATATCTTAGACCAATGTTCATGAAATATAGTTTGAACTAAGGGGCTGATTACGATGGCGGGCGGAGGCACCTCCGCGGTGTTGGCGGTGGCGGAAAATGTCCTTTTCTGCACTCCATCGGCGGTCCTTGCGTCCGCCGAATTACGATGGGCAAAGATAGCCCATTTCCCGTCCGCTGCTGTGTTTCGGGAACTGCCGAAATCCCCCTCCGCAGCGGTGGCGGACGGAACCAATAGAGAGGGACCGCCATGCGGAACGCGGTTACGACCACCGGTCGAATCACGATGCCACAAACAGCCCATCGCACCGCAGCGGTGAATCCGGCTATGCGAGGACAGCGGAAGCAATATTGTGGTTAGCGAAGAACCACTCCCTGACACTCCTGACCGCAGTTCGGATGGCGGTTCGGGGTGTTACCACTGCCATTCCAACCGCCGCGGACGGATTTTCAGCTTTTCCGCACGTTCCCGGCGGTGTCTCCTGGAATCCGACCGCCGCGGTAGGGAGTTTCTGGCAGTGCATCCTAATCTGGCCGGCGGTTTTGCCGCGGTACCTGCGGGCGGAAATTTCCCGCTAGCACGGCGGTCGGAATGCTTTTCTGGACGCCATCGTAATCAGCCCATAAGTTCATTGTCTGGATGAGTTGGAAGCCTGTGCAAAATTACCTAGAGCACAACACAGAAGCTGGCTAAGTGGTCTCCATACTGAAAACACAGTTTAATGTGCATGGGATTGATCTAACTGAGGAGGTGTTGTTTGAAGATTATATTTTGGGGGGTTGTGTTGAGACTACTGTTCAAACTGTGAAACTGTGTTTTAAAAGAAGAACACACTGTATGTTGGAAATTGTGGATTTTATTAAATCATTACTAAAACATTTACATTCTGTTAATCAATTTAACTTTGCTTTAATTGTGACCAATGGTTGAATGTTTTGTATGTGCACTACCAATGTTCTGTGTTTTGTAAATACATGATAGTTAAGTTAAAATAAATGCACATTATATTAGATGTTATAATGTAGAAATTATAAAGTATAAGGCTAACCAGCCAAAAGAATCCAAAAAACAAGCTTCACTAGAAAGCAAAAAGACGGAAATGGCTCAGACATTTAATTAACAGGATGTGAGTTTATCAGATAATTAGGAATGGGCTTCCCAACTGAGCAAAAGTAAAGTTCGCATATAATATGACAACACTTTCCAGAATCAACAAGAAACTTGAGCAAACTTCAGTTAAGGCTGTGATATCTGCTTACAATTTTTTTTTCTTTCAGTCTTAGGTGGGATTGATATATCAAGCTGTAACTAATGTGTTAGGCTAGTTTTTAAACTCCTATGGGCCATCTGTGAACACCAACTGCTGAATGAGGAATTAAATATCAGGTAGCTCTACCACATTATCTGATTTAGTTTTGATCTTGGGCAAACCATGTGCTAAAGAAGCATTTAGGTTGAGGATTATGATATGAGAATCATGAAAAGGGTTCATTGGTTATCCCATGTAAAATAGGCGTGTATAACCATTGTATTATCACATTTTGATCCCTCACACAGTCTGTGTCTCAAAGCAAGATTCTTTAACAGTAAATATTTATTAATATTGAATAGCCACTACCCAGATAGAGAAAATAAGCCATTGTTCTAGGAAAATGCAGTGCACAGGTTATTTTAAAAATATAGAGCAATATTATATAATAGACCCAACAAAATTCTGTTAATACTGCAAGCACGTATTATGCAGTCTCCTGAATAAACACATTGAGGGTGCTACAAAAGGCATACAAAAATAAAAATTAAAAAATAGGTTAGAATAATCAAGGGATGCAATGTTTATCATATATTCTTATATGTATGTCAAATATAAAGCTATTGTGGACTCAAGTAGGCAATAAGAATACAGATAAGTAGTGTGTCAACATTTTGACCCGTGAAGAGTAATTTATCCTGGGCTCATAGTTAGGATTGTGTCAAAGACAGTTGAAGGTAGAAGGCCTATAAGTGAACAGAGAAAGCATGGAAATGATGTTCAAAAGCTCGGGCTCCACAATATGGGAAAAACATAGGCTTATCTCACGGTAGCAATGGAAATGAGCTCTGTGTGTAAATAAATGACCCTGAGAGAGGACATCAGTTAGTTCTATTGTCAAATAAACATCTATGCTTTTAATGATAAAAGCAGAGCTTACTAAATGGGAGACCAAGTAACACGTTTAGAAAACTTCTAGTCTAAGGATGATTTCAAGAGCTTTATATAATCGAAAAACAGCCATCACTGTCTGTCCTTGTCAAGCGCTTGTCTCCTAGGCGACGTTTGGAGTATCTTTTTGGTTCATAGATATGGCCTTCTTGGCAGTACCGGGCGCAAGTTTGTAGCTAGAAGTTTAGCAATGCTCCAGAAAATAAATCCAGCAAGAAAGGAAAAAGCAGGTGACTGGGAAAAACCTTCCACCTGACCACACCAAACAGCAAGGTGAAGAGCAGGAGAATCACAAGAACTGAAGAAAGCAGAGAGTCCACAGAGTTCTGTGAATGAGCAGTGATGCAGAAACAATTGCAACACAACTGGACTCAGGAGAAATTGTCCCAGAACGCTGTGTGCGTGGCCAAGGAGCCGATGGCTGTCGGCAGAAAGGACAACATGGCATCTGAGAGCACCTGAGTGGCAGAGAAAAGAAGACTAAGGTGCAGCCAGAAACCCGCAGGAAGAAGATGCCACAGCCGAAACAGCGCTCAGCCAAAAAGGAGAGGTAAGGGAAGAGCCCTTAAAGTCCTTCCCTCACTTCAAATCTTCTATCCGTGTGGTCTCCCAAGCTCTGCCTCTCCTGTCTTCAGAGGCTCTTGGCATGCCCAGTGCAACAGTAGAGACAGTCCCTCTGTCTCAGCTGAAAATAAATCAAACACTGTTACCTATTTTAAAGTGCCAACAACAAATAGGGAGCCTAACATTAAAAAGGACCCCCTGACCATGCTATGTACTCTTATCTATCATGCCCAGTGAAATATCCAGGTTCTGCACAATTGGTAAGAGGAAAGAAAACAGTTTGTGGCTTTTCACTGTCTGACTGCCATATATCAATATAACATTGTGATTTTTTTGAAGATAAGGAAAGGTCCTTGGGATTTATGAGTTATTTGATGAATAGGAGGATGCAGCCATAGGAGGTGTTGCAAAGGTAATTTACACATTTATCATTCTAGTATGTACCAGGGCTTTGTCCTGGTCAGGGAAAACTATGTGAGGGCCTGTGTCAATTGAGTCGCTAGAATGTTCATGTTGAACTCAGGGATCCCCAAAATGCCCTTGTCAGGAGACCTACAAAGTACTGATTTCCCAATTTGTTTTTTTTATTATCCCAAATAAAATGGTCCTGTTTTTTGGGTTGGCTCTTGTAACATCCACTGGTAGCTTTAGCTACGTATTGTAATCTGGGCATAAAATTCATTTTTATACAATTTACTCTTCTCATTATTGGAATTTTAAGCTTCCCTTATCTTGATAATTTGTAGTATAATCTAGTAGTAGAGATAAGATATTGCAATTGTAATACTCACACACTGGGAGAATAATATCCATTCTTTGTAGCCAGATTTGTGAAGCCTAATTTGACATCACCATCTGTATTAAGGGCTCCACCGATAGAGCGAACATTGAAGGCGACAGTGGGCATCCATGTCTCATTAGCCTGGACAATTTAATCAACTCTGACAACCAAGATTGTTTAATCTAGGAGGGACTTATAAAGTTGGGCCTAACAAAAGACAGCATTTTTGGGCTCAAGCCAGATTTCTCCAGATTGTTTCCGTTTTCACAGTCAACTCTATTGAACGCCTTCTCCATGTCAAGAGAAAGAACGAGCATTATCAGTCTGTTTATCGGTTATAGAATCTGCCTGGAAATAGAATATCAGGGTCAGACAGATATCCTTAAGTTTTCTAAGAAATTTGGTTAATATTGTCATTTTGATATTTAGGAGAGCTGATAGTCTATATAATTTGCATAAGTCAGGAAGGCACTAATGGAGACCAAGAGGAAAAAACAAGAACCAGTGACAGATGCAAAATGGGTGTGAACTATGTCAAGAGTCAGAAAAGCCAAAGCAATCACACAATTCATTGACAGGCAGAGAGCTAATGTGCCCTAAATAGGGCTCAACCCCTCTTAAGCTGGAAATTACCCCAATCCAGGAAGTGAGTGTGAGTCAATGAAAGGTTAGTGGTCTAGAGTTCTCGGCTGCCTAAGCTTTCACAGGCCCATTCTCTAGTGGCTCCAGGCCACGTGTGCATAGAAGAAGGCAAATGCCAGCAATGGAGCCCACTAGCATTGTTCATCCTTTTCCATTTTATTAACTACTGCATTAGCTTGATATGGTCCACTCTGGTCCAGGTTCAGTATTGCTCTGATAAAAGCACTGTTACTAGCCTACACAAATCTACCCGTCAGATCACTTTTCTGTATCTTGCTGAGTGAGGCCCTGACGGCTGTCTATTCCATAGACTATGAGAGTCTGACTCAGTCTGCATTAGAAAAATCCACTTTGAGTATACAATCTGTTGTCCAGTAGACAGTTCCAGGTTTGAAGAGGGTAGCTGCACTTTCCATCACTAATGTAATAAGTGGTATTTATCTTGGTCATGGCTGCTCCATCAGTATTTATCTCCCAGCTTGGCTAGGCCTCCTCAGGTCCAAGGGGGGCATGTTTGGGCCCTAAACACTATGGCAGCACTTGTTCAGCCACGGGGAGGATTGCTGGAATTCTCTCCAAACCGTTGCATAGCAGTGGCTATCTTGGTTTCCATCATGGAGGGAGTGGGATTCTCCAATAAGACTGCCCATTCAAGTCTCCTACATCATGACAGTTAGCTTCATTGCTTTGATAAGGTGCAACTTCTCATCCTTTGTGTGGTGATCTTCTCGCCTAGTGATTTCACCTCCCATTGGCAGTCATTTGCTCGAGCGAACTCACCCAATGCCAGTAGCTCGGCAAGGAGGCGCTTACATGGGTCATCACCATAGCTGAGCCCTTTCTATGTTTTGTTCTAATATAGCACATAGAACTGTCAGAGTAGTCCCTGTCAGTAGCTGCTCAGACTCCTGTGCTCAGCTCCCACTGAAATGACACTAGGTCTGTGTCTATGTATTTTAGGTCCTTTTTTTACAATTTATTTACAACAAACAAAGTTAAACAACAACAAACCAAAATCACTATAAAGGTACATTGACAATTAACATCCAATCCATTGAGTTGGCGGAAACTATATCGGCCTAGCCACACCAGTAAGTAAGTTGCTCACCGAGTTTCAGCTGCCAAATCAAAAGAAATGAAGTATTTCAGATGCGTATCCCAAATCTCAGCATCCAGGTGTCCATCAAAAATCACAATCAATCAATAATAGATGATTTGTCATGAAATTTTAACAATATCTTTTTTGGGACTGTGGTACTCGTGGGCAATTGGGCACCTAGCCAACATCAGGACCATATGCAAAAACTACCTTGTATTACTTTCCATCCCAGTTTTAAGTATCAGTCATAAAATACTAAGCAAAAGCAAAACCTCAGAATGCCTGTTTTTGTAGCATCATATATTTTTCCATACACTCCGATCGAGAACCTATGATGGGACCTTCAAAAATAAAATGAACCAGCAATGTCTTGGTGTCGTAGTTCACGGATTGTCGCCACCAGTCTGCATAAGGGCCATGAAGCTAACCCTAATCACTTTCACAAAGAGACCATTATCTCTAATTGTAGCAGAAATCACAGCAGCCCATACATAGGGGAAAAGGGAAATGGGAATAAAGAAAAAAATACAAATGTAAGGCTTGTCACACTTCCTTCAGAAACTGATTATGGAAGTCTGTATTTTTTTTACCGAGTGGGTCTTGATTGAATGAATGGGTACATAACAAAGCTCCATCGCAAAATGTCGGACATATAAATGGGTGACCATTTTCTCCCTGCAATAACTGTTATGGGAGATGCCTGGCTGCCAGTCAAGTGTGGGACTGGAGTTCGACATAAAATAAGCGTTAGGACACCATGTATGTAATTTTGCTATAGCCATTAACAGGGCCATTTGGGCCCTAACCGTAAACTTTGTGGAAATGAGCAAGGTCAGCAGTTTACCGGTTATTTTCACTGTCATTTGCCATCAAGTGCATGAAAAGCAGTAAACATTTGGTTTGATAAACCCAATATGCCCCATCCCAAAATTGTCATCACTGGCCTAGTATCACTACTCGGATCGTACATCGCTGGGCACATCCTTTTTTTTTTGTTGTTAATATATTTTTATTATTTTCAAAACATTGAAAGTCACAATTTTAATCAGTGTACAGTACAGTCATCTGCAAAGCATGCTCATATCGTTCAAAAAATCACAAATTCAGTCACATTTCTTCCAATGATTGCATCAATCTCTGTTGCATTTCCATTTCGACAGTTGGGGAAATACACAGGTCCCCCCGATACACATTCCACTTGCCCCATTTTTTATCCCATTTCTTGGGGCACCCTCTTGATTTAAAAACCTCCTTCTCAGCAATCATACACTTGTCTAATTCCTTTGCCCATATTCTATGAGACGGAATGTCCGCCAATCCCCACTTTCTGGCAACTTCACGTTTCACTAGAGTATACTCCAATGTGGTCAGTTGTTGTTCCACTTCTGTGAGGTCAGTATCGTCCCATATATTAAGCAGGCCAAGTTGTGGTGTAAGGGTGAGTGCCTTCCCAAATGCGTCTTGGATGTGTTTTGTGGCCCCTTCCTATGGGTCGTATACTCGGGCAGTCCCAATAGGTATGAAAAAAGGTTGCTTCTTGATGGCAGCCACGAAGACAGAGCATGTCTAGTCTCGAATCTATTTTCGCTAGTGTAAGTCCAGTGAGGTACGATCTGTGCAAGATTTTTAGTTGGATCAAGCGGAACCAGAGCGTAATAGCCATCTCCCTCGGGGACATCAGCGCCGCCTGCCAGTCCTCATCATCAATGGGTCCTAAGTCTGTCTGCCATTTTTCTCGGAGTGCGTGGAACGGGTCCAGTAGGTTATTACACAGTTTCCTATATGTTAGTGATATGGCTTTATTTAAAAGTGGTTCATCCAGCAGCCGATCCTCCAAGGGGACGACTCCGGTATTTCGCTCATGTCCGGGATTGCTGTAGTAAGGGCATGTCGGATCTGCAAGTATCGGAAAGTCTCCCCTTGAGCTAATTCGTATTTCTCCCTCCATTCCCGTAATTTGAGGATTTTGCCCTTTTTCACCAGGCCCCCTATAGTGGAAATTCCAATGGTGTCCCACTTATCAAACCCAGGCTGATTACATAGTAATCCTAATTGTTGGGTGAACCATAGTGGTGTAGCCTGGGTTAACACGCTCGACCATCCGAGGCGGTTAGTCGCCTGGTGCCATATCGCTACTGTATGGGCCGTTGGGCCGATGTATCTTCCTTTTCGGGCTTTTGTATATAGTGCCCCCATACATCCCTCTCTGCCCATCTGATATCTGTCCAGCATGTAGGCCGGATCCATCGGGGAACGATATATCCAGTGGTTTACCACCACCAACTGCGAGGCCCAGTAGTAGAGTCTCACATCCGGGAGAGCGATCCCCCCATCGTACCATCCCTTAGTCAACTTTCGCATCACTATACGAGGCGATCCTCCGTTCCACAGTAGCGTTCTGACCTCACTTTCCACACTTAAGAAATACGCGTCCGGAACCTTATTCGGACAATTTTGAAGGATATATAAAAAGCGTGGCAGGGCTAACATCTTAAACAGGGCAGCTCGGCCCAGTAACGATAGGGGCAAGGATCTCCAGTGTTTGACGTCATTTTGCAACCTGTCCAAGGGTGCCGCTAGCTTTCGATCATAGAAGAGTTGGGGATCCGGGGTTATGAAAACTCTGAGGTATCGAAGTCCGTCTTGGGCCACTTCTACTTTGCAGCCCGGGGGGAGCTGGGGAGTCGGGCCCCGGAGGACGAATAGTACCGACTTACTCCAGTTGATCGCATACCCGGAGTATTTCCCAAAGTTTGTAAAAATATTTAAAACTCTGTGTAGGGCGGGTATGGCGATGCAAGATATAGCAGGATATCATCAGCATAGAGCGATATTCGATCATCGTACCCTTCCGCCCATTTTAACCCTCTCAGCATTACATCCCCTCTCACCCAGGATGCCAGTGGTTCCAGCATCAAGGAGAAAATTAGGGGGGACAGGGGGCAGCCTTGTCTAGTGCCTCTCTTTAGCTGGAATACTCTGGACGTATGATTGTTAACCCGTACTTGACCCCGCAGACCTGTGTACAACAGTTTTACCCAGCCCAAAAATTTCGGCCCAAACCCCAGGCGTCTCAGGACTTTAAACAGATATGGCAACTCGATAGAGTCAAATGCCATTGATGCGTCTAGGGAGAGCACCACTGCGTCTTCCTCTATGTATTTTTGTTGCGCTAGGACATTGTGAAGGCGACGAATATTTAGCACCGTATTTCTCCCTGGCATGAAGCCAGATTGGTCGGGGTGGACCAAAGATGGAATCACCGAGACCAAGCGTGAGACCAGCAATTTCGCCAGGATTTTCGCTTCGACGTTGATTAAGGGAATCGGCCTGTAAGAGCCGCAGTCCTCAGCGGGTTTCCCCGGCTTATGGATAACTACTATCGAGGCCAGCCTTTGATCCTCTGGTAAGACCCCTTTATCGTAGCTTTCATCATACATGGCCCGAAGGTGAGGCGCGGCGTGGGAGGCGACCATTTTCAGAAATTCTATGGGCATCCCGTTTGGTCCCATCGCCTTCCCTGACTGAATAGTGTTAATGGCCTTCCGAATTTTGTCATCCGTAAGCTCTTCTTCTAGAGAATATCTGTCTTCTTCTGAAAGTGTAGGCAAGCAAATATCTACTAGCAGTTGACGAGAGTCCTCTGCTGTGTATGTTGTTGATAGGGTGTATATCTTTTCTAAGTGATCTGCAAATGTGTTTGCTATATCTTGTGGGTTTGAGATCTGCTTTGCTCCATGGAAGGTCAGCCTGGGTACCCATCTCTCCCCTTGCTCTCTTTTCTCCAGCCAGGCTACCAATTTCCCAACCCTGTCCCCCATTTCATAGAGCTTGTGTTGGGTATGTAAAAGTTTGGTCCTCATACGCTTTCCAACTGTGAAATCTGTTGCTGTCGTTTTTTACTATAGCACACTTTGAGCGCAGGTGCCTGCCCCTTCAGTACCACCTTCAAGGCCTCCCATATGGTCTGTGCTGATTCTACTGATCCGACATTTTCTTTGAAGTAATTAACGGTCTGTGTGAGTAGATTCGCTCTGATATCTGGGATTTTAAGCAGCCATGGACTAAGGACTATGGTGGCCCGCGGACGTTGGTTGAAATGTGTAAGTTCGACCCACACCGGGGAATGATCCGAGATACCTCTTGGTAGAGCATGAGGATTACGGAAGTGACCGATTTCTGCAGAATGTGTCAAATAGTAGTCAATGCGGGACATGCTCTTGTGGGCGTTAGAGTAATAAGTGTATTGGGACCCGTCTGGCTGTAGAGATCGCCATATATCTGTGAGGCCCATAGCCTTCGTGCACTCTGCCATGTGTGTAGGGGGTCGTGTCTGAGGTCGTTGTGGATGTCTGTCCCGTTGGTCGTCCATTGTCATGTTGAAATCAGGGTGCCCACGGGAAGGTCTACTATGATTTTCCCCAGGTCTACCAATGCTTCTTTACCTAGTGCCGGCGGGAGGTATGCCGAGACTACATTAAGCGCTTTCCCTTCCCACTGCGCCTCCAGAACTGCTAATCTTCCCCACGGATCTGCCCATGTACGTGTCGGTGTAAGTGCCAGACTTTTTTTAACCAGGATACCCGTCCCTCGGGATCCTGAAGAATAGTTCGCATGAATCAGGAGCTTGTATCCCCACCGTGTGAGAGCTTTGCACTTGTGACTTTCTAAATGTGTCTCCTGCAGCAACACGATATCGGGGGCTTGTCTTTTAAGATAGTGTTGCACTATACCCCGTTTGATTTTGTCCCCCAGCCCATTCACGTTCCATGTCAACACAGCAAGTGATGTTTCTATCTTAGCCTCTGTCATACGGGTGGTGGGTAAAAAGACAGGAGCATTCGGCTTGACCCCAGGGCTCATCCCTTGTATTTCGCTGTCCTAGCAATACTTGCATACAGTTTTCCAAGTAGTTAGGTGCACAGACAACAGAGAAAGCCATGACCCTGCTTCCTATATGGCTAGTAGTAATGACTGTAATTAAGTATGACTTGTTACACTTTGTGACTCGTGAACACACATAAACTTTAACCCCCCATGCCCCCTCCCTCAACTCCTGTGCCTCCCCCCTCCCTGCCCCCCTGCCAGTGGATTTCGAACTACCCACATCCCAACCAGGCAGAGTGCCTATTGCCCCCCCCAAATACTAGTAGGTGCTGGCAATCAGCCCTCCCTCCCCCGCCCTAAGCTGAAATGGCATGTGTTTCATCGCGTATAAGGGTGTGAGTCCGGCCCCCCTCGCATCAATATCCGTCCCTTCGATTCGTAGTAGTTCTCAAGCAGACGGCAGAGACACCGGGTCACTAAATGCCCAAATCCCCGAGCGGAGGGGGGGAATGTCTGGGTGTCCCTAGTGCACATTTTACACTCTCTGAGTCACTTATCTGTGGTCGATGCGCCCCCTTCCATGTTCGGGAAGTCATCTTTTCAGCTACGCATTGTCGATTCCATCTCCGCACGGGAGGGATCTTCGCCTTGTTCAGTCCCCTGGTTGGATTCATTTGGTCGGCGGCCACCGTTCCTTCCTTTGTGTGGTTTTTCAACTCGGCGCCATCCCTCCAGCCAGTCCCATTCATCATCTGGTGAGGAAAAGAACCACGTCTTGCCCTCCGATTCTATTCGGAGTTTTGCTGGAAAAAGCATGGCGTACTTCACCTCCCTGTCTCGCAATGCTCTCTTCACTGCTAGGAAGCTGCGACGCTGATTTTGGACTTTCGTGGTGAAGTCAGGGAAGAACTTGACCACATTGTTTTCAAATTTGAGCGGAGGGTTGGCCCGCGGGGTTTGAAGTATTATGTCCCGGTCTCTATAATTAAAGTCTCGTGCTATAAGTGGTCGCGGGGGTGCCCCCAGTTTAGGTCGCCCTCCTGGGACCCGATGGGCCCGTTCAATAGAGAAGTAGCTCGAGAGTCTCTTGGGCTGCAGGTACTTCAGGATCAGATCCTCTACAAAGAGATCCGTCGCCGGCCCTTCCGCTCGTTCCGGAACACCAATGATGCGTACATTGTTTCTGCAGGCCCTGCCCTCGTACTCATCAAGTTGTCTCTCCATTGCGGCATGTTGGTCCTGTAGTTTGCTCACTTGCTGTTGGAGCAGGGAAGTGTCTTGGTGGAGTTCCGTGGTCGTGTCTTCCAGGTCTTTCACTTTGGCATCCATTTTGCGAAGATCTGCTCGGATAAGGGATACTTCAATATTAACTGTGTCAATACGGGCTTCTAAGGATGTACGCACTCCCGTTATTGCCTCCATATTGTCGTGGAGCGTTAGGTCTGGTTGCGCTTTGGTTTTTTTCTGCTTATCTGGGGCTTCTAGCTGTGTTGTTTCCTACCCTTCCCCCGCTTTAGTCCAGGCGAATTTGGCCAATTTGTTTTGGGCCGTTGGTTTGGGCCCCCTTCCGCTCGCCATTTCCAGGCGGCGCTGCGTCGGTGCGTTCAGGCCCTCTGGGCCCAGTCCCAGTAGTCCCCGCCGCCTTCCCAGGGGGAATTCCGTCCCTCTAGCAGCCTGTCGGGTTTCCTGGGTTCCAGTCCCCGGTATCTCAGCCCCCTCTCCACTCCCGGCACCTCGTGGGGCTGCAGGCCTCTCAGGGTATGGGCACTCGCCTCTTAATGTCCAGGCTCCCGTCCTCCTTCCCAGACGCTATTATGCCACTTAGCTGGGCCCTGGATGCCTTACAGGGCTCCCCTCAAAGTAAAGGAGTCTCTTACGCTGATCTCCGCCTCCCACTATGGGCACCTCTCTCTTGGAATCATTACGCCTTGCAATGCTGGTGCCTCGTGGGGCCTCGCTATGGCCTTAGGCGATCTCAGTCGGCGCTCCTGCCGATACTGCCCACTGCCGCCTCACTTGCCCCAGGCGTCCTAGCAAGATATTGATTTCCGCTCTCGCCTGGGCGGGGAACCTATGCGTGGCACCGTCCGCCGCTAGCGAGTGTCTGGGGCGACCACGCCCGGAGCGCCGGTTCACCGGGCCCTACAGACCTCCAAAGCCGGGGCCTCAATTTTGCTCGTTACGTCTCACCGCACTCCCGCATGCCGCTTCGAGTCCTTCTCCGCAGTGCCGGCGGTCTTATGTTCCACTTGCGACCAGCACATCCGCTCACGCACTGTGTCTCTGCCCCTCCGGAGAGCCGGGGACGCCTGGGAAGCTCCGTGGGGATCACTGTATCTTCTTCTTGTCCCTTAGACCACCGCCATGTTCCTCGGTGCTCCGGGTGCGGCAGCCCGGCTCCACTTCCCCTATCGTATCACGAGACGTTTCCCTGCGAGACCCATCGCCACTGGAGTCAGGGGCCGGGGGTCCACCACATTTTCGGAGAATTGCAGCTTAGCTGACAGGATATCTGCAGGATATACGGCGAGGGCACCGGAGCCTCGCTAGTGCGCGGCCATTCCTGTCGGCGGCTAGCCACGCCCCCCGCTGAGCACATCCTTGATGTAATTTTTGCAAATCCAGAACTAGTTACCTTTCAAACGGTTACTCCAGTCACTATTGACCTTGGAACAAACTAAATTTTGAATACTTAGAAACTCAACTAACATCCGACACAGATCTAGACACAATACATTCTGTTTCAAAATGTAATGGGTGGCTAAAGGAAGCTTTTGATATCCTAATACCACTAAGAACTACAGAACTAAAAAGATAAAACAACAAATTAGAAAGCTGCAATGCACCTGACACAAAACAAACTGCAATCAAGACAAACTTCACCTACGCAAACTTAACAGGCTATACAAGTCAACAAAGAAAAAAGCTAAAAAAAAAGGTACTATTCAGACAGAATTAAAAATACTAAATGTGCAAATAAAGAATTAAAAAAAATTCTCACTGAATTTTGTAAACATATATGCACAGAAGGAACTCATTCTATACTCAAGAATTCGGTGACAAGCTGGCAAATCATTACACAATCAAATCAGACACGTTGGACTCCTATTTAAAACAAAGGAAAACCGCCAGCATCAACACATTTCCAAAAATCCCCTCCAAGAGTAGGCTAACCTATCCTCTGCATTCCTTCAAACCAATACCACACAGGGAATTTATGGATCTGATCAACCCAGACAGGCCAGCCGGCTGGCCTTCTGTCCCTTGCTCACCACAAATCTTCAAGAACATTTTTTTTTAACTACCTCTGCTGCAGCACCAGTAAAAAGAATCATCAATAATTCTTTAACTACGGGAAGCTATCCAGAAGACTTAAAAAAGACATACATACGCCCATTATTAAAGAAAACGAACCCGGATCCACATAACCCTAACAACTACAGACCAATTACAAATGAACCTTTCCTGGGCAAACTGAGAGAAAGAACAGCATTCGCCCAGATTTCACAATTCATTGAACATAACTCCATACTTTCAGCCTACCAAATAGGATTCTGCCCAGGAATAGCACAGGATCTGCCCTCATCGCCATCCGGGATGGCCTTTACAACACAGTAGACTGGAACAGGGTTGCTGCACTACTTCTCTTGGACCTTTCAGTTGAGCATGACACTCTAATACAAAGACTCTGTGAAATTGGAATAGAAAGGAATGCTATTGGCTGGATCACATCCTACCTTCACAACAGAACAAATGTAATCCAATGTAATCCATTCTCCCCTTTCTCATCCAACCCGTACTTCGCAAAAGCCAGGGTCGCACAAGGCTCTATCATCTCAACCGTGCTTTTCAACATCTACATGAAGTCATTACCGGCAATGATCAACGAATTTCAGTTCACATGCTATAACTATGCAGATGACTGTTGAATTAAGGAAGTCGCCACAAGAGTTAGAATAGGAGGTTTATTCAGGATACAGCGTAGATTACAGCATCAACAGTCCGGCACGATGTCCAGCCCTGGAATGAGTGATTCACGAAGCCTCGTGCATCACTACATTCCATGACACAGTGACATTCTAACACCCCTGCCCTGATGTCTCCCTAGATTACAACACATCCCCTTTTCAACAAAGTACAAATAATGATAAAGAGAATAATACAACAAAATAACAAACGCAGTAGAGAAATTGAAACAAGATAAGCAGAACCCTGGAGGGGAACATAATGCACAAGAACATGTTCTGAAATAGAATACTTGTCTAAAGACTCCCTGAGACTACAACAAGGAACATGGCGTATGATACAAGCAATATCAATATAAAACATAGTCTCGTAATTTCACAGGCAGGTTCCTACTCCTACCAGAGGAGGCGTTCATTTCTCTGCCATGAACATTCTCATTCAAATGGTCATTACCATTATTCAGACTCTTTTCATAAGGTAAACATACATTTGCAAATTTCCAGAGCATTTCACTAGCCTAGACATGCTCCACATGCACCCCGTGTCCACCCTCACCACATTTTTTCTGATGGCAACAATGGTGAAGGGACCAATGAAACTGCTTTTGCCTTTCAGAGTATGTCTGGGATTTTTGACCATCACTTTGTCACCAACATTCCACTTCTTGTTCTTCACACACATTTTAGAGTCATAACTAATTTTGTATTTATGTTGGTACTCCGAAATCCTAGAACGTCTTGTTCCATCAGAAATACCCCCTTTCGTACATGCAGGCAGCCAAGATGGATTTAATTTTGAAACGGCTTTCCTTCCCCTCAAACCCTCAAAAGGAGACTTCTGCGTGACCACATTCGGAGTAGTGCGGTGTGCCCACCAGGTGTCTCTCAGGATATCATTGAAAGACAATCTAGATTCGAGAGCGCGTTGAGCACAATCCTTGACAACCCGGTTCATCCTTTCACTCAAACCATTGGCCTGAGGCGTATATAAGGCTGTTTTTTGATGGATTATGTTGTGATCATTAAGAAATTTGCACATTTCATGAGACACAAACTGCACTCCATTGTCTGTAATCAAAAACTTGGGCACACCCTCCGAAGCAAATACATCTCTAAGGAAATCAATGACAGTCTTTGTGTTCACAGTAGACACACACTTAGTAACTACCCATTTAGAGGTATAATCCACCATTAAAATAACAAAACGTTCACAGGAGGGCAAGAGTTCAAAAGGGCCTACAATATCTAATCCTAACTTCGTCCATACAACATCCGGGACCTCAACTGGAGATAACGGTGCATGATTGGGAATGTGAGACTTATCATTGGAAGCACACGACACACACTCCTTAACAACATTTTCGGTCATGTGGTCCATACCAGGCCACCAGTATCTTTCTCTCACCCGAGCCTTGGTGAGACTTCTTCCTAAATGGCCCTCGTGAGCTATGTTAACTATTCTGTCCCTAAATTCAACAGGAGGAACAACTCTGTCTCCCCTCATGAGATTTCCTGAAATAAACAACAACTCGTCCCTCACAGACCAGTACGCTTTCATTTCTTGGTCCAAAGTTTTATAATCCGGCCACCCTTGGTTTGTCCACACTCCGAGAGAAGCAAGAACTTTATCCTTCTTCACACCATCCAACCACTCTTCACTGGACAACGTTGGTTCAGTAATCCAACACACACTCTCCGTTTCAATCTCACCATGTTCATCCTCAATAGGTAACCGAGAGAGACAGTCAGCAGACCTGTTAGTTGAGCCAGGTATGTACTGTACACGGAAATTATATTCCTGAAGACCCTCACTCCAACGCTTAAGTCTGGGTGTGATATGCTCACTGTGGCGACACGAGAAGATTTGAACCAAAGGACGATGATCCGTCTTAACTAAAAATGGAATACCCCAAAGATAAAATTTAAAGTGCTGTACAGCCCAAAACACACTCAGTGCTTCCCTCTCAATACACGAGTAATTTACTTCTGCATCCCTAAGTGCTCTAGAGGCAAACGCAACTGCTCTCTCCTCTCCTTCCACGACTTGGGATAGTACTGCCCCCAGCCCCTTGAGACTGGCATCTGTAGTCAACACAGTCTTTCGGTTGACATCGAAATGCCCCAATGTAGGCATTTTCTCAATTTCAGACTTAATTTTGTCAAATGCTTTCTGGCAATCATCGGACCACAAAAATGCGCACCCTTTTTAAGGAGAGCCCTGATAGGTTCAGTCACACTGGCAAAACTTTGCACAAATTTAGAATAGAACTCAGCAAGTCCCAAAAATGACCTCACTTGATCTTTATCCTTAGGTGTAGGAGCTTTCATAATACTCTCTGCAAGTTCTAACTTTGGTTGAATCCCTTCCCCAGAGATCACATGTCCCAAATATGTAACCGATCCCAACCCAATATGACATTTTTCCTTCTTTACTGTCAGTCCTTTTTCCTTTAATTTCTCTAAGACACACGTTAGTGTCTTACC
Source organism: Calotriton arnoldi (assembly GCA_963921515.1). Lineage (NCBI taxonomy): Eukaryota > Metazoa > Chordata > Amphibia > Caudata > Salamandridae > Calotriton > Calotriton arnoldi. The sequence goes on from CAWUFW010000401.1 coordinate 3,471,365, forward strand.
ATGTTCTGCTTCACTTTTACCATACACCAAAATGTCGTCCTGGAAGAACATAATGTTGGGCACGTTCTTCAAGACCATTTTCATGACCCTCTGGAAGCACGCCGCTGCCGACGCTAACCCAAAGGGCATTCTCAGAAAGCGGTAGGCCCCCAGAGGTGTCACGAACGATGTAAGATGCCTCGAGTCTTTGTGTAAGAGAATTTGGTGATATGCAGATGATAAATCCAATACACTAAAAACTCGGGCTCCCTTAAGTGTGCTGAGGGACTCAGATATGTTGGGCAGAGGTTGTCGGTCTACCCAGATCCATTCGTTCAGACCCCTCAAATCAACACACATCCTAACGCTAGCACCACCATCCTTTGGGGCTAAAACGATGGGGGCCAACCATTCCGAGGCTTCTATTTCTTCAATGACCCCCAAACTTAACAGTCTCTTGAGTTCGGCTTCTAATGGTTCCATCATCATATTGGGCACCTTCCTAACTTTATGTACACATGGTATAGCTCTCTCCTTGAGAACAATTCGGTGCTCGAAACCCTTAAGGCAGCCCAAAGCTATCCGTGAAGACTTCTGGGAATCTTTTGAAGTACTCACAACCTTGATCCTCACAGTCCACCAGCATAACTTGATCTTTGGGATCTCTTGCACTGGGGTTGAGCATGATACCCAAATCACGTTGGTGTCTCCATCCCAACAAATTGTCTCCTCTCTCCGCTACATAGACCTTGCCAATAGTGCTTCTGTTTTTAAATTGAATACAAGCCTCCACGTAACCAAGAACCTTGATTCTTGCACCACCATAGCTAACAGGATTTATGTCAGGTGGTGACAATGTCATACTGTCTAAACCTACGACCTCATCCCATTGCTTGTTGCCGATCATGGTGAACGGGGAACCAGAGTCAGCAAGAACAACAAAGTCATGATCATCTACTAAGATGTTGCACTCAGGCATCGCTATCTTTCCTGCATCAACTTTACCATCACTATCATTGATGCTCAGAATTGCAGTACGCACAACCTCAGTGCCTTTCTCTGGGTTGCGAGTTTTGATAGGTGACTTGCAAACTCGGGCATAATGCCCCTTGACACCACATTTGTTGCATACCGAATCCCTGGCGTAACAATGAGGATAATTTGAGAAGTGTGAGAAACTTCCACACCTGAAACACTTAGGTTTAGGAAACTCCCCAAAGGCTTTGTCGCTGGGATTGCCACTAGTAGCAGTAGTGGTATTTGGACGTCGTTCAAAATCTGTTCTTGTTAGCAAACTTTTGAGAGGACCACGCATACGTGTATCCCTTTCAGGAATTCTGTTCTTTTCCACCGGAGAGACTTTGGCCACATTGTCACAACTTTCCAAAAAGTCACCATCTGTCAGAGCATGGACATCACCTTGCCCCTCCTTCTTATCCTCACGATTCCTCCTCATCTCCTTCACCCAAGTAGAAGTGTTTTCCACACCTTCTACTATGGCAACTGCTTCAACCAACGTTGGGTTCTTCGATAAGAGCTTTTCTTGTACCCGAATGCTATTGGTGCACCTCACCAATTGGTCTCTGACTAAAGAGTCAGACAGTTCGCCAAACTCACAAGTCCTTGCCAAAGTCTTGAGAGAAGCGACATAACTCCCTACCCGTTCAGCTGGGTCCTGAACCCTGGTAAAGAATTTGTGCCTCTCCAAAACAACGTTAATGCGCGGACCAAAGTACTTCTCTAGCATAGTCATGGACATCTCGTACACGTCAGCTGGTTCTCCTTCTCCATTACCAACTGGAATGAGGTCCATACTATCATACATATTTCTTCCCTCCACACCTAAGTTGTGTAGGAGAATTGCTTGTTTTCTAAATGCCGAGAATTTCTCTCCACCAATTGCTACAATGTAGGAATCGAATACATTTTCCATCTCTTCCAGGGAAGAATGGGTTCACCCTTTTCTGATAAGAAGGCTGGGGGCTGGGACATACTTGGTGTGGTAGCCATGGTGCTACTTTGATGGAATGTCAACAATAACAATAACTAGAGTCCTAATCACTTTAAAAGAGAAACAAAAAATCTTTGGAACATGAAAAGCACTCTCACTGTGTACTAAAAATCTGATGCCCAATCAGAAATAGTGTAATTCACCCACAGAAGATGAGCTGGTAAGATACAGTCATAAACGCTTGTTTCCTGAGTGAAATAATAAAGCTGTCCGTTTTTCTTTTTTTTTTTTTTTACATCGAAGAAAATGGCCGCACGTCGCACGCTGCGTAATCACGTTGCGTGTAGATCAGCTTGTAGCGTGCGTTCCAGGATGCGTTGCAGGAATGGAGGCTAAGCGCGAGAGAACACCACTCGCGCCGTGGCAGTTAAACTGGTGAGTTTAGAGATGCTAAAGCCTTGCTCCTCGAAGGCTCCGAGATAAAAGAATACAAGTCACTCACAGTTTTTCTTTGCCCAGACTGATGTCATGAAAGTCCTTTAAAAGCGGAAAACAGGCGGAACACAGGGTCCAACGGTGAACGTCCAATACTTAGGGGAATCGGTGCTGAAGGTTGCCTGTCCCCAATCAGGCAAAAGCTCCTCGTCGCCAGTGTTGAATTAAGGAAGTCGCCACAAGAGTTAGAATAGGAGGTTTATTCAGGATACAGCGTAGATTACAGCACCAACAGTCCGGCACGATGTCCAGCCCTGGAATGAGTGATTCACGAAGCCTCGTGCATCACTACATTCCATGACACAGTGACATTCTAACACCCCTGCCCTGATGTCTCCCTAGATTACAACAATGACACACAAATATTCTTTGAACTGGAAAGTACCAAAGACATTTGAAATCAGTGGCAGCTCCTCCGTTAAGGTGGAGGAGCATCGCCACACTGCTCAAAAGAAAAAAACCAAAATGATAATAACGTATCGTTATTATCATTTTATTTTTCCTATTGAAGTCAGTGGCTCACAGGGTGGGGTTGGCCAGAGAATGGAAAGGAGTGGTTTTCACTCCCTAAGTGCACATGATTGCTTGGCCGGCCCTCTTGGGCCTGCTAGACAGTCATGCACACTTTGCATCTTCCCCACCAGGCTTGCTTTACACAGCTTGGTGAGGAACATGCAAAGCCTACCAGTCCCCGTCTGAGCACCAAACCACGGTGCTCAGACCAATCACAATGCTGCATTGCATTGGCTGAAGGGAGCCTGGGAGCCCAGGTTCTTCCTGCTGGAAGAAGAGGACGGAGTAGAGGTGGCGGCTGGCTGGCCCAGGTAAGTGTTTTTTTTTTATTTCCTCCGTCCCCCCGACTCACCACTTCCATCCGGTAGCAGCTGTTAGTGTTGGAAACTCACAAATCTTCAGTTGCCTCAGAGCTGTTGATCAGTGGATGACATGGAGCCATCTCAAAGTGAATGCTTCCAAAACTGAAATACTAACATGTGGGTGACTGGAAACATTATGACCCGCTCTGCGCCTGGCCTGGCAATCTGGGACCAAGAAGTAAGAAACCTTGGAATTACAATGGACTCCAAGTTATCAATGGAATGCCCAAGTGGACAAATTAACAAGATCAAGCTTCATTACCATGAAAACTCTGTGACCCATCTTTCCCCACCTGGGGTTTCCACACAAGGTCCAGGCTACTATTTCTCTTGTACTGTCTAAACTTGATTACGCCAATAGCCTCCACCACTGTTCCTCTTTATCAACTATGAAAAGACTACAACGGATTCAGAACTCTGTTGCCAGACTACTCCTGCATGTAAAGCCACAAGTCTAAATCTCCCCAGCCTTGAGGACCATACATCGGTTACAGGTTGCCAGAAGATACACTTTCAAGCTGCTTTGTATAACCCGCAAAGCAATACATGGAACAGGACCGCTTTTCATCAGGAATAAAATCAACAAATACATACAACAAAGGACCCTCCGCTCAAGATTGGCACCTCAAAATCCCACCATCCAAGAAAAAAACATAGGTGGTATATCTTTGTCTGTTCAAGCAGCCAAGCCATGGAATTCTTTACCCCAAACATAAGATCCACGAATAACTAACTTACCTTCAGAAGACTTCTCAAGAGTTGGCTCTTTCCTACATCACCACCATACACGGACTTAATGTACAGCATATCCCTGTGTTTGCAAACATTTATAATTTGATTATATGTATGTATCAAGATATGTGTATTTCTTTGTACAAAAATATATGATAACTATGGTTTTAAAATTTATAGACATTCTTTAGGCCTGCTTACGAAATGTATATATTACTTATAGTTAAATATAAATTATTCTATTAACATTTTTATAGGTCACTGCATAGTTTTCGTATAAGTTATTTGATTAGATGCTTATAGGTCCCTATTTTATTCACCTATCACAATATGTAAATATTATCATAACTATTTTATCTACAAGTGCTTCACTATTGAAATATTGAGGAAAAGATAAAATGTAATAAAATAGAAAAAAATAGCTTCATGTACAGCAACACTCAAAGGTCTGAGTTTGTTGAATACAACTTTAAATCTCGATATATTATCTTCCTTATACAGTACTATGTAGTCATGTATCTAAATGTTTATTACTTTACTCCTACTGAAAAAGAAGAAAAACAATGCATGTATGCCCTATCTGTATCTCTATATTTATGACTTTATTCCTACTGTAAAAGAAGAAAAAAATAAAACACCCTTGACTGTCTCCAACGCACTATTCTGTCTCACCCAATACCTCTCTCCATATATCCTCTACCCCCACTCTCTGACTCACCCCAAACCTCCTTCTACTACTATGATCTCCAAAATAAACCAGACTCAACTCTCCCCCCCTCTATCCTGCCTTGGCTCACCCAAACCTAATTTTACTACTATGATTTCCTAAGCGACCCTTTCTAAATTCTTCCCTCATGTATCCCTCCTTTGACTCATTCCAAACATCATTTTACTACTATGATTTCCCTAATCTCTTTCTATAGACGCTTACCTCCTCCATCTCTCCTTTTACTCATCCCAAGCCTCATCTTACAACTACAATCTCCTAAATAACACTTTCTAGACTTTTCCTACTTCTATCCCTCCATTATCCTATTCAATCTAACTAACAAACTCACATGTCCAACGCTCAAATTAACACATATTTTCCTATACTAATCCCCTATTAATCCTTTTTGGGTTCCGGAGTAGGGTGCTACTCACCAAAAATCACTTTGACACCTCATATGTGGTAGTAAGGGCTATATAAATACAGTTACAATCACAATTGCAATCTTCCCAGATTTTGAGCACCACTCATGTTGGTCAAAACGGTTCAATATCTTCTCAAGAAAAACTGCTAAAAGAATAGAGAGATCCAGGTAAAACACCAGTACCATACTTTTTAAATAAAATATATCATCAAGAACTTTGAGACTGACTTTCCCTAAACATCCAAGGTCAATTCGATTTTGCTAACAATGGCATCATCTTCATCCTTGGCATTAGAGGAATCAACCCTCCCAGATGCAGGTGATAAGAAAGTCAGAGCAACATACACTCTCCGAATTTCACTATCAGAGCTATCACTTAGGAAGCATATGCCACGTAAAATGTACTCAAAGATTTCCAAGTGTTGTATGACTGCATTCAAGCGAAGGAAGAACCTACGGCCATATTGAATTGTTGTCACAGTTCCTCTCCGTAGGAACCTGGCTCTCAGTGTACAGTGTACCAAAATGAGGTACACTGTGCAGACAGTCCAGATGACCAGTACTGGTTTACAGGAGTAAAAATAATAATCCCAAATACTCTCTTTTGTAGTAGTGTGGGCGAGCAGATGATAGTGTTAAGCATTTATTGCACACACAGCGTCTGTAAGTGACAAACCCACTCAATAAAGAAATCCAACACAGATTTTGAATTTAGCCACCAAGTTCATTGTAGTCGAGTACATACTTTTTTAATATAGTGATTATTCAAGACTTAGAAAATGCACTGTTACTGTATCTTTAAAGCAGCAATGTTAGCCTATGGGGAAAAACATATAATCCATTCGGTCATTTAGCAACGACTTACCGTACTGTTCTTCAGGACTTAAGGTAAGTATGGGGCAAGATCCAAGGCAGCATCAACAGGTTACCTCGGTCAGCTCTGGGGCATTCGGGTGCAGAGGTGCTTTTTGGCGTTCAAGTCAATGGGAGACGGTCCAGTTAGAAAGAGGCTGCAAGTGGATACTGGGGGGCTAGTCCAGGAGAACCCATAGTGTGGTCAAGTCTTGGCATGTAGGGACACCGTCGGTCCACTCGAACTCCGGCTGGGGGGGCTAGTGTGCAGTCCTGTGGGACTTGTTACTGTAAACTCTTGCAGTTCTCGGTGCCTGCAAAAAGAGGCTGCTGGCGGTGACTGGGGGACCAGTCTGGCCAAACCTAAGGGTGGGCTCAACTTCAGAAGGTCTCAGGGCCATGTTGGCACTGGCACCTTCCTCATACTCAGGCTGTGGAGTAAGGATGCAGGGGTGCTTTGAGGCGTCGGGTCGTGGTCGGTCAGAGGCTCGCTCAGGGTCTTGGGGGTCTGGTGAAGCAGGAAAACAGGGCTGCGGGGCCACTCTCAGTGCTGGCCTGTTGAATCCTGATGCCCCTCGATGGTAGGTCTTGCTGGGTGCTGTTGGAGTCCGGGGTGTACCAACAACAAGCATTGGTTGCTGCAACTGCTCCAGTACCCAGGGTATTGGTGCTGGGCAGCTCCTGGAAGTTCTGGTGTCTCCAAACTCAGTAAGGAAACAGATCTGAACTCCTGGAGTACAAAGACTTTTCTCCTGTTGCGCTGCTCCTTCAGTGAACCCGATGGCTGGCAACACGGTGGCACAGCAGATGCTTTGCTGTGCCTGCAGATGCAGGGGAGCAGCTCCTCTACTCCAAGGGAGATCTTTCCTGTTTGTTGAGGGGCTAGGCAGTCCTCCAAGGGTTTTGGGGAGGGTCCAGTAATGGTCGAAGTGCAAGCAGCCTGGCAGGGTTTGGTGCAGGTCTTTAGTTCAAGCTCTCTTTGGTCCTTCTTCTTTCTTCCTCGGTTCCCAGTAGTTGAATCTGATTTCCTTGTGTCAGGGGGCCAGCTAAATATTAAATTTAGGGATGTTAAGGGGTGTAAAGGGTAGTCACCAATGGCCTACTTGCCCCTGGGGTCACTACACCCCCTAGATGACCACTTCCTGTGGGGAGTGGGCATCACCCTGTCCCAGAATTCCTATTGCAACCAAACACAAGATGGTGAAAACCTAATTTTGGGTTCACTTCAAGTTGCCCACTCTACGGATGTGAGTAGCCTGGAGGTGCAACATGCCTCCTTGCGTAGCTAATTACCCACCTGTCCTGGTGTCAAACGGGCCTGAGGGCGGGGGTGGCATCTCCCAGGTCTGGGGGAAGCCAGGCTGGCATATCAAAGGCAGTGGGCTCTTTAAAGCTCCCTGACTTGACATGCTAATTTACTAGCCATTCTGTTTGTAGGAGGTGTAAACACCTCCTGCCAGAGCAGGCATTGCTTCTGACCTCTGAGAGCAGGGCTCTGACCTCCAAGGGGGTCAAAAACTCATCTGTGGTGGCAGGCTGGACGGGACCAGTCAACCTGCACACTAGAGGACTAGTAGGTTTCAGTGGGTACCTCTTGGTGTGGGGTATTAATAAATCCAACACTGGAATCAGTGTGGGTTTATTAATACAAGGTGGTTGAAACCAAACACCATAGGTTTCAGTGAAGCCATTATGTAGCTGGGTAACCTGTTTTGACCAGTGCCCTGTACATATCTTAAGATGGCTTCCCTGCTCACTTGTAAAATCTAGCAATGGAACTAGACATCACAGGGGAATATCTGCTCATGCAGATATGTCCTCGCATGTGCTATAATGCATGCTGCCTTAGGGCTCCAAGGTCTGCTGTAGGGGTGACTTACATATAGCCCATGCAGTGTCTTTGGCATGTCACACAGGAGTGTGCCATGTCAGGTTTTCAAACCTGGTTTGCACCATGTTATGCAGCCTGCAATGGCAGTCTTTGTGGAATTTGGGTGTGGGTCCCTTAGGGTGGCATAAGACATGCTGCAGCCCTTAGGGACCTTCTTTAGTACCCCTGCCCTAGGTACCTGGGGTACCATTTACTAGGGACTTGCAGGGGTGCTAAAGTCCTTTGCCAATTGTAGAACAATCAGTCATCACTTTGTTTTAAGGAAGGAGCACTGAAACTGTGATCTTGTTAGCAGGCCTCAGTGCACTCTCAGAGTTGAAATCAGCATCCAACAGCTAGAAGGGGGGCAAAAAGTGGGAGAACACTGCAACAAAAGCCCAGTTTCCTACACACTCGGATATCACCTGGCCGCTGGCAAGAACACATTTGTGCCTAAATGTCTAACACAGAACAGCCAGGACAAGTGATCCTGTCGAGGACAGGCCCATGGTCGACTGCCACATTTGAGAATACGTTCAGACCAATCACTCCCCAAAATCAAGACCATGGACAGAAATTACTATTAGGAGGTTGGGGGAAGGCTGAGATGTTTCTACCAACAACGGGAAAAAGATGTAACAGATTGATGGGTTTTAGAGACCATCAAGGATGAATATCATATTTCCTTTTCACAAGATCTTCTGCAGGGTCTGTTCAGATCTACCCCATTATCAAAAGAGCAGACAAAAAGACAATCCATGCTTTTGGGAGTTCAAACTCTGGTGGACCATAAGGCAGTTGTTCCGGTTCCATATTAGCAAAGAAAAAGGAATTTTATTTGATTTTATTAATTGTGCTAAAAGTGGATGCAAGACTCAACTTAGTTTTGTACTAAAGATATTGAACAATTATGTTCTAGTGGACACTTTCAGAATGATTAGACAATTATCCCGTTAATTGCAAAGGGCGATTACTTGGTGAAACTGAACTTACAGGCTGACTAATTCCATGTCCCGATCAATCTGGGAAGTCAGAGTTTCCTGCTCCTCTGTGTAGAGTATCACCATTTCCAGTTTCAAGCTCTCCCTTTCGGACTGGCAACCTCTCATAGAGTGTTCACAATGCTATTAACAGTTATTATTTCGTACCTTCAATTGAAAGGTATTACTGTCTTCCCATGGCTTGATGAATGGTTTATGTCTGCTCCTTCTCTCCTACAGGCAATTGAGGATGTGAAGATGACGACGAGACTAGAGAAGCTGAGTTTCATCGTCAACTACAAGAAATCCCATATGCAACCATCTCAGGACAATCTATTAATTGGTGCCCAATTAAGTACACAATTGCAATGAGTGTTTCTTCCTCAAGCCAGTATTGTGTCACTTCAACACACTCTGGGACACCTTCTCAGCCAACCTATGAGTTCAGCCAGTGACTGGCTGAGAGTATAAGGGTTGATGGTCGTATCAATAGCAGTTGTCCCATGGGCACTTTATCACCTGAAACCTTTAGTCAACCATATATTGATGCAAGTTCACCATAGTACAATCACTTGATCCCAGTAACATACCAGATAAAGTAAGAATTGAAGTAGTAATTAGTGGAAGGAAATCTTTTGAAAGATGTCCCACTAGGCTGTCCTGCACCAGTACAGCTGACCACAGCTAACAGTCTTTGGAGTTAGGGGCAATTCTGTTGCATCAGGAAAGGAGGGGTATCTGGTCACAGGAAGAGGCGAGTCATTCGTCCAACTGAAGTGAGTTATCAGTAGTGTGGAATGCTCTCTGGTCTTTCACCCCTCATTTGGAAGGCAAGAATCTCATTATCAGGATGGATTAACAACCACATATCGAGATGTTATCTCAACCATCAGGATGTCACAAAGAAGAGAGCTCTGAATGCACTATTGGAAAAGATCCATGGATGGGCAGAGTCTCACTTGCTAGCACTCACAGCAGTGTATATTCAGGGACAGATTAATTTCTGGGCAGACAGACTCAGCCGCAGTCTGCTGTTATCTTTGGGTTACCAGCTGGCCTACCCCCGGAATTCAACCATATCTGCTCCAGGTTCAGAACCCCATGGATAGATCTGTTTTATCTCCCAACAATGCCATGTTACCAGTATTCTGCACTGAACGGTGTCCCAAGTTAAGGAGACAGATTCCTTGGCCATACATTAGCCGCAGGGCTACTATATGCCTTCCCATTAATTCCCCTCCTCCCGAAGATGCTTCTGAAGATTCGGGAGGAGAGGACCTCTGTGACTCTGACAGCACAGTTTTGGCCCAGACCTCCACCTCTCCAGTTCCCACGACTGCTGTTCATCCAGTTTCAAAACTTTAGATTGATGGGCTGGAACTTGAGAGGGTGAGTTTAGAACATATGGGATGTTTTCCATAGAGTGCCTGGGATGCTCATACTTCAAGAAAGCCTTCAACTCTGGGTGCATACAAGAAGAATTGGGGTTAATTCCAAAAAACGGTGTACAGCTAAAGGGTTCAATTCAGCAACAGTGGGCCCATTTAACATACTTGCATTCTTAAGAGATGGGGTTTTTCAAAAGCTATTACCAGCTACCTTATCCGCTTAGAGGGCAGCCATGCATGCCCTTAGATTAGGTGACTCCTCCTCCAGAATATCGCCATTAGTTTTCAGGTTATTCAAACATTTTAGACTCAGGAAGCCTGCAATTACGAATCTGGGGAGTTGCCTCTTGTTCTGAGAGGTTTGCAGCAACAAGCGTTTGAACCTTTAGAACTGGCAGACTTGGAATGGTTCTCTTCTAAGTTGGTGTTTCTCGTAGCTATCACGTTGGCAAGAAGATTAGGCGAATTAGGTGCTTTGATGATATCTTACCCATACTGAAGGTTTTTTTCAGACCGGTTTACACTTAAATACATTTGCCTTTCCACCTAACCCCAGAGAACATTCAGCCAGTTCTCCAGTCAGAAGTTGTTTTTTTAAAAATGGGTCTTTTAAAAAAACAAGCAAAAATTCATCAACATTTTGCCCACCCATGCCACTTATACATGATCTGAGCAACTCAACAGTGCAATCTCATTACTACATTTGCAAACATCAATACCTTACGGCTAAGTAATCCCATCCTTCAAGGTACGTCACTCCTTACAACACTTCCGAGGTTGTCAGCAGATATGTAGTGAGAGGGCCCCAAATGTCTTTCGGCCTCAAGGGTCGTGGTAGTACTTCCACATAAAGTTCCAGTTGGGTCTTACAGTAGGCCTAGGTAGGAGAGCACCAGACAGGTTTTGTGAGAATTATTAAGCTCTCTTATGTTCCAAGTCGGCAGTTCTATATGTCCCCTGGCATGGGCCATCGTAACATCATGATGTTAGTCTCAGCATTGTGTAGCCAAATAAGCAATGTATGTTGCACAAGGAGAATAGCGTAGTAAGCAGCACAAGGGTGGCATTGATAACATCTGTCAAACAGTCCCCCAACACCCACTTCAGCATCCCAAACTTGCTAAAGACAACCCCGCAATTGGAAAATGCAAAAGCCTTAAGTGAAGTGATAACATCATGCCACAAAACATGTAATATATTTCTACTCATCTTAACCATTCGGAGTGCACCCTCATGAGGGATGCCAGGTTCCCAGTGTTTTTCCAGGTGATCAGAGGGGGCCAGGAAGGAATAGCTACGTACCACCCAACAAACACAGTCTGGGCACCTAGGGCAGTCACAGTAAGGAGAGTAGGCTCCCCAGTGCCTCACCAAGGTCTTGCAGCTCAGGAACAAAATTAAGATGCAGCAAATGCGTATATAAAATGTTACGTGCCCTCCTCATCAATATCCTCTGTAGGCTGCTCCGGGTTCCACAGAGTTATAGTTTTAAGAAAATCCTTTGCAGCCTTGGGGTTTGCAAAAATGTTCTTATTGCCACGATATTCTATACGGAAGCGCACTGGGTCTAGCATGGTATATGAGATCTCTGCCTTCTTTAGTTGTTTCTTAATGGGTAGGAATTCCCTGCGGGCCACTTGCAACACCACTGTAAAGTCGGAAAAGAAGGCTACCTGATTGCCCTGGTATACAAGGTCCTTTTTCTCTTGCACCAACCTCAGCACTGTATCTCGATCTCAGTAGTTTAACAGTTTCACTATGATTGGATGCGGAAGCACCCCAGGAGGTGGCCACGCCACAAGTGACCAATGTGCTCTTTCCTCTACCAGCAGGTGCAACAGGTTTTCAGAGCCAAAGAGAGTGGCAAGCATCACTTCTACATAAGTCTCCAGTTTGCCCGTGTTAGTCGACTCCGGGACTCCAGTGATGGGCAAATTGTTTCAGCGCGAACAAGCCTCCAAATCTTCATTCTTGGCCTGTATAACTGCCAGGACCTTCTCTATGTTCAAGCATTTAGTGCTCACGGATGTAAATCATCCTCCACCGTGGACATACGTTGCTCTGCCGCCATGAGTCGCGTGGATTGCTTATCCATCTTCGCTACCATGTAGTCCATGCTCAGGTTCAGGAAGTTAATCTTCCTGTCTATGGATTGGAGACTTTGCTGCACTGCCAGCAGTGTGGCTCTAGTGCGGTCATGCCCTGAGTGCTCGAGTCCTGCTCTTGATCTGACAGTGCATCTTGTGAGGGCTTGGTAGAGCGCCGAGATTCAAAATTAAGGTGTGTTTGGTTTCGATCTGCTTTTCCCATGTTCTATAGCAGTGTTGGCCTAGCACGCTCTGTGAGCTCAGACGTTAATCATTGCCTGTCTTCAAAGATCACAGCACCACAATTTGGATATCTGGGTGACAGGTTCTCTCACCAGCTCCCGCCTCTTTGCCCTGGGCACAGTAGCCCAACAATCAGAGTCATGATAATTAACTCACCATGTGCGCAGTTTGCACAGATGAGTATGCGACGGGGGGCATCACAAGCCCAGGATCGAGCAGGTTATCTGTGGTTTTTCCATTCCCCGTGCAGCACCCACCAGCACAGGCCCTCTACCGCACGTTGCAGGACCCAGGCAAGGTTCAGCAAGCAACTAGCAAATATGGCATAGGGAGAGACGAGTAAGTTCATGCAGCAAATATGGCGCTGATACCTTCAGGGCACATCAGGTTCAGTGGGATCCCCAGCCTGGGTGGTTACCTTTCTGCAAGAGTCCGACAAAAGGCCTGAGAGCGGGAGTAGCGTGCGGGTTCCACGGAAGAGCATTCAGGCAGTAATCTAGAGTATCGTAGCTTGTGGGTTTATTCACAAGGTTTCCCGGCTGGATCCTTCATCACCGCTAGTTAGAAAGTGACAGCGGGTAGCGGGGTGCTCCAGAACTTGCTGCAGGGTCCAGGGTCCGAGCTCCAAGGCCTAGAGGCATGCCCCCACTATATTCAATGGCCCCCGGGTTCCTCGGTTATGGTGGCCATCGCCTGTCTGCAAGATTTGCTTAAGGAGGGGGGCCCACTAATATGCAGGCAATCTCAGCCAGGTGCTTACTGGTGCGCCACTCTGGACATACACCTCCACAATCTGGCTCCTCACCCCGCCTGCCCCTCAGACATACATCAGCACCCCAGAGCAGCAGGATCTCTTATGTATAGGTCATTTGGGCTGCCAAGCGTCTCGTCAGTGGTCAGCCACTCTCCACTTCACCACCAGCCCTCCTCGTGGCTAAGCCTCCGATCCCTCACTGCAGAGCATCCCGCGCAGCAGTCAGCTGCGGGCCGGTGTCGTTGCCAAGGAGGGTGTTAAGAGCATCTTAATGGGCCAAGCAGGTCTCCATACCTGCACCAGCTCACATCCTTTGCTATGCCAGGTTCAAATCAATCGGATGGCAGGATTTATGTTGGATAAAACAAGCCAGCCAGCAGCCATGTTGCTGTAGGCTCTCTGGCGCCCCCTCCAACAGTCAGGGGGTAATGCTTAGGTTCCATCCACATTGAACGTTAGTAGAGCTTTGACAATTTATTTGAAACGTTCAAAAGATTTCAGGTCTTCCAAGCCTCTTTTAATTTCCTACGGATCAGCAAATCCAAACGATGAGTATCTGGATACGTCAGGCACTCTCCTAGTCATATAAATCAAAAGGAGAATCAGTTCCTTCTAATATACAAGGGTGTTCCACAAGAGCAGTATCTGCTTCATGGTCAGTAACTAGAGGGGTCTCCCTACATGAAATATGTAGGGCTGCTACATGGCCATCACTCAACACCTTTGTAAAACAACATAGGTTGGATTTAGTGGACTCTGTTCAAAGTAATTTTGCCTGTAACATAATAATGCCAGCAATTAAGTAATTGTTTTTTTTTTAAACAAATTTTATTGATTTTACATACAACAAGAATGGGGCCACAGGGTCACGCCCCTGCCAGTTAGCAAAGTTACAATCAGGTTATTTGAGATACAAGCGTGGTAATATATGCTGTCGATGACATCATGCCGTTCATGTTGTGCGATCATCACTATATTTATTGTCATCGGTTGCAAACTCCCTTCCCCAACTGCCCCCCCACCCTTCCCACCCCCCAGGCGTGTCTCTTAAGTCCAAGTTGTAAAGGTACAATAGCCCTACTTATTCAGCAGGGCGTCAACCTTGAATGGGATAGTGCTGTGGCGGAGTGTGTTCCAGCTTGTGAGTGTAATGCCATCTCTGGCAGCGAGGTTTCAGACCTTAGTATTCCTATGACTACTCATGCGCTAGTCCATGGCCGCTGCGGGGTCACCTAAGTGGGCATCTTCAGCATCTTCTTCAGGGGATTTGAGTGCTACGACTAGCGCTTCCCAAGCTCTTGCCCCTTCAAGGGCCTTTTCACTCCCTGTTCGTTTTACTATTTGTAATCTAATCACCCCCTCACATTTGGCCCATTTGAGGAACTCTGCTTTCCACTGTGCTATGCTGGGGCCCTGTTTCGCCTTCCAATGTGTGGTTATGTTTCTCTTGGCCAGGAATAGACCCAAATCTAAACATTTACTAGTGATTTTGTTCTTTGATGTGTGGGGGAACCAGTGTAAGATGCAGTGTGTCAAGGTCGGCTCTAATTCTCTGTCAGTGAGATCTGATAGAAGTGTCATTAGCTCCTCCCAATAGCTGTCTAGGACCGGACAGTCCCAGAGCATGTGTTTAAAATCTGCGCTTACTGCATTACATCTCGGGCAAGCCGCCAAGTGGGCTGGGAAGTATTTGTGGAGCTTTTCCGGAGTAAGGTATGCTCTATGTAGAATATGGAAGTGCACTAACTGGAATCGTGCATTCCGAGCGCTCTTCCAGGCTCTCTCCACCAACTCCCCCCACGACTTTTCCGGGATAGCCTCCCCAATATCAGTTTCCCACTGTCAGCCAGGGGAAGTAGTGATTCCAGCGTCATGCGTCTATAGAGGCACGTTACTGCTTTGAATGTACCTGCTGCCATTACCACGTACTGGCAGCCCAGAGATGTCTGTGGTTCCGTAAGACCCCCTCCCCAGTGCTTCCTGATAGCTGCAGTGAGGGCCGTATACAGTAGGAAATCTCCCCCGGGTAGGTCATAGTGAGCTTGTAGATCATTAAACGGGATCATGGCTCCCTTCTCATACAGGTCTCCTATTCTAGCCAGCCCTTGGTCCTCCCAAGCTCCCAGCCTCCGCCAGTTACCGCCGTGGGGTAGGGCCTTGCACATAAGTAAAGGGATTTCCAGTGCGTAGGGGCACCTAATGGTGGTCCGCCGCAGATATCTGTTCCAGCATTTTCGTGCTGTGCGAAGTTCCAGGGTGAGGGTTGTGGTTTTGACAGGGAGCCGCAGGACAATGCGGGATAGCTGCAATAGGGTCCCAAATACCTCCCTGCGTTCTTCTTCCCCCCTGGTGGTGTTCGTTACCCACTGCATGAGTCATTGAAATTGTGCTGCCACATAATAGGTCTCATAGTCAGGGACCGCGAGGCCGCCCTCTGCTCTTGGTCGCATAAGTATAGCGAGCGCCACTCGACGTCTACCAGTGCCCCATATGAAGCCTGTGACCAGCGATCGGAGCTGTGCGAAGTATTTTGCCGGGATCCAAATCGGTAAGGTCCCAAAGTAATATAATAACCTTGGGAGGGAGCAATGAAGTAATTGTTGAGGTAAATAAATATGATTTCAGCATCACTTCTTGTCAGTGAGAGAATTTTTTCAGTTTGTTATATCTTCACAAGGTATGGACTAGGACGAGGAGAAATACATGAGTGGGTAGTGCTTCAATTACTCACCAGGACTCTTCATTACCCCAATTCATATTCCTCCTTATCCCAGTCCAAATCAGACACTCCATCCCTTTTGGTACCTCCAATACGTTGTATATACAGGAGATGGGGATGTGGGTGCGTGTCTTATTGTGTCATAACAATGAAATTAGATGAGACGCGAAACAACTCAGAGCTTAGAGCCAAAGGCGTGATAAACGTCTGTCAGCGGTGTAGAAAGCCTCACAAGGTAAGGACTGGGATGAGGAGAAATACAATTCTGGATAATGAAGATTACTGATAAGTAATTGAAGCAATTCCCACAGTCCAATGCTCCCAGATGGGAGACAGATCATTTACGTTTACTTATTTATTTTTAATTTATGCAATTTGATATAGCAAAAACTTGGGCAAAGACATTAGTGTGCTCTACAGAAGGAAAGCTAGAGATATAATTAAAGGCAAGCGTCAGCAATATCAAGCACAAAATCAATACAGTAAAAACTAAATGTCACCATGAGCAAAAGCAATGGGAAACTATTCTTATAAGAGAACAGTACAATACTAGGGGAAGTAGGATGGGGAGAGTGTCCAACCACAGGTGAATACATCGCTTAGAGAAGCAACAGAGTTGATTTAAGAAGAATATAGACAAGCACAGTTGGTGCAAGTGATGCAAAACTTTGAGAAGGATATACAAATTTGGCTGAATATGGGTAGAAGAGGAAACATGAGACAGGGAGAGGGAGAGGCAGGAGTAGTAGGATCGGCTCAAAATAGGGAGAGAAAAAGAAAAGAGAGAGTGGAACAAGGTAGAAGGTTACCATTTAGTAAAGCTATCTGGGAACTGACCATAGGCCTCTTTGAAAGAGGAGATCTTTCAGCTCAGACTTGAAAGTGCCCAGGGATTTGGTGGTTTGTAGATCTGGGGGACGGAGTTCTAAATCCTAGTTGCATTAACGGTGAAAGATGATATCACTGTGTATTCTAATTTTAAAGTTTGAGGTTCTAGAAGAAGTCTTTCAGAGCTAGGCAAGGATCCGGACCCACTGGACCTTTTCAGTTTTGCTGTAAGGTAACCTGGGCAGGCAGTATGCAAAAGCTTTTGGGTGATGTTTGACATCTTGTAGACAGCGTAGCTCCCATGGGTAGCCATTGAAGAGTTAATAGCACTAAGGAAATTTGATCACATCTCTTGGTACCAGAAAAATAACATGTTGTGGCATGAAGCACAGATTTCAAGGGGCGAGGTGTACTTTAGGAAGTCCAGTCTGTAGGGAGTAGTCCTAATTAATTCTTGACAGCACTAGGGGCCGGCTTAGATTGAGGGAAGAATTGGCATATTCCACACAAATGGCACAGTTGGAAACATGCACATAATGGTGACGTACATTTGTATGTTTTGTTTATTGGCGAAAATGACCCCTAATATTTAGCACTGTCAAGGATAAACGTTTGGAATTGAAGAATCCCACAAGTATCAACTTAGGATTGGACAGGTGAGGCTGATTGTTTGATTATATTGATGATACTGTATCCCTGAGTTCCTAAGTAGGACTCCGAAGGGTTCAATATAAAAGAGTAGGAGCCAAGATGGAATTTAGCGGGATACGCTGCTTTACCACCACTGGATTGGCCAAGCAATTATCGGTTTTGATCTTCTTTGACTGGTTTCAGAGAAAATTGTGAAATCACATAAGAACGAATCCATCATTCCCATATGTTCACGGAAAATACAGATAAGCATGCTGTGATTCACTGTATCAAATGTAGCAGATTGGTCCAACAACACAAGAAGACACGAGCTGCCAAAATCTAGAATGCAAAGTTCATCATCCATAACCTTTAGCAAGGCGTTTTGCGTACCATGACCTGCTCTGAAGCCAGATTGGTGCGCATCAAAAATACTGTTGTTGGTGATATAATGTGAAAGCTGTGCTGACATGCAGCTTTCGATCATCTTCACAATGAAGGGGAGGGTAGAAACAGTATCAAAATTATTAGAATCCCCTGCATCTGTTGTGTGTTGTTTCAGAATACAAGTGACCTGGCTGATTTTAAGGCAATCAGAGAACACATCTTGCTGAAGAGAAAGGTTTATTAACTCCATCCAATGAGGTAAAAGCTGGTATGTCATACAGGCACATGCATCAACCTTTTTTGCGAGCGCAAACGGTGCGATTCGCAAAAATCGGCCGTTTGCGCCCGCAAAAAGGGCTTTTGCGATGCATCAAGATTCAAGTTCAAGGTTCAAGTTAAGAATTCGCAATTTATTGCGATTTCTTAAATTGCGATTGCATTTAAGGAATCGCAATTTGCGATTCCTTAAATGCAATGCAAGAACCACTTTAAAATAGCGATTTCGCCATTTGGGGCCGCAAATTACCGAGCAATTAAACTGGTCGGTAATTTACAAAAACTTTGAAAAATGCACTGAAGTGCATTTTTCAAAGTTTCATGTTGTGCACACACATGCCTTTGGGGCATGTGTGTGCGCAACATGGGTGCACATCACTATTTCAGGGGTGCAACAGGGTGTCCTTTTGACACCCTTGCACCCTTGAAATGCATGCGCAATTTGCGAGTACCTATTGGTACTCGCAAATTGCGCATGCTACTTCCATTCATTCCTATGGGCCTGTAGGCCCATAGGAATGAATGGGACGCCATTCCTTATTTGCGACTCGCAATTTGCGAGTCGCAAATAAGGAATATGTAGGAATTGCTAATTTAATAGCGATTCCTACATGCATAGGCTTTTGCAAGTCCTTAATTGCGAGTCCTTAATTATCGCAATTAAGGACTCGCAAAAGTCTACTTTGATGCATGTGCCTGTAAGTCTTTGAAAATGTCACCTGCTACTGGGTTGATGAAGTGCTTTGTGATCACTTTACAATGATCACCTTTGAAAAAGCCATCTAAGACAAGCCCGTTGACCTTCGATTTATCTTTAGGAAGGTGAAACCTCCTGGTATCTGGAGGTTGAGGGAATGATTATTCAATACATTTGAGGGAGGTGGTGGTTTCTCTGCCCCTCTGACTACTTCAAATAGTTGTCTTGGGAGATTCGTATGTTGCGCTTTATAAATAAAATAATCAATCAACCATTCACTCACTTGTTCAGGCACGAATGTTAACCATGCTCACTTGATTCTCTACAGTAGTGCTATGGAAACAAATATTTTAACATAAGAGACTCCTTACCTCTTTGTGGTGCTGGGTAGCTTCTCTGGACAAATCCAGTTTTCCCAACATTGTTCTGCCTGTCTAATAGTACAATTATTTGGAGTGAGTTTTTACTTTCCATTATTTTGAGCAGAGTTATATCAGTGTGCCCTGATTGCACCACTAACTACATAATGTGACTGAGCATGACGTAGGTAGGGCCGCGTTCTCAAAAAAGTTGGGAATTCTAGCGGGAGTATGGATACACCCATGACTAGCCTTTGTAACTCAGTATCAGTATTTTACATGGACATTTTTCCATTTTTTCTCTGCTCAAGTATGCCTTTTGGTGGAGAAAATCTCAGATGTATTCCTGTAGGCATTTTAAGTTCAGTGACGTGGCCACAATGTGAATGGTGTAGCAAGACGGCACTTCTGACACCCCGGCTGCAACTGTCCTAATTAATTTAAATCTGTTTGCTAGTTCGTCTAACATTTTCCTCTGAAGCAGCTGTTGCATCCATGACAGTAGCCATTTAGACGTACAGTAAAAACATGGTAGCCAACCCATCATGCTACCCTGCCATCACTTGTATTATTACCAAAGATGCAACCCCCAATGGTTCATCATCATAAAAATCATAACCAGTGGCGTAACGTAAAATGATGCCCCTCCCTGCAGAATGTGAAGAGGGGGCCCCTGAGTCCTGCACATTTCACGGATAATTATTTCCCTTGGGCGAAATGGAGCTCCTCTGAAGCGTCTAGGGGCACCTGAAAGGTTGTGGGTCCCCCTGCGCAGCAGGGGCCTCTGTTATGCCCCTGACCATACCTACTACCCCACACGCAGAGGGAGCTTACCTTTCCTCAAGTGCATGCTGGATATTTCTGCACGTTCTCTGTCTGGGACCGCCAGGGTAGACCTGGACAGAATGGATGCTTCAAGCAATGGCATCACAGGCGCAGATTGAACCATTTTTAGCAGCTAACGAATGACCTGCATCCTCTGAATAAGGCCTATAGTATTTAACATCATTATCAGTCAGTGGTGAACTTTGGGACACATTATCTGAGGTACTACTTCCATAATTCTGGCACACTGCTCTAGAGTTGGCATTGAGGTTTCTCTGAAGGAAGATGCATGGCCTGCTTTTAAAAAGAGGTTCTTCTCAGCTGTACTGTAATTTAGGTTGTCTGAATGATTTGAGACAGTCTCCATTTGAAGATGAGTCTGAGAAACACAATTCTCTCATATGTCCAGACATCAAAGCCTGTCTTTTTAAGTTCAGAAGTAAGTTTATTAAGGAAAATATAAGTCACAATACAAAATACAATATAACAATACATGGTCACATAAATCAAATTTTGAATTTAGAAGCAAAATAGTTCGATATATAATTGAAGTTGGCCTACCTAGAGGAAAAAGGTTTAATAGAAATATATAGATGAATCCGTGTAAATACAGGGAAATTACAAATCACATAATACAAAAAATTATGAGATAAAATGCAAAATGATCTTATATATAAAAATACACTGAAAGGAAAGTCATAGAGGTTTGGAAACTTCTTGTTGTACGGGAGTTAGGGTGGAGGAACATCTAGCACTAGCTTCAATGAACAATGTGATAGGTAACCATAAATACAGACGTTTCGTTGCCATGGGGATAGGATACAAAAGAGTTGTATCTAACCTGTGATTGTAACAAACAGCATACCACCAAGCTTGATAAGATAATTTGGTAAAGTCTTTCCAATTTTTGGTTATCTGCTGAAAGGCAACTGCCAACAATAAGTCTACTATTTTTGTATTAGAATTGCAATCTTTCCAAATCGAAGACAAGCTTCCCAAAAATACATTAGAAACAAAGAAAGGACATTTGGAGTGAAAAATTAAGTTAATTTGAGCCCATACCTTTTCCCAAAAACTGCAGACAAGTGGGGATGTAAAAAGAAGATGATGTAAATCTGCATGTGGGGAGGAGCACGTCCAGCAATCATCTGGAAGATCAGCGTGCCTTTTATGCAGAGTGACCGGGGATAGTAAACGCCTATTATATATAAAAAGAGTGTCTGTGTAGTGTTTGCTGCTCTCGAAGTTTTTCTGATTTTACTCCATATTTTATTCCATATGTTTGTGGACCAGTTGTCACCTAAATCCTGTTCCCAAGAGAGTTCCACCTTAGTTTTTTCTCGTATAATACATGAAACCTGTAAATAATTATAAATAACAGAAGCCTTGGGGTTGACTTGTAGAAGAGAATGCAATTTATCGATTGAGGAGGGTGTAGGATCAGCGGGAGGATTTGGAGGTATGCATCAGGTATGAGCAGTCAGAATAGCTTGTTTTAAGAGGGTATATTTAGATTGGAAGGACAATGGTAAGTCAAAAAGTCTTCTAACATGCGCAAAAGACATAGGGGCCGATTCCGATCTCGGTCGGAGGCGCACCCAATACCATTCGGTCGGGAAAAAAGCCATGCGAAAGCCTGTTTCCCGACCGATCCGTACAGCACACCGAACGAGCAAGTACGATGCGCACAACAGCAAAAATTCCGGCCGAGCCGTACTCACCCAAACCAGGTCCTGTTCTCCGACCGAGGCGAATCCGGAAACGCCGAATCGAGTCGCACGTAAGGGAAAATGCAGCCCCGTCCGGCCGGACAAGTACGATGCGCTTCCCGTACGCGCCGAACCCGTCGCTACGCACGGCACGTCAAAGCATCCGGGAGAGGCGCACATAAGCTCCGAATCGCGCCACAACACGATCCACGGCTACGAGACGAACACGGCACCGACGAGGACGACGCGAAGCGACGAGGACGAAGCGAAGCGACGAGGACGACGCGAAGCAACGAGAAGGACGAACGACACGAACCAACCATGAATCCCTTCGTCCTGATCATACCAATATTCTACATCTACTACCGGAACAGGCACGGACGCGTACGGCGCAGAAGGTAAGTCAGACACCAACCACAAAACACATACAACACGTACACGACACATCACACACATACACTGGGAATCTGAATATACTTACACCAGCAACAGCAGCACCATAGGGGCGGGATGCCCATCACCAATGCCACATATGCACACAGGGGCCTGAATGCGCGCCACCACCCCAACCCAGGGGGGCTGGATGCCTACCACTACTACCACCCTGACCCAGGGGGGCAGGATGCCTACCACTACTACCACCCTTAGCCAGGGGGCAGGATGCCCACCACTACTACCACCCTCACCCAGGGGGGCAGGATGCCTACCACTACTACCACCCTTAGCCAGGGGGCAGGATGCCTACCACTACTACCACCCTTAGCCAGGGGGCAGGATGCCTACCACTACTACCACCCTTAGCCAGGGGGCAGGATGCCCACCACTACTACCACCCTTAGCCAGGGGGCAGGATGCCCACCACTACTACCACCCTCACCCAGGGGGGCAGGATGCCTACCACTACTACCACCCTCACCCAGGGGGCAGGATGCCTACCACTACTACCACCCTTAGCCAGGGGGGCAGGATGCCCACCACTACTACCACCCTTAGCCAGGGGGCAGGATGCCCACCACCACTACCACCCTTAGGCAGGGGGCAGGATGCCCACCACTACTACCACCCTTAGCCAGGGGGCAGGATGCCCACCACTACTACCACCCTCACCCAGGGGGGCAGGATGCCTACCACTACTACCACCCTCACCCAGGGGGGCAGGATGCCTACCACTACTACCACCCTCACCCAGGGGGGCAGGATGCCTACCACTACTACCACCCTTAGCCAGGGGGCAGGATGCCCACCACTACTACCACCCTTAGCCAGGGGGCAGGATGCCCACCACTACTACCACCCTTAGCCAGGGGGCAGGATGCCCACCACTACTACCACCCTCACCCAGGGGGGCAGGATGCCTACCACTACTACCACCCTCAGCCAGGGGGCAGGATGCCTACCACTACTACCACCCTTAGCCAGGGGGCAGGATGCCTACCACTACTACCACCCTTAGCCAGGGGGCAGGATGCCCACCACTACTACCACCCTTAGCCAGGGGGCAGGATGCCCACCACTACTACCACCCTCACCCAGGGGGGCAGGATGCCTACCACTACTACCACCCTTAGCCAGGGGGCAGGATGCCTACCACTACTACCACCCTTAGCCAGGGGGCAGGATGCCTACCACTACTACCACCCTTAGCCAGGGGGCAGGATGCCCACCACTACTACCACCCTTAGCCAGGGGGGCAGGATGCCCACCACTACTACCACCCTCACCCAGGGGGGCAGGATGCCTACCACTACTACCACCCTTAGCCAGGGGGCAGGATGCCTACCACTACTACCACCCTTAGCCAGGGGGCAGGATGCCCACCACTACTACCACCCTTAGCCAGGGGGCAGGATGCCCACCACTACTACCACCCTCACCCAGGGGGGCAGGATGCCTACCACTACTACCACCCTTAGCCAGGGGGCAGGATGCCTACCACTACTACCACCCTTAGCCAGGGGGCAGGATGCCCACCACTACTACCACCCTTAGCCAGGGGGCAGGATGCCCACCACTACTACCACCCTTAGCCAGGGGGCAGGATGCCCACCACTACTACCACCCTCACCCAGGGGGCAGGATGCCTACCACTACTACCACCCTTAGCCAGGGGGCAGGATGCCTACCACTACTACCACCCTTAGCCAGGGGGCAGGATGCCCACCACTACTACCACCCTTAGCCAGGGGGCAGGATGCCCACCACTACTACCACCCTTAGCCAGGGGGCAGGATGCCCACCACTACTACCACCCTCACCCAGGGGGCAGGATGCCTACCACTACTACCACCCTTAGCCAGGGGGCAGGATGCCTACCACTACTACCATCCTTAGCCAGGGGGCAGGATGCCCACCACTACTACCACCCTTAGCCAGGGGGCAGGATGCCCACCACTACTACCACCCTTAGCCAGGGGGCAGGATGCCCACCACTACTACCACCCTCACCCAGGGGGGCAGGATGCCTACCACTACTACCACCCTCAGCCAGGGGGCAGGATGCCTACCACTACTACCACCCTTAGCCAGGGGGCAGGATGCCTACCACTACTACCACACTTAGGCAGGGGGCAGGATGCCCACCACTACTACCACCCTTAGCCAGGGGGCAGGATGCCCACCACTACTACCACCCTTAGCCAGGGGGCAGGATGCCTACCACTACTACCACCCTTAGCCAGGGGGCAGGATGCCCACCACTACTACCACCCTTAGCCAGGGGGCAGGATGCCCACCACTACTACCACCCTCACCCAGGGGGGCAGGATGCCTACCACTACTACCACCCTTAGCCATGGGGGCAGGATGCCTACCACTACTACCACCCTTAGCCAGGGGGCAGGATGCCTACCACTACTACCACCCTTAGCCAGGGGGCAGGATGCCTACCACTACTACCACCCTTAGCCAGGGGGCAGGATGCCCACCACTACTACCACCCTTAGCCAGGGGGCAGGATGCCCACCACTACTACCACCCTCACCCAGGGGGGCAGGATGCCTACCACTACTACCACCCTTAGCCAGGGGGCAGGATGCCTACCACTACTACCACCCTTAGCCAGGGGGCAGGATGCCCACCACTACTACCACCCTTAGCCAGGGGGCAGGATGCCCACCACTACTACCACCCTTAGCCAGGGGGCAGGATGCCTACCACTACTACCACCCTTAGCCAGGGGGCAGGATGCCCACCACTACTACCACCCTTAGCCAGGGGGGCAGGATGCCCACCACTACTACCACCCTTAGCCAGGGGGGCAGGATGCCCACCACTACTACCACCCTCACCCAGGGGGGCAGGATGCCTACCACTACTACCACCCTTAGCCAGGGGGCAGGATGCCCACCACTACTACCACCCTTAGCCAGGGGGCAGGATGCCCACCACTACTACCACCCTCACCCAGGGGGGCAGGATGCCTACCACTACCACCACCCTTAGCCAGGGGGCAGGATGCCCACCACTACTACCACCCTTAGCCAGGGGGCAGGATGCCTACCACTACTACCACCCTTAGCCAGGGGGCAGGATGCCTACCACTACTACCACCCCCACTCATAGGATGGACAATGCATGACACAACCAGCACACCACAACCTAGGGAATGCAAGATAAAGACATCCCCCCACCACCATGACAAGCGTGTGTAGGCTGTGTCAAATGCCTACAACACCGAACATGACTTTGAACATACAATGTGACCCCCTAGCACATGTGCCACACATATATGTGTGTGGCACCCACAATGCAAGCAGCCCATGACCATTGTGGCAATGGGGCCTAAACCCCCATCATCACAGTGACCAAAAGGTAAGTGTGGGGTCCATAGCTGCAGCACATTTTGACCATTGTGGCAATGGGGTCTAAACCCCCATCATCACAGTGACCAAAAGGGAAGTGTGGGGTCCATAGCTGAAGCCCATTTTGACCATTGTGGCAATGGGGTCTAAACCCCCATCATCACAGTGACCAAAAGGGAAGTGTGGGGTCCATAGCTGAAGCACATTTTGACCATTGTGGCAATGGGGTCTAAACCCCCATCATCACAGTGACCAAAAGGTAATTGTTGACAAAGAAAGAGCTGCAACTGCCAAACTGCATGGATCATTCCTGGTCACAGAACCAAAAACTCATGTGTGGCAAAGTAGTGTATGTGTCCCATTGCAACATAAATTGGGGGAGCCAAATACTGCAGTGCAAATGAAACATTCCTTTGGCCATGTGCAGACAAACAACACCCATGGGGGCTGAGACCGTCAACAGTCATCAATGACACAATGACAGAAGTGACCATCAGAATGCAGAACCACATATTTGCACCAATGGGCACACAAATGCAGATACCCTGTGGAGACAGCAGATGTGAGGTGAACAGATACCATACCATGGCAGCAATGGGACACACAAACCATGATCACTGTGCTGACCGATGACCTAGGAGTCCCAGGGACAGCAGGGGAAACACACCAAACAACATACAGCCAATGGCACACCCAAGATATGCCAATGCAGTGGTGCAGATGCACAAACACAAACAGGCAGACCAACACTGTCATCATACACAGCAGGTGAGGGGTGGGGGTGCCAGTGTCCCCAGGCAACAACACAACACATGAGGAGAGCTGAATACCAATCATACAGATGTGCATACACTGCCACACTAAGGTAACTCATGGATCCAAATCCCCTATGTGGGCAAGCAGGCATTGACAGGTGAGAGGGAGCACAAAACACACATGTCACACAGGCACGTAGGAACAACAACTGACACAGCAAGTCACAGACACACCACAGCACCACCCCCAGGGCCCCCACAATGTGGTGACCCTGGGCTGAATAAAAATACCACTGTGATGACAAAGCTAAATGTCGTTCACACTGTGAACCACAGTCAGGTGTCCTGAGCAACAAACTACCATCACACCTACACAAGCACAAATCAATCAGCATGGCCAGTAAGCCAAGGCCAACATGGAGGCAGGGGACTAGCCGGGCAACAACTCTCATCTGCACACACTCAAGACCACACCCCTCGACCTCCAACAATGTGCAGCAGTGAAGTACACATGCACTGGTGACATTGCACATGCACCCATGACTATTCCAGGGTGGTGGGTGGGAACCAAGGTGTAGAAACACATCACACATGGACACTCAACAAGACTCCTGAATGTCTGACACACTGCACACTACGCTGTACATGGACATGACGGCAATACCACACCGACCAATGGGATCCCGGCCACAGTCACACACCAATGAAGAAGCCAAGGTCACCCACAAAGAACACACATAGACAACAACCAACATTGCAGCACGGACCCTAAGGAGTGCCAGCAGTCACACACACAACGTGTCACAATCACTGAAAGATAACACAAACTGGAAATCACATGACAGGGGCAAACAACAAGTGCCAAAGGGAAACCTGACTGTGACCCATCTGCGTCTGCACACAAACTCTGCCCTGACAGCAAACACACCTATGGGTGACACCCTGATGACCAGTAATGTGCCATGCACCCACATCACAGAGAACACAGGGAGAAGACTTTGGGGGAACATAGCTCAAGTCAGCAAGCATCACAAACAGGTACAACACTAGGGATCACAGCATGCGCAGATGAATGGAAGTGAACACACAGACATGCACATACAACACACACCTTGGGCGCAGGCAATGTCACACGTGTACACACTGCCATGAGGGGACTCCACTCCTGTGTGAGGAAAGCTGTGCCATATGTTGCCTCAGTAGGGCCCCATCATGTCAGCTGAGCACTTGGTCACACAATCAACAATTAGCACCAAATGAGGGCTCCCATCACATCAGCCTGGTCATGGATGTGCCAACGGAATCATCAGCACAGATCCAACACACTTGTATAGCAATGTTGCACTGACTACACGGATGAGTCCCTCCCCATTGATGCCCAAACCTGCATGTCCACTGGAGATGGCAACACGGTCAGGGAAGTAGACAAATGCAACGATGGCAGGCACAACAGATGTGCAGGGGTGGAAGCCACAGATATGAAATTGCCAATGTAAGTAGGAAACCCATTGCCAAATACTGAACACATGACACCCTCAGATGCTGCTATTGATGACATGGATACACCACATGATAGGACACATTCCCCCTGGACCACATGGGTTCCTGCACAGTAACACTTCATAATCATGAGACCAGATATCACCATCACTGCAGCAAGGGCATGGTTAGCTGCACCAACAACATGTACATCTGAAGCATGAGCACTAGAGAAAAGAAAGTTGCTTTATTCAGCATATGTGTTGTTTGATAACGACGTCCAGAAGAAATTAGAGCAAAGGCCAATGGCCAGTCCATTGTCAAAGTTCAAACAGGGTGACACTGGCAGATGTCACCCTACGCATGCCTGCACAATACCAGGGACAATCCACTAGGAGGGGCAACCGGGGGGCAGGCCAGGCACCGCAGGGACAGGATCAGGGCTCACCAGGGGGAGTCAGGGAAGGGGTGGTGGGTGCTGGAGAGCCACTGACAACTGCAGTGGAGGTGTCTGACATGGTGTGTGCCGGCACAACTGGGGGGCATGACACAGATGTCGTGGGTGCCGGCACAACTGCAGTGGACCCTGCAGATGGGGTGGACAGGTCCGCCACTGCAGTGCCCAAGTCAGACAGGGCGGTAGTGGACTCCACTGCAGTGCCTACCTCCAGGGGAGGAAAATGGGGAACAGGCAAGGTGGGTTGGACAGAGGGGGAGGACACCCTCACCACATCAGTGGCACAGACAAGCGCAGCGGGGGGTGTGGTGCTGGGAGAGCAAGTGGCAGGGGGAGAAGGCCGGAGCATCTTGGGGATGGTATATCTGTGGGTGGGGGAACCTGGGGCAGGGTGTGGTGGGGGCACCTGTGCAGTGGGGGCCTGAGGGATGGAGGACGGAGACCTTGTGCCTGAGCTGCAGGGCGGTGGCCGGGTCTTGCTCTTACCACTCCGGGGGGACTTGCGGGTGGGGGCCTCAGTCCGTCTGCGCCTGGGGGAGGGTGTCCGGGGGCGAGGGGCACTCTGCTCCGTGTGGGGGGCGTCCTCTTCCCCCGGGATGCTGGAGCAGCTTCATCGGTGGGGAAGAGGCCGAGGTCACAGAGGAAGAGCTGCTGTGACTTTGGGGTTGCAGGTGAGGCAAGGGAGGGTGCTTTGGAGGGAGAGGGAACTGAGGACTGCGCAGTGCATGTGGATGCGTGTGTGTGTTCCAGGGCCCCATCCCCTGTGAGTCTGGCTTCAGTCCCCTGAATGTGCGTGCGTGTGCGTTTTGTCATTGGCGTGTGTGTCAGTGTGCTGGATGTGTGTGTGCTGGTGTGTGCCTGTGCCGGTGTGTGTGTGCCTGGGATGAGTAAGGTGCTGGGGAGTGTGGATGGAGCAGAGGCAGGAGGGGTGAGGGACCGTTTGAGGAGGGACACTGCTGCCGTCAGGGAGGAGTCCATGGACCTATTGCCCCTCTGTAGGTCAGACATGCCCGATGAGATGCCCTCCGTGAACGACACCAGCTGAGTCAACAGCGCGGTGTGCGCATGGAGGACACTCAGCATGGCTGTCTGCCCTACATGGAGCTGGCGAAGGAGGTACACAGACTCCTCACTCAGGGCAGCAGGGGACACAGGGGCAGGGGGTGCGGTGCCTGGCCCAAAGGAGACACGCTCCCGGACATGGGAGCCTCCACGGACCTGGGGAATGGGAGCCGATGGGAGGGCGGTGGTGGTGCTGGTGGTGGCGGGGACAGCAACACTAGCTGGGGTGAGGTGGCTGCTGACACCCGCCTCCATAAGGGAGTCATCCTCCGAGTTGCTCTGGTCCTCAGCTGAGGTGGATGGTGCTGAGGACTCCTCGGTGTGGCTCCCCTCGCCCTCCGTGCCACTGGGTCCCTCCGACCACTCCTCGGCTGCTGACCCAGTCTGGCTCTCCGGCTCCTCCTGGTCCGTGGAGCTGTCCCCTTCCGTGGCCGTGGATGTATCTGCAAACAATGGGGAAACAGACAGACATCAGTCACCTGCACCAAACGCACACACCACTGTGAGCACAGCACATTACAGAGCAAGCCCTGGCATCATTAGTTGTACATTGGTAAAAGTGCCCGAACTGAACAGGAGAAGCCAATTGTCAGTCTGATGCCAAGCATGGCACTCACATCCCACATGGCCTTGCACCCATCTGTCTGGTGTCTGTTGGATTGCAACACCCCAGTGTGGACACATGCACCAAGTACACAGTAGTTGGACAGTGCAGAGGACACGGTGTGGCATGTGGACATGCACACATCACAGCTCTTGCCACTGAGTCAGTACAGGTTTCCGGATGAAAGGGATGCCCAGAGTCAAATAGGAAATGCATGTGATGCATACCAGCGACAGACACCATGATGCACTCATGTCCTGATAGCCAGCGCCACTATGGTGTGCATGTAGCACATGTCACTCCCCTGCAGGCTCACCAATCAGTAGACACATGCCATGGCGGAGGCATGACTGCAAAGTCATACATCACTGGCTCAGTGATGTATGACTTTGCAGCCAGACAACAACACTCTGCACTGTGTCACAATAGTAGGTCATGGGGAATGCAAGTCCTGGAGCTGCACAAGTGCACATGTACATCCCCCCACAACACATCCTCTTAACCCTCATCTGTCCAGGTCATACCTATTGGACATATGGGAGACCTGTGACACTACCCTCTGAACCTGAGCCCCTCACACTCTGCTGTGCATGGGGAACAGCTGCCTGAACTTCACATTTACATGCCCCAGTCTGCATGGGCAGCTGATCAGACACCTATGTGTCACACAAGTATTGTCTCCTATGGTCACATCTCCAGTGGCATGCTGAGCCCCTACCAAGAAACTCCACAGCAGTCCTGGCGACTAATCCACAGCACACTGACACAGAGGCAGACACCTGAGGGGTCAAATCACTGTGCACAATGTGTCCGCTGATACACGGGAGTGGGAGTACAGAGTGTATTGTATGGCCTGGAGTAGGCATGACTGTCCAGCCCCACATGAATGAGGGATGAGCCCTGGACTGTAGGCAGCTGGCTAAGTATGTGTGACACACGTCATATACATACTCCTGGGGCCCAAACATTGTTCCCACCCGCAGCATGGGTGTGTGCCAGGTACCCCAGCCACATGTGGTGGATCAGCTCAGCAATTGGACCACAGATCAAAGTAACACGCTGAATACATGTCAGAATACAGGCATTGTGTAAGCAATGGACCCACCCATGATGCCCACCACAGAGTCAGGGAAACAGATGCTGTCTCCCACCTTGAGTCAAGCAAACTGCAAGGACACAGTCCTAAGTGACAGAATTCCCTGCATGTAAGGGCCACACCTGGGTATCAGATGAGGAGTGGGCAGTGCACAATAGAGGGACATGGCTCCTGGACAATATGACTGCTGTACTGTGGCAGTTTAACCAGGCCCGAGGAGGGCACATAGCATGTTAGACAGAGTACACAGTGCAGTCTTTGACTCACCCCCTCCTTGCTGCTCTCTGGCCTTCAGCTGCCCATCCAGGTCTGGAAAGACCACCGCCAGGATCCTGAGCATGTGGGGGGTCAGGGTCCGTGTTCCGCCCCTCCTGTGAGGAGGCGACAGCTTCAGCTGGACCCGTGCAATCCTCCGGGTCCAGCCCCGAAGGTCCTGCCACCTCTTTTGGCAGTTGCGGATCCGGCGCTTGTAGACCCCCACGGACCGGACAGCCCGGACGATGTCCTTCCATATCTCATGCTTCCGATGGGCAGAAGCCTGTCAGGATGACAAAGTGATAAGGCCATTACTACACATGCAACATATCCGTGCATGACACAGTTGCATATACATGTCGCAATCACAGGGGCACATGGTGTACACAGGCAGTGCACGGCTGCCCATGGACAGTTTTCCAGAAGTCACTACATGGTATCATTGCATGGGGAGTAAAACCCTGTACAGAAGCACTGTCACTGCACCATACCTGTCCAGTGCAAGTCACTACACACTATGGGGGGTGACAACTACTCAGTGAGCCTGCTAGCCAGTGGTGTGCTGACTCTCAGCCTTGCTAGTCAGACAAAATGCACATTCAGAAAGGCAGTGCACAGAACACTCACCTGCTCCCCTGGTGTCCCATACAGCTTGCTGTACTGTGGAAGTAGGCTGTCCAGCAGGGCCTGGTTCTCCTCAAGGCTGAAGGCTGGGGCTCTCTCCACAGTACGTGCCATTGCAGGGTCCAGAGGGGCAGAGACAGCAGCAGTGCAGTGGCAGATGTCGTCCTGGAGCATGTAGTGCAGGCAAGTGGGCTCTCAGGGGAACAGGCAGCAATATATATGTGCTGGAGAGGCAGATACTGTCCCTTGTGTCCAAAGTGATAGGTCCAAGTCGTTTGCATCTTCTGAATCTGGCCAATCCATGGAATAGCAGCACCAAAACACGCCCACAGCATCCTTCAAAACTTCAACTTCATGACATACATGATTTTGCAACATTGTTGTGGGTGACCAACTGATTTTCCAGCAACCGACTCGTTCGAAATTCGAAAACGCGTCCGTTGCCAGGCAAGCCCATTGTCAATGGGTGCGCACCGATCGGTCCATTGAGGTACAACGCGCACAGGGGTACAACGCGTACCCGCACACATTGAAAGCAATGGGCCGGCCGGAGGCACCGATCGGTCCATTGCTGTTCAACGCGCACAGGGGTACAACGCGTACCCGCACACATTGAAAGCAATGGGCCGGCCGGAGGCACCGATCGGTCCATTGCTGTTCAACGCGCACAGGGGTACAACGCGTACCCGCACACATTGAAAGCAATGGGCCGGCCGGAGGCACCGATCGGTCCATTGCTGTTCAACGCGCACAGGGGTACAACGCGTACCCGCACACATTGAAAGCAATGGGCCGGCCGGAGGCACCGATCGGTCCATTGCTGTTCAACGCGCACAGGGGTACAACGCGTACCCGCACACATTGAAAGCAATGGGCCGGCCGGAGGCACCGATCGGTCCATTGCTGTTCAACGCGCACAGGGGTACAACGCGTACCCGACACATTGAAAGCAATGGGCCGGCCGGAGGCACCGATCGGTCCATTGCTGTTCAACGCGCACAGGGGTACAACGCGTACCCGCACACATTGAAAGCAATGGGCCGGCCGGAGGCACCGATCGGTCCATTGCAGTTCAATGCGCACAGGGGTACAACGCGTACCCGCACACATTGAAAGCAATGGGCCGGCCGGAGGCACCGATCGGTCCATTGCTGTTCAACGCGCACAGGGGTACAACGCGTACCCGCACACATTGAAAGCAATGGGCCGGCCGGAGGCACCGATCGGTCCATTGCAGTTCAACGCGCACAGGGGTACAACGCGTACCCGCACACATTGAAAGCAATGGGCCGGCCGGAGGCACCGATCGGTCCATTGCTGTTCAACGCATCACTCTATATGTGACTGGCATAGGTCAGCATGCCTGTCTCAGATGGACATATGCCAGCCACAGATAGCTCCCAGGGAGTGAGGGGCACACCTACATCACGACAGCCTGTCCAAACCTTATCATAAGGCATGTAAGGCTGCATTTCCTATTGTGTGTATGTTGGTGTACATGTTGTCCTGTGGGTGTCACCTGTGGGCAGCCACCCCCAGGCTGTGCACGTGTTCATGGGGACAGGATCCTGGGTGTTACGTGTACGTGACCACTGTGATGTGCAACTGTTCATATCTGTGCATGTGTCATGGTCACATTTCACAGTGGTGTTTGTGTATGTCATGTCACATACCCCGTGAGTCCCATGTGGGACGGTATGTTTGAGCCAGGGTGTCCCAGTGGCACAATAGTGATGGCCCTCCACAGTCTTTGTGCATGTAGTGTTTACAATGTCTCTGATTTCATGTGCACAATGGGAGACAGTCTCCACATCCACGTTGTGTGTGCATGGACTCTGATGTTGTGCGTGTGTGTCACAGACGTCCATGGCTCTCCTGCCATGGCAAGTGTGGCCACTACCTGTGGGGGTCATGTTTGTTTTGCTGTGGTGTACACATGATACTCCAGGTGATGCCAGTGTCCATGTGGCATTACAGGGTCCCTGGGAATGTGCCTGTCGTTGAGCTGTGGTGCCTGGGGCACATCTGTCCTCACATGTCACTGGGGGGTGACTTTGACACAGCATCATGATATCCAATGGGCCAACCTGGGACAAATTGATGCCACCTGTAGGACCGTGTTGACAGATGTTGGCCATGTATGTACCATACATGTCGTTCCGGTACTGCACACTTCATGTAGTTGTGCCTCATGATGATGTATGTTGGGAACTTGAGTGTGTTCAATGCCGCATATGTGGGGTGACTGACGATCTTGCTTACTTCTCCTCTGCACTGCAGGGCTCCTGCTGTCCATCGGCCATTCCCAGACCTGGCAACGATGGTGGAACGGGACAGCATCCGACGGTACCGCTTCACCAGGCAGCTGATTGAGGATTTGGCAGTGCAGTTGTCCCCACATTTGCAGCCTGGCCGGCCGTATCCTACAGCGCTGACCCCCAAGGTGAAGGTGATGGCAGCCCTACACTTCTTTGCCACCGGTACCTTCCAACATACTGTGGCGTCTGCTGGTGGGATGTCACAGACCATGTTCAGCCGTGTGCTCCGCGATTTCTTGGCGGCAATGTTGCTCTTCCTGAACCGGTACATATATTTCCCTAGACTGCGACGACTCACTGACGTGAAGAGTGACTTTTATGCCCTGGGGAGGATGCCGCATGTCATTGGCTCCATTGATGGGACACATGTGGCTTTGGTACCACCACAGGCCCAGGAGCAGGCCTACAGGAACCGCAAGCACTACCACTCGGTCAATGCACTGGTGGTGTGTCTTGCAGACATGACCATCACACACGTGTGTGCCCGTTTCCCTGGTTCAGCACACGATGCCTTTGTGATGAGGAGTAGTCGCATCCCCAGGTTGATGGCACAGATGCAGAACCAGCGTGCCTGGCTTGTCGGTGTGTACTGACTTTGTGCCATTGTGTGTGATCTGATCTGTAGTATTCCGCCCACTTTTCCAAGTCAGCTGATGTGCACTTGTCTGTCCGTAGGTGACTCGGGATACCCCAACATGCCGTGGTTGCTGACACCCCTCAGGAACCCTGTGACACCTGCCCAGATGCGCTACAATGAGGCACATGGTCGGACCAGGAGAGTGATTGAGCGGACCTTTGGTCTCCTGAAGAGCCGCTTCCGCTGCCTGGACAAGACCGGAGGGTCCCTCCCATATGCCCCTGCGAAAGTGTGCAAGATTATCATCGTCTGCTGCATGCTCCACAACCTGGCAGTGCGGAAGGAGTTGCCTCTCATCCAGGATGACGATGACCAACATCCGCCACCTGTGGAGGATCCTGGCCTGGACCACGATGCCAGTGACGATGATGATGATGATGATGGTGATGGTGATGTCCGCACACAGCTCATCACCAACTTCTTTAGCTGAATGTGAGTATCCTGAGGTGTCATGTGAATGATGTGAGTTGGCATGATGTGTGGGTGGTGCTCTGGTGCTGTTGGAGTGTGTCCATGGGCTACTTGACAGGATGTGTGTTGCGATGTGTGGTGACAGGTGGGCTGTACTCCCCAACAGTGTTGACATGCTAACTTGGTTCTGGGTGGGTATCTTGTAACATGTATTGTGCATGAGTTTTGCTGATCTGTCCTGTACTGCATTGCTTTTGACTGTGTGTCATTTCTGTCCTTCACAGGGTACTTTCAGATTCGTTTGGTCAACTGTGTCCACCGACGACGTGATTGCACATCCAGGCTGGTAGCTGTTGTGTCCCTACAGGTGATGTGCGCCACACCCATGGACTTCCTTCCGTCTACAGTTGTTGACTGTGTGCCCGCTACCAGGTGGGGTTACCTTGCATCTGTAGTGGTTACGGCATGTTGCTACTGTGTAATAAACCTGTGCTTCACTTAGTGATGTGCGTTGTCTGTGGTCACACATTTGACTGCCATTTGCTTACTGCACCTGTGGGCTACTTGACTACAACTGGGAATGGGTGTGGTGTCTGTGCATTGCACCGTCTTCCCTGGCAACATCAGTGTAGGCAATGAGTCAGATGGCCTAGGTGTGTATGTGTTGTGTAGCCCTGGTGGTGTGTCTCCCTCATATGTGTCACGTTGCCTGTACTCACATGCCTGTGTTGTCCTTGCTGTTGCAGTTCGCATACACAGTGTAATTTTGCAGTTCATCATCCCCATAACAGCACCCACGTTGGAATCACGACAGAGGCAAGTATGGTGTATTAGTGTTTTTATTGTGATACATCTGTGTTAATAGTGCATAGGATGGATTGTGCTGTACATGAATCTTGCAATCCCAAGTTCCTAGGTGAATTGAAAGTCCAGGTAGACAGGATCCCCAGTATCGGGGCCACAGTTGTCTGACACATTGTTCCAACTTGTACTCCCCATGCAATGTGTGGGAGTAGTGTTGCCATCAACAGGGTGAACAGTCTGTGCACAAAGGCGAAAATCCAGAACAGGTTCAGGCTTCCTGGGAGTTGCGCTTGGCCATCAGCCTCTCACTTTCCCCTCCTCGGACGACCCCTCTTCTTGGGGGGGGGGCCCTCAAGTGCAGGCTGCTGCGGTGCAGGGGACTCTCCGCCAGAGTCCTCCTCCCTCCCTGTGGCAGTTGCAGTTTGTAAGGTACCAGATGTTGTTGGCACACAGGGAGGTGTGGACTGGTTGCTGTTCATCTGGCGGAGGCATTGTAAAATGTCCCTGTGCACCGCCGTCATCTCATGTAGTACATCCCACTTGGACTCCACGCGGGACATGTGGGAGTCCACACGTGACATGTGTGACTCCACGTGGGACATGTGGGAGTCCAAGCGGGCATGATGGGCAGCCTGCTGCTGTTTGATGTCTCTGAGGAGCCCCACTACCTGGCTGAGCTCTCCGGTGCTGGACTGGTACGCATCAGCTATGCGTACCAGTTGTGGGTCTTCATGCACACCAGCAACGTCTGCAAGCAGCGACCTCTGTCTCCCACCCCTCCCACCACCCCTGCTGACATGTGCAGTGTGTGCAGTTGCACGCACAGATAACCCTGGTCCACCTTGGGGGGGGTGGTGGTGGTGGTGTCCATGGCCCCAGGTTGGTCCAGGGTCACTGCGCTGGTGTTGTTCCTTATTCTGTCCATGTCGGCAGGGATGGTATTCGTGGTGACAGTCGTTGGAGGGGTGGGTGCAGGGGGTGCAGCTGGTGGACCTGCTGGTGCTGCAGCTGGTGGTCCTGCTGGTGCAGCAAGTTGACTTGCACCGGATGTGCCAGGTTGTTCATCGTCCGAGGAGGACAGAGGCTGTACGACGCCAGTGAGCTCGGCATCCTCTTGAGCCTGGGACTGGGACTCCTCAGCGTCTGCTGCTGTGTCCCTATCATCACCTGTTTTTGGGAGACACAAACAATGTATTTCATGTTTCTGCAGGCATCAGTGGTTGACACACCTGACAGTTGTGACTGTGCCTCGGGGTGCGGGCCTGTACATTGTATTGTCCTAAGTCGTCAAAGTCAGGGGTTGATATTGGTGTGGCACATTGTCCTGCATTATTTGGGCATTTCTATGTATTCTCTGGGGTGTGAACATGGTCTGCATTGATTGTGTTTGGTTGACAGCCAGACCTCCTTCCCACCCACCCACCCACCCAGTCAGTTATCCCACCATGGAACGTGCTTGCATTGCAGGGAGTGTAAGTTGTCTCTCAGGATGTCAGTCAGTGGTGTCCTGCTGTTTGTTGGTGCACAGTTGGCAGCAGGGCCTTGTGCTCCCCACAGCAGTAGCCAGTGTCAGCCATCTTGTGAGTCCTTCTCCACTCCCTGTGATGTGAGCATGGTTCAGGGTGGTGTTGATGGGACAGTTGTGGGGGTGAGCTATGTCTGTGACTACGACTCCCATCATGCTATTGCCTCCACCCCCTTCCCAGCATGCCCATGCTTCCTTCCTTTTGACTCTGCTTCCCTGTGGGGTGGGCTGGCTGTGCTGACAGGATGGCTGGGAGTGTTGTCCTGGCAGTTGTTTGGCTAAGAGTCCCAAGAGTGTCCCTGTGCTTCACACAACATAACCCAGGGTGGTGGTGCTTTGTGGGATCTTGTGTTAGGATGGAGGGCATTGCATTCTACCAGGTGGGTACTGTGGAGTTTGTGTTGGGGGAGGGGGTGAGGGGAGGTGCTGGTGACTATAGTCAGTGCTGCAAGTCCCCCTTCCCACCCAGCCAGCCAGCCAGATATCCCACCATGGAACGTGCTTGCATTGCAGGGAGTGGAAGTTGTCTCTCAGGATGTCAGTCAGTGGTGTCCTGCTGTTTGTTGGTGCACAGTTGGCAGCAGGGCCTTGTGCTCCCCACAGCAGTAGCCAGTGTCAGCCATCTTGTGAGTCCTTCTCCACTCCCTGTGATGTGAGCATGGTTCAGGGTGGTGTTGATGGGACAGTTGTGGGGGTGAGCTATGTCTGTGACTACGACTCCCATCATGCTATTGCCTCCACCCCCTTCCCAGCATGCCCATGCTTCCTTCCTTTTGACTCTGCTTCCCTGTGGGGTGGGCTGGCTGTGCTGACAGGATGGCTGGGAGTGTTGTCCTGGCAGTTGTTTGGCTAAGAGTCCCAAGAGTGTCCCTGTGCTTCACACAACATAACCCAGGGTGGTGGTGCTTTGTGGGATCTTGTGTTAGGATGGAGGGCATTGCATTCTACCAGGTGGGTACTGTGGAGTTTGTGTTGGGGGGGGGTGAGGGGAGGTGCTGGTGACTATAGTCAGTGCTGCAAGTCCCCCTTCCCACCCAGCCAGCCAGCCAGATATCCCACCATGGAACATGCTTGCATTGCAGGGAGTGGAAGTTGTCTCTCAGGATGTCAGTCAGTGGTGTCCTGCTGTTTGTTGGTGCACAGTTGGCAGCAGGGCCTTGTGCTCCCCACAGCAGTAGCCAGTGTCAGCCATCTTGTGAGTCCTTCTCCACTCCCTGTGATGTGAGCATGGTTCAGGGTGGTGTTGATGGGACAGTTGTGGGGGTGAGCTATGTCTGTGACTACGACTCCCATCATGCTATTGCCTCCACCCCCTTCCCAGCATGCCCATGCTTCCTTCCTTTTGACTCTGCTTCCCTGTGGGGTGGGCTGGCTGTGCTGACAGGATGGCTGGGAGTGTTGTCCTGGCAGTTGTTTGGCTAAGAGTCCC
The DNA here is from genome assembly GCA_963921515.1 of Calotriton arnoldi. Lineage (NCBI taxonomy): Eukaryota > Metazoa > Chordata > Amphibia > Caudata > Salamandridae > Calotriton > Calotriton arnoldi. The sequence goes on from CAWUFW010000401.1 coordinate 3,510,390, forward strand.
AAGAGTGTCCCTGTGCTTCACACAACATAACCCAGGGTGGTGGTGCTTTGTGGGATCTTGTGTTAGGATGGAGGGCATTGCATTCTACCAGGTGGGTACTGTGGAGTTTGTGTTGGGGGGGGGTGAGGGGAGGTGCTGGTGACTATAGTCAGTGCTGCAAGTCCCCCTTCCCACCCAGCCAGCCAGCCAGATATCCCACCATGGAACGTGCTTGCATTGCAGGGAGTGGAAGTTGTCTCTCAGGATGTCAGTCAGTGGTGTCCTGCTGTTTGTTGGTGCACAGTTGGCAGCAGGGCCTTGTGCTCCCCACAGCAGTAGCCAGTGTCAGCCATCTTGTGAGTCCTTCTCCACTCCCTGTGATGTGAGCATGGTTCAGGGTGGTGTTGATGGGACAGTTGTGGGGGTGAGCTATGTCTGTGACTACGACTCCCATCATGCTATTGCCTCCACCCCCTTCCCAGCATGCCCATGCTTCCTTCCTTTTGACTCTGCTTCCCTGTGGGCTGGGCTGGCTGTGCTGACAGGATGGCTGGGAGTGTTGTCCTGGCAGTTGTTTGGCTAAGAGTCCCAAGAGTGTCCCTGTGCTTCACACAACATAACCCAGGGTGGTGGTGCTTTGTGGGATCTTGTGTTAGGATGGAGGGCATTGCATTCTACCAGGTGGGTACTGTGGAGTTTGTGTTGGGGGGGGTGAGGGGAGGTGCTGGTGACTATAGTCAGTGCTGCAAGTCCCCCTTCCCACCCAGCCAGCCAGCCAGATATCCCACCATGGAACATGCTTGCATTGCAGGGAGTGGAAGTTGTCTCTCAGGATGTCAGTCAGTGGTGTCCTGCTGTTTGTTGGTGCACAGTTGGCAGCAGGGCCTTGTGCTCCCCCACAGCAGTAGCCAGTGTCAGCCATCTTGTGAGTCCTTCTCCACTCCCTGTGATGTGAGCATGGTTCAGGGTGGTGTTGATGGGACAGTTGTGGGGGTGAGCTATGTCTGTGACTACGACTCCCATCATGCTATTGCCTCCACCCCCTTCCCAGCATGCCCATGCTTCCTTCCTTTTGACTCTGCTTCCCTGTGGGGTGGGCTGGCTGTGCTGACAGGATGGCTGGGAGTGTTGTCCTGGCAGTTGTTTGGCTAAGAGTCCCAAGAGTGTCCCTGTGCTTCACACAACATAACCCAGGGTGGTGGTGCTTTGTGGGATCTTGTGTTAGGATGGAGGGCATTGCATTCTACCAGGTGGGTACTGTGGAGTTTGTGTTGGGGGGGGTGAGGGGAGGTGCTGGTGACTATAGTCAGTGCTGCAAGTCCCCCTTCCCACCCAGCCAGCCAGCCAGATATCCCACCATGGAACGTGCTTGCATTGCAGGGAGTGGAAGTTGTCTCTCAGGATGTCAGTCAGTGGTGTCCTGCTGTTTGTTGGTGCACAGTTGGCAGCAGGGCCTTGTGCTCCCCACAGCAGTAGCCAGTGTCAGCCATCTTGTGAGTCCTTCTCCACTCCCTGTGATGTGAGCATGGTTCAGGGTGGTGTTGATGGGACAGTTGTGGGGGTGAGCTATGTCTGTGACTACGACTCCCATCATGCTATTGCCTCCACCCCCTTCCCAGCATGCCCATGCTTCCTTCCTTTTGACTCTGCTTCCCTGTGGGGTGGGCTGGCTGTGCTGACAGGATGGCTGGGAGTGTTGTCCTGGCAGTTGTTTGGCTAAGAGTCCCAAGAGTGTCCCTGTGCTTCACACAACATAACCCAGGGTGGTGGTGCTTTGTGGGATCTTGTGTTAGGATGGAGGGCATTGCATTCTACCAGGTGGGTACTGTGGAGTTTGTGTTGGGGGGGGGTGAGGGGAGGTGCTGGTGACTATAGTCAGTGCTGCAAGTCCCCCTTCCCACCCAGCCAGCCAGCCAGATATCCCACCATGGAACGTGCTTGCATTGCAGGGAGTGGAAGTTGTCTCTCAGGATGTCAGTCAGTGGTGTCCTGCTGTTTGTTGGTGCACAGTTGGCAGCAGGGCCTTGTGCTCCCCACAGCAGTAGCCAGTGTCAGCCATCTTGTGAGTCCTTCTCCACTCCCTGTGATGTGAGCATGGTTCAGGGTGGTGTTGATGGGACGGTTGTGGGGGGGGCAATATGTGTGACTGCGACTCCCATGATGCTATTGGCTACACTGACTTGGCCAGCATACACAGAATTCCTTCCTTTGAGTGGTCTTCACTGTGTGTTGGTGTTGTTGTGGTGGCTACATGTGTGGATGTGTTTGTTAGTTCTATTTGTGCCACTGCCTAGCTGTAGTTGTGGTTGTGTTTGTACATGTGTTGGCACGGTTGGATGTGACTTTTTTGATGGCATGTGTTGTGTTTATCTGACTGACATACACATTTTGGGATGATTCTGTTCTAGTTGCTGTGTAATTGCTATGTGTGCATGGTTTGACTATCCCCTTGATAGTGATGTGTGTGTTTTGTGGCAGTTTATTGTGTACATTTGTTGTGTACTCACCAGGCTCTGGGATGTTCTCTAGTCCATATACGCTCACTGGCGGAAGGATGGCCCGCACCTTCTCCTCCCAGGGCCTGAGGTATATTGGCTTGGCAGGAGGGCCACTGCCGGTGTGTTGGCTGTTGATGTAGTCTATCTTCAGCAGGTCCCGTACCCTCCTGCGCACGTCATACCACCTGTTCTGGATGTCCGTCTTTGTGCGCCGACATGGTGATTGGGCGTTCACCCTGTTGATGATCCTCTCCCACATCTTGGTTTTCTGCGACATGGGGGTCTGTTGGACCAGAGTGCCAAACAGCTGTGGCTCCACCCTGAGGATCTCGTCTACCATGACTTCCAATTCACTATCTAGGAACTTGGGATTCTTCTTGGGGGGCATGGTGATGGGTGGTGATGGTGGGTGATGTGTGTGTTGGTGTGCAGGTGAGGGTGTGTGGGTGTGTGTTGTGCTGGGTGTATGTGAGGTAGGTATTTGTTGGTGTGCTGATGGTGTGTGGCTTGTGTGAGGTATGAGCTGTGGGTGTGTGGTTGCTTTCTCTTGGGTGCTGGCAGTGGAATGGCATTTGCAAAGGCTCATGGTAGTGATTTGTGTCCTTTATATAGGTGGAGTTGTGGGTGTGCCTTTGTTCTCTGTCCCCACCCCCCCAGTATTTATTGGCTTGGTAATTGCTTGTTTGGCCTTTTTTTGGTTGATTTTTCCTTTGTGCTGTTTGTGTATGTTGGAAACGTTCTTGTGACCGAGTCGGACCCTGCATTGGTCTCGTACGGTGTTTTCCGTTTCGTTCACGCTGTGTTTGTGCAGTTTTGTATGCTGCGTACGCGTCGGTCGCGGTGTATTGTGTTGCTTCGGCTCGGTTTTGTATGCGTGTCGGTCGTACGGCTTGTCCTCCGTCCGACTCGGTCGTGTTTTCGCGCCTTGCATCGTACTTTGCGGTTTGGAGTTGGCGGGTACGATTCGGTCGGATTTATTCCGGGTGCGTGTCGGTCGGTTGGATTCGCGTGTTTTTCCGGCCGGATTGCTATTTTCCGAGCGGCTCGGTCGGTCGGCTTGGTTTCCTAACGTGTCGGTCGGATTTATCGCGGCTTGCATCGTACTTGGCGTGTCGGGCGCCACTGGTACGTGTCGGTCGGTAATTTTTCCGGCTCCGAGTCGGTCGGTGCTTTTTCCGGCCCGAATCGGAATCGACCCCATAATCTGATCTTGTATGTATAATTGGTGTATCCAAATTAATCCTCTTTGCCTCCAGGATTTCCAGTAAAAAGGCTTGCCACGTATCAATAACATAGTATTATGCCATATCGTGGAATTGGAGAAAGAAATCCAATTTATAGGATCCACCGGGGAAGTGGGTTTCAGAATTTTGGATGTGTATCTAATTATGGGAGTTGAAAGGTGTTGTGGTTTGCGAGAGAACGAGAGGTATTCTTGAAATGAGAAAGGGGAAAGAAAAGAAAGTTAAAGTTTAGCCCATAAAGGGTAGTCCTCGGAGGATTTGGAGAGCCATCTCGATGCTTGACAGAGCAAAAAAGATTTTTGGTATATAGGAAAATTAGGGAAATTAACACCCCCTTCTGACTTGGGACAAATCAATTTTGATAAGGACATGCGTGACTTTTTGTTACTCCATAAAAAAGAGGATAACAAGGAGTTAATTTTTTTTAAAGGAATGGATAATGGGATATTGGAAATTGTATAAATAACTATAGGGGATAACATCATTTTTATGGTATAGAGACGACCCACCAGGATGAGTATAGAGGGTGCCATTTAGCAGTTAAAGAGGTTATTCTCTGTACACAATTGTCCATACAGCATGAAATTGTATTTGGGATAGATGAAGTGAAATGTAAACCTAAATATTTAATATACTGAGGGCTCCATGCAAAATTTGAGAGTGCAAAGTCATCTTTGAAAGTATATTTCGTTAAGGGTAATATCTCACATTTATCTTTATTTAATTTATACCCGGATACGGCTGCAAAGGAGTCAACTTCATGTAGGAATGCAGGGAGAGAAGACTAGGGTTGCAAAATAAATAGTAATATATCATCAGCATATGCTGCCAATTTAATGTGAGTGTCGTTGAAGTTAAAGCCATGAATGTCTTTATTTTGACGAATTCGTGATAAAAAGGGTTCTAAGGCTAGTTTAAAAAGAAATGGGGACAATGGGCATCCCTGACGAACACCTCTACCCAAGCTGAAGTAAGGAGATATAGTACCATTTGCACACACAGCCGCTCTTGGGTTTGAATATAGAAGTGATATTGAGGAAATTATTTTAGGTCCAAAGCCGAACCATTTGAGAGTTTGAAAAAGGTACGCCCATTCCACTCTATCAAACGCTTTCTCTGCGTCCAGTGCTATAGCTGCCAAAGAGTGCGAGACATGAGAGGATTTAGATAAGATATCAAAAAATAAACAAGTGTTGTCTGTGATAAGGCGACCCTTAACAAAACCGGACTGTTCCACCCCCAATAAATCAGGTAAATGGGATTCCAAGCGCATGGCCAGAGATTTTGAAAAACATTTGTAATCAACATTGACTAAAGATATGGGTCGAAATTTTTTACAATATCTTAAATCTTTACCTTCCTTGGGGATAAGACAAATGAGAGCTTCTGAAAAAGAGCCTGAGGATTTACCTGAGTTCAAAAAAGAGTTTAATAGATTATGTAATTTGGGAATTAATAAAGAGGCGAAATGTTTGAAAAACTCAACAGTAAAACCATCTGGGCCAGGGGCTTTATCTTTTTTAAGTGCCTGTAGTGCGGTGGAAAGTTCCTTCTGCGAGAGGTCGGATTCTAAAATAGAGAAGTCTGGTTGGGTAAAAGGTGGTTGCTGGATATCAGACAAAAACTGAGAAATGTGCTGCTCTATAGGAGGGGCTTCTGATGTGTATAGTGTTTTGTAGAAGTGAAGAAATTCATACAAAATTTCATCGTCCTTATATTTCAATGACTGTTGCTCGTCCATAATGGATTCTATATTGAGTTTGTTATGTTTAACCTTCAAATAATTAGCTAATATTTTGCCAGCTTTGTTCTGCCCCCCATAAAACTTCGCACTAGACTTTGATAAATATGAGGAAGCATTATTTGTCGATTCCTTATTGAACTGAAATTTAACATGAATAAGTTCAGATAAACAATCTTTTGATTTTGAGGAATAATAAGAATGCTCCAGTTTCTTTATCTTGGCTAGGAGGGATGTGGTGAGTACTTGCGATTTTTTACGTTTTTTGGAGACATAACCAATAATAAAATCCCTAGCTGTTGTTTAAAAGCATCCCACACCACATGAAAAGGTAAAGCATCAGTTTGATTAAACAAAAAATACTCATTAAAAAAGGAAGTAAAAGAGGAAGTAGATACCGGGTCTAAAAGAAGAGCGTTATTAAAACGCCATTTACGGGGAATGTGGGGTTTCTGTAAAATATCTAACCGCATGGTAATAGGAGCATGATCAGATATTAGAATGGATCCAGTATCTGCTGCCATTAATGACTGGGATACATTATGTGAAATGAAAAAATAATCCAATCTTGATTGAGTGTGGTGAACTGGAGAATAATAAGTGTACTCTGTGGTAGTAGGGTTGCAAAGTCTCCAAGCATCAATAAGCTTATATGTTTAATAGTCTGTATAAAGAGCTTATGGGCCTTATGAGGGACAAAAGAGACCATTGAATTATGGTCTAAAAAGGGATCAAAAACTTGATTACAGTCACCCGTAAGAATGAAGTTGTCATCAATACAATTTGCGAGTTGCTGAGCTAAGGATATCCAAAAGGAGGGGTCACCAACGGTAGGGGCGTATATATTTAGTAAAGAAACCGGAGCATTACCAATCAAAAGTTTAGTAAACAACCATCTACCGTTTTCATCAGAACATTGTGACAATAGTTTAACAGAAAGTGATTTACAACATAAGGTTAGGACCCCATTACGCTTGCCATCTCCTGGTGAGTATAAAACCTTCCCAACCCAACCTCTCTTTAATTTTATTGATTCCTCCGCTGTTAAATGGGATTCCTGCAAACAAGCTATATCCGCACCCAATTTGGCTAAATGAGTCAGCACCCTTTGCCTTTTAATAGGTGAATGCAAACCTCTGACATTCCAAGAGACAAGGTTTAAAGACATAGGATAAATGAGAGAGTGAATACAAGACACCAATCAGTGTAAAAAAACAGACAACAAGAAATATACCAAAAAACAGACCAACTATCTGCAACACAGAACAAATTTGTGAGAAAGGGAGAAGGACAAAAAGGAAAAAGTAAGTTTACATGTGACAAATGTAATGTAAGGTAAGAAAAAACATTATGTGTAAGACTGAAAAAAGAATAATAAGGTAAGAATAAGTAAGGGAGATATAAGTGGAAGAATAGGGCAAGATAAAGAAAGGAGAATAAGTAAAGTGAAATAGTATACGGAAATAAGTTAGAAAGAAAAGACAGAAAAGAGGTGAAAGAGAAAGAAATTGCTATTAGAGACAATAAAGAGAAAAAAACTGTACCTAGAAGGAGTCCAAAACATATATAGGGTGAGGGGGGATGAAGCCACATGGAACGATGACACGTCCAGACTCCACGAGGTGAGGCGGGGAAAACTTCAGGATAAACGACCACAAGACAAAAAAGTCAGACAATACGGAGAAAAACCTGTAGGGAGAGAAAAAGTTGGTTAGAGCAGTTAAAGCATTGTTGAATTAAGAGCAATTAGCTTAACTTTCTAGAGTTTAAGATTACGAAATTACAGTACCGAACAGTAAGTTGCAATGAGATAAACAAGCCAGTATCTAAACTGGTAAATGATCTATGAACTTTACAATAAAATTCAACAGATTAAATAAATAAGACTGTATCCAAAAATTACTACAAAAAGAAGAATCATCAGGGGCGCGAGTTAGAAAAAACCATCTTTTCCGGACAATGTGAGTTAAGGAAACTTTTGAGCTTGATCGGATCTTCATAAGTGATGGTGTTATTGTTGAAGGTCACTTTGAACAAGCATAGATGGAATAAGCCAAATCGTGCGCCAATAGAGCGTAAAGCCGGTCTCATGGCCAAAAATTATTTTCGTCTGTCTGCTGTAGGCTTTGCATAGTCCTGCGAGAAAAAAAGTTGATTTCCTGATGACGAAATCCGCTTCCGGGACCTAACTGCGGCCAGTACCTTAAGAAGTTCCGTATATTCAAGAAAATAGAGTATGACTCCTCTTGGTTTACTCATTGTAGACGAAGACGAATGAAGAGGACCCAATCTGTGGGCACGTTGAATGTTCAAAATAGTGGTTTCTGGCAGGTTTAGCACCGTCGGCAAGAATGATTTAAAATAGGCTATAGGGTCCGAGCCTTCTGAACCCTTCGGCAGACCATATATACGAAGATTATTATGCCTATTCCTATTTTCAAAGTTTTCAATCTGCTTCTGAAAGGATGCAACCTGAGATTGAACGACTGCAACCTGAGGCCAAGCTGAGCCCAGGGAAACCACATTTTGTTCAACCGCAGTGATTCTCTCTTCCATCTTTGCCCATCCGTCTGTTAAAACTTGTATTTTGGAGTTTGTCTCCTCTACAAATGGGCGAAGTGCACGGATTTCCTCCAGAAGAAGATCCACTGAGACTGACGTAGGCTGTTTTGGCGGAGAAGGAGGATCCTTTTTCAACCGTTTGGTTGACACCTTGGAGGCTACAGAAGAAGAAGTAGAGGCACTTTTAGGAGAGGAATTCAAAGACTGATCCATTTTGGCAAGGCGGGTGTACAGGTGTGAACAAGCAACAAAAGAGCGATTTGCGGGCACCACCAACGACCTTACTATTTTCAGTCTGCCCATAAATGGGATGACCTGAATCAATATCTCCTCAAAATATGAATTGAGCAATTGGTACCGTTAGCACAAATGACAGCAGGTGCCCCAAACTCCAGGAAGAAAACTGACACTAGCAGTAGTGCATTGCAGAGTCACAGCCTGTAAAGGTTATCTTGAAAAATTCCATTTATTTGCAATAGTAATATCAATGTCTAAGTATGAAAGAAAAAATTGTTTGCCCAAACATAAGAGTCTCTACGAGGATCGCTGTTGCATGATAGAAACACTAGACATCGAAAGAGTGCAGTAAGGCATAAATTTGGTAATCTGCATGTCAATAGTATCCCTGCAAAAGATTAGAAAAGCAGGCAATGCCGTAACGATGAGAACCTGCTTGGAGTCCATGATAGCAGTAGAGAAGCATGAAATAAACAGCTCAGTCAAAACAAACAATTATCCTTTGAATTTGTTAAAATTTCACAGGTTTCCATGTATATACCTCCAATTGAAGACGTATGATTCAACAAAATGGCCGCTAGCATAAACAACAAGGAGAGAGAAGCTCTGGTTAATTCTCTTTCTTTTTTTTTTTTTTTTATTCATACCCAGAGTAGACTAGTTTACAATAAAAACAACATGAAAATCATTTCATTGAATAATTGGTAAAAAAATACATAAAACCAATATATGTCGCAAATTCCGCACCAAGACTGTTAAATGTACTTAAAATAGGAATAAATGGCAATTGATCAGAAAATACAGTACATAGATGTAGATAGCTTATTTAAATATAGCCCCAAATTCTCCCATAAAACAATTTAAACAATCACAGATTTAAAAAAAAAACTTTTTACAATGCTTTATGTGTTTCAACCTATTCCGGTCCCCTAACTTCCCTACTCCATTCAGCGATATATGCCCATATTTTTAGCCCCCGGGTTCTGGCTTGCCTACCCCTGCATGCATATAGGGAGGCCTCTTGTTTCCAAACACCAAGCAACCTGGCTAGCCACATCGGAAAGGTCGGGGGTTCTATATCTTTCCATCGAGCCGCTAGCATTATTCTAAAGATAGCTGTACCTAAAAAAAGACAATATTCCTGTTCCCTATTGAGACCCAAAGAGCTATCATATCCCAGGATCACTAAGGTGGGGGTCAGTTCGAAATTAAGACCAAAAAGCTTCTGCCAAAATCTAAGCAGCCCTAATTTTAGGGGGGTTAATTTCGCACACTCATAAAACATATGTGTCAGTACGGCCGGTCCCATCCCACATCTGGGACATTTATCATCGACCCTTTTCCCCCAAGTAAATAATTTAGCAGGTGTAAAATACAGGTTAAAAATAGTTTTATATAATTGTGCTTTTAAGTTTGATGATAAAAATATTTTGGCAGATAAGTCTAAGCTCTTATATATATCCACATCCTGGTTATCCAATTTCATAGTCCAGGACGTCTCATTCTTCTCTAAGTCGTCTGGTAATGCTATGAGTAATAAAGTATATATATTTCTGATTCTACATGACTTTTTGTTAATGAGATCCATCAGGGCTATATCGTCAGTTCTAATAATTGGTCTATATGCCATAAGGATACTCCTGATCTGCATAAACTTAAAAAAAATGATTGGGAGCTATTTCATAATCATGTTGGAGTTTAGAGAATTGGGCAAGTTGTTCCCCCCCATAAAACTCTCCAATTGTATTCACCCCCCTGCTCTCCCAATATTTCCCCATAGCATCATAGGCTAGTGTCGGAAAGAGCGATACATGCCACAGGGGGGTATATTTAGTAACCTTAGGGATTCCCATAAATTTTGATATTTGTTTCCATATCCTCCATGCGCTCTGTATAATCTTAAAACAAACTTTTTTATAATAGCTTTGCTCTAGTTGTTTTAATAGCAATCCAGAGGCCTCTTTCCCTAAAGCAAGTTCAAATATTGTAGGTATTCTTGCTATCTTCTCCTCATCGCTGCTTCTCTCTATTACTAATAAAAACATCATCTGTTGTAATAGAGCGGCCCAATAGTATAATGTAATATTTGGAATTGCAAGTCCTCCTCTAGCCTGTGGTAGTGTTAAATACTTCAAGGCCCTCCTCACCTTCCCATATTGCCAGATAAAATTTGAAAAAATAGAGTCAATGGTCTTCAATAGATGGTCCTCCAAGGCAAGCGGGATAGACCTAAATAAGTACAGAATCTTGGGCAGAATAGCCATTTTTAGAAAGTTCCCTCTCCCAATTATGGACAGATGTAGCCCATTCACTCTCTTTAAATCAATGGCTATAGATTTAATCAGTGGGTCAAAGTTCATTTTGATTATATCATCAACCTTTGCTGTAATTCGCACTCCAAGATAAACTGCCGATTCCGCTCGTCTTGGATCATTAAAATCCATGTTATCTGTGCAGATAACAATTGTTTTCCCTTTATTTAGAGCATATCCTGAAAGGAGGCCGTAACTTTCAGCTATATGATCAATTTCCCCAAGGGCCTCTTTTGGGTCTGGTGTAAAAATTGCCACATCATCGGCATAAGCCAAGACTTTAGTCTCATACCCACTAATAACTATAGGTTTGATCTTACATGATTGTAGTAGTTTCTCAATTAGGGGGGTAATGTACAAAGCAAATAGTATAGGTGAACAGGGGCATCCTTGCCTGGTCCCCCTGGATATTAAAATATCTCCCGACTCTCTCCCCATCACTTGTATCCGCGCTCTTGGATCACGATACATTGTTTTTAATGCCCTGATAATTCCTTGTCCAAACCCTTTTAATTCCAATATCCTCCACAGAAATTCCCATGTTACTCGATCAAGTGCCTTTTCGGCATCTAGGAGGATCATGGCCATCTGGCCCCCCGTACCGGACATCACATCAAATAGTGATATTGTTCTGCGAATATGATCTGTTGTTTCCTTTCCAGGTATAAATCCATGTTGCCAGGGGGAAACCAGCTGGCCAATGATCCTCCCTAGTCGAGTAGCTAAGATCTTGGAATAGATTTTAGTATCTGTGTTGTTCAAAGAAATTGGCCTGTATGACCCTGGGTTATCAGGTGGTTTCCCTTTTTTTGGAAAGATTATGATGTTTGTTTCTTTCCATGAATCCGGGGTGTTACCACTGCATTGAATACCTCTAAAAAGATCTAACAGGAGAGGCATTATTGTTACCCCAGGATTTTATATAGTTCAAGAGGTATTGCGTCAGGACCCGTGGCCTTACCTGAGGCCATATTTTGCAGAGCTATTTGAATCTCCTTCAGTGTAATATCCATCTCTAAATCTTCTTTATGAGGCCTATCTAAAACCTCTCGCAACTCACCGTTGGTCATCAATTGACTAACATCCTCCGGGTTCAAAGCTGTATCCTTAGCCCTTTCCTCTGAATACAACACCTGATAGTATTCCTGAAACACCCTAACTATATCATCTGGATCCGAGTAAACTTGCCCATTCACCTTGATATCCGATATTTGATTCTGCGCTATCCTTTGTCTAGTACGGAGAGCTAATCTCTTTCCCACTAGTTCCCCACTTTCATATAAGATGCTCCGTTGAGATTGATACTCTTCTGCCGATCTCTGAGCAAGCCAACTATTAATTTCTGCCTTAAGAGCCATGATTTGCCCCTGATTTTGTGCTACATCTTGTCCCTGTCTAATCAATAGGACGTGCTCCTCTTCCGCCTTTTTGAGTTTAAACATTAATTCTTGATTTTCTTTCACGCGCTGGTTTCTAACCCTGGCTGTATAACTAATAGTTTCGCCTCTCAGACCCGCTTTAAAAGAATCCCAGACGATTGTTCTCGAGGCACTATACCTATTGATATCAAAGTATTCACATGCCCAATTTCTTATATGTTCGATATATCTAGTATTGACTAAAAGCTTCTTATCAAATGACCACTTGCCCCATACTTTTCGAAAGCCTGAAATATCTACCCCTAAAATTAGCGGGTTATGATCAGAGATAACCTTAGGTAGAGTTTTAATACTACCTTGGCTAAGTAGGTCTGTAGTTCCGAAAAAATAGTCAATTCTAATGTATTTTTTGTGTGGACACGAGTAATAAGTATATCCTACATTGTTGTTTTTTTTTTTGGCTATCCATAAATCGACCAGCCCATGACTCCTATTAAGTGACATTAATGCCCTATATACTCGAGGTTTCCGCCCCTGATATGTCCTTTGATTTACATGACCTTGTTGCGGGTCCAGGGCAATATTAAAATCTCCGCATACAATTAATGGAGTAGACCAAGTCGCAAGTTCTAGCTCAAGATCCTCAAAGATCTGGGGGTCGTCATAATTCGATCCATAAACAGAGCAAATAGTAAGCCCCAACCCTAACTCAACAATTGCCCACCTCCCTAGGGCATCAGCTACTTTTCGTTTAATTTGCCCCAAAGATGTTTTAGCCAGAATGGCAACTCCGCGGATATTTGAGGTTTGGGACGTGCATATCAAAAGGTTATATCCCCGAATTTTCAACCAATTTCTTTTTTCCCATGGGACATGGGTCTCCTGCAAACAAACAATATCAAATGAATTAGTCCTCACAAATTCGCCCAATTTCGCCCTCTTAGCTGCATCATTCAAACCTGCCACATAAATGGAGCAAATATTTAACCTCCCCATCTATCTTTTTCTATACCAATACTTCGTATCCCTAACATTCTTTCCTTACTTCCCATTTTTTCCAACACAAAACAGTTCCTATTCTGCTTTTTTCCTTTTCCATTTGATTGTCTCCATGTTTCCTCTTCTCCTCTGAGTATGACTTTTCTATATTTCGCCCCCACCCCTTCCCACCCCAACCACCCCAACACCCTCCCCGAAAGGCGCTCAGACAAATGTCTGTGCATGATGAATACGTCGCACAGAATTGAGAGCCCTAAATTACACAATCCTCTAACCCAATGCATGCTGTGATGATTTTATTTTCTTTATTTTCTTTATTTATTTATTTTTTTACCCCCCTTTAAAACACCCAAATTTTCCCCCTGTGTTTATATTTTGCAATACCTTTAACCACACCATACTTTCTACCCTCGCTTCTTCTTTTTTTTTTTTTTTATCCAGTAAAACTATCCAAATATTCCTTGGCTTTCACCTCGGACATGAAAAAGCGTGTTTGACCACCCCAGACAACTTTCAGCCGAGCAGGGTTGTTTAAGAAGGCCTGAGCGTTTTTATCCTGAAAGGGTTTAATCATTTGTCTCAACCTCCACCGTCTTTCGACGGTTGTATGACAAAAATCTGGGCGGACAAAGTAAGAGACTCCATTCCTGGATCTCTTTGCTTCCGGTCTTGTCTTTTCAAAGATAGCTTGCCAAAGTAAAAAGCTACCAAAAAAACCCAAAATAGCCCGAGGTAAAGCCCCTGCCCTCACGGGTTGCTTTTGTATAAAAGGGACTCTATGGGCTCGTTGAACCTCCATTGCCCAGTTCCAGTCCGTAAGCTCAGGCAGTGTCTCTTTGAGCAGCTCTATAACATATGTACGGACGTGTCCCCCCTCCGCCCCCTCAGGAACCCCCAAAACCCGTAGGTTATTGCGTCGCTGACGATTCTCATGTTCTTTCAGTTTCCACTGAATGTCGGCTATTTGTGCTTCATGAGAATTAGCTAATTCCTGAGTGTTTGCGAGATCTGATTCTGTGGTACCAATCCTTGCCTCCAGATCCGTCATCCGTTCCCCAAAAGCGCTGCACGTCTTAGTCAGTTTTCGCACCACCCCCTGTACTTTCCTCATAGCCGCCTGTACTTTGCGCCCATCTTGGCGCGTCTCCTCGCGGTGGATAGATACTGCCTGAAAAATAGCCTCAAGTGTTGATGGATTAGATCCACATACTTTCTCTGATGCATGTCCATTTGCCGAGGCGCTAATAAGCTGGGTCGAGGGGGTATAATCCCAGGTAAGGTCTCTTTCTCGTGACTTTTTCTTTCTTTTCCTCAGAATTGTCTTTGACTTCCCCCCATCTGTCAGTTCTAGATCGCTATTACTCAAGTCTGTAGTGCTATCTGTAAGTTCCTCTGACCACTCCCCTCCATCTGAAACTGAAAAGAAATCAAGCTCCTTTTCAGCTTCCTTTTCCTTTTCTTTTTCACTCATATTCTCTGTCGGCATTTGATGCAAGTTATCAGTATTGACTTCTATGGGGGTGGATTCTACCTCTGGCATTACTGGTACACCACTGTCAGATTCAGCCCCTCCCCCATCATGTCTCACTGAGGGTAGGGGTATAGAGTTAAACTCAGGCATTCCCTGTCTCGACGCAATTCCCAGTGCCTGACCTGCTGCCATCAAGCCACCTTCATCTCTTTTTTCCACAGGCGCCGGGATTACCTTTCCCCCAGGACCTCTCAGCAGATCTACCACTGAGGGGCCAGCCGGCCACGTCTTCGCCATGGCTCCGCCTCTCCCCTTCTTCTCTTGAATCGCCTCCGCTTTCTCTCCACGGCGTCCTCGCCCCGGCGTCCGCTCCGGGGAAACATCCTCCTCAGCCATCTCCGCGTCCGCTCCCGTCTCCACGGACCCAGCATGATTCCTCGACACAAGGCGTGCCTTCGCCCTGACCACAGCCGCCGCCGCCGACTTTGGACCCATCCCCGCAGTCTCCTCCGACCCTGAGGCAACCTCCACCGATGCCGCCAATGTCGGCCGCAGGTTCACTCGACCGCCAACACAGCTGACAGGTACTGTCACAGCAACACTTTTAAGGTATTTAAAATACCGGAGTACCGCTAGTCCAATAAATGCTCCGATCAGCTGTACATAGCGTCCTTGTAGGTTTGGGGCGGTCTGTAGTGTCTCTGTTTGTGTCCCCGAAATCATTGCTGTCCGTTATTCCTGACTGTTTCACAGCATAATTGTTGAAAAATGCCGAGCTCTCTGCTCCTGTGCGCCGCTACGGTCTCAGCCGACCGCCATCTTGCCTCCCAAAGAACCGCTCTGGTTAATTTTATGATGAAAAAAAGAAATGGGCCATTATAATATTGCACAGAAGTTGTAACGCTGCCTCCAGGCTATTCACGGAGCTGAAAGAAGAGCCTTTTGAGGTATATAAATACGAAGCGGGGAATCCGCAAAGGAAGAGAGGTTCCCCTCAGATCTCAGGCTTTTTCAAAATGGCAGGTGCTGCATTGCTTCGGGAAAAAAGAAAAAAAAATGTGGCGAGAAAGCGTGACTCTCCCGCATTAAAAATTGCTTCGTCGTCTACCTCCTTGGTTCCGACGGCCGCCTGGACATTGTCGCTGCTCTCCTCACTGGCAAGGCGTCGCAATATCCCTCGTCTTCACCGCCTACACCGGGTGAGTCACTGGAACGCCACCATCCTCCTTGGGCGCCAGCCACGCCCCCCATCAAAGCCTGTCTAACCTACTGATAATCATAAAACACCAGAAATCGCCTCTTCAGTTTCATTGCATCTGATGCCTCTAGAGTCGCAGAAACGCGAAAGTTAACCCTTGGTACTACCAGGCCCCAAACTACAGAACGTGTTAATCTCCCTCTCACAGCTGAACCAAAATACTTAAGGTTAAAGAAAGGGTGACAACTAAACTCTGCAGGGCATCATTTGCCTGAATCCACTCTTTCTGGATATTGGGTTGCTCAAATGTGGGTGGGTGTTCTCACCACACTTGCTGGTGGATTGTTTTCTCGCTATTATTTGTCAGTTCTATAAAGTTAGTTTTATAAAGTTATCTACAACTCAGTTCTATTTGTATAATGATTTTGCACAACATAAATCTGCGATGTATAAAACCCTTAGAAAGTTACATAAATTACGAATGTTAATTAGCATGCAGCTTTACGTTTATTTTGTTTTCTTCAAATCATGTTTGTGTTTTTTTGCAATGAAAGATTCGGTTTAAGGTGATACTGTAGAATAGCGCCTCTGTTTAAAACAAGAAAATGGAACAGTAAACGACTTCAAAAAGAAAGTGTTCTGAAATTTAAAAAAATGGTGTCTACTTCAAATCCTATTCACATCTTTCTGTGCTGCAGGTGGCATGGAGCAGGTGCATTAAATATTAAACCCTTTCTGCTGTTATCTTTAGTTAAGTGTTTGGGGGGAGCATTTTGCTAATTAACTGAGTGCATAGACTAGTTCTTAATACATAATTCAGACAGCACAGTGTCAGGTTTACAACGGAGACTCCTGACATTACACGCATCTTTTTTCATTAGCTATGCAACTTACAGTAGTTTCTGTCTGTTGACTGAATATTAATTATGAGCAAACTCCCTACAGAGCCTACATATAAATGCAATTGCAATACAACCTGACCCAATATGGTTTCAGAGAGGGCCATAGCACGGAAACTGCTCTCATCAAGTCCACGGAAGGGATTAGGATCATTCTCGATCAAGGAGGTAGGGCCGCCCTGATCATGCTGGACCTTTCGGCCGCTTTTGATACGGTCCATCATGCCCTTTTGGTGGACCGACTAGAGGAGATAAGAGTTAAGGGCACGGCCAAAAACTTCTCAAATCCTTTCTCTCAGAAAGAACGCAAACGGTCAATTTGGACAAATTTGAGGCAGAAGAGTTCTCCTTACCCTGTGGAGTTCCACAGGGGTCCTCATTAAGCCCGACCCTTTTTAATATTTATGTGTCCTCTCTGGCCCCCCTTATTGAATCCTTTGGTTTTAGTTTGACATCCTACGCAGATGACACCCAAATTGTGGTGGCAATACGACCTGAGCTGTTACAGGACACCACATCCAAACTACAGGACTGCATGAAAGCAGTGGGAACTTGGATGGCTCAGAAATGTTTAAAGCTGAACTCCAGTAAAACGGAGGTTGTGCTTTTCGGCAACAATCCTACTTTCTGGATCCCAGACTGTTGGCCGAACACCTTAGGACCCCTGCCCTCTGACTAGGAAGGTGAAGAACCTGGGAGTATGGATTGATGACACACTTAGTTTTAAGGACCAGGTGAACACTGTGGTATCCACCACCTCGTACATTCTCAGATCGTGTAGAAAAATAATGCCTCTACTACCGAAAGACGCACAACAAACGGTGGTCTCTGCATTAGTTATGTCCACACTAGACTATTGCAACAGTCTCTACCTCAAGCTACAAGAAGGATCTATGAATAAACTACAAATGCTGCAGAATGCAGCAGCCAGACTCCTCACGGGCACGCCTAAGTATGTATCGGTCAAAGCAGAGATCAAAAAACTTCACTGGCTGCCAGTTAGGAAGCGCACCCAGTTCGAGGCTCTATGCCTGGTTTTCAAGGCCCTTCAGGGAACGGGGCCAGACTTTTTAAAACAACACTTCCGCTGGTACTCACCGAAAAGAGCACTCAGGTCCTCGGATGCTAAATTGGTGATGATGCCCCGGATGAAAAAAGCTAATTGGGGCGGTAGAAGTTTCATTGCCAATGCTGCCAAGGCCTGGAATACCCTCCCAATTTATCTGAGACGTATGACCAAGCTGATGGCTTTCAGGAAGGCTTTAAAAACCTGGCTTTTCACAAATTAGGTAGCGCAATACATCAAGCGTTCTGATCCCCCTGGAGATCTTTACCTTAGCGCCAGGACACCTTCGGGTAACAGCAGCGCTCTACAAATGCAAGTAACATTAACATTAACATTAACAATACAATACACCAAACGCTCCAGGGTTTGTCTTTTTAACCCATTTAGGCATGATAACAAACGTATATGTGCTACAGCAGAAGAGAAAATATGAGGTAGCTCTGTTAATTTGCCATTTTTTATTTTGTTTTTACTCTAAATTTTATGATTGGTAGATTCTGCATATAATATTAAAGGCATTTATGTGTCCTGATATGTCAATTTGTATTTACATTTATTAATGTATGTAACTGCGTATTCATCCATCTATTTATTTATCAACGTGGTTTTATACAGCGTGAACCAGGAGATTGGGCTTTAAAATGCTGTGCATGAGTCTGAAGGACGTCCACACAACAGAGTGAGTATCATAGGACTATGAAGCTCCATAGGTGTAAAGTTTGCATACTTCTGTGACAAAAGATCAGTTTAAAAAATTTCACTTCAATGACTTCATTTATTTTTAGCACAAGAGATCCTTTAATCCCCGTATAAAAGCCCATCTCTAATTTACTTATTACAAGCAACTTGTGACGCATCTAGTCACCTGTAATAAATAAATTATGCAGTCCCTCAACTGCAATAAATTATTACAGTTTAGTTTTGACATCACATTGCCTGTTGCCAGAGCGAGCAGCAAGGGAGAAAGGAAGGTCTTGGAGCATAATTGCCTCCTCAGTTTAAACAAGGAGAAGGGAACTGGCTTTTCTTTCTTCTGATATGTTTTTCTAAAATGAAAAGCGTTCAGTAGAAAGTAGATATTTATGGGCACATGCTTATTTTTTCCACACTATAATTAATTACAGGAAAGACAGAGGGGCATATTAGCAAGAACCTGCGATAATTATCGCAAAGCTTGCTTAGCGCGCGTTTTTCTATCGCCGGCTATCGCTGGATATTACGGCGGAGATAACATGCTATTAGCAAGGTTTATCTCCAATGCGATAAAATATCCAGCGATAGCGGCGAAACCCAGCAATAACGCGAGAAATCCAGCGATAGAATCCCCGCGCTAATGCTGGGGACTTAACCTTACAATCCACCTCCCATTGACTATTATTGTTAAGTCATGCTTTCACCAGTTCTAAAAAACCAGCGCTAATCGCGGTTAGCGCGCGTATTTTTATCGCTTCGCGGTTATTGCTAATAGGCGATAGCGATGTTAGCGACTGCTTTCAGTCGCGGTTAGGTTGGGAACGCCTCCTTTGCATGTCATTAGCGATAAATATCGCTGACATGCAAAGCGGCACCCAAACCAGTCGCTATCGCCTAAAAGCTGTCGCTAACACCTGTTAGCGACAGCTTGCTAATAGGGCGATAAAAATATCGCCGCTTTAGCGGCAAAAAGTGCCGCTAAAGCGGCGATAGAGCCCTTGATAATATGCCCCTAAATCTTTCCATGTTTCAACACAGCATTTTTAAATCTGATTTACACGAAACTAACCATAATGTCTTTTGTCAAAAAATACTAACAGCCTTTTGGTGTGTTAAATTTTTAAATACAGGTTCTAATTTCATTCTTCAGGTCTGATATGAACATGAAAGAGCAAGACTCTGAGGATTTAAGTTTGGGGGCAGGGTGATGGTGTGACCATATATTTTAAGGAATAAAATACCCACTGTAATACGTTATAAGGAGATTGCAAGTCATTTCAGAATTCCATGACTATATATAGGAACTCAGCCTTTGGCCTTGTTCCTGTATATGGTCATCACAACCTCGGGTGACTTGCAATACTTGGGTACTTTATACCTAATATACATTTTTATATAGCAAACAGACCCAAAGTTGTCAGCACTCTGTACATGAGCAACAACACAGATGTAGAGCATCTATGCAAAGAATAAATTAACACTGTGGGTAATAAATTAACACTGTGGGTACTTAACGCTGCCACTTGTACTGTTGAATGGCAAGAAGGAAATGAAAGGGAAGAACAGGAGTGGGGAGGCAAGAGTGAGGAGGAAGGACAGTGATAGATTGGGAGAGAGAATGGACAGGCAGGGGACAAGAATATCAGGAGCATGCATGTAAGATAGCTCTAGCTTTTGTGGCTGTGTGTTCAATGTGTGGAAGGATAGGCACATGTCGATCGCTCCACGTGCCAATTGATTATACTTTCTTGGCCAAGGAGGGTGTGATGTCACTGTAATATAGACCTGCAAATAAATCATTGTAGGGGTTGAGTATTTTGGATGACAAAACAAAATAGATTCTGCCTAAACAGAGTTTATTACATTGTGGGGCCGATTCCGATTCGGGACGGAAATCTCTCCGACCGAGCCGGATCCGGAGAGATTTCCGACCGAATCGGACCCGTGCAGCCCGACCGAACGAGTACGATGCGCACGTATGCCATCGGACTCGAGTCGGTCGGACTCCCATTGAAGTCAATGGGAGCTTGTTGTACAACGCGTACGCGGGCTCCCATTGACTCAATGGGTGCGAGGCGGACAAGTGCGCCCCCTACAGCGTGTACGCGGCGAAGCGACTCGCGCCGTACACGCACAGGTAGGGGGGACCCATGGGTCCCCCCTGTGTGCGACTCGCGCGGCTAGGCATACAGGGGGGTCCGACACGGACCCCCAAAGTGCGGCTCCGACTGCTCTTTGGGGCCGGAGTGCGCGGCTCGGTCGGACTGCTCGCGGTGCGCATCGTACTTACCCGGCCGGGGAACGTCTCCATTGCGCGGTGTGAGTCGAGTCCGTGCGAGTCGGTCGGTGCGGTTAGACCCGGGAACGAGTCGGTCGGAGCGGTCGGGACGCCTGGACGAGTCGATCGGCGATTTCGCATCGTACTCGCTCGCCCGGACGCGCGTACGAATCGGTCGGGAAATAGGGCTCCGAATCGGATCCGGTTAAGCCGAATCCGATTCGGAGCCCTACCGGCCGAGATCGGAATCGGCCCCAAAGTAAAATAACAGTACAAAAATCAAAGAATACAATTGAAATAGCAGTACAGTGCAGTAATGTAATTAAATATGATATACATTCATTATCTTAATATGGAACCAAAAATGAAAACCAATTGAGAGGAGGAGTGAAGGAGAGGGGAGAGAAGAGGGGAGATAAGAAGTGTAAAGGAGTGTGATGAAAATAAGTAGTAGGGAATTGGGTAACAACAATGAAAGTTAAAAATAAAACACAATTAAGAAACAATGGCTTATGGGGTTTAGGAACTTCTTCAAATGGGCAACGAGAAATGAAATTCCTTGCTGAGGCAGCAATAAAGATAGTAATAGGCGACCAAATGATGTCTCTCTTAATAACAAGGGAAATAGGGTTAACATACGCTCTATTGAGTCTATGGTTGTAGCCCGAAACCGGTCCCAGGATGCTTGTTTCCGGTCCAGGGAAGACATGGCTTGGCAGTTCGGGCTGGACTGTTCCCATGAGGCACAGGGTCAAGACTGATTTGCATATAGCTGTGTCTGAACTGGGGTGGCGGAGTGAGCTAAAGAACGATGATGGATTCAACCCAGATCTGTGACTGGGGGTGAGTGTCTGAAAAGTTTCAGCGCTCCGTCCATCATCTCCTTGTGTTTGCTTTGTAGCATACACCATACCAGATGGCTTGAAAGGAAAGGAGAGATTAGAGGAGTTTTTCCAATGTCTAGTAATTTGTTGAAAGACAATCACAATTAATAAATCAATTATTTTAACATTGAATGAGCATGTAAGCCATGCATCTGAAAGACTTCCTAAAAAAATATTGGTAAGTGAGGAAGGAACATTAGTTTGAAAACTAGAATTAATTTGATTCCACACCTTAATCCAAAATGTATGTGTAGGAGGACAGGAAAAAATAATATGATGAAGGTCAGCATGAGTATGATTACATGACCAACAACTCAGGACGGTATCCGGATACATTTTGTGTAAAGTGACTTGGAAAATCATGAGTCTATTATAAATGAATAATAAGGTTTAAGTTGTGTTGGCAGATCGCAGTGTTTTGCGAAGCTTTAACCAGAGTTTGTTCCACAATGCAGTAGGCCATGCGATTTGGAAATCTTGTTCCAATTGCGATTCAATTTCCAATTTATTTCTATCGAGTGGGAGTGCAAGAAGGAAACTTGTAAATATTAGAATCCGTAGGAGATAAGAGTAGCAAGGCTTTCATCTGCTTGTTGTAAGTGGGAATTGGGGAATATGATGACAGTGTGAATAAGGTCTGTATAATAGCTTGAATTAAAGAGGTGAATTTAGTATGGAATGAGTTTGGAAAATTAAAGTGACGTTGTGCTTGATGAAAGGCAATAAAAGAGTCTTTGATGATAAGTTGATGTACCCAACGCAGACCTTTGTCCCTCCAAGATTTCCAGAAAATAGGCTCATTACATATTTTTAGAAGTTTGTTCTACCAGATTGATTATTAGAGAAACTGCTCCCTCTCTGACACATGAGAGAAAAACGTTGGGCGTAACAACTTGCAAATATTTTTATGTATAGGTAAAGATATTGAATGGGGTTTGTGGGTAAAAGAAAAAAATTCTTCAAAGGAGAAAAGTGATGTAAAGCATATTTCAATATCTTTCCAAAGAGATGAAAAATCTGATGAAGGCTCCAATAAGCAAAGTGTCTGTTTAAGAAAGACGGCGGTGAGGTAAGATTGAGAATCAGGAAAGTTTACACCTCCTTGTTGTAGTTTTCTTTTAAGTTTAAGTAAAGACATATGGGGATGTTTCTTATTCCGCAGAAATGTGATATGATAGGAATAAACTATTTTATAAAAATAGGTTGGAACAGGAAGAAGAATGGCAGATAAAATAATGCAAACAATAGGAGTAAGCATCATTTTAATGTAGTCAAGTCTGCCACACTTGGACAGAAATAAAGGATGCCAGGTTACTGTTAAGGTTATTACTATGGTAAGAACCGCATTTAGGTTCAGGGAGATTGAATCTTTAATGGAAGACCTAAATATTTAAATTTGGAGGGATTCCCAAAAAAATGAATTGAGCAAAATCTTGTTTAAAACATAAGATGTTGAGAGGAAGAATTTCACATTTATCTGAATTGAGTTTACAGTCAGAGAGAGCAGCACAATTAGTAACTTCCATAATTAATGCTGGAAGTGAAGAGCTAAGTTGAGATAAAAATAGTAGAATATCATCAGTATAGACAGATAATTTAACTCGTTCATCTCCATAACAAAAACCAAGCAAGTCAGTGTTTTGTCTTATTTTTGACAGAAAAGGTTCGGATGCAATAATAAATAGCAAAGTGGAAAGAGGACAATCTTGTCTCCCCCCCCCATGTAAGAAGAAGGGAGGCGAAATTAAGCCATTAACAAAAATAGATGCCATAGGTGTTGTATATAGGAGAGAAACCATGCTGGTGAAAATGGGTCCAAAACCAAACCAGGAAAGGGTGTGGAGAACAAAGGACCAATTCATACAGTAAAATGTTTTTTCAGTGTTGCAGGAGATAGCAGCTAATGATTGTTTATAAAGTTTGGATTTACTTAAAATGTTAAAAAAAAAATAGTATTATCTGAAATGTTCCTACCTTCGCTAAATCCCGATTGTTCTTTACCTCTGAGAGATGGTAGAAAGGGGAAAGGCATAGAGCAAGTTTTTAGCGAAGATTTTGTAGTAAGAATTAACTAGAGAACCGGTCTATACTTTTTACATAACTGAGGATCACGGCCATCTTTAGGAATGAGGCAAAACAATGTCTCTGGAAAGGTACTGCCAGTAGATTTTGTTATAGTAAAATATAAAAATAATTCATGAATTCTAGGATCTAACAGTTTAGAGAAATGTAAGTAAAATTCAATGCAGAAACTGTCTGGTCCAAGATCTTTCCCTGTTTTAATTAATTTCATTGCTCTGCAAATAACCTGTGAAGAAATTTCAGTTTTTAGTGAGGAGAAGTTAGTGGATGTGTCAAATTCTTTATGAATGGATGTCAAATATTTCTGTATATTTTCTGGAAGAGGGGTTATCTCAGGAGTATAGAGATGTTGCTATTAGTTCATAAATTCATCTAATATCTATGTATCTTTAAAAACAGGGGGAGATTGGAATAATGGAATACATTTTAATACATTCTTTTTAATTTTTAGATAGTTCGCTAATAGTTTACCTGATTTATTTTGATCACCATAATATTTAGCGCTTGCTCGAAGTAGATACGCAGAAGCAGTTTCCATAGAAAGCTTGTTATACGGAAATGTTTCTTTGATTAAATCATCTAAATGGGCTTTGGATTTGGTAGCAAAGTAAAGATTTTCTAAATGTTTGATAAGGGTCAAAAGTTCTGAGGGTAGTTTTTTTTAAAATTAGAAACATAAGAAATAATAAAATCTCTGTCTGTGGCTTTAAAGGCATCCCAGACAAATGGGGTAAAAGGTCAGATGAGGAATTTGTTATAAAAATTTCAGTAACGAATGATTCAAAGGACATAGTAAAGGAAATATCCAACAAGAGGGAAGCGTTAAAGCGCCATCTTTTATTACCATTTTTAACCGATCATTAATCTAAATCTAAAGTAACCGGAGCATGATCAGCGATTAAAATGGATTCTATAACGGCATGTAGAATATGTTGTGCAAGATGTTTAGAAACAAACAGTCAATTCTAGATTGAGAGCAATGAGTGGAAGAGAAAAAAGTATACTTTCTTAGTAATGGTTTACAAAGTCTCCATGTGTCAACAAGAGAGTACTGTGTTATAGTTGTAATGAATTGCTTATGCATGTTGGAAGGGACGAAAGTAACTTTAGAGTTGCGATCTATGTAGGGATCTGAAACCAGATTGTAATCCCCAACAAAAACAACGTATTCATCTGACAGAGACATCAATTTTCGGGAGATAGCAGGCCAGAAAGTATTGTCTGGTTCGGTGGGACATATATGTTGAATAAAACAATAGGAATCTTGTGGACATGTAAATGTACTACCACTCATCCACCATCTGTATCAATATCTTGTGAAATTAACAAACCACATTCAAAGGTTTATGACAAAGTATATGAACGCCATTCTTTTTCCCGGAACCTGGGGAAGAATAAACCTTTCCCACCAATTGTCTTTTAAGGTTTTTGAACTTCCAAAGCGATAAGATGAGTTTCTGTCAGAATCTCACCTGGATTTCCACTGGAGCAAAAGGAGGTCATGAGCTAAGGTCCCGACCTTTCAATCAGCCGAGAAGACCCAACAAACTTAAAGTCAATCCCGACCAATGGGGAAAAAGGGAAGAGAAAACAAGAGAAAACAAGAGAGCCCCTGAGATCTGTGCTGCGAAAGGTGTGCCTATTGGGACTCATCTATATTTCAACCTGTTTATAAAAGAAAACAAATGCATCAAAATGAGCACAAATGAGCACCTACCATGTGTCCCTTATCGTTCCTATGACATATAACATTGGGGGTTGTAATACCTTTAAGAGTCCCCTCTTCTGTCTAAATGTCGGAATGACTAGGTCAACCCGCGATATCATATATCTATGGAATGAGAGAAGAAATGCTTATGTGTAGTAATCACACCTCACTATTGTACTGGCAGTGATATTAAATATGCATGACAATAGTATACCTTTTGCAATGGTTATGCCTTCTTAACATAGGCGTATTCAGCATGGCTGGAATTAGATCATAGAAAAAAAAACACATATAGAGATCTAACAATTCTTTACCTCTAGATGCATTCTACAAAAGTTCCGGTATGCAGAGGCAGAAGAATGCACAAAGAGGGAGTGGCCACCGAAGAACCCAGATGGGATCCAGCACGACGTGAAGAACCGAAGGAGACGCTGCATACCACAAGAGAAAACCGGGAGTGACAGTAAGTGAAGCGGAGGCAGGAAGCTGAAACCTGTAACGACTAGAATGGCAAGCTGCTTCCTGCCCAAGCGCACGCTTTATTTCCTGCATGCTCTGCCCCCGCCACTCGCCGTGGACGGCTTTGACCGCCGGAAGGCCTGACAGTTTCATGTAGAAAAGCAATGCCTGCTTTTAACTGGGATAGGTGAATAAGAACTTGCTGTCTTTTAATAGGTGAACCTAACCCTTTAAAGTTGCAGGAAATAACTTTCAAATATATAATGGAATAATAATGTAAGAATTATTATACATATGAAGAAGAAAATAGATATGTGAGGATAAGAATAATAGAGAATATTAAATAACCATTTCAAAAAGGAAAGGGAGATAAGATAAAGAAGGAAAGGCAGGAGAAAAAGAAACAGATGAATAGAAAAATAAAATAAACAAAGAACAAGAATAAAATAAGAAGAAGGACATACTAAAGGGTCAAACATAGAATCAGGAATGGTGAAGCCACATGAGGAAGACGACACTACAAGACTCCGTAATGCGTCAGGGGAGGACATCATTCCAACTGAATGGATGTAGAAACTAATCAGCAATAGACGGCACAACACCTAATTATAGAAGTACCAATGAGTTACTACATAGTAGGTAAGGAAAATATCACAGGAAGTATGAAGAAAAATAATCAATTAGTGATAGAAAATCGGGTTACATTCATAGCTTTCCCTCTGTAAGTATCTAAAAATTGCTGCAAAAGAGCTGGATCTTTATATGCTGTAGTTTTATTGTTATAGGTGCCCTTAAAGAGGCAGGGATGAAGTAAACCAAATCTGGCATAAAGACTGCAAAGGGCTGGGTGCATATCAAGAAATCTTTTCCTTCTTTCAGCTGTGGTTTTAGCTAAATCCTGGGAAAATAATAGAGTGGATCCAAACCAAGAAATACGACCTTTACTTTTAGCCGCTTGAAGGACCTTGAAAGCATGGACTGGGCCCTAAACTTTACCAATAAAAAATATGAAATGAATACAACATGATTCCTTTACCAATTTACCATCTCTTTCAGGATTAAGTCCAGTGTCCGCACTTGATTCTTATTTCCTTATTTGATGGATCTTTGAATAACGTATTAGGAGTCAAGAAGTGAATCAGACATCATAAAATGAAATTGCATTAATAGTTTCAAGTTCTCTGAAGTAGTGCTCACTGCCGCAATGGCTTTAAGACAACTGGGGAGACCTGTGGCTAAAGGGTCAAGGGTGGTTGAAAAATAAGCCACAGGTTTCAGAGCATCACCATGCATCTGTGTTGAGAGTGCAGCCCTCCCTATCCCTGTAAAATTGAAAACATTCTCAGCAAGGTGATTTAATAAGGCAATGGTAACATGTCTGCAAGCTTCTAGTGTCTCTGATGCTACACGTAGGTCATCAATATATTGCACAAGCTCTGATCTATAGGGCATCTGTAACGGCTTCATATTCTTTTTCAAAATCTGGTTAAAAATTGATGGGCTTGGGTGTGGCTTCGAGCATCAAGATTGCGGTTGCACTCTAAGAGTGCTCCAGAACCCTCTGTCATCCACCCGCATTTTAGCAGCCCTTTGGGAGCAGAATCACCAGCACCGGTTCCGAGGAAAAAAAGGGCGTCCCATGGTGGTTGGCACACACTCCGCAAACCTGTTCAGATGACCCCTGCGGCAAGCCTCAGACAGCAAAAGACAAGATGGCGGGTCCCCGCTGAGGCCTGTGACCCTCGCTGGCTGTAGCAGCGTCCCCTGCAAGTGAGAAGGATACAAGCCAGAAATCCAGAGCCCTCCCTGACAGCCCCAGCAGGACGAGGTCAGTGAGACCGGGATCCCCGATTGGGGGAAGCACGCGGAGAGGACGACGTGAATGGCCTGCGATTCGGCAGGACACTGGGCGGCTGCAACACCAGCGGCCGAAGCTGGCAACCTGAGGCCTTCTGTGCTACCCACGCGGCCCCTGTAAAAGGAGACTTCGCCCAGCTGGTGCATCTGCTGGCAGCGGGGGCAAGAGGAGATGAGCAAACAGTACCCTCCAGGCGGTCGGGCAGGCCCGCAACAGAGGTGAGGCCCGGGAGTCCACGGAGGCCTCCCGCATGGCAGGCGCAGCCTACATACCAGAAGGGGCCATGCCCAGCGCGCATACCCGGCAGTGTCCTGGCAAAGAGACAGGGCAACGACGGCAGCAGAGGCAAGCACCCTAAAGCCCCCGCGCAGCCGCAAGGTCTCAACACCTAGGAGGCGACGCCCAACAGCAGCACTCGGCAACACCCCAGCGGGGGGGGCGATCTGAACTGCTCAGGCACTTGAGCAAGTCTGTAGCAAGAACGGGGCCCTTGAATCCCTTGGAGGGGTCCTGGCAACCCCCCACCATAGACAGGAATCTGCAGCATACACTCGGCCTGCAGGTCGGCAAGGCAGCAAGAGAGCCGGGGGAGGCAGCTGTGGGCCCAGGAGCCACCCCGCCACACTGCACTGGTCCCGGAGAGGCGGGGGTAATAACCAATAATGCCGGACATGAGACTGGTATCTGACCGGGAGAGAGACGGTCCGCGGCACCCAATAGCAAACGAATGGGCCCAAATCTGTGAAGCAACCGCTACTGTAATCCCTCGAGGGCCCAGATTCATCCTACCCCCCACTGAAGACCGTGGAGCCCGATCGGAGGAAGAACCGTAAAAGTCACTCAGCAGCTGGAGAGGGGTTTGAGAGACACCACATTGAGTCCTACAGTCCCCAAGCAACACCAGCAGCGTCACCCCACTGGCATTTAACTGGGACACTCAGATCCGGAGTGTGGGGTGGCTGCACCCCAGCCGGTGTCTCCTCCTGGCTGCAGTGGCTCTAACCTGGGTGTGTGCCAGCGCAGTAAGACCGGTGTCAAGATTGATCTCCTAAGGGGCACACAAACCCACCGGGCTGGAGACTCATCGGGCCATTACCCCGGCGATCCCAAAAGGGTGACACCAACGGGAGAGCCGGATGACCTAACGTGCCCCGAGAACCTGGGAGTTGATGCGGCTATAGCCACAAGGTGAGAACAGAAGCGATATCAGCAACCCAGTGGGCCTGTAGTGACTGGCTAACTAAACTTCCCCTCTGCAAGCACCAGCCCACTACAGTTTAACATCGCCCCTTCAGTGGCGGCTCCAAGATGGGGAAAGATAAAGGATCGAAACCACCTCCGCCCCAAATCCGCATGGATCAATACACCATCAGTGGGACGAGCATTGCGGACACCGCCCTGGCTGGGGCTCCTCCTCCTGACGTGGACCTTGCTATGATACTGCAGGCCATAAAATCCTCACAAGACTCAATGGAAACCAAAATCGGAGAGGTGCACGTAGACATGGCCCTCACACGTTAGGACCTCCGCAACGTCACTGCCCACATAACGGAAGCCGAATCTCAGATATCCACACTGGAAAATGGTGTAACACACCTTAAGGAGCAGGTCACACAGCTGCTGTTCAGCACGAGTGACCTCCACAAATGGGCAGAAGACGCGGAAAACCACTCACGCTGTAACAATCTCCGCTTGGTGGGCATTCCTAAGGGGCAGAATCACCAGAGGTAGCCATCTTTGTGGAGGACTGGCTCAAATCATGGATGCCAACGGCTGCCCTCTCACCATGGTTTGTTGTAGAACATGCTCACCGTGCCACGACGCCTAAGCCACCACCAGGAGCCCCACACCAGCCCATTATCTGCAAAATCCTCAACTTCAAAGACGGAGACACTATCCTACAAGAGGCCCGCACGCTATCCACCCTATACTATGAAGGAAACAAAGTGATAATCTTCCCGGACTACACCAAAGAAGTTGAGGCACAAAGGAGATCATTCTCTGCCATCAAGCAGAAACTGCGGGCCCTCAACCTCCAGTATCGACTTCTATTTCCGATCCGGCTCAGGGTGGTTTTTCAAAACATGACCCACTTCTTGGAAACTCCTGAGGCAGCATGGACCTGGGCTACTGAGGAACACCCGTCCCTCTCAAAAGTGACCGCTGCACCATCCGCCCCCTGGGGCGCTCAACAACAACTAAGGACACTGGGTCCTGTAGAAGATGCACCTGTTGCTGTAGAGGACGCAATCCCCGCAGAGCAGCCTCCACCTCGCCGGCTGGCACACCCAAAAGTGCGAGCGGATCACTGGAACTTGAAGAGGCGTCCAATCACCCATGGCTAACACACAATGTCAGTGAAGAGGCGACCGGGAATCCTCTCGCATCTCCAGCAGTGGGATCCAATGACACAGACCTTTCACGAAGCCCAAATATCTGAACAGGAATCTAGCATTGTAACTGGTCCTGCTCCAGAGGCATGAACACCCTGTAACATGGAGGGGTCCACCACTTTACTCCTGTATTAAGTTTAACAGTTTAACTTTGTATTGAGTTGTTGTTATCTGGGCGACAGATGCTTCCTTGACAGAAGTATAGGGTGGGGGGTTGATTGGGAGGGTGGGTGGGGTCCTTTGTCCCAGTTTTTGTCATAGGACTTTTCTTTAGTTGCAGCACAAAGCACAATACTCCAGCTACGCACACACACAAGTCTCAACCCAGGGCACGATGCCCACTGTCATTCCTGGGCCCCAAACACCCAAATCCAATGGATTGCCTGGTCGGTCGCCCCCCCCATACACTCACCCAGGAGATATGGCTACACCCCACTATGAGGAAGAGGCCCTACGAGTCCTCTCATGGAACGTCAACGGACTCCTGGACAAGGTGAAACGCACGGCGGTCTTAAAGTACTCACAGAGGTCCACCACATACATCCTTTTTCTGCAGGAAGCGCATCTCCTCGGAAATCACTGTCCCTTTCTCGCCCGTCAGGGATTCAATAGGGTCTGACACTTGGGCTTGACATGAGGATCCCAGGGTGTGGTGATTAACCCTGGACGGTGAACTACGCTACGCTTGCGGAGTTTGCGGAGTTTCGGCAACTTCGCGGTTCGCGTAGAACGCCTAGTTACCGAACACTACGCAATCTGCAACGTAGCGTAGTTGTTTTTCTTCTTCGCACGCTCAATATGCGTTGTCGCGCGCGCGGTAACGACTTACCGGGATTCTGTGTTCGCCGACGAGATTTCCTATCCGTTCGCGTGCGCCACGAGATTTGGTATCTGGCCGCACGATCCCGAGAGAGTGTGCGAACGCGAACACGTCATTCGGACGCGCCATCTGACGTCCGGCGGAAGTGTTGTAAGATCGCGATCCTGAACACGCAGAAATTGCAATCTGGCGATATCTCTCGAGCATCATAAAACCTTCTCGAAAATTATCATTTTGCTCCAAAAAACTCCTCAGATTGTGATTTGGCTGTAGTTTTTTGTGCAAGGAGTCCTTTTTCTTTTTTTACTTTTTTTTCAAGAGGAAGGAAGTGCCCCTGAGTCTCCAACTTCCTGTTCCTATCCAGCAGGCTCCTCCCAGTGCTTTGTCCATGTGCTGTTCACTTTCATTTGGATTTGGAGCTGGAAGGATCACTTTTTGTGTCTGTCTGCTGCATCATATCATTGGATTGGATTTGAGGACTTTTGGATTTGAGATTTTACAAGTAAGTTGGAGAATTGGTGTACTTGTTTGTTTGATTGGGGCATTGTTTGTACCTACATTTTTTGGGAATTTTCATCGTTTTTAAAATGTATTGTTGTGGGTGGCCTGTAGTTTCAGTAGGGGCCTAGTTGTTTTTCTTTGATTGTAATTTCAGCCAGTAGGCCCAGATGTACTCATGGGTGCATGAAACAACTGTTTCTGTGGTGTCTGTTGAGTTTAAGCATCATTTAGGGCATGGATGGCATTGGATTGAATTGCTAAATGTGGTTTTTGGGGTGTATTTCACTTTTTGGGTGTGTGTTAATAAATAAATACCTTTGTTGGATGTGTGTGTGTGCTTGTTGTGTAACTTTCCAACCTTTCTTAGCCCTGTGGATTTTCGTTTTTGCATTTTTGTATTAAAGCTGTGTTGTTTAGCAGGCCTCCTTTGTCTGGCCATATATAGGCCTGCTTGAGTTCATTGTTTTCCATGGCCTGTTGTGACTGTGAGTGACCATGTGGCTGGGGGCCATTTTGTGGTGGTAGTTTAGTAGTGTGCTGCTTTTTCCATATAGGCCTGCATGTCTTTCCTTTGTTCCCCTTGGCTTATGCTTCTTGTTGTTGTGGCCTGGCCATGTGGGTGGCGGCCATTTTGTGAAGGCAGGCAGTGTGCTTTTGCCATAGGCTTGCATTGTCTGTCTTCACTTTCTTGTTATTGTGGGTGGCCTGGCCATGTGGGTGGCTGCCATTTTGTGGAGCAAGGCAGTGTGCTTTTGCCATAGGCTTCCAAGCTTGTGGCCTAGTCTGCCAGTAGACCCAGAGGTACTCATCATGGGTGCATGAAACAACTGTTTCTGTGTTGTCTGTTGAATTTAAACATCATTTAGGGCATGGATGGCATTGGATTGAATTGCAAAATGTGGTTTTTGGGGTGGTATTTCAGTTTTTTGGTGTGTGTTAAATAAATAGGCTTTTTCAGCCAGTAGGTAACCCTGGGCGTTCAGCTCGCGGAGTTTTGGCAACTCTGCACTGCGCGACAACGCGGAGTTACACTTTTTTTCTTCTTCGCGTGCTCAATATGCGTTGTCGCGCACGCGGTAATGACGTTTCGTGAAGATCGCGATGCCGAACACGCAGAATTTGCAATCTGGCAAAGAATATCTCTCGAGCAGCATAAAACCTTCTCGAAAATGTTGATTTTGGTAATTTTGCTCAAAAACTCCTCAGGTTGTCATTTAGCTGTAGTTTTTTGAGCAAGGAGTCATTTTTCCTTTTTTACAATTTTTTTAAAGAGGAAGGAAGTTTCCCAGAGTCTCCAACTTCCTGTTCCTGTCCTTTGTCTTCCCTTTCTTGTTATTGTGGGTGGCCTGGCCATGTGGGTGGTGGCCATTTTGTGAAGCCAGGCATTGTGCTTTCGCCATAGGCCTGCATTGTCTGTCTTGTCTTCCTGGGTGGCCTGGCCATGTGGTGGCGGCCTTTTTGTGGGACCAGCCACTGTGCTTTTTCCATAGACCTCCAAGCTTGTGGCCTAGTCTGCCAGTAGGCCCAGAGGTACTCATCATGGGTGCATGAAACAACTGTTTCTGTGTTGTCTGTTGAATTTAAACATCATTTAGGGCATGGATGGCATTGGATTGAATTGCAAAATGTGGTTTTTGGGGGGGTTCACTTTTTTGGTGTGTTAGGCCTTTTCAGCCAGTAGGCCCAGAGGTACTCATGGGTGCATGAAACAACTGTTTCTGTGGTGTCTGTTGAATTTAAACATCATTTAGGGCATGGATGGCATTGGATTGAATTGCAAAATGTGGTTTTTGGGGGGGGTTCACTTTTTTGGTGTGTGTTAGGCCTTTTCAGCCAGTAGGCCCAGAGGTACTCATGGGTGCATGAAACAACTGTTTCTGTGGTGTCTGTTGAATTTAAACATCATTTAGGGCATTGATGGCATTGGATTGAATTGCAAAATGTGGTTTTTGGGGGGGGGTTCACTTTTTTGGTGTGTGTTAGGCCTTTTCAGCCAGTAGGCCCAGAGGTACTCATGGGTGCATGAAACAACTGTTTCTGTGGTGTCTGTTGAATTTAAACATCATTTAGGGCATGGATGGCATTGGATTGAATTGCAAAATGTGGTTTTTGGGGTGTAGTTCACTTTTTGGGTGTGTGTTAAATAAATGCCTTTGTTGCATGTGTATGTGTTGTTGTTGTGGTTGTTGTGTAACTTTCCAACCTTTTTAGCCATGTGGATTTTCGTTTTTGCATTAAAGCTGTGTTGTTTATCAGGCATCCTTTGTCTGGCCATATAGGCCTGCTTGAGTTCATTGTTTTCCGGGCCTTGTGCCTGTGAGTGACCATGTGGCTGGGGGCCATTTTGTGGTGGTTGTTAGTAGTGTGCTGTTTTTGCCACATAGGCCTGCGTGTCTTTCCATTGTTCCTCTTGGCTTACTGCTTCCATCCCCATTGCCAGCTGCAGCTCCCTGATGCTGCATCCATCCCACGTGACGCACAAATTAAGGCCAAACAGGTTCCACTACATTTGTATTTTTGTTTTTGTTCTTTGCTATTCTTATTCTTCCTGAGTGTACACAGTACACCAGGAAAGCCCTTGTTGTCAAAGTCTCATAAATGGCTACACTGTTGTTGTTAACTGAGTTACTAAAATTTAATAATTGTGACCACCACACACTAAGTTATATATTATATTTGTTTGATTGTACTAGTAGTAATTTAAGCACAACAAATTCCACGTTTGACTGATGTTCATCTGGCTTTTTTGCTTTTAGGTGCACAAAAGACTGAGGAGGAGGTGTCATCATCGCCCGTTGTACTGCCAGACAGACGTCCTGCTGCTGTACATGACGTGACGTGTGACCTGACCAGACATCTCTGCAACTTGTGCAACTGAGTGCTGCTGACATCTGAAGAAGATGGCCCGAAAGAAAGCAGGTACCAGGTCCTCCATTACCAAGAAAGTTGCTATTGAGAAGAAGGAACAGAAGAAGGAAGTGAAAGTGACACTTAAGTCTGGTGTGCCGCCCAAAACCTTTTTTGGGAAACCAAGAATGACGCCTGCAGCAGCGGTGTCCGGGGGGCAAGCTGGGGGCAGCACCTCCGCATCAGTGGGCCCAACCCACCAACCCAGGCCCAAGCACATGAGTGTGGAAGAGGTAGCCAGCCTAATGGTGCAAACCAGTGATGCTGAGCCTGAGATAAACTTATCGCTATCTCAAAGTAGTACCCAATCAACGCAGGAGGAAACACAGCAGATAAGTGGTCAACAACAGCCGCAACCACCGCCCACAATAGTAGTTGTTCCTCCCGAAGTAGGGGCAGTTCAGGAAATCGAGCCTCATGCAGAGGAAGAAGAAGAGGAAGCCACTCATTCAGAAGATCCATTGTCTTCCACATCCCCAGCAAGGAAAAGGAGGGTTAGTCCATCGAGTTCTTCGCCAAGCACCCCTTCTGATGATCTAGATGCCACTTGGGAGCCACAAACTGAGTCTGAGAGGGAGACACGTCCCAAGACCAGGCTAAGGAAAAGGAAGGTTCCAGAAAGCCTTACACTTTTGGAGGTCGATGTAGAACAGCAGGATGATGATGAGCCAGTCATCATGGACATTACTCCCGCCCCAGTGGAGACCGACATTACCACATCCCAAATTGCTGTGAGGGATGTGGCATGGA
The DNA here is from genome assembly GCA_963921515.1 of Calotriton arnoldi. Taxonomy (NCBI): domain Eukaryota; kingdom Metazoa; phylum Chordata; class Amphibia; order Caudata; family Salamandridae; genus Calotriton; species Calotriton arnoldi. The sequence continues at coordinate 3,545,308 of CAWUFW010000401.1, forward strand.
TAACACCAACACAGGTAACACCAACACCACCTACAGCTTCCATATTTACATTAGCAAAGGCCCGGCAGCGACCTACATCCAGCACAACCACCACCTCAGTAGAAGTAGGTAGTGGTACTGCACAGAGTCAAATTCAACGCACACCCTCCAGTTCATCCGGCATTGGAAGTGGCACCTCCAGCAGGAGACAAAAGTTAAGCTCCCCAGTTTGGGACTTCTTTACGGTTAGCGAAAAGGAGGAGAACATTGCTATATGCTCCATTTGTAATACCTCTGTTAGTCGGGGTAAGCTTGGTACAAACTATGGTACCGGAGGCCAAATAACCATCTGAAAAAACACCACTTGATTGACTGGGAGGACCACCTTTGCAGCATAAAAACTGCAACCATTGCTGTTGGTGGGGATAAATGAGTAGAAGATCCGCTCACGGTGGAAGAGGAAGAAGAGGGAGACATTCTCTCTGGTAGTGGTACACAGTGCAGTGGTACCGCCCACATCCTCAGCAACATCTCAGTGGCACAAAAATAAGAGTCAGCCTGAGACACCAAGGAGTACCGCAATGAAAAAAAGTGCGTTGTTGAGCCTAACAGAAAGGAAAACCATGCAGCCTACCATTATCAGCATGTTTACTAGGGCGGAGGGGCAGTACGAACACAACCACCCAAAAGCACGTTTGTACAATGCGAAGCTGGCTAAAATGTTAGCACTGGACCTTCTCCCTTTTTCTTTTGTTGAAGGGGTGGGTTTTCTGGAATTTGTGACAGCCATCTGCCCAAAATGGCAGGTTCCCAGCCGCTACTATTTCGCCAGAGTTGCTGTTCCAGCACTACATCACGACGTGCTGGAATTGCTTGGAAAAGCCTTGAAGCAGAGTGCTGTTCAGAGTATCCACCTGACAACAGACATGTGGACCAGTTGCCAAGCCACTGATTACATGTGCATCACTGCACACTGGATCTCTTTTGTGGGGGTTAGATAAAAGATATCTGCTGGTGTTGACGCTGCTGAGATTTTTATGCCACTCGCAAACATGCAACTGTAGCCATGTTTGCCATGGAGAAATCTCATACTGCCGCAAACATTTTGGATGAGTTTAACAGCAAGGTCTTTGAGTGGCTGCGCCCAAGAGGGCTTAACATTGGTTTTGTTGCCACGGACAATGGCAGTAATGTAGTTAGGGCCATGAAAGATGGTGGCTATTTCAGGGTCCCGTGTTTGGCACACTGCATTAACATTGTTGTTCAAGACTTTCTTAAAAATTAATACAGGGGGGCGTGGCTTGGCGCCAGCGAAGATGGCCGCCTAACAAGGGAGCTCCGCCAGAGCGAAGCCCTCATTCCCCCAAAATCCGTTTGAAATCCTGCAGGCGACACATCGGAGGGGCGGGAATGCCCTCCAGAGCATGAGCGGCATCGGATCCCGAAATCCGGAGGCTCTGGGACGCCTCGGTGACCGCGGCATATCGGGTGCTTGTGGCAGCGGCCGGGAGAGCCTGGAAGACGGGTGGCGGGCGCGCCCGTCGGCCGCCTATGCAACACCCCGGCGTTGAGGCCTGCGGCGGCACCTGTCATCAGGGGTGCGGCCGGGCCCCGGCGCCCCCACCGACTACACTCTAAACACTGATAGGGGGTCGTGCAGCGAGCCGCGGCCCCTGGGTGAAATTCCTGGACGGCACCCGAGGTGGAGGCTCGGAGGTTCTGGGACGCCTCCGGGACTACGCACTAGCGGCGGCGGCCTGGAAGGCCCGTGAGACGGCGGGGGGACGCTCATCTCCTCCGCCTAAGGAACGGCCCGACGGTGCACCTAGTGGGGGCTCCTGCACTCCGGGAGGGGCTGGACCCCGGCGCCCTCATCAACCTTGATACAGGATCGCAGGAGGCACTAGTAGTAGGCAGCGACCACAAGGGTGGAGGAGGGAGAAATAGCCGGCCTGCGGCAGGGCCCGGCGAGGCCTGAGGACTATCGCTGACTGGATGCGGCGTGGGAGACTGCGGGTGAGATCCGCTAAATTGCGCCGAAGGATCAAGTGGTCTGTGAAGGACCCCGCTGGCGTGGTAAACCCCCCCCCCTTACCCCGACGACCTGCTGCCGGACGAGCCGCCCCGAGCGGGGGAGAGCCCCCGAGTGACCAGGGCAGTGTGAGAGATGATCGGGGGTGGTTCCCCGGTGGCGGATACGCTGGAGAACCCAGGTGCGGAGGCGGGAAGTGTGAGGTGGCCTATGAAGCGGTGATAGAGCCCGGCCCTGCCCAGAAGCGAATACTGACGGCTACATAGAGATCTGGGCGCACAGCCCTAGCGGCGGACAGGGGCCAAAGGAGACCAAAGGAGACCTCTTCCACTGGCCCCACCTGGCAGGCCTGAGTGGGGACTGGAGGTCAGCGGCGGGAAAAGGAGGCCTGGCTGGAGCGGAACGCGTGCTCGTGACTGGGGAGTAAAGGCCCGCGAGCACGCCAATTAAAACGGACGAGGACCCGGCTGGGTGGCAGTGGGGATCGCAAAAGCGCGGCGCAGTCATACCTGGGGACGACCGGAAGATTCCTATCTGTACCAGCCTACTGAGCGACCACGGGAAGAAATCACAGGACCCCGGGGGGAGCCCAGCTGGAGGCAGCCTGGACAAAGGAGACAGCAAAATGAAACCTAAGGGTGCGGCGGTTACCCAGACGAACAAGCTCGACAAATATGCAGTCCCGATATCGGCCCCTCAGACCGAGGGAGCGGCCGGGGGCCAACAGATGCAGGCGGAGCCCTCCCTGGCTTCCATCATGGCGGCCATTCAAACACTAGGGACCACCCTCGAGACGAAAATCGATAAGATGTCCATTGAGATGAACCTTATACGCGCCGATCTCAACAAGACGTCGGACAAAACCAGGACCAATGAGACGGATATCCGGAAGCTCCAGGCATCCTCCAAGCAGCTCGAACAGAGGGTCAATGAACTTGTACATCAGCACCGCCAGGTTGCCTTGAAGCTCGAAGACCAGGAAGGGAGGGCCCGACGGAACAACATTCGCGTGGTGGGCGTTCCAGAAGGTTCAGAAGGGCCTAGTATGGACCTCTTCCTTGAAGATTTGATCCTCAACTGTTTGAAACCGAAACGGCTCTCAACTATATTCTCCATCGAGAGGGCGCACCGTGCGCCGATCCCCAGGCCCAAACCGGGGGCCCCACCGAGGACTATCATTGCAAAAATACTCAATTATAGGGACCGGGACGCCATCTTGCAGGCAGCCAGACAGATGGGAGACCTCCAATACGAGAACGCAACGGTCAGGTTCTTCCCTGATTTTACGCTTAAAGTGCAACGGGACCGGCGCTCATTTGATGGGTGAAAGCGGCGCTTCGGGGCAAAGGCATTAAATACATGATGTTCTTCCCAGCAAAGCTCAAAATTATTGCTGGCGGCAAGTCCCTTTTCTTCACTACGCCTTCGGAGGTGCAGGACTGGTTGGACAGAGGCGCATCGCAGACGTCGGCAACTGCGACAGGTGACAAGTGGAGAGACACCCGGCCATGTCACCGGGCTCACTGGATGGACGACCGGAAACCGACAGAATGAGTCAGCGCTCATGGCGATCGAGGTCTCGCAGCCCCGACATGGGCGGCAATCAGGGACACTAGTGGACTCACATTGACTGGAGAGACTACATTCTCGGACCTTGGCAAGCTGTATTGTAATGTATAAATCTTTCATATGTTATTGAGGGTGTGAGCTTCCGGAGGTTATGCCAGCCGGGGAGGGCGATGTGCTCTCCATGCCCGGCATGGGCTAGATCTGGACGATGGGGGCTGGAGATACCTCCTGACTTTCATTTTATGCACTTCCCGGGCAGTCTTCAAGGCCGGCCACGGGACATTGATAGATGCATTTGGTGGGGGGCGCGATGGGACTGATGGTGCCATCTGGACTTATTCGCAAGATGTGTGCATTTGCCTGCTGAGCTACTACATGTATGGGGATAGGCGTTTAGCGGCCGGAGTTGGTGCCAGCGCATTTCCCCACCTAATAGTTCTTTGGGGGAGGGGGGATTCTCTCTCTCTTTCCCCTTTTTGGGGCGAAAGGCACTCTGCTAGTTGGGGATGTGGGTAGTTATTAACCTACGTGGCAGGGTAGCAGGTTGGGGGGTAGGCGGGGGGACAGCAGTTTCATTGTTATGTCCTAATGTTTGGTAATGTTTGGGGGGTGGGGGTGAGGGCTTGAGTTGGTCTTGTTGGGAATGTACTGATGGGCCGGTGCGGTGTTGCAGGAGCTACAGATTGCGTACTTGGATAGCTTCCAGCGATGGCTACAAGGTGGGATAAAAGTCTTAAAATCCTTAGTTGGAACGTCAACGGGTTGGGGGACAAGCTCAAGAGGAGTATAGTTCTACAATTTGTTAAACGCCATCTCCCAGATGTCGTCCTCTTGCAAGAAACGCACCTTATCGGTAACACATGCCACGCACTCAACAGATGGGGCTACACACTGGCGGCACATGCCGGCTTCACCTCGGGGTCCCGCGGGGTGGGCATACTGTTGCGCCGTAACTTTCCATTTGTCATTGAGCTGGGGCGCTATGCGATGCTCTCGGGGAGGTGGGAGGGACGCACTCTCAACTTGGTCACGGTTTATATCCCACCGGGTCTTCAAACCCAGTCTTATCAGGATTTGGGTAGACTTCTCCTTTCCCTTCCTGAGGGGCAGCTTCTACTTGGGGGAGACTTCAATGCAGTGGTATCGGGAGGAATGGATAGGCACCCACCCAGAGATATTGCGACTGGGCATATGTGGCTTTCCAATCTCCTGGAGTCATTTGGATTAGTTGACCTCTGGCGTATGCGCCATCCAAGCCTACAGCAGTACACATTCTTCTCGCGACCACACCACACGTTCTCTAGAATTGACTACATCCTCGCACCTCTGCAACATGACACTGCCATTCGAGAGGTCAGACATCTGGCACGGGGTATATCTGACCATTCCCCTATATGGGCACACCTTACTATCGGGGAACAGAGGGTAGGCTGTGTAGCGCCCATCAACCCCTGGTTCCTACATAATCCGGAGACCAAGACGAAGATCACCCGCTCGATAGACCAATACTTCCAAGATAATGTTGGGACGGTGGACTCCCCTGCTATCCTCTGGGAAGCATTTAAAACCGTACTGAGGGGTGAAGCCCTCTCCATAATTACCGGACAGCGCAAAGAAAAGGAGACACAAATGCTTACCATTGAGCGCGATCTTCTCGTGTTAGAGGGGGCAGCAAAAGTTGACGGGAATCCGGGGGCTCTGCACCAGATGCAGCTCAAAGCGGCCGAATATAAAGAGCTAGCCACCGACACCGCTAAAAACCTGGCGAGAGCCAGGGACGGCCGATTGTATGACCAAGGGGACAAAGCGGGCAAATTAATAGCCTGGTTAGACAAAAAACAGAGAGCGCAGAGGGTGGTGCCTGAGCTTCAGACCGAACTGGGCGCCCTCCTCACTGAACCCCAGGAGATAATAAACGAGTTTGCAGCACATTTCAAAAGAGTATACAGCAGGGGGTCGGAGAGGCCGGAGGAGGATTCCTCCGCGCTTTGGCCGACATTAAGATGCCCACCCTTTCTGAGGATGACCGAGGAATTTTGGAGGGTGTGCTCACTGTGGAAGAACTGGCCAAGGCAATTAAGGAACTCCAGCCTGGGAAAGCCCTAGGACCAAATGGTCTCCCTATTGAGCTGTACAAGCTCAAACCTGACTGTCTGGGTCAACACCTTAAAAACATGTTCGAGGATAGTAGAGTTCGGGGGAAACTACCGAGAGACCAGCGCATCGCCACATTGGTGGCCATCCCTAAAGAAGGGAAACCCAGAGAACTATGCGCCTCCTACAGGCCAATATCATTGTTAAATGCTGAACCCAAAATCCTCGCGAAGCTGCTCGCAAACAGGATCAAGCCAATAATCACCAAACTGGTCCACCCAGACCAATCGGGCTTCATGCCGCACCGCAACACTGCGCTCAACTTGCGACGACTCCACGGAGTGTTGGGACGCTGCCACACGATCCAGGAAGACGCGGTCGTGGTCTCGTTGGATGCCGCTATGGCATTTGACACGCTTGAATGGCCTTATATGATGGCGGTCCTCAAAAAGTTGGGCTTCGGCCCTAATTTCATTGGGTGGGTACGCCTCCTCTACACCGAACCACTAGCCCAGGTGGTGGTAAATAATAAGATCTCAGAGGTTTTCACACTGGAAAGAGGGACGCGCCAGGGCTGCCCCCTCTCGCCCCTGCTTTTCGCCCTCTCCCTGGAGCCTCTTGCGGCCTGGATACGACAAAACCTCTCACTACGGGGGCTCAGATGGGCAGATGGGTGGGAGGACCGGATTTCGCTTTATGCGGACGACATCCTTCTGTATCTTGCCTCCCCTCAAAGTCCCTTAGAGTGGCCCTCCACATTTTCACCAATTTTGGGAGAAACTCAGGCTACAGTATCAACTGGGGGAAATCAGTGCTTTACGTCCTACATGGCGCCCCTCCTTCAATTCCGCGCGATTGCCCGATTAAGGTGGCCACAGAGGGGTTCAAATACCTTGGCATCTTTATCTCCATGGACGTGTCGACGCGATACGAGCGGAATCTCCTGCCACCTCTGCAAAGGTTTAAAAGGGATACTGCCATTTGGAAGAGGCTCCCGCTGTCCCTACTGGGTCGGGCAGCTCTTTTCAAGATGATGGCGCTTCCGCGCTTTTTATATGCCCTCCAAAACTACCCAGATTTAGTCCCACAAAAGTACTTTGTAGATATTGAGGTTACTCAGAGGGACCTGTTGTGGGCTGGAACGTCGCGCATATCGCTCCAGAAGCTGACACTGGGGTGGTACGATGGGGGTATAGCACTTCCAGACATTCGGAAATACTACTGGGCGGCACACCTTTCAGCCATAAACCAGGGCACATATAGCGGTGGGGATGATCCTGGTTACGGGATGGACAGATGGCTCCTCCCGGGGGGGAACTTTGAGGCTGCGCTCTACTCTAGACCTAACAAATATCCACTCACGGGACCTACAAGGCACTCAGTCCAACTCTGGCATATGGTGAGTCGCAAGCTAGGATGGGCTGATAAGCTCACTTTGGCTACCCCGCTTTGGGTCTCCGAACGGTTGGGTACACTGGGTCGCACAAAAGGGTTTCGCAACTGGGACCTGATAGGGATCTCCCATATAAAAGACCTATGGGGGCCCAATGGTATGGTGACATTTGCCTCTCTACAGCAAAAGTACGACTTAGCGCAAACGGAATACTTTCGGTACATACAGATCAGACACTCACTCCAGTCTAACATTCCACCCGGCACGATGCTCCCGGAGTCCTCCCCCCTGGAGGACAGACTGCTTGACGGCCATCTACCGGAAAAGGCTATCTCCCTCACATATCAAAAACTTATACACCATACCCCTGATCCCTTGCTTGCCCTTAGGAGAAAGTGGGAGACTGATGGTCTTGAGATCGATGACGAAGAATGGAGAGAGGCACTTTCCTCCCCCAGGGAGGTAGCGATTTCGGCAAAACTGAGACTGATACAACTCAAAATATTACACCGAGTATACATCTCTGGTACACGATTAGTATTGATGGGTAGGAGTGCGGACGGGCTTTGTAGGAGACAGTGTGGGGAGGTGGGGACATTCCTCCACATAATTTGGGAGTGCCCTCTAATACAAGCCTACTGGAAACGAGTGCACAGCTGTATGCGAACTGTCTGGGGGGGCAGAACTGCGACCCGAAATAAAAAGGTGCATCTTAAACATCTGGGAGCCCACAGACGTGTCCGCAAAAGGCAAAATATGGGCGACACTGGGACAGATGATTGCAAAACGAAATATAGCACGCCAATGGGGAGCGGGCACACCTCCAACACTAAGTGCCTGGAAGAAAGACATGGACTGGTGCATGTTGCGAGAGAGGACAGTCTATGTGGCTCGGGGATGTCCCCGGAAATGGGTAGCAATTTGGACAAAATGGAATGAGTACCGCGGACATCTGTGTGAACCCCCCCTGGTCCCCTCCCTTGAAGAACCATTAACGCCATAAGGATTTATGTATTGTGGCCATCTTGTGTGCTGTAACATCAAAGGAGATACATTGAAATGCGAGTCTGTGAATGCAACACTGTACTTATCATGAATCCCTGTGTGCAATGACCAACAAGTTTATTTTTTGCAAATAAAAAGAGTTTAAAAAAAAAAAATTAATACAGTCAGCAACTTACTGGCCACTTGCAGAAGAATATGCACACATTTCAGCCATTCTTTTAAAGCCCGGAAGCAGCTGAGGGTCATTCAACGTGAGCATAAAATGCCAGTCAAAGCACTCATCCAGGAGGTGCCAACACGTTGGAACTCAACTTATTACATGCTTGATCGTCTGTTTGAGCAGTACATACCACTCAATGCTTATGTCATGCAAAGATTAGGGGATCCTACTGTGAGAGGCATGACCGTTGAGATGGGCCAATGGGACCTCGTTAAATGCCTGACAGAGATGCCTCTTCCTTTTGAGGTCTTCACACGTGAAGTCAGCAGGGAGGACTGTACTATGGGCCAAGCTATCCCATTGTTGCACATGCTAGAGCAACGGCTGAAGGAGGTGTCTGAAACGTACGCAGGTGTGGATGACAAACAAGACGCACATTATTTGGCGGACTCCTTAGCCGTTCGCTTATCTGAAAATACAAGGATTCAAAATAACATTGTGTCACATCAACATTACATTACTGCCACAATTTTGTATCCACGGTACAAAGTATTTCTGAACAGTAAGGCAGTAATTCCTTTTTCAGAAGTGGATGTTGCCAAGTACAAAACTTTGATAGCTGAGGAAGCCACTGACTTTGAAAACGAACGGCTGGTAATTAGAGGCCCGCCACCCCAGGCCAGAACAAGTACTACAGGACATCCAGAGTCAAGTTCTACTTCAGAGCCTGAGGGCAGTGCGTTTGCCTCCCAGCAGTCACCAACACTACCAATAACATCAACAACAGCAAGAACAGGATCATCAGCCACAGTACAATCGGCAACTGATTGGTTTCTACGGCATGGTTATGGTAAGTCCAGTGCTGATGCAAAGGCAAAAGAGGCAGAGCACATCAGAGCACCCCTGAGCATTGAGCGGACGGTCCAGGCCTATCTGGATGACACAACAGAGGTCTTCATGGATCGAAACCCATTGGTGTATTGGTATGGGAAAAGAAGCCAATGGACAGTGCTCAGCAGGCTGGCGATAAAGTATCTGGCTTCCCCTATCGCAAGTGTCTCTTCTGAGCGTGTTTTCAGTGCTGCTGGTGCTATTGTAACTGTGAAAAGGACCAGTCTCTCGCCCAAAAGCGTGGAGAGGTTAACCATGATCAAAATGAATCAGCACTTTATATCACCGGAGTACAAAATTACTGAATCACAGCAGGAAGAGGAGAGCGACTTAGGTGACGGAAGTAGTGTGTTAGATGACCTACTTCTGGTCGAACCACCAGTGTTTGAGGACGAGCTCCTCTTCCCTGACAACTAAGCTTTCAAATTGTTACTTTCTTCCTTCCTTTATTTGTGTGTGTATCTGTCTTTCTGGTTCGAATCACAACAAATCCATCACCACCGTCTTCTCTTTTTATTTCCATATTGGAGCTGCACCTCTGTGCATTTAACTGTCCACTCCTCAGAGTCCTGCTCCATCTTCCTGACTCGCCTTAAATACATTTCCATCAAGCCAGACATTGGATGGAGAATAGTACAAGAAATGTTGCCTCTAACAGTCCCTCCAGAAGAAGTGGAACATGACTATAGCTATCCTCCTTTTGTTTCCGAGCCGAAACTCATCACTGTCAGAAGGCTACCGCCTCTGCAGGCATCCAAAACTCTTCACTGTCAGAAGGCTTTTGCCAGTCGGCAGGCATCCAAAAGTAAACTCATCACTGTCAGAAGGTTTACAGCCTCGGCAGGCATCCAAAGCTCATCACTGTCAGAACAGAAGGTACTTGGCAGAGAAAGACAAGACTCTTCGAAGAAACTTGCTGACATTTCTGCAAACTCAATTGACCAATGACCGCTACCCAGGCCGCGGCCCATCACAGCGCTGACCATGTGAACCAACTTCAACTGCGACAAAGTGCCACAGATGAATAAGAAAACCGAAACAGCGACTAACACTCAAAATGAATGTGGAGTAATAATGAGGCCACTGCCTCAGTAAAAAACACACACCTGTCAGAACTAGGCATCTGACAGCCAAAGAGAAGAGCAAGACAGGTAATGATGGCATGCATTGGATGCTGACTCTGAGTGATTGCTGTTTTTTGTATTGATGTTGTGCATGAAGTCGAACTGTACTAGTAATTAATCTACCAACTAAAAGTGACTCAAGTGACAGTCAATGTTTCCCTTCTTGTTGTTTAATAACCAAATTGTACTCCTACTACTGCAGGCCAATATCCGTTGCATTTTTTAATATGGAATATGGACTTACTCGGATTCGGTACACTACAGACTGAGTTGGAGTTGGACAACACGTACAACACCATGATGATGACCATACTATCTTCGCAGTCAGTCAGTTGGATCGGAGATGATTGATGGAATAACTCGGGCGTTTCAAATCAAGTGGCATAAAAGGTAAATAAGTCAACAACCACAGCAGACCTACATGTCTGTGTAGTGGTGGAGTCAAGTAGTCACGAGTGTAGTAGTGGAGGTATGACTGACAGCCGTGTGTTGATTTAGTTACTTACTTTGGAAAATGCTATGTTGCTGCATATGTGTCCTGTTTCAGGTTAATGCTGGAAACAGACTAGTTGTTTAATAACAAAATTGTACTTCTACTGCAGGGCGATCCATTGGATATTTGAATATGGACTCTGGACTCACTCGGTACACTACAGACTGAGTTGGACACCATGATCATGATGACCACATACTATACTCTTCGCAGTCAGTCAGTAGGATCGGAGATGATTGATGGAATAACTGCGTTTCATGAAGTGGCATAAAAGGTAAACACAATTCAACAAGAACCACAGCAGACCTACATGTCCGTGTAGTGGTGGAGTCGAGTGTAGTGGTATGACTGACAGCGGTGCATTGATTTAGTCACTTAATTTTGAAAATGCTAGGTTGCTGTATATGTGCTTTGTCTGGCTCTGTCAAAATTTAAGCTAAATGGAGGTTGGGTCACGGCCCGGTGCCGTGGGGCTGCTCTGTCCTGTTGTTGTTGTAGCTTAATGCTGTAAACAGAGTAGACATGATGTATCCATGCCGCCTCAGTCTGAAAGTGTTCTCTCTTCTCTTGTTGCACTCCACCGTAATTGATGCATTTTTTTTATTCATTGATTTTTCAATATCCCTTTTGTTTTTCCATCTACACTTACAGGCCGGCCTTTACCCTGTGCTATACTGGGAAAAACAACTCACACTTACCTTACCAATCCGCATCCGCCAGGCAGGCAGTGGCACCCAAGATTGATGGACGGAGCGTCCATGGAAGGGAGGACCAAGAGGAATGCCGAGATGCAACTCCACAATTTGACCAGGATAATACAGTAACTTTAGTATCATTCATCGTCTTTTAATTAATTTGATTCATTTTTTCTCTTCAATCATTACGACTGTGTGTTGTTGTTGTTTGTTTGCTAATTGATCCCTACAACTATTTTTTAATTTTCTTTGCTATCTTTAAAAGTAAAAAACACACAAGATGATGGACGGAATGCTGCACATTGGCAAACATTCACCCCCAGTCACAGATCTGGGTTTAATCCATCGTTATTTTGCTTCACCACGCCACCCCAGTTCAGACATAGCCATATGCAAATCAGTCTTGACCCTGTGCCTCATGGGAACAGTCCAGACCGAACTGCCAAGCCATGTCTTCCCTGGACCGGAATCAAGCATCCTAGGACTGGTTTACGGCTATCAGCCTTCATCAGCCAGGATAGCTTGACTCCAGTGGCGTAGTGAGCACGGGACCCACGTCTGGGCATACCCTTCCCACTTAGGGCGAAATGCAAAACACACAAGATGATGGACAGAATGCTGCACATTGGCAAACATTCACCCCCAGTCACAGATCTGGGTTTAATCCATCGTTATTTTGCTTCACCACGCCACCCCAGTTCAGACATAGCCATATGCAAATCAGTCTTGACCCTGTGCCTCATGGGAACAGTCCAGACCGAACTGCCAAGCCATGTCTTCCCTGGACCGGAATCAAGCATCCTAGGACCGGTTTCAGGCTATCAGCCTTCATCAGCCAGGATAGCTTGACTCCAGTGGCGTAGTGAGCACGGGACCCACGTCTGGGCATACCCTTCCCACTTAGGGCGAAATCCAAAACACACAAGATGATGGACGGAATGCTGCACATTGGCAAACATTCACCCCCAGTCACGGATCTGGGTTTAATCCATCGTTATTTTGCTTCACCACGCCACCCCAGTTCAGACATAGCCATATGCAAATCAGTCTTGACCCTGTGCCTCATGGGAACAGTCCAGACCGATCTGCCAAGCCATGTCTTCCCTGGACCGGAATCAAGCATCCTAGGACCGGTTTCAGGTTATCAGCCTTCATCAGCCAGGATAGCTTGACTCCAGTGGCGTAGTGAGCACGGGACCCACGTCTGGGCATACCCTTCCCACTTAGGGCGAAATGCAAAACACACAAGATGATGGACGGAATGCTGCACATTGGCAAACATTCACCCCCAGTCACAGATCTGGGTTTAATCCATCGTTATTTTGCTTCACCACGCCACCCCAGTTCAGACATAGCCATATGCAAATCAGTCTTGACCCTGTGCCTCATGGGAACAGTCCAGACCGAACTGCCAAGCCATGTCTTCCCTGGACCGGAATCAAGCATCCTAGACCGGTTTCAGGCTATCAGCCTTCATCAGCCAGGATAGCTTGACTCCAGTGGCATAGTGAGCGCGGGACCCACGTCTGGGCATACCCTTCCCACTTAGGGCGAAATCCAAAACACACAAGATGATGGACGGAATGCTGCACATTGGCAAACATTCACCCCCAGTCACGGATCTGGGTTTAATCCATCGTTATTTTGCTTTGAAGGGACCTAATACATCATAATTAATTGCCGGCATCGATTGGATTCATCATCAACATCCTACTACACAGCAGTAAAGGTTACGATTGTGTTGAGTGACTCGACACAACTACAGTTTGTAACTTGTTGTACTAGGCTGTCCCCGCCACCATTATGTTTTATTTTACTTTAGCATTTGCAATATTATTGTTTGTTTGGCAGTCTTCTTGTGTACTGTACTTTACTTCGTTCTACTACTCCTCCCACAGTCTCTCTCAGGCGAGTGACTGTCTTATTTTCTTTTTCTGCAAATGCTACTGCCAGTGTCTACTACTACCACCACAACCATGGCATCTCCATTCTCTTGGGAAACCAAACCATCATCGCCATGCAGCCATCGCTGTGCCTAACTTAATCATCAATCACAGGTAAGATAAGAAGTTTGGGGGAGGTATAATGGACTAGGAGGAGAGACTGACAGTACTAGTAGGACAAATCACTTAGTGAGGGGTTCCGCATCTATCTGTGTGTTACAAAATTGGCAGATTATTTAAATCAAACACTGGCTGCGGCCCTGCAGCAGCAAGGAAACCATGTGACGTAAATTCGTAAAACAGTCACCCCCCCACAAAACATTAACATCGTATGTTTAAGTATAAATATAATTTATTACCCTAACAAAAATAAACTATCCCACAACACCTGACCCACCCCTCTCCCTAACCCCAACCAATGTCCAAAACGAAAAAGTCCAACCAATGTCCATAATAATAAACCCCAACGCCAACGCCCAATTCCCACCCACCAAAAAAGGAATAAGAAAGGGGCAATCCAACGGGGTCATAGTTCTTAGATTCTGCGGGCTCTTAGATGTTTGTCCACCAGGATCTTGACCCGCTCCTCTACGTGCTCCTCTAGGCGTGCCATTCGGAGGAGCATACGGCTGCGAAATGCCCTGCAGTTGCATCCAGGGGGGGGCAGCAGTGCTGGATGTTACAGTGCGGCGGCGGGCAGCTGCCTGACCGCGGCACCGTACCAGTTAAGGCGGGGCCTGGCTGGGGCCCGAGGCATCGGAGGAGGCTGCAGCTGCTGCTGCCTCCTCCTCCTCCTCCGCCTGAGCCACCAGCCGCCGGTACTCTTGGCAGATGGCCTCCAGTTTCCGGCGCCGGGCCATGGCTGCCAACTCCTTCCTGGTTGGTTTTGCTTGGGAAGGAGGAGCTATATCAAGAAAGATAAAGACTATTGTAACCAATACTCTTAGCAAAACAGTAACACAAAATTAATTCAACACATAGTGGCACAGTAGCACTAGCAAGCACAGTACATAACATTTGTGGTATGTATCTATCCTCCCACTTCCTCGTCCTCTAACAATTGTGGGAGTTTCAGGCATTATAGTACCACTATGGACTCGAGTACACAGTAGTACCCCAGTCTTCTTGTTCTCTCTAGTTTAGCGAAATTACGTAACCTCGTTGTAGCCGGCATGCCAGCTCGGTCAGCTTGCGCCCAAGACAAACATACACGAGTCATGATGACGCAGAGTTGCAGACTCACATTAGTTTTATTTACTACTGTCTGCAGGTGGGGAAGCTCCGATCTTTTTTCTATTTTCTATTACAGGTGGCACTGGCCATACTCTGTTACATCAAGGGCAACTGCTCAATGTCACTTCCACCCTGCCCTGACTATAAAAGCAGATGATATCTGATCCAATCATGATCATTGCTTATATATGTGGGACGACATGAGGTACTTTGTTTTGATTGATGTTGTAACTAACCAGCCGATAGACCACCCATGGCAGGCTGGCTGACACAGTCGAAATTTCGAAAATAAATTAACATAGGTACGGAGTGGGCCTCGGAGTCGGAGGAAGGTGCTTAATAATGATAACTACATACATACACAATATATATGCTGTGCTTGCAAACTACTGTGAGTCAAGGGAGTATTCTGAAAATACAACTTCTATTCTTCCCGGCTTTGCTACTGTGGCGCGGTTTCTTTTACATTCTCTTCAAACTAAGACTCTTCATCCAGTGACAGTCTCCATCTATGCTATCTATGATGAATACCATCCAGGCATCCATCCATTCAAAGTAAACGTCTATCATTCTTCTTCATCTCTCAACAAACCTTAGTTTTTTTCACCAACAACAAACATTTATTATTATTTTTTTTTTAAACCACCACCCATGTGTCCTTCCTTCCTTGCTTGCCTTGGCTTTAGGTTTGACCCAAGCACCCCGTAGGATTCTTGCTATCCACCGAGGCAGGCATCTTTTTCTTTCACCTTCCGCCCATCCTTCAACCCCCCCATGCATCTGATTCCCATTAGCCACCTATGCATGCATCCCACGTATCCTTCTCTGCCAGTCATAAATATTACATCTCGCCCGTCCTTCCTCATTCCACCCTTCTTTCCCTTTTCGTTCAACCCATCCATCAAGGTCATCTGATCTGACTTTTAGTCTTCTCCATAAAACTTTCACAGCTGAGTTGAAGTCAGATGGAAGAGGCCATTGGTTACTCAACTCCCGCCGCTAATGCTATTGCTAATGCTAAGTAAAGGGTGTCTTCTTCAACCGTTGTTCACAACAACTCCTTACTTACTAAGTCTCAACAGTACAGTGTACACCCTTGCAGCGAGTGTAATGTCAATAAGTAAGAAATATAACTTACCACCGCCCGCCACTGCTGGTGGCTCACCCCCTGCAGCTCCTGCAGTTGCCGCATCTCCTGCTCCCTCCGAAGTGGCCGTGTCGCCATCGCCGCTGGCCCCGGCACTGGTGGTCGGTAGTACGGCTAGAAAAAACATTACACATTTTTTAGATGCCATATACACCTCCCCCTATTTATTCTTTTTCACTAGCAAGATTAAAAAAAAGGTAATCTATACAACATACATCGCTACTACAAATCGGGTACCAGAGCAGTAGAGTAGACACTAGTAGTGTTAGATGGTCCCTAGGGTCATTCTAGTCTTTGCTAAGTTAGCCTGAGCCATGATGCAACCATTTTAGCTTCGTGTCTTTTATTTTTGCGCACGTTACCTCGCAGCTTGTTGTGTAAGACGCCTTTGAAAAGTTTGAGCCCACATGAGCTCATACTGCTACTGTCTGAGCGCTGCGTACAAGGTCTAAAAACAAGCCACTTTGTTATGGATTTCTGGTCAGTCCGTATTGCGTAGCCATAACATGCTACACTTTTTGGCACGACTGAGAAATGCTTGCATTATACTAACGCGCACCATTTTTCTCATAACAGTTGGAAGATTCCCTTCTACGAACCAGAGCTTTGCAGAGCTTATGATGTCCAGTACTTATACGTTCTAAGGTGAGGCGTCCCCCAGAATTCGCTCAGACCTTCATTTATATAAACTATATTCCTACCACTCGGTAGAGGAGCGGTCCTGGTGGCCATCAGCTGCTCCCTCAGACGACCCCGTCTTCTTGCCCCTGGGTGCTGATCATGAAAGATATAAGTAAGAAAGAGACAAACATTGATGAGTGGTGTGAAACAGTTAAAATATTTTAAAAAACGCTCCAAAAAACATTTATGGAAACACCAATTGCAATAAATTTGACCTATCTAATATGGTCGACTAGTAGTATTGTGGGATTCGCGGACCGTCTAGTTATTATTTATGAACATTAATCCAGTGTTCCATTCTAATTCCAGAATACTAACTAAACCTAAGTACCACCTCACCTAGCTAGCCCACCTATTCCAGACGGGCCAATTGTTCACTAAGTCTGCATTTCCATAATGCATAGATGGAGGACACATGCATAAATTTGTGCATACACCAAATTGTTGGTTGGTTGCGTCTGATGTTCTGCTAGTGACACTGCTAAGCCTTACCACTCACTAAACAAACTACAAAAGGTTCTACTAAGGACTGGGGTAAGCAGCACTCAGTGACAGAGGATGCGTCAGGCAGACCGCTAAAAAATTACCAACTAATACTATCTAAACCTATCAATCCATCCACCACTATCTCTTCTTAGTGACAGGAGGACAAAGGAAGGACTAGAGTCTCTCTAGCAATAGCATTACCTAACTTAAGTTCTCTAAAGTAAACTCTTACATAATCAGCCCAAGCGAGCGCAAAGTTGCAAACAAGATTAGTAGCGCCGAGCACCTGTGTCCTACAATCACAGAAGATTTTGAAACATAATTTACCTGCAATGTAAGCAGCAGCATTCTTGCTATTCGGAAAAAAATTATACACAATACTTATACTACTAGTATATTAGCTACTCACCAAGCCCCACGACCTCAACACCTAGCAGGTCCAGCAGGTCCTGCTCCCGGTCCAAGATGTCTGACCACCGGTGAGCCAGCTGGTTATGGGTGCGCCGGACCCCTGAGCAGCAAAACACTGCCCGGCACCTTCGCCCACCGGCGGTGACGCTCCTGGGTAGGGTACCTGGAGCCAGGCCTGCCGCCTGCTGCCAAGGTCAAGGGGAGGTGGCGCTGCACAAATAAAACTAGGGCGGCCACCTCCGCCTCGCAGAAAAGCTCCCGGGCCTGCACCCCTGCAGGGCGCAGTCTGCCGCAAGGCAGGCGGCTCTTGGGCGCAGGCGCCTTGCCCTTGGAGCCGGTAGTGGTGGTACCCTTAGCCATGGTTCTGGGGTGCGCGGGAGGCGGAAAAGAAAATTTAGAAGGAAAAAATAAAGTTAGGGGAAGAAGTAGGAGCTTAAAGAAGGAAGTAATATAAAACAGTAGAAAAGTAAAAAAAAACGCAGTAAAAGTAGAAATAAAATGCAAAATATAGACTTAGGGACAGAGAGGGATAGATAATAAATAAAAAAGATCAGAAAAACAGTGTAAAAACCTAAGGATTACAAAGATAGAGGGAGGATAGAAAAGCATGCCCAGAACCATAGCATAGAGTGAAAAACAAGATGGCTGCGCCCATCGCGACTGCGTGGGTAAGTTCGCGCAATATTTCCCCCCGAGCACGCAAAAAGCGTCGCGAACATGTAAAACGCGTTCCCGAACATGAAATGCGCATCGCGAACACGCTCTACGCAACCCAGAACAGGAAATAAGGCATCACGAACGGGCGGGACAAGTGAAAAACAAGATGGCCGCGCCCATTGGCGACCGCATGGGCAAGTTCGCGAGATACTATCCCCGAGCTCGCAAACAGCGTTCCGAACACGCAATACGCGTTCCCGAACAAGTAAAACGCATCGCGAACGGGCGGGACAAGCAACTACGCATGCTCGCGTAGCTTGCGTAGTTCGCTTAGCGCTTTTACAGCTTCGCGTAGCCTCGCGTAGCGCGACTACGCGAACTACGCCCAGGGTTAGTGGCGATCCTTCTACAGCGTTCCCTTCCCTTTACAATTCTCTGAGAGATTAAAGATCCCCAGAGCCGTTTTTTGACTATCACAGGTACATTGGGAGGTGCCACTATCAACCTGATGTCGCTCTACGTTCCTCCGGTGACCCTTGACTGTACCCTCCGCGCCATTTTAGATGTACTGTCCTATCTTCCCCAGGGACTAACACATTTGGAGGGGACTTCAATGCGGTAATGGCACTCGCTAAGGATATCACCGGGACATCCTCCTCCCACAGGAACCAAGGCGCCAAACGCCTGGCAGGATGGGCCTCCAGACTAGGGCTATGGGATGTATGGCAAATGTGGAACCCCTGAAAGCTCCAATACACCCATACCTCAGCAGCACACCATACCCACTCCCGCACTGATCTGATCTTTATGCCTGCCACTGATTGCCGGGCAGTTACCAATATCCAAATCCTAGCTCGTGGCTTAACAGATCACTCTCTGCTTCTCCTCCATATAGGGGGCACAACAGGAGCTCCATGCCCCATTTGGAGGCTTAAAGCCTGGTTCCTCCAAGACCCCGACTATAAACAGGCCATTGAAAAAGAACTCAAACAATACTTCCACACCAACGAGGGCACAGCCGACTCCGAGGGTACGCTGTGGGCAGCCGGCAAGACCACAATGAGAGGCTATGCCAAAGGCTACCTCAAACACAAACGCATGAAACAAGAAAGCCACCTCTCCCAGATGGAGGCCCAGGCACTCTACCTGGAGCAAGATATCGCAATGGTGGATGGGGAGACCGAAAGACGGCAACTTGAAATGCTACAAGAAGAATTACACCACATGTTGCTTGAATCGGCCAAAATGATATGGAGGTCCTCCGCAGCCCGAGTCTACGGATGGGGCGATGAAAATTGTAAGCTGCTGCACTGGTTGGCCTCGCGCCCTCTGGCTAACCGGATAATACCAGAGATTCAAGATGATCGGGGATACACACACCGCACCCCCTAGTGCTAACTACTACACATCGCTATATGCAACAGACAACTCTCAGACACCAGAGTCCGGTCCCCGATTTTACAGAATGTCCCCCTCCCAAGGCTGTCAAAACCAGACACGCAGAGTCTGGACCACCCCATCACACAAGAGGAAATTGAAGACGATATCTCCTTAGTTGCCTCTGGGAAAAAGCTAGGATCCCCGGCGGAATATTATACCACATTTAGAGAAACCCTTGTGCCATATCTCCACACTCTCTGCGGGGAGGTGGGCCAAAATGGCGCCTTCCCCCCAGAAATTGATATGGCCACCGTAGTGGACATCCCAGAAACGAACCCCCCCCCCGGCTACCTGCTAAGACTACCGCCCGATTCCCCTCATCAATCGGAAGTAAAAATCTATGCAACAATCCTAGCCACATGCCTTAAACCAATACTTGACACCCTCATACATCCCGACCAATGTGGATTCATGCCGCAGTGAATCAACATTGCCAGAGACGCCTGCATGTTGCACTGGCCCGCCGCCACCGTCTCTCCCCATATCTTGCCCTATTGCTGATCGACTTCGAAAAAGCCTTCGTGCGGTTGATTGGCAATACTTAGAGAGTGTGATGGATTCGGCCCACACTTCCGAAGGCTGGTACGTGTGCTCTACTCCAACCCGTCTGCTAGGGTCCTTACTAAAGGAGCACTCTCCGAGGTCCTTCCATTAGACAAGGAACGAGACAGGGCTGCCCCCTGTCACCCCTCCACTTCGCTCTAGCAATAGAGCCATTGGCCCGGCTCATCCGTGCTGACACACAAATACAGGGATGGAAATGGCAGGGAACCCATGAAGACCGCATTGCTCTATATGCGGATGACGTGCTCCTCTTTCTTGCAGACCCGGCCCGCTCTGGTCCCAATGCCTTCATGTACTCCGATGGTTTGAAGCGGCATCCGGCTTGCGCCTGAACCCAGCCAAATCAACCCTGGTGCCTGTCCACACGTCAAGGGAATGCGTAGAATGGCAAACAAATATCCCCATACGCCGCCTCTCCTTTAAATACCTGGGCATCTGGGTCGTGCTCCTACCAGAACTTACCTGGTCACTTAATATTAACCCTCCCACAAAAAGAACAAAAAGGACGTCCGCCGGTGGCAGTCCCTGCCCCTTAACCCCCTGGGGAAGATCACCCTGTTCAAGATGATGATGCTTCCTAGATTTCTATACATAATCCAGAATCTCCCACTCCATCTCCCTAGCTGGTGGTTCCGCGAATTAGATAGAATGATCACGGCATTCCTCTGGGGAAGCTCAAGGCCCGTATGGCCCTTACTCACTGTCAGCGGGCCCCATATGACAGAGGAATGGGTATGACTAACCTTTTCCTCTATTATATGTCCACCCCCCTCCTGGTAATACATGACTGGTTTGTGGGAGGATGGTCTGACCCAGCCTATCAGCTGTAACTGGAGAGCCTCGGGTTCTCCCGGATCCAAGCTATGCTATATGGAAACCCAATCCCTCACATCCTCCCGTCGGTGACTCGGGCTGCTTTGCTCGCATGGCATAGTGCACTGCGCTATACTCGCTGGGAGGCTAAACTAATGCTACAGACTCTCTTGTGGCATGGCACCTGGCTTGGGGGAGTGGGGACCTTGCAGGGATTTTGGAAGTGAGACCTGATTAGAATCACGCATTTGGGGGACATATGGAAAGGGGGACACATGCGCTCCTTCCAGGAACTACAAAACACTTACTTGCTGCATTCCACCCAGTTCTATAAGTACCTTGAGCTCCGACACGCCATAGTCCCCCACGTCACAGCGGGCACTTTATGTCCAGAGTTCAGACCACTAGAAGCTAAAATCCTAATGGGAAATCTGGGAAAGGGAGGGGTGTCTCAGATTTATTGCTCACTGGTTAACAACTCCCCTTCCAACCTAGATTATTTGAGTAATCGATGGGAACAATGGCTGGGACCCTTGGAGGATGAGGACTAGAGGGACGCCCTGATGGCCCCACGCACCATCACCATCTCTGCCCGGCTTCGCCTAATTGAAATATATTACCTCCACTGCACATATCTTAGCCTGTTTGTCTCCATCGAGCAGGCTTTCTTCCTGCCCCTAGCTGTCCGAGGTGCGTGGCAGAGCCAGCAGATTTTTACCACATGGTTTGGTCCTGTACTGCTCTTACCCACTACTGGTTGGCGATAGTGGCAGAGTTGGGCACCCTACTGGGTTGGGAGGTCCCATTTAATCCTGTTGTCCTGATATTGAGGGTTATGGAGGGGCTGGATGGTACCGAGCTGATAAAATACTCCTGGAGGTGGCCACGATGGTAGCAAAATGAGACATAGCAGCCACCTGGAGGGATCCAGCGCCCCCATCTGTATCTAGATGGCGCAGAGGAGTAGACTGGTGTGCCATGCAATAAAAACAAGGGTATATGGCGAGAGGATGACCTACCAAATACGACCGTGTGTGGAGCAAATGGTTGGGACTGGCGACGTGAAGGGACTCTCCTAAAGAGAAGATGGACACTGGTGCCTGTGGAGCGGGTACTCCGGAACCGGCTACATTGAGTAATAACTGGGATGAACATGGGACTGTGCTACAAGATACACTGAATTATCGTGCAATTGTTTTTCAAAACAAATAAAATGTGATTATTAAAAAAAAAAATTGATGGACTCTCTGTATACTCTTGTGGAACTCTGCACCATGCCAAAACTCTCTGCTGAAACACAAATGAAGAAAAGGAACTAGCTATAGTCATGTAATGGCACTAGGATGACAGTCTGGCAAAGGTCAATAACTGTAAACCATTCTGCAGTACAAGAAATTTGAAATAATATTGTGGCTGGATTCAATACCACAGGACAACTATTTCATTAATTTTCCTGAGATCGTGGAGAATCCAATATTTTCTACTGGGTTTCTGAAAACCCATAATTGGAGAGTTACATGGACTCAAGTCAATACAAAGTTTATTGTATAGATTACTTAAAACCATGACAATAGAAAACATTTAAAAAGAAGAAACATAGTATACAAAGGCAAAAGAGAATAATGGTTCCTGGCAAGACCCTATAGTGTAGCTGGCATATTATGCCCGAAAAATGAAAACTCTGGGTGTGCAGGCTTTCTCTCTACCTTCTTCCCTTTCCCTTATCTTTTGTGGAAATAATGAATAAAAATGAGTTAAAAATCCACCATAAAATGGATTAAGTGTTTCAACTAAAAAAACTCAATTACAGAGTGGTCAAACTCTACAATGCTTAATGTCCGCGATCCAAAAGCTAAGAGTTAACAATTTATGATCATCTCAGTGCTTTGTTGTGAGTTTTTAAGGAAGTCCTGCACTGCTTTCAAAACTTTGCCTATTCTTGCCAATTCGAGGAGAACCATGGTGCTAAAAATCCAGTTCATTGCATGATTGCATGTTCTTATACCATGAATTAAGAAGAGTGGCTTTAATAAGGATCGGCGGGAGTCGAGCAACATCGGACAGCTGCACAGTAGATGTAAAAAGGTTTCCGATTTGTAGCCGCAAAGTCTACACTTAACTACTTTAGAAAGCAGCGGCCAGTTAGAATTAAAGTCTTTGATGTGTAATGCCAGCTTCCTTACTGCCAAGATTTGGGTCAGGCAAGCTTTCCCTATTGTGCAGTTAAGATAAGGTTGTGCCCGAAGTCCAACTTGGCTGTCATTGTTGTGTGATACTGCCAGGGCCCTTAATGGCGGTGTGGAATTAATTTTTTGCAAGTCCGTGGTCTTAGAAAGTAGTTTAGTCTGTTTTTTCATTATGCTTTTTATTGCAGTAGACGTAAGTGAAGAAGTGTTTAGAGTGGTCAGGTCGATTTGTAGAGTTACTACTGCCGTCCTTAAATAAATGGACCACGGGTTGATTTTATGTTTGAAAATGTCTTGCAAAATAAATTTCAGGGTACCCGGCAATGCCGTAGTGCATCTATGGTAATACTTTATAAAAGACCCCATGCTAGACCATGCGATGCCCTCCAGGCCAAATTCAAGTCTCACCAAGGGTCCCCTGGAGTAATAGGGCAATTTAAACACTCTTTTATATATTTTTAGGTGTAGTTTTTCGATGGTTTTGGTGAGTTGACCTGGATATGCCTCGTTGCCGTAAGTAAGTTACATGGACTCCCGATTAGCTCCCTCAAGATTCCTTTCTGTATCATGTCTTGTACTACAGGCATAACTTCTGCAATTGTTTCTGGGGATGGATGGTATGGTGGTGATCTTGAAAATACATCATTTGACTTTATGGTAATCTCGACTGGTTCTACTCATTTAATCAGTCCAATCTATTTTCCTGTGAGATCCCACACTTCTGGGTTCACAGTTTCTCCTAAATCAACAAGCAATTCCTCAATTGTCACTACTGGAAATAAACCTACAGTTATTTTTTGCCTAATCATTTTAAATCCTGCATCTTAACAATGTGTCTGCAATTCAGCACCTTCCGCTGTGCAGTAGATTGTACAATTTAATGTGCACAAAACATTTCACCCAAACCAGTTTACAGGACTTGTGTCACAACCTACAAATCGATGATTTTCTTAAAAATAATAATAATAAGATGATTTGTTAAGCACATAGCTACATCAACTGACGTGTCCCAGTGCTGAGATTTCAGTCCTGACATAGAAGCAAAAACAGATAACAGTACCTGATTTAAAGAGATCTAAAAAAAAACAAGTTTTGAGATTTTTGCGAAGGAGACTTCAGAAGTTTCCTGCCTGAGCTGAAGAGAGGGCGAATTCCAAATTTTTGCCACCAAGTACACAAAGGAACTACCTCCATTACAAGCTCTTTTAAATCTAGGCTCTCAAAAGAGCCTATTTTTACAGAAACCTTTTCTGAAACGGGGTTTGTAATCTGTTTATTTGAAACTCCTACAACTTTGATCTTCTTTCTCAAGAGGGGTAGGTCTGGGACTTCCACATTACTAACAGTGGATCTTATAGCACCAGTATCTATAAGAAATTATATGGGATGGCCATTTACTTCTCCATCTACAAATGGACCACTCTGGTCTACCTCTAAGACCGCGCCATGCACGCAATCTTTCTCCCCTCTCAGGCACCGTCATTGAGACATGTCGGAGTCTTAGCCATCACTCTCAAAACCAGGAAATTGCTGAAAAGAATTCTGATTTGCGTTAAGAAACTGTTGAAAAGTGTTTTGATGTATATTCGAAAAATAATTTGTTTTTGCTTTTGGCATCTGGTTCAAATTAAACCTCAGGTTTCCCGTATTTTGTGGAACCATTTGAGCCTGTGGGACCTGCATTATCGGGACTTGTTTCTGCATTGGCATCTGCATCTGTTGTACTTGCATATTTTGCATCTGAACTCCCCTCTGCATTGGCACATTTCCGTTTGCATTACCAGGATTAAATCTACACTCCCTCTTCCAATGCCCTACCTTGTGACAGATGTGACAAGGAGTCATTTTCTTAAATGCTGCAACCTCGATTCCTGAACCTGGATCAATAGGTACCTCTACTCTGTGAAGCACCAAACCGTCCTGAATTTTCCTGGAAACCAGTTTGTGGAACCACAGCACATTACATACCTCCTTAATTTCCTGCAAAAGAAGAATTCTGGAAACATTTCTGAGCCAATTTCGTTTAAGCCAACATAAATTTCTCTTTAATCTTTTTCTGGTTCATCTCTAATTCGTCACTGCAATAATTTGCATATCACAGGATCTCATCAAGGGTCGTATTCTGCCAACATATTACACTTTGGGTAATATGGGAACAGATCTTTGGTCTTAATCCTAAAACAAACAGATACAAACATCCCCATGTCCTGTTCTTCAGGGTAGTCTCTTCGATTGTGTTGCTGAAACACCTGTAACAAACATTCATAATACTCATGAACTGACTCGTTTGCTTCTTGTTTTGTTCGATTAATCTTCCACCAATCTAAATCTTTTGGAGGCACTCTGACTTTCAGGAAAGTAATCACTGCTTCATATTTCTCCATAAGTACAGGAGATGGTGCATTAATGCTTGCATCTCTTGGCACTTTATTCGGGCACTGGTCCCTGGTCCGCCGCGGCTCTTCCGGCCGATTGTGCGGAGGGACGTGGCTCCTCCCCTCAGCTCCCTCACTTCCGGGGTTGATTCCTTACTTATTAGGCATGTCGCGCAGCCGGCACGCCACTGGCGCGCCAAAGGCAAGCCCGTCTGCGCCCGTCCGTGTCCGGCCGGGGCCAGGGGCCATAACCCCTGTATCTTTCTCCTCAAATCCGTACTACTATAATGCAGAACAGCTCCAGCAGCTAAAGGGAACTATTATGGACAATTGCCGACACTCTATTGACCCAGGCAGCACCGACACCAAGTGCATGCACTGCTCCTTTAAGCTGTTGACGCTCTCGCATATTAACCCGATCAACCATAAATCATATAAAATGTTTCTGCTTAACTGTAGGTCACTGCCTAAACATGCAGCGGAAATTTCGATTTTTTGGGGGGAAGAAGGCCCAGAAGTCCTGTTTTTGACAGAAACCTGGCTTAATTCAGGATCTGATCCCGATCTCGTCCAAGCTCTCCCCCGGGCTATTTTATCCAGAGGTTAGACCGGACTTCAGGTAAAGGTGGCGGGATCGCCATTATTTACAAAAGACAACTCACCTGTCGTATATCCGGAAGTCCATTGCCAGATTGTGAGAACCTCTCGTTTTCAATAGGTTTTACACCAACGCTTACTCTGTCAGGCATTCTAATCTATCGGCACCCTGGGTCTTTGGGTCAATTTTGTAAATCTCTGCCTGATATGGCTGCCAATTTAGCCAGCACCCCTGCTAATTTCACTTTATTGGGCGATTTCAACCTTCACTTTGATGACCCCTCACAGGTGGCCGCAGCTGAGATAACTAATGACCTTGCAGCTTATCAGTTTCTCCAAAAAGTCACCAATCCAACCCATGTGAAAGGCCATTTATTAGATCCTATCTTCTCCAATTTGGAAGATTTAGTAGGAGAGGAACCCATTCCAGTACCTTGGTCTGATCATTTCCTTATCCCATTTTTCTGGACCCCCAACTGCGCCACGCCCCCAAGTAAGCCGATTAGAACAATGTCACGTCCTTGGCCTAAACTCCCGTTAGAACAATGGATTTTAGAATTAGAAAAAACAAAGCCGACCCCTGACCCAGATGCCATTAGTGCCAACGAAAATTTTAATAAGTGGATAGAAAGCTCTCTAGATCAGGTTCTCCCAATAAAATCGACCCAGATGAAAGTTGGAATCAATAGAATGGCATGGTACTCCCCAAAGCTTCGGGTGCTAAAACAAACTTGCAAGAAACTCGAAAGAACTTGGAGAATGGATTTCTCCTTAAATAAAAAACTGGAATATAGGGAGGCCATCAAATTGTACAAAGCAGAAATTAAACTGGCCCAGGCTGCTTACTATGAAGAAAAAATTTCCTTGGCAGCTTATTCTGCACGTGAAATCTTTCGCATTGCGAAAACACTGCTCAGAGCCCCTCCACCCCCAGTGATTTCGGATACTTTGGGCTCACGCTGTAACAATCTTGCAGACTTTTTCCTTGATAAAATTCAAGCCATCTATACGTCATTCCCCCTTGCAGATGGCCAAACATTGGATATCAGTCCTCATAGCAGGGAATTCTATCTGGAGGCAATTCCCTTGATGGACCCTGAGGCGCTCAAATCCATCTTGGCACTTGTGAAAAGTGGGTCGCCTAGAGACCCAGCGCCTCTTAATATCTTGAAACAAGCGACCGGAACTGTCTCCCCCATTATATTGTAGTTGATCAACGCCTTGCTTTCCACTGGAGTGGTTCCCCCTCCATGGAAGAGAGCGATGGTGAAGGCACTATTAAAAAAACCTAGCCTTGACCCTGATTTCCTGGGAAACTATCGTCCCATCTCACTTCTCCCAGGGATCAGTAAAATAGCATAAAAACATGTCAACTCAGTGCTGTCTGCATTCCTGGAGACTCATAATCTCCTCCACCCATCACAGACTGGCTTCGACCACTCCAAGGAACAGAAACTGCTCTATTAACAGTAGTTGAAGAGTCTAAAAAGATCCTGGACGCCGGAGGTACCACTGTGGTCATCCTCTTGGACCTCAGTGCGGCCTTTGACACGGTCAACCACCAAATTTTGGTCCGTAGACTTATAAATCTGGGGGTGACCGGGGCTGCTTTGGCATGGCTGCAATCCTTTTTGGATGACAGATCCTTCCAGGTCTTTGAAGCTGATGTGGCCTCAAAACAAGTGCCCCTTCGCTGCGGAGTTCCGCAGGGATCATCCCTGAGTCCCACCCTATTTAACATTTATATGAGCCCGTTAGCGGAGATTGTGCTGCCTTTTGGGGTACAAATAGTGACCTACGCAGACGACACGCAACGTGTAGTGGGACTCAACCATTTTGACAACTCCTCTTCCAGCCTCCGTCCTTGCTTGGAAGAGGTAGCCAAATGGATGAATAATTCCTATTTGAAGTTAAATGGAGAAAAGACTGCGATGATGATTTTAGGAAACTCTGCCCTTTTTGAACCTAAAACAATGTGGCCGGCCGGCCGGCCTGGGCCCTGTTCCGGCCCCCAAGACCCAGATGAAAAGCCTGGGTATTTGGCTGGATCAAGACCTGAGTTTTAAGGTTCAGGCGCGTAATGTTGCGGCCTCCTGTTACGGCATCCTAAAGATGCTTCGCAAAGTCCTTCCACTCCTCCCCTTCCAGGCAAGAATGCTCATGGTCCAGGCTCTCATTCTATCACGCCTGGACTATGGGAATGCCCTTTATTTAGGGGACCCATGCGTGACCATCTCAAAACTCCAGACGGTACAAAACTGTGCAGCCAGGATTCTTCTGGAAATCCCAAAATGCCAATCTGCAAAACCAGCCTTGAAATCTCTCCATTGGCTCCCCATCAAGGAGAGAGTTAATTTTAAGGCTATGTGTATTGTTCACAAGATGCTAGCAGGGAAGGGGCCTTCCATCAACCGTTCTA
The DNA here is from genome assembly GCA_963921515.1 of Calotriton arnoldi. NCBI lineage: Eukaryota > Metazoa > Chordata > Amphibia > Caudata > Salamandridae > Calotriton > Calotriton arnoldi. The sequence continues at coordinate 3,573,695 of CAWUFW010000401.1, forward strand.
TTGTTCGGCCTTACCTTGCAAACAGACGCCTCCGTTCAGACGATCTGCGTCTTGCCGCAGTTCCCAGGATTAAGAAAGCTAGAAGTGGGGGTCGTCTGTTTTCTTATAATGCCGCTAAATTCTGAAATACTCTTCTACTTCATCTGCATAAGGAACCCAACTACCTGGCCTTTCGTAAACTGTTAAAAACTTGGCTCTTCCCCTAGTATGGTTGTGTTGTCTATCATTTGCCGCTGTCAGCGCTGGGATGCCCCCAGGTAGCTACGCGCTTAATAAATGTCTTTTTCATTTCATTTCTTGCTGGTTCATCATGCAGCCATTGTACAGCAGTTCTACACTCTACCCACAAATTACTTGGCACAACAATATAAAAAATGTCCCTAAATCAGTCCACAACACTTTTGAAATGTTCACAAATCGATCAGCTTGTGTATATCACTTCGCATGTTTGTCTCTCGATTTTGGGAAATTGTTCATAAATGCTGCAAGATCACCTCTACTCCAAGGCACATGTACATACACTCCTTCCACTATTAATCTCAATGGATAAACTAAAGCTCCTTCCCCATCTTGTTCTTTGCTTTCCCTTCCTACTTCTAACTGTTTCTTATTCTTTTCATGTTTCGTTGCACATTTCCAATATTTTCAAAATCACTTCGTTTATTAATACATTTTATTATTTGGTAATGTGCAACTGAATTCCTGAAGATAGCATTGTTTCAATTGCTGCAACATCCAATTGTACTATGTAAAAAATTTTAAAAGGAAAACTTTTGAAATCTCAACATCATATTTCTGGGCCAAGTTGGTCAATTTCTCATGTGTAACTGTTGCTCATCTTGTTATGTTATATTATGTTATATGGGTTTGTAAAGCGCACTGTTACCCAAGGGTGTCCTGGCGCTGAGCACTGTATGCCTGGGGCAATAGATACATGAAGACCTCCCCCCCTGAGCCCGGCTGAGACTATGCTGAAAACAACCAGGTTTTCAGACCTTTCCTAAATGAAAGGAAATCAGTGCCGGTCCTTAGATATAACGGCAGACCGTTCCAGGCATTGGTGGCTCTAAGGACAAAGCTCTTCCCACCCCAGTTAGCCTTTCTCATTCTAGGAACGACCGCCCGCTTTGCTTCCATTGAGCGCAATGTTCTCCCTGGAACATACCATTGGATGCGCTTTTGTAAGTCTTCAGGGCCCGAACCAGTCAGGGACTTAAAGACCGTGCAGAGAGCCTTGAATTTGACTCGCTGTAAGATCGGGAGCCAGTGAAGGTGACGTAGGTCATTTCTGGCCGACATAAACCTAGGAGTGCCTGTCAGCAACCTAGCTGCCGCGTTCTGCACCATCTGCAGTCTATTGAGATGTTTTTTATTAATGGTCAGGTATAGACCATTACAGTAGTCCAGACGGGACAGAATGAGGGCAGAGACGACTGTTCTAAAACTTTCTTCTGTGAGGAAAGGTTTTATTTTCCTCAAGGTCCTCAGAATAAAAAAGCTTGTCGACACCACCCCGCTAGCCTGGTCCCCAAATGTGAGGGTGTTATCCATAATCACCCCCAAGTTCTTAACTTTCCGAGAGGGGGTTGGGGGCAGGCCCATAGCGCTAGGCCACCATGCTGGAGTCCAGAGGTTAGGGTTGTTCCCAAAGATAATCACCTCTGTTTTGCCTGCATTCAACTTCAGGCAATTAGCAGACATCCAGCCAGTTATTGCTAGCATGCAGTCATGGCAGCTAGGGGCCTTTTCTGCTTCCTTACCTCTCTGCAGAGACACCACGATTTGGGTGTCATCTGCGTAAGAGGTTAGGAGTAGCCCGAAAGATCTTATAAGGGCAGCCAGCGGTCTCACATAAATGTTAAAAAGCGTCGGACTAAGGGATGACCCCTGTGGGACTCCACAGGTGATGGAAAAAGGTTTCGATCTATCCCCACCTAGTTCTACCGTTTGAGTTCTATCGGCCAAAAATGATTTTAGTAGGCTCCAGGCCGTACCCTGGACCCCAGCCTCCGATAAACGGCCCATCAGTACTTCATGATGGACCGTATCGAAGGCTGCCGACAGATCCAACATGATCAAAATGGCGGAGCCTCCTTGGTCCACAACCTCACGCACCTCCTCCGTGGCCTTGATCAGCGCTGACTCCGTACTGTGTCCCGCTCGGAAACCGTATTGAGAGGGATCCAGCATATTGTTTTTCTCAATGAACAGACTCAGTTGCATGTTCATAGCCTTCTCAAGTATTTTAGCCGGTAAGGGGAGACGGGAGATGGGACGGTAGCTATTTGGATCACTGGGATCTAGGTTGGGTTTCTTAATTAGTGGCAAAATTGAAGTAGTTTTCCATGCTAAAGGGTAGTGCCCTTCCCTCATTATGAGATTCAATAGGGAGGTTAGAGTGTCGGAAATAATTTCCGGGGAAATTTTGATTACTGCAGCTGGACAGGGGTCCATGGGGGAACCTGATCTGCAACCCATCAGCAGACTGGTAACCTCTTTGTTCACCAAAGGGGAGAATCTATTAAACATAGGAGAATTGTCGATTACCATTTTCCCGGCTGCCAGATCACTGGCCTCCCTTGTAGATTGCTGAAGGAGGAAAAGATGACCTCAACTTTATTCAAGAAGAAAGAGGCCAAGACGTCGCAAAAATCTGGACTACAATGAATAATCGGTTTAAGGGGGTTCATAAGGGTGGTGACTGTTCTAAACAGTTCCTTCGCAGAGGACTTGGCACCGGTGATCTGTTCTGAGAAGTAGGCCTTTTTGCTTCCTGAAGTGATTTTTTGTATATTGTAAGGCTGGATTTATAGTCTTCCTTATTGGCCAAATTGTACCCTTTTCTCCAGAGCCGCTCTAGTCTCTTACAGTCTGATTTGTGCTTCTGTAGGTTCTGAGTAAACCAGGGGGCAGAGGGGAGCCCACGTCTGGGGGTACACCATTTGACAGGGGCCAATCTGTGACAGGCGGCATTAATCCAATTCGTATAGGCCGTGTGGCATCCTCTATATTATTGGAAATAATAGGAACCGAATCTATCAGGGTTTTGTCAAAGCTGCACCTATTGATGTTCTTCCAGGCCCGTGTAGCTATTTTTTCCCTAGGCTTAGGTTTAGGTGTTTTAAGGGGGGACGGGGTGACAGAAAAAATAATGGCCGAGTGATCTGTCCAAGGAAGTGGCAGAATGTCCAGGACAGAGAGGCTGGAGGAATTGGAAAAGATTCCATCCAGCATATGACCCGCTTCATGAGTCGGACCATCAACCCTCTGCGTGAGGTCCCCGCCCGACATAATTTGCATCAGTCTTACGGTGTCTGTATCGATGGGGTCCTCCATATGGAAGTTGAAATCCCCAAGAATTGTGAAAGCTTTGGCACAGAACCACTCCTCCAGCAATGAGCCGATGGAGTCCAGAAAACCACCTCTGGGGCCAGGGGGCCGGTAAATAAGCATAGCCTTCAGCGTGTCTTGGGGCGCAATTTGCACGCTGACTAACAGCGCCTCACAAGTTGTGTTGGAGGCTGTCTCAAAAGAGGGCTCAAGGCTTTTATGGTAGATAACAGCCAACCCCCCTCCTCTCCTTAGTGGTCTGTCCAAAGTATGGCAGAAAAAATCAGGGATAGAAGCCTTTACAATATCAGGTCCCGAGGCACTATCTGTCCAGGTCTCTGTAATGAAAGCCATCTTGATGTTATGTTCTTCTATAAACAGTGCGCATTCCACGCTATGTTTAACCAAGGATCGAGCGTTTAAAAGGAGACATTTGAGCTCAGGCCTACCCAACTGCTTCCCTGATCCTATTTTGATACTAGAGATGACTTTACAGGGGAGCCCCAAAATGTGGGGTAGTGAGCAGTGGCAGTTTGGACAGTATTTTGCCAAGGCCGAAGATTTGGCCGAAGGCAAGAATCTTGGGCAGCACGCAGCACCCCCAAGAGGGTCCAATCTCATTAGTGTATCCCTGGTATATATTCGGCCCCCTTGCATCGGAAGTCCAGGGGACCTGGCCCTGAGCCCGGGCCGAGCGCGGACGGGCGCAGACGGGCTTGCCTTAGGCGCGCCTTTGGACGCCAGCGGCGCACCCGCTGCGCGCGTCCGCTGCGCGGTCGCGTCACCATGCGTGTTATATGGCGCCCCTGAGCCAGCAACTAGCCCGCTAACCTCCCAATGGCCGTCGCTCACCACCCCCAGCCCCGGCCTCAGTGCCGGTCGGCGTAAGGCGGCTTCAGTGATCGAGCAGATTGGGATCGAGCTGAGTAGCCGAACTATCAGGTAGGATTAAACAGGGTTAAATGCCAGTAACAGGGTTAAATGTGCAAATATGCAGCAGTTAAAAGGTACCAAAGTTAAAAGATACTAAAAACAATTTCTTTAGCGTCCAGCACACACAGCCTCAGACCCACGCTCGCGCTCCTGGAGGGTATTGAACACAACCCTTCCCAGGCATACAATGCTGCGCGGTCGCGTCACCATGCGTGTTATATGGCGCCCCTGAGCCAGCAACTAGCCCGCTAACCTCCCAATGGCCGTCGCTCACCACCCCCAGCCCCGGCCTCAGTGCCGGTCGGCGTAAGGCGGCTTCAGTGATCGAGCAGATTGGGATCGAGCTGAGTAGCTGAACTATCAGGTAGGATTAAACAGGGTTAAATGCCAGTAACAGGATTAAATGTGCAAATATGCAGCAGTTAAAAGGTACCAAAGTTAAAAGATACTAAAAACAATTTCTTTAGCGTCCAGCACACACAGCCTCAGACTCACGCTCGCGCTCCTGGAGGGTATTGAACACAACCCTTCCCAGGCATACAATGCTGCGTGGTCGCGTCACCATGCGTGTTATATGGCGCCCCTGAGCCAGCAACTAGCCCGCTAACCTCCCAATGGCCGTCGCTCACCACCCCCAGCCCCGGCCTCAGTGCCGGTCGGCGTAAGGCGGCTTCAGTGATCGAGCAGATTGGGATCGAGCTGAGTAGCCGAACTATCAGGTAGGATTAAACAGGGTTAAATGCCAGTAACAGGATTAAATGTGCAAATATGCAGCAGTTAAAAGGTACCAAAGTTAAAAGATACTAAAAACAATTTCTTTAGCGTCCAGCACACACAGCCTCAGACTCACGCTCGCGCTCCTGGAGGGTATTGAACACAACCCTTCCCAGGCATACAATGCTGCGCGGTCGCGTCACCATGCGTGTTATATGGCGCCCCTGAGCCAGCAACTAGCCCGCTAACCTCCCAATGGCCGTCGCTCACCACCCCCAGCCCCGGCCTCAGTGCCGGTCGGCGTAAGGCGGCTTCAGTGATCGAGCAGATTGGGATCGAGCTGAGTAGCCGAACTATCAGGTAGGATTAAAAAGGGTTAAATGCCAGTTACAGGATTAAATGTGCAAATATGCAGCAGTTAAAAGGTACCAAAGTTAAAAGATACTAAAAACAATTTCTTTAGCGTCCAGCACACACAGCCTCAGACTCACGCTCGCGCTCCTGGAGGGTATTGAACACAACCCTTCCCAGGCATACAATGAAATCTTGTAATTTCTTTACACAGGCAAATCAATTCTTACTCATGATACTTATTTAAGAATTCTATATCCAAACACCCCCTAATAATTTCTTCTAATTCTACTTTTAACTTAGGGATGTTTAATGCTCTTTCCTTCTCAGGTTCTGGGCTAGTCACTTGCACTGTGCTTTCTGTTGTATTAATCCATACAGCTTCCTCAAACCATGGTGGGAAAATTCCATCTTCAAACAAGTTTCCTCTTGGGTCACTGGTGTCATAAAGATAATTCTTCCCCATCTCTTAGTGCTTGCACTGTCTGAGGTCGTCTCCACACAACAATCTGTGAGTTTTGAGATGTCAGAATACATCCTATCATAGGTAACCCTCCTGCAGCTCCTTGTGTCTCTGGAATTAGATTAGCATTTACTGGGGTGTTTGCAACTCTTCTAGGCACCGTCTGTACATTCACTACTTGTGGTGCTTGCACCAATCCATGCATAGCAGGTGGATTTACGACAGGTGGAGGAACAATCTGTGTCTGAGCAACTTGTGGTGGAGCTATCCGTAGTATTTGAAGTGGTCACTCAACTTGTGCCACTCTAGTCTCTACAGGTGCAGCCGCTATTGTACTGCTCATTGTAGCACTACTTCCAGTATTATCAGCTGAAGTTGCATAAGGCGGGGGTAGTGCAGCCAACATCTTTTCTAACATATATCATCCGCTGAATCACTATCTGACTCATATTCATATTAATTTTCCTTTTTTCTCTTTGTCTTTCCCCTGAGTATTTTTCTTCTTCCCTTTTTCCAACAATTCAGTAGAAATTGCTGGATAGAATCTAGTACCTTCAGCTATGGCTTTCCTCCAGCTATGCTGTTCTTCATTCCATCGAGCATCTGCATAATCATGCATTGCTCTCTTTGTCCTTTTCTGGTATTTTTCCCTCTCTTTCTCTCTTGCTGTCTTTTTCCACATACTTAAAGCTTCAAATTAGGTAGGTCTAGGTGGTGACTTCAGCTCGCATAGCTTTCCTCTTAATTTATCAATAATCCTCAATTCAAAACTCCCATATTTTGGAAATCTCAATGGACCCTCTTTCTCAGTAATCTTGCACCATTGACAAAGCCATAAACATGTATTTAATCCCACTTCAGTCAACATAAAATATGCAGGCATACTCTCAGGAGGTGCCTCTTCATCTTTCCATATCAGAACTGTAACATCATTTCTCACAAAACTCTTAAATCCTTTAAAAAATGTCATGTTTTCACAATATTCGCAAATTAAACAATTTACAATTCAATGTTTTGAATCTGTTCTGTAAACGTCAAAGTTCTCCTCTCCAATCCTGTCTCTGTTGTTAATCATCAAAATCCTGTTAACAAATCCCAATGCGATATTCACACAATCGCTGACCTATCACAGCGCGGCACCTTGACGTCACCGACCAATCTCAGCGTGAAACACTATGACGTATGACCTTACTCTTTACAACAGTTCACCCTCCTTTACAGACACAGCCCAAACAAAAACTTTTCAAAACCTACAACAAAATATATATCAATTCTTGGTTGCTGATTCTAAAGTAAAACAGTAGCAATTCAACAACCAGAATATTAAGGATTTTTACACCTTCCGACTTTTATCATACAGACAGAAATGTAATTCGCAAGTGAGTTCTCGACCATCGTGAAATCACTCTAATCAATGCAGCTTCCCCTTTTTGTGCAATTAGGTTCTGCTAACATCAATCAATATTAGACAACCACAACAGATCATTAGTATTTCTATCTCAATTGTGTAGGTGATGGTACCTCACACTCTACACCATAAAACCTCTGCAAACAAGAAATACCATTCGACGACGGCTTATTAAAGAGTCTTCTACACTTGTCTCAATATCTTTTATTATGCTAGGATCTTAGACTAAGTCAAATCTAAAACTTCAATCTTTTTACATAAAGATAATAAACATCTCCATACGTCAAACCATTCACTCCCTCAGAATTACAGCTGTAAACACAATTACAGTTTACAATAGACGTCGGATCACCCCATTAATACTCACACCTCCAAGACAGAAAAAACCTTTGAAAATCGCACTTTGCCAGCTCCTTAAGTTCTGGGCATTGAATTCCAGGATTCCGGTATTTTATTCTAAATTGAATAATAATTTATAACTCTTTGCTCTGGATATTAAACTGTACTCTGCTACCAGAAAACTGATAGAGCGGACTTAGCTCTAACCTTTACCATTAAAAAATATGAAATGAGTATGATCTGATTCCATTACCAATTTACCATCTCTTTCAGGGATAAGTCCCGTTTTCACGCTAGATTCTTCTTTCCTTACTTGATGAATCTTTGAATATCGTATTAGGAGTCAAGGAGTGAATCAGACATGGTAAAATTAAATTGCATTAACAATTTTAAGTTCAGACAATGATGAGAGTTTAGATAAGTTTTAAAAACCTTTATTCTCATTGAAAGAGTAAAGTTCTTTTCTTTATTTAATTTTATTTCAGTTAGTCCTTTAATCAAGTAATTTGCAGAAATCTCATCAAAAAGAAGAATGGTCAGAATAAATCATCACATTTTTCATTAAATGCGTTACGGAAAGGAATAATTCTCTATTCTCAAGAGTAAAAATCTGAATATTAGGTTTGTAGAACGCATTAAGGCTTCAGTTTCAAACGGGAAAGAGTGAGATCAGAGGAGCATAAAGCTTTAAAGCCATGTTAGAGTAACAGAACTTCCCATAAAGAGAAGTCCATAATACTCAGTTGAGTCTCAATAAATCTAAGTAAAGCAGCTTACAGTGGCAGTAGCAATCCATCAAATGTCAAATAGCAAAGTGAGACAAAAGGGAGATAGGGGCAGCGGTAGCCACAACCACCTAGGGTATGGGTCTAGGAAGCATCACACACCACATTAGTTGGGAACACGCACTGATATAAAAGTCAGAGAATACATGTCGAAAACATTGTATCAGGCTTCTTCCTTCATGCACCAATAAGATGGCAGCATTCTTCGGAAATCAGGTTCAGCTCCTCCATTCCCACAGAAATACATGCGGCTGGCAAAAATATCACAAAGTTAGCTACAGACAGTCTTGCATAGTTAGATTCTGGAAACACAAAACGTAGTTCCCATAGGCATTTTTGCATATGACGACCTTCTACACCTCAATTTGTTTCACTGCGAGAACAATGAACTATTAACTAAAAGGCAAAATCACTGTTAAGTAATGGATTCCATTTAATAATAAGAAGAATTTTGGTATATATTGCACAAGTTATTCTATTCAAACATTATTTGAAACATGAAGAAAATAGAAAGTTCATGATATTTAATTAATAAAATGTTGCTTATAAGTTAATACAAACCGGAACATTCTGCAGTTATGACCACTATTTCTAAGCATTTCATTTTAAGGTCAAGCTTCTAATTCATGTTGTGCACATTTCAGCAATATTAAATCTGCTTCAAGTTAAGAAAAACTTTACTTTTTAGCTTTTCTATGGCCTAATCGGGTAACTTTGACTGCCTATTGTAAATCTGCACATTACAAATGCGTGTCACTACTGCATTAAGTTTATCATTGCACATTTAGCTACTAGGTTAACTAATTTTCAAGTTAATTAGTGGACTCTATTATTAACCTTTAGCAAGTCAGTGTATTCCAGAAAAAAGACGATGACACCTCTAGGTTTTTGAGAAGATGATGCAGTACGTGGACTATTACCAAGTTTGTGAGCTCATTGAAATTTAAGAAAGGCGTTTCTGGCAACCCAAGAACTTTAGGAAGTAAGGTTTAGAAGAAGGAGAAAGAATTTGGTCCGCCCAAACCCTCCACCAGACCATAAATAGGGAGATTAGTCCGAAGATTGCGATTTTTAAAGGTTTAACACTTGTTTCTTAAGATGACAATCTTCTGTTTGTAATAAAGTGGTGGGCTGCTTGATAATCTGTATAGAATCCACTCTCTGTTCCATCAGTGTGACTCTGTTTTCAGTGGCAGACCATTTATCATCTAGGCTTTGAATGCGTCTATTTGTTTCCTCCACATAAGGTTTAAGAGCACATATGTCTTCAAGTAGAATTTCCATAACAATAGGAGAAGGAGATTTAACTGGTGAAGGAGGATCTTTTTTCACTCTTTCATGAGATGCCGTATTAGAGGTGCCACTAGTCTTTGGTGCCGATTTGGTTGTGCCTGCAACAGAAACAGGAATCTTCAACAAAGGTGACAGTAATTGGGAAGCTTGAGTGGGCTCAGAGTCTTCCAAAGTATCCAGTAAAATACAGAAAGTATTATTAGTAGTAGTAGCAATATAAGTTTCTTATATTTATCAAAAGATTACAATAAAAAGGATAAAACATTGTAATCTACACAAATATCGGGTGATCAGTAAGAGGTCTTGAATCATAGTATTATAAAATCAAGTTATAAGAAACAGTTAGCTTAAATCCGAACTCAGATAAGTTCGCTTCAGAGTATACAGCAATATATTTAGGTCCCAAAGTTGACACTTTATAAATCTGGTCTATGAATTTAATTGAATACAAGATATAGAATTGTATGAAAACTATTTACATGAATTACGGAATTAATGCTTTGTGAGCCTAGTCTAAAGATATCATTGGCATTATTATTGCACTATCTCTGACACTGTAGCAGTGTCAAACAATTTCTGCAGTATATCTTAATTAGAATTCAAGAGTCTATGGGCAATAATTTTCCTTGAACACCAAAGTTCAGTGCAGATATGCAAAATGGCAAAAAACATGTAATTTAAGATTAATGTTTAAAATTGACTTCCTCAAATCTAGATACAGATGGAGTCGAATCTGGGTATAGAAAAAGTGCTGAAATCATGAAGTTAGTGCTTTATAAGCCTGATCTAAGATTTCATTAACATTATTATTGCCCTATCTTCCCGACACTAAAACAGTGTCTAACAGCCTCCACAGTTATTCTTAATTGTGCCTTATTAAAAATAGGTCACAGATACTTTTTCTTGAACACAAGAGTTTGGGGCAAACACATAAAACATGCACAAGGGATTCAGTTGTGAACCCACAGAGTTGATAATCGGTTTCGTCTTTGAATACAGGGTTCCATTTCCCCTCAAATTAATAAATCGGGATATAAAACAATCTGAACCTTAAAAATGTCATTCATACCATGGCAGGTTTGACCCTAAGTACTCTTGGCTCTGCAAGAAAAGAGTATCAAAGACTAAGTCCATGTGATTGTATTGTTTAGCCTGAGCCAAGTCAGAGTCCCTCTGCCTAAGAGTAGAAGTTCAGCGGAGTAATTGTTTACAGGCTGGTAGATTTAGCTGTGCCAGTGACTCTAGGTCCGGTAATTTGTAAATTTCTGCTTTTGACGGTAAGTGATACAACTCTATATCCTTGTATGTTTTTTTTTATTTCCTGATGGATTAGAAATTTTAGTGATGTTGGGACTGCTCTATCACAGTCACAGAAGAAATTCAGAGTGCTTCTGTGATGAAGTGGTGTTAGAGATTTTAGACTTAATTCTAGCCTGATTACACAATGTGGGGTAGCTGTGCGAAGATGAAGGAGATTCCATACACATTGCATAAAAGTTTTATAGAGGCAAGCGATGGTCTTGTGATTTAGCGCAGGAGATGCATATAGCAGGTATGCAATAAGTTTCATATTTAAGGCTTTCAGTGATGGCTTTATAGCTTTATCGCCAAACAAATTTGCAAATCTTTAGACAGATTTGGTGATCATGGTTGACTTAAGCTTTCTGACGGCTAGATGGTTCGACCATCTTTTCTTGCTGTCAATTGTCATCCTGAGGTAATCATGTTGTTTGACAGTTTCGATCGCAGCATTTCCTAGGACCCATCCCGCAGACTTGGATTTCTTTCCAAAAGTCATGATCTTTGTTTTTTACTGATTAGCAATTAATCCATTCTCCAAGTTGAATTTGTTCAAGTGGTTTAATTGATGTTGAAGGCCTTTTGGTGTTTGCGACAGTATCACCAGATCGTCAGCATAGGCCAAATATGCTATTTTTTTATCCCCCAACTTGGGAGGGATGCTGTGATCTGAGTCCAACAACTCAGTTAAATCAGCGATGTACAAGGTAAATAATAAAAGGGGCCAGAATACAAACTTGCATCAGGCCATTCTCGGTGCAGAGTTTAGTTGTCAAGGTATTGGCGGTGGATAGCTTTACCTGCAGCCACGTGTCAGAATGTAGTTTGAGGAGAAAATGCAACAAACCAGAATCCATTCACCACTTCATGAGCTTTGAACATAACCTTTGCCGATTCACTTTGTCGAAAGGATTAGGATCTGTGAAAGTTATTGGTTTGGAGCTTGTCACCATATGAGGGGAATTAAAATTAAAATTTCATGTTTTTGAAGCACCATGCCCTGTAAAGTGTAGAAAAATTGTTGAGGAAGAACTTTGCATGTATTTTAGGAGAATATCCAATAGCTGATTATAGTGGTTATTTTACAGACATTATGGGGCAAATTATATAGAGGCAAACATCTGTAGACGGTTAGGTATAAAAAGAAAGTTGCAGAAAGGAATAGAAAAGCCTCCTGAAGTCACAAATTCTATCAGATGTTCAGGACGCAAATAAACAAAATGGCAAACATTACTTCTGTCAAACAACACGCCCGCCGTAGTACATAACAAAACAGTCACCTGAAGGAATGGGACTGCTTAGTTGGGTTAGGAAGGTCTTCCCATATCCGTGGCGTGTCAAGGCCGCTTTGAAGCAGGGCAAAGTCCGTCCAGAGGCCGATAACACACCCTGCTCATCGTGGAGCCGCGCTAGCCAGAAGCCATCTTCCTCAGCATCAAGGAACGCCCCTCCCCACTTTGGGTTAAGCGTGAGGAGATGAAATGCCATCTATTTTTTAAGGTTTGAAATAAAAAATTTCAGAGTGCTTGAATCTTGGATTAGAGAGATCTTTATGTATATATGTGGTTCATCTGCATATTGATGAATGAGCTGCCTTTTCAGAAGTTCATGTACAGTTTTAACAACATAAGCATCACACCCAACCCTTGAGGGATGTCACATAATAAAGAAGTATGGTCCGAGGTACAACACCCGACCATAGATAATTGATCCCATTGGTCAAGAATGTGGCTAACCATTTCAGTAGTCCCCAGTTACCTTGCAAGTCTCCAGAACTCAGAGGAGTCAATGGTGGTTAACTGTGTTGAAAGCCACAGATAAATCGAGAAGGCAGGTAGGTCCACCATTTACCATACAGTGACAGTCTAGGATTTTGAGAGCTGGTATTTCCATTCTGTATCCTTTGCTAAACCCATATGGTGGCGCACTTGAAGCCCATTTTGATCAATGTATGTGGTAAGTTGAATAGCCGTGCATTTACTTAACCATGGGTATCCACAAATGTAATATCGTCCAGACCGAAGAGAATAGGTTCTTGTCCTCTTATTTAATCTACCATAGAGAATAGGGCATCCTGTACATAGACTACATTAGAGCCCGGTCGCCCTTACAATGGCTGAAAATAAGGAGGCAAGCCTCACCAGAGATATTATTAAGGACTGCCTTAGCTGCGACAAAAGCTCTGATATCCCCTGGCTCGCCAGTGTGGAATCTAGCCTGCATTTGGTCAATTTTCAGCACGTTTTTACAGACCCGGAGACGTACCTTAACATGAATAAAAAAGAGTTATGCCAGGCCCTGTATGATTTAGCCAACACTGAAAGAATGCTCACAGAGAGGCGGAAGATGAGCATGGCCACTTATATGAACGCTGTACCCTTTTGCCAGATTGCAGGATATATGACCAGACCAACAGGGTGTTGGGAACAGAGCTTACTGTTCCGTTACAGGTCAGGTACACTGAAATATGTTATGTTTTCCATTGGGTTTTAACACCAATCTTGATTCTTTACCATGCCCCTGTGATGGAAAGTCTGGTCAAACGATGTTGCATTTTACATTTGTTTGTGGATATTATGCTATGTACTCAAGACCTTTTTTGCTCCCCCTTATAAAAAAGCACCATATTAGTAACCTCAGAGAAGCCCTAAATGTACTTTTTCAACTCATAGATGATGAAGTGATAATTCATCTAGGTCCATTTCTGAGAGCAGAGGTACGAGCTTGTGCGTCTATGAATACTGAGAAGACTTGCTATAATGTTTGATGTAATGTTTGTCAGTTATTTGATGAGACAGAATTTTAATCGATCGTTTTTATAAATTGTTTTTACTGTTAATATATTTCAACATGTATTTTATCAATTGGATTTTTGCACTTTTATGGATTCTATTGTTATTGAAATAAGGTTTTTGACCTTTGACCGACTTAACCATGACCAACCATGGTAGGTTGGCACAAGGATGGTAATTGACCATTGACAGGACCATACATGCCAATAGTCATGATTCAGACGGGAGACTCCCGATCTTTAAAGCCAAAACTGACTTTATTTCAGGTACCTCTTGCTTGAAATTGCCTCTGCTTCATTAGAAGTCAACGTGGAAAATCCATTACCTTGACTTTTTTTCAAAGTCTCCCACTTTCCTGTTCTAAAATGTTGGCATGTATGCAGGACTGATAATTCAGTTTTGCTAAGGACTAGAAAGGACTTTATCTCATTGAAAACTTTCGATGACTATCTATTTAAAAGATAAATTTGGGGAAACATGACTTCTCAACGGTTGTATGTTGGAACAACGAGTTCCTCAACAACGACTACCTAAACAACGTGGTCTCTAGTACGACCGCGTCCTCAACCACGATTGTTTTTACCACACATTCCTTTACCACAAATTTTTGTGGGAAAGGAATGCATGGTAAACGCCCTTCTAAACCAAACCCCTCCCAGCCCCTAAAAACTAACCCGAATCCCCCAACCTCCTAGAAACTACCCCGAATCCCTCCCACCCCCTACAAACTAACACGAACCCCTCCCACCCCCTAAAAATGAACACAAAGCCCTCCTGCCCCTAAAAACTAACACAAACCCCTCCACCCCTAAAAACTAACACGAACACCCACCCCCTAAAAACTAACCCGAACCCCTCCCACTCCCTAAAAATGAACACGAACCCCCCCACCCCTTAAAAACTACCCTGAACCCCTCCCCCCCCAAAAACTAACACGAATCCCCCACCCCCTAAAAACTAACATGGACCCCCCATCCCTAAAAACTAACCCGAACCCCTCCCACCCCTTAAAAACTAACACGAACCCCCCACCCCCCAAAATCTAACCCAAACCCCTCCCGCCCCCTAAAAACTAACACGAACCCCCCACCTCTTAAAAACTAACCCGAACCCCTCCCACCCTCTAAAAACTAACACAAACCCCCCCACCCTCGAACCCCTCTTACCTTTCCTGTTCCTGTCCGACGCTCCTCTCAACTCTGCCCATCCCGAACACTAGACCGACTTAGCCTTAACCACACACATGCGTGGTTAAGGCTAAGTCATTGTTCGGGCAAGTCGTTGTTTGGCTTGCGCGACTCAGGAACTCGTTGTTCCGGCGTCGTTGTTCAGGATGTTTCCCCTTCACAACATGAATGTGCTGTAACACTTGAGCACTACCCTGTTTTTCCATTCCTTAGGTTGTGCGATATTGTAGGATCAAGATGTGGTTCCTGAAATGAGTTCACATTGCCACCCAAAAACTGACTGCAAATGCTGTCAAAAGATTCAAATTATGCCAGTCTTTAGAAGAAAAGGGGAAGTGTATTGAAAAAAGAAGTAAATGTCCTCTGTTCAGCGTGGCCCCTCTTAGCGTATGTACTTAATACTGATTTTATGTCAAGGCAGGAGGCTAGCATTATGCATTAAACTTTTATTCACCACTTCTGAGCAGCAACATTGTGTCAGGGCAGGTCAGCAGCGCAAGATAAGCAACACCACTAACCTCTTATATCGGCCAGCGGGGACGATGACTTGTAGATTGAGCCCCCCTACTCCCCTGAGCGCAACCTCCCACAGGGCAAAGAAGACCGCTATGCAAGGGAGCACTCCGGGGAAAAGGGAAGTGGATAAAATAACAAAACACGGCTGCTGGGTTGGTTCTGTGTGCGCCTAGGTCTGGTCTATGGTTCTGGACGTCCTCACTGATCTCCCTTCTTGAGACTACTGCATGCAATAAGAGAGAGAAAGAGGTATGAATGGCAGTGCGGGAATTAGGATTCACACAACAGAACATGTGACTATTCATTCACTCACAATGTGTCTTGCAGCTAACCACTTAGTGGGCAACGAACACCTATCCGGGAGAGACCACCATTTCAGGTAGACATCATAGCACACCCAGGATCATGCATGCTTGATACGTGCTTCAAATAAGGCAAACGTATTCAAAACAGCAATAAAGTACTGTGCCCCCTCCCGCTGTTAACCAACACAGCGTGAGAGCTACAAATGACCTGAATCCTAGTAGGTTCTCCAATCCATGTTAAATCCGACGCTGTTCAAGCCACAGCGAGAGAACCTGTGGAAGGTACGTTAAACAGTGAAATCCCAGCCGCAAGCGCACCCGGCCGCTGTTTCGTAACACAGCGTGAGTGCTAGATGGAATGGCGGCACTGTAAGAACCAACGCGGGAAAACCAAACAATGTCGGGGGTGTAGAAGAGGAGCGCACCTGCGCTTCTCTTCGAGTAAAAGTACAGGGTCCACAAGCGCACCCTACTGCTGTTTAAATTCACAGCGGGAGTGCGGGCGCAATGAACGCGCTGACTGAAACAGCGCAGGGGGATCATCAATAATGTCACGGATAGAGAGGAGCGCTCAGGCGCTTCCCTCCTAGTAGCCTCACGATACCTGAGCAATCCAGCACCGAGCTCGGGCGAGACGAATCACCAAAACAGAAGCAGTTCCACTCACCCAAAGCGGAACCAATCACCAGAGAATACAGGAACTCCAGCAGGGAATACACTTCCGCTCTCGTAGAAATTCACAGAAGGCCAAAATGTCAAGCACCGCCTCTCAGATGAGGAGGGGCTTTATAGGGGCGGATTCCCTTCAGCTGCACGATTCGTGTTCCTCCTATGCTACCCAAGGGTTTCTGGGACGTGTAGTGCACTGGGCGCCTAGTCATAACAATCAAAGCATCATGCATACAAGGGAGGGACGCTCTGTGCGTACATGCAATGCCTGCCTTTCTTCCCTGTCCTCGCAGTGTGACCGTGACAGAACCCCCTCTCGAGGACCGCCGACTCGGCGGTCGTCCCGGTTTATCTGTGTGTGCCACGTGGAAGCGCTCTAACAACTGAGGGCATTCGAGGTTACGTGCAGGTTCCCAGGTCCTATCCTCCACCCCATAACCTTTCCAATCCACCAGATACTGCACTCGTCCCCTCACCAGCCGTGAGTCCAACAATTCCCGCACCTCGTACTCATCCTGACCGTCCATGTCGAAAGGGACGGGTCTCTCCGGTACCCTCATGCTAGTGGGACAAGGTCTGAGCAGGGATACGTGGAACACAGGATGAATACGCCAGGAACGGGGCAAGGATAACCTCATAGCCACGGGATTGATCACTTCCTCGATACTATAGGGACCTATGTATCTGGGCTTCAACTTGTCCACCCCTTTGAGATGTAGGTACCTAGTGGCCAGCCATACCTTGTCCCCCACTTGGTAATCAGGTTCTGCGGCCCTCCTCTTATCTGCGAAATGTTTCTGTGCAGTTTGTGCCGAGGCTAACTGTCGCTTGGTGTCTATCAACACTGCTCTAAGATGGGCGTGGTGTTCATGTATAGACGGAAGTTTGGAGACTACAGGCCACTCAAAGGGGAGTATGTTGGGATGGTGCCCATAAAGACAAAAGAAAGGGGAACAACCGGTTGTGGAGTGTTCCGCATTGTTGTAAGCGAACTCTGCCATCCAGATCAGGGTGTACCAATCCGTGGTGTTCTGTAGGGTAAAACAACGTAGATATTGTTCTAAAGTTTGGTTCAGGCGTTCTGTTTTACCATCCGTCTGGGGATGGTAGCTGGTGGACAGTCTTGCTTCCACGTCCATAGTCTTACACAACGCTTTCCAGAAGCGGGAGGTGAACTGAGTACCTCGATCTGTGATGAGAACGTTTGGTATTCCTTGAGCCCTTACCATGTGCTGGAGAGAAACAACGGCCAGTTCGGAAGAGTTGGGTAGTCTCTTCATCGGAATAAAGTGTCCCATCTTAGTCAGATGATCTACCACTACCAGAATGGTGGTGTATCCTTCACAGGGGGGCATTTCTACAACGAAATCCATAGACACGGTGTGCGAAGGCCGAGGAGGGATGGGTTATTGGTCGTAGCAACCCTATGGGTTTTGAGTGGCTGGACTTCCCCTGTGCACACACAGCACAATTCCTCAAGTACTCTTTGACGTCTTTTCTTACCGTAGGCCACCAAAAGGACCGTTCGATGCAGGAAGCGGTTTTGTATTCCCCCAGATGTCCTCCTAACCTCGAGTCATGAGCCCATGTCAGCACCTGTAGTTGCAAGTTGGGTTTGGTACATACAAGGCATGATAGTGGTACAACAAATCCTCGTTGATCGTACGGTGATCAGGGTCTTCCTGCATCCAGGCCTGAGCATTCACGTCTGCTGAGGACACCTTTACATCCTCTAGAAAGTCCTGTGAGGTAATCAGCGCTAAGGTATCACACTGGAAGGCTGCTCCAGGGAGGATCGAGGGTGGCTCTGGGGTTTCTTGTTGTATGCCCTCCCTGGGGTCATCGATACGGGATAAGGCATCCGCCTTTCCGTTTTGAGGGCCGGGTCGGTATTTGATAATAAAATCAAAATCAGAAAAAAAAGAGTCCATCGTAATTGACGCGGCGTAAGGGCCTTTTGCAGTTTTCAAAAACAGCAGATTTCGGTGGTCGGTGTAGATTTCGATGGTGTGATGTGCCCCTAGGAGATAATGCCTCCACTCTTCGCAGGCCCTTTTTATGGCCAGCAGTTCTTTGTCCGTGATGGAATAGTTCACTTCACAGGGGGTGAGTTTCTTTGAGAAGTAAGCCACGGGGTGTATTTGTCCTGTCTCTGGATGCCTCTGGGACAACACACCCCCTATGGCATAGTGGGAGGCGTCCGTTTCGACAATGAAGGGGAGTTGTGAGTCAGGATGTCGCAAAATGGGAGCTTGAGTAAACCTCTTCTTCAAGGTCTGGAATGCTAGGTCTGCCTCTTCGTTCCAAAGGAAGGGGGTGTTCTTTCTCAATAACCTTGATATAGGATGTATGATCTTTGAGAAATCCTTAATGAAACGCCGGTAGTAATTGGTGAAGCCCAGAAAACTCTGTACAGATTTGACATGGTGAGGGGCTTTCCACTGAGTAATCGCATCTACTTTGCTCTTATCCATCTGAAATCCGTGAGCGTTGATTACACATCCCAGGAAGGTAACTTCTTCGACATGAAAAAGGCATTTCTCTAGTTTTGCGAATAACGAGTGTTGTTGAAGCCTTTCCAAAACCGCCTTCACATGAGTCACGTGGTCTTGGGGGTTTGATGAATAAATAAGGATGTCATCTATATAGACAACACAGAATGTTTCCAAAAACCCCCGAAGTACCTCGTCCATAAAATACTGAAAGGTGGCCGGGGAGTTACAGAGCCCGAAGGGCATCACTAGATATTCAAAAAGCCCGAACTTAGTCCGGAATGCCGTTTTCCACTCGTCTCCGCTTTTAACCCTTACCAAGTGGTAGGCTCCTCATAAATCCAATTTTGTGAAACAACGGACACCCTTGAGCTGATCCAGAAGCACTGGTATAAGGGGTAGCGGATAGCGGTTTATTATGGTGACCCTGTTGATCGCTCTGTAATCAATACAGTTCCTGAGCTCGTCACAATCCTTCTTGGGGATGAAGAAGAGAGGGGAGGAAGCGGGCAACGAGGAATGCCGGATAAAACCAGACACAAGATTTTCCTCCAGATAGTCCTTTAGATACTGCGTCTCTGGTTCGGTAAGGGCGTATACTCTGCTGCATGGTATCGCGGCTCCGGGCACTAGGTCAATGCGGCAGTCAAATGCTCGGTACGGGGGTAGTTGGGTAGCTCGCTGTTTATCGAACACGGCTTGATAGTCTGCATAGACTTCGGGTAACATAGTGGAACAGCAATACCGGACCCCCTCACATCCGGTTGCCAGAAGGCCAGCTTGCAAATCGTTGTCTCCTTCTTGACGTCCTGCTTGTTTCGTGCAATGGTCTCTACAAAAGCTGGAACTCAAGGTAACTGTGCGGGCTGCCCATCGAACCACAGGGTCATGTAGAGTCAACCAGGGCATGCCTAGGATGAGGCGGAAATGTGGAGCGTCTATGAGGTCGAACTGGATAACTTCAAAGTGATCTTCCCCGAACTGCATCAGGATGGGGACGGTGTGATACCGTACAGGTCCGGAAGTCAGGGTTGTCCCATCAACTGCCTTCACGGTTTCAGGGGCTTCTTTTTTCTCCCTTGGCACCCCGATGTTCTGAGCGTATTTCTGGTCTATGAAGTTCCCAGTAGCTCCAGAATCCAGCAATGCAGGTATGTTCAGGGGAGTGTCCTTGGTAATCCAAAGAGTGACACCTACATTCAAGTGTGCCACCGCAGATTGTATGGTATTGGCTAATACCGGAGAGATCTCTTCTTGTCTACTACCCGAACCAGTGATCTCATCCTGTCTCGGGCTCTTCAGTTTTCCGTCGTCTCTATTCTCTCCTCTCGTTGGACTAACGCTGCCTGCATTCGTTGAGGGCTGGATCTTTCGGGAAGTTTAGCCCGGGCGTGACATTCCCTGATGAAATGGCCGCTTTTTCCGCAGTAAAGACATAGCTTCAGCTTCCGTCTTTTTTCTCTTTCTTCCTTGGTAAGAGGGCCCGAATACCCCCTATCTGCATGGGTTCGGGTCCTTCTGGGGTTTTGCTATGATCATTGGTTACAGGTTTGGATCTGGGGAACAGAAAACGGTTGGCCCCCTTGCTTCTGTCCCCTTTTCTTTCCTGTAGTCGGTGTTCTAGTTGTACAGTGAGATCAATCATTTCTTCACATGTCTGTGGGAGCTGTACCACCTGGGACAGGACATCTTTCAGTTCGTCACGTAATCCCTGATAGAAGAGAGTGGTGCGTTTCTCCTGGGGCCAGTTGGTTTCTACTACAAGGCGGTTGAAAGTGGTTATGTAGGTCAGTAAATCCTGAGTTCCTTGTCTAAGGGTTATCAATTCCCGATCAAGAGCCAACATATGGGATTTCCTGTCAAATAGTTTCCTCATTTCCAAACAAAAGTCCATGTAATTGTGCAAGACGGGGTCGTTTCTTTCCATCAAGGGTATGGTCCAGCTGGCTGCGTTTCCACCCATGTATGACATCATAAAGGCTGTTTTTGCCGCTTCATCGTGAAAGACCGCAGGTTTACACAAGAAATGCAGTCTACATTGATTCAAGAATGTTTCAAACTTTTTTGGCTCCCCATAAAAACGTTCAGGAGGTGCTAAGGGAATCCCAGTGTTTTGTACCACATGGACAGTGGGAGTGGAGTCGGGGGAATGCGGGGTTGTCGGGGTAGCCGAAAATAAGCCTGTTCCCGGAGCCTGGGCAGGAGGGGATGTATGCATGGCCTGCACAGGAGGGGGAAGAGTCCATTCCCTAATGTAGAACCCGTTCCCTGGCCGCTAGTTTTGCCCTGTTTGGAGAGGCCTGCTACTTCTCCACGTAACGTACCCATCTCCTTTCTTACTTGTTGGTTTTCTGATCGAGAGGTTTGTACCTCCTGTTGAAGAGACGCAAGGCTCTCCAAGAGCGAGGTCAAAACCGCGTTGGTGTCCATCGTCCAATCTTGGGCTTGACATTCTGTCAGGACAGGTCAGCAGCGCAAGATAAGCAACACCACTAACCTCTTATATCGGCCAGCGGGGACGATGACTTGTAGATGAGCCCCCCTACTCCCCTGAGCGCAACCTCCCACAGGGCAAAGAAGACCGCTATGCAAGGGAGCACTCCGGGGAAAAAGGAAGTGTATAAAATAACAAAACACAGCTGCTGGGTTGGTTCTGTGTGCGCCTAGGTCTGGTCTATGGTTCTGGACGTCCTCACTGATCTCCCTTCTTGAGACTACTGCATGCAATATGAGAGAGAAAGAGGTATGAATGGCAGTGCGGGAATTAGGATTCACACAACAGAACATGTGACTATTCATATACTCACAATGTGTCTTGCAGCTAACCACTTAGTGGGCAACGAACACCTATCCGGGAGAGACCACCATTTCAGGTAGACATCATAGCACACCCAGGATCATGCATGCTCGATGCGTGCTTCAAATAAGGCAAACGTATTCAAAACAGCAATAAAGTACTGTGCCCCCTCCCGCTGTTAACCAACACAGCGTGAGAGCTACAAATGTCCTGAATCCTAGTAGGTTCTCCAATCCATGTTAAATCCGACGCTGTTCAAGCCACAGCGAGAGAACCTGTGGAAGGTACGTTAAACAGTGAAATCCCATCCGCAAGCGCACCCGGCCGCTGTTTCGTAACACAGCGTGAGTGCTAGCAGGAATGGCGACACTGTAAGAACCAATGCGGGAAAACCAAACAATGTCGGGGGTGTAGAAGAGGAGCGCACCTGCGCTTCTCTTCGAGTAAAAGTACAGGGTCCACAAGCGCACCCTACCGCTGTTTAAATTCACAGCGGGAGTGCGGGCGCAATGAACACGCTGACTGAAACAGCGCAGGGGGATAATCAATAATGTCACGGATAGAGAGGAGCGCTCCGGCGCTTCCCTCCTAGTAGCCTCACGATACCTGAGCAATCCAGCGCCGAGCTCGGGCGAGACGAATCACCAAAACAGAAGCAGTTCCACTCAACCAAAGCGGAACCAATCACCAGAGAATACAGGAACTCCAGCGGGGAATACACTTCCGCTCTCGTAGAAATTCACAGAAGGCCAAAATGTCAAGCACTGCCTCTCGGATGAGAAGGGGCTTTATAGGGGCAGATTCCCTTCAGCTGCACGATTCGTGTTCCTCCTATGCTACCCAAGGGTTTCTGGGACGTGTAGTGCACTGGGCGCCTAGTCATAACAATCAAAGCATCATGCATACAAGGGAGGGACGCTCTGTGCGTACATGCAATGCCTGCCTTTCTTCCCTGTCCTCGCAGAGTGACCGTGACACATTGACAGCTCTCATGGAATCTAACAACCTCACAATCACCAAAAGAATCTCCCATCCCATAAATAGCATGCGACCTCCATCTTCCTCCTCTTTTGTTTGCTCCTTCTGAGATGATAAATATATGCTTATTTCTTATATAAATATTATTAACAAAGATTTGGATTGTGTGAATGTGGGAGGATATTTTATTGAATACCCAATTTATGGGTGTACGATTGCGGTGTGATTTGGTAGGAGATTGTAATTTAAACTGGTTGTTAGTTAAATATGAGTATAAGTTAGTCATTGAGGGTACTTTGATTAAAGAAATAGGCGTTTTAACTTTCAGCTCAGTATAAGGACAAATAGGCTCAAAAAAGGTAACACGACCGAGCATTTAGTGAGGCGAGGTTTTCCGTCGCGCGAGCGCAAATATGCTTAAGGCTCCGTTGTTTTCAATTTTTTCAAAGACGCCTTACCTCGGGCTCACCCTGCAGTTTTGCGCATGAAGACACATATCTAGTTGAGGCAGGAAGAGGGAAGGCGAGTCGAGTGACGTATGTTGTGCGGCTCACATTTCTATTGGCCAGTATTTAGGCTGGTTTTGAAGGGAATTAGAGCACGTTGAGAAACAATTAGTATTATTTCTACAGGAAGTTGCTCTGTGAGGACGTTTCCTAGGCAACGAGGCATCGATTGAGCTTCGTGTCGAGGAGACCATTGAAAAGTAGCAGAGGGGCTCGTAAGAGAGGTTTTTTTGAGGAGATTTAATAGAGAAGACAGTGGAGATAGTTCTGATTTAAAAATGGATAAAAATGAAATGAATAAAGAAGAACAGGAGAACTTAATGATGATTAATAGGGAATTAAAGGAGGTGATTCAGGAGTCTGTTAAACAGGCTATAGGAAAGAGAAGAAATTCAGAGGAGGAGGAGTATTATTCAGTCTCTGATGAGGAGGAAAATGAGAGAAGTCCAGGAGGTAAATGTTTACCTAAAAGAAAACATTTGGATGAAAAAGCGAAACAGAGTGGAGCCCCAAGCGACTCATAAAGGAAAGGTACCCGACGCAGTACGGGAAAAAGTCAGTATAACACTGAAAATGGAGAAAAAACATCAGAGGATGTAAGCAAATATAGTGATATGGATATAGATGAATATATCCTGGATTTGGAATTTAAGGATGGATTGGTAGAGGAGAATGACTTTAGTGGTAGAGAGAAGAATAAGGATATGGTGGTAAATCCATTTGGAGAACAGTTATTCAGTCCAAAGGATATTAGGCATGCTAGAGGAAAGGACTGGTGGCCACTAGAACATGTTTTGGATTACATAAAAGCGAGAATAAGAAAGCCTCTAGAAAAGGAAGAGAGGAATATTATAAGAGCGGAATGCTTGAGACCTATGATAGATGAAAAGGTGACTATGACTCCAAATATAGAACCGGAGCTCATTACTTATCTTTTTAGGATGGGTAAAGATCCAAGAAAAGGATTGGAAAGATCCTTGAAACAATGTCAGGATAAGATTCTTGACATTCTAGGTCCTATGGCAAAGATATTTGATGCAGTTGAAGAGGCATATCTTAAAAACTTAGATTTGGATTTGACATTGTTACTTGGCTGGTGTCAGAGGGCCATTTGCTTTTTGGGAAATGCGAATGCAGGAATTTTGGCAAAAAGAAGAAAGACTGTGCTTATGCGCATTAATCCAAAACTAGGGGATTTAGTCAATAGGGAATCCAGTTAGGAGGCTTGTGGCTTATTGTTTGGTAAAGGTATGTGAAAGGAAGAGGCGGTTTCGCAGGTAAGTTCAATCTCTTTATTAGCATGAAAAGAGATGTATGGAGTAAGCGACCGGCCAGAGCAACAGCAAAGTACAACTGCTGTTCTGACCATTCCACATGCCACAGTTCTAGTCTGGAACGATGTTAATGGTGGCATGTGCACACATTCAAAGGACAACAATCACTTAAAGGTACAGAACTCCCTATGCTCAGAACCCAACACATCTTCCCCCTTAACCAAAACAAATGAAAACACAAAATGCAATATCACAGAAATAAAATATATCAGAACATTAAACAGTGAGGATGAAAGCAAAAACATAGTAAAGATATTACGATTTGACATAATCTTTTAACCAAATGGAAGGTTTCCGTTCTCTTGTCGAAATTCTGGAACTTGGTTCACCATGATCGGAACCAGGAACATTGTGAGAAAATAGATCCTCACAAGTATTTCCAGGTGAACTTTGTTTAGATAACTTTTCCATATTCCACCATTTACCATTACTTAATTTGACTGCTCTATTCCTTATGCAGGTAATTTGCATTGCACGTGAAAACTTAGAATGACCCTTGGTTATGTGACCAGGAAGTCTCACCTTGACCCAATCACCTACTTTAAAAGCAAATTGTTTCCTTCCTTTAGTAGGTTCCTTGGTAACATACTTACTTTGAGCTTCGAGACAATCAGCCTTCACCAAATCGCGATTAACCTTGGAAGTAGTCAGATCTAGCATCCACGGTCTAACCAACTTGGACGAAGCCGTTCTGCCTTTCAATAACATAAAGGGGGAAACCTTAGTCACAGCATTGGGTGTGGTACGCAAAGCCCACAGTAGATTCGAAAGCTCTGTCCTCCAGTCTAAACCATTCACCACAGACAGTTGAATGCTATCCTTAATAACCCTATTGCAGCGTTCCACTAAACCATTACTGCGGGGTGATATAAGGAAGTGGTAATGTGTTTGATACCCCAATGCGACAAAAAGTCCTGGAACTCCTTGGACACAAATTGTACCCCATTGTCCATGACAAGTTCCACTGGAGCACCTTCCTTTAAAAACAGAGATTGAAGAAAATTAACAACCTCCATAGTAGATGCTGACTTCACAAATTTTACCTCAGGCCATCTTGTACCGTAGTCTACCAACACCAGACCGTACCTGCTCCTTTCATCCAACACATACATGGGGCCAATAATATCTAGAGCTAATTTAACCCAAGGTTTGTCAGGAATAGGAATGGCTTCAATGGGACTAGGAAAAGTGATTTGCGATATATCACTGGTGGCACATGAAATACAATCTCTTACAAAATGTTCAACAGAACAATCCCTGCCAGGCCACCAAAACACCTCTCTAAGTCTTCTCTTCATCGCTCTCATGCCTATATGACCCTCATGTGCAAGTAACAAAATCTTACTCTGAAGAGATACCGGTGCAACCAACAAATCCATTCTCTTGAGAATGCCAGATTGAAGATTCAACTCAGAGAAAACATGTTTGAATGACGCTACATCTTCTTGCTTAGGCAACCACCCCTTACCTAACATAGAAATTACATCTTGTAACAAGATATCTTGCTGAACAGCATTTTTCCACTCTTCTTCTGATATGCATGAAAAACTAGAATCCACTAATGAGGCTACTACACAATATTCCTCCTCAGTTTGTTCACCATGTTGTTCATTTACTAGAGGCAGTCTGGACAAACAGTCCGCAAAAATATTCTTTACACCAGGAATGTATTCTAAATGAAAATGAAATTACATCAATATGTAATGCCACTTAGCAATACGGGGAGTGGCATTACCCGCTCCTTTGGTGGTGAATAAATTAAGCAAAGGCTTGTGATCCATGCGAATGGTAAATTCAGAACCCCATAAGTACTGTCTGAAATGATCAACACCCCACCAACACGCTAAGGCTTCACGTTCTATAGCTGAATAAGTGGACTCTGCACCTCTCAATGTGCGCGAGGCGATTGCCACGACCTCCTCTTTTCCCTCTCTGACTTGTAGAAGAACAGCACCTAAACCATATTGGCTGGCATCAGAGACCACAATGGATCTATCATGTGTGTCAAATGGTTGTAAAGGAATGGCCTTACTTAATTCTAATTTGATATCTTGAAATTCTTTCTCCAAATCAGTTGACCACAAACATTGTTGTTTTTTTTTCATTAGTAATCTTAAATTGTGAGTTTTGCTACTACAATTGGGAATGAATCTGGCATAGAATTCCAACATGCCAAAAAACGATCTAAGTTGATCTTTGTTCTGTGGAGAAGGAAAAGATTTGATAGCCATGACTAAATCTTCCTTAGGTTCCACACCTTTGGCTGAAAGCTTATAACCAAGGTAATTTACTTCTTTGACAGCAAATTTACATTTTTCAGCCTTTAAGGTTGCACCACGATCAGTTAAAATGGATAATACAATAGCTAATGTTTTGTCATGAGCCTCTAAGTCTTTACCATAAACCAAAATGTCATCCTGGAAACACTTTACATTAGGTACCTCAGCAAACATGGATTCCATTTCCCTTTGGAATACGGCCGAGGCTGACGCCAATCCGAAGGGCATCCTTTTGAACCTATACGCACCAGCAGGAGTGACAAAAGAAGTGAGGTGACGACAGTTTTTTTTTAGCGAAATTTGGTGATAAGCTGATGACATGTCTAAAGTGGTGAACACTCTGGCATCCTTGAGAGAAGTCAACATTTCTGTGATATTTGGCAGAGGATGTCTATCCACCCATATTTTGTCGTTTAAGTCCCTCAAATCAATGCACATCCTAAGAGTCCCATTGGGTTTCCTGGCTAAAACTACCGGAGAAAGCCATTCTGAACTTTCTATGGGTTCAATGATGCCTTGATTGCAAAGAGATTCAAGTTCATTGGATAATTCCTTCCTCATTGCCAAGGGAACCCGTCTGAATTTGTGCACAATGGGTTGGACATCTTGTTTAAGAATGATTTGATGAGAAAAACCTTTAATTTTCCCCAAAATATTCTTGAACACTGATGGAAAGGAAGCTTTCCAATCATGCTCATCTACGGAACACACAGAAGTAAAATGATCTCTAAGCAGGACCTGTTCAGGACTATTAGGATCTAAAATAATTCCCACATTTTTTTGTTCCAACCAACCAAGGAGAGAAGATCTATCTTCTGCTACATAGACGGTAGCAGTAGTGGCGTGATCTTTAAACGTTAAAGTACAATCAAATTCACCCAAAACTTGAACAGGTTTGCCACCATACGCTACAGGTTTAATAAGGGACTTCCTTAAGGGAATATCAGTTAATTTACACCATTCTTCGGGACCTATTAAAGTGAAAAAGGAACCTGAGTCAGCCATCATGGAAACATGTTTACCATTAACCCCAATTTAACAGTAGGGCCGTTTTATACTTGGGGGTTGAAGTTTTAGTATTTGAGACACATTTTCAGGAATGCTAGTGTTGGAAAGAATACTACAACTGTTTTGAGGTGCTTTGTCAACAGCTTCCGCAGTAATGGACATTGGAGGCACACTTACAGAATTATGTGTTGCACTCACTATGTTATGGGAAACTTGGACAATATCTTCATCAGTACTGGACAGCATCATGATTTCATTACCATCTTCACTATCGGAATCGGGATCCGCTTCAGATTTGGTTTCAATGGAAAGTACTTTTTTTGTGTTATATTTGAAAATAGAATTGATGGGTTTAGACTTACAAACCTTAGAGAAATGACCTTTCTTTTTGCATTTAACGCAAACTTTATCTAAGGCAGGACAAAGGGCGCATTTCCTAAATGACTTCTGCTACCACATCTATAACATTCAAATGGTTTACGTTTGTCATACTTAGTTTCCTTTTTGACCATTACTTTGTCAACAGCAAAAGCATGTACCTTAGTGTCTAAAGCCATTTGATCCATATACATTGCAGTGGATTCAACATTTTTAGCTATCTCTAGAGCTTTATCCAAGGTTAAGTCTTGTGTAGTTAGTAATTTCTCTTGGATCTTTTTGCTATTAGTCTTTTCAACTAACTGATCCCTCAACATTTCATCGTGAAACGTTTTGTAGTCGCACGTGAAGGCTAATACTCTTAGGTCACTCATAAACGTATCAACAGGTTCACCTGGTAACTGTTTCCTCATGTAAAACTTGTGCCTCTCCATAATGATGTTACGCTTTTTTTTAAATCTGGAATCTAACATTTTTAAAGCTGAAGCATACTCATCAATAGCGTCACCATCACCCATGAATACAGTAGGAGGCAAATGTTTCAATACTTTTCTTCCCTCAGTGCCTAAAGAGTGACGCAGTAACGCAAACTTTTTTTTTTGTGTGAAAACTTCGGCTTCAATGGCTTCTAGGTAAGCCTCAAAACCTTCAAGCCATAATTCCCATTCTATAGGAGGATTACCAGGTGTAGAGAGGAAAGGGGAAGGTGCAAGTACAGATTGTTGCATGTTGTTGGCTAAGCAAATATGTAAGAAATAAGAATAACAACACTAAAATAGTTAATTGGACAGTAACACACCCCCAAAATACATTAACTGTAAGCAATTGTAAAAGTTGTGCACATTTGAAATGAAACTGCAATGACTTTACAGCTGTGCGCATCAGCGATTTCTTAGAATCAATGTGCACCCAAGTTAATATACTTAGCAGTGATACCAATATGATGAGAAGCTTGGATAGTGCTTATGAGAAGATGTGGTTTCAAGTTGAAGTTGTACACATGGGCAATCTTTTACCAAACTGCCGAAATAACAGATCGAAATGGTTAACAAAATTATGAGCAATCGATGTTGATGCGTTGTATAAATGAGGTTTCCTACGTCTTGAAAACGATATCTTTAAAGCTGTGCGCATCAGCGATGGATGAATCAGCTGAGCGCGTGAAGAGGTTGGCTTGTTGCTAGGCGACAGGAAAATGCTCTAGAAAGTGGGCAGAATACGTGACCACGTACAGGGAAGAGCGTCGAAACAAGCGTTGCCAGAAAACGAATGCAGCAGCTGAACGCTGCGTGGTTGTACGGCGTTGCCAGGAAACGAATGCAGCAGCTGAACGCTGCGTGGTTGTACGTAATATTACGTAAGCGGGAGTCAGCAGGAAGCGATCCTCAGACAATGGATGCCACTCGCGCGGACAAAGAGCAAAACAGAGCGCGAGGCTATGCTGAAGCTTCGTGCTGCGCTCGAGCTCTTGGGCGAAAAGGGGCGAGGGAGAAAGAAGGTAGAGGTTCCTGCCTGTACCGATGTAGGAAACGTCCTACCAGAATCCGTCCGTGATCAGTGCTGGGGTCTTTGCCACGTCCGTTCGTCAACATGAAGGCGGAAGGTCCGAAGCAAGGAAGACGCTGTCAGCACATACGGAAACGTTCCCTTCGGCATCAGATGCTTCCGGCCGGTCCAGGGTCCAAATCCAGTCGTTGCCAGTGAAAGGAAGAGGCGGTTTCGCAGGTAAGTTCAATCTCTTTATTAGCATGAAAAGAGATGTATGGAGTAAGCGACCGGCCAGAGCAACAGCAAAGTACAACTGCTGTTCTGACCATTCCACATGCCACAGTTCTAGTCTGGAACGATGTTAATGGTGGCATGTGCACACACTCAAAGGACAACAATCACTTAAAGGTACAGAACTCCCTATGCTCAGAACCCAACAGTATGATGAAGTCATTAACCAAATATGTTCGCACCTTCACAAGTCTGGATAAGGCGCAATATTCAGTGCGTAGGGTGCTTTCAAACAATAGTTTTTATGGACGGGCGGGTAGGAGAGGGCAACTTACCAGCCGTGGAATTTCAGAGCCCAATATCAAAACCAAGGAAATGGTTATTACAGAGGACAGGGAAGTTACAATTTCTTCCCGCAAAGAGGAAGAACTCGAAGTACATCAATCAGAGGAAGGGGCCAAGAATCAGGACGAGGACAAAACCAAGGTGAGTATGAGGATTGGTTCTCTTTCTAGCCCGAAAAGTGTAGGAGGAAGATTAAGGTATTTCAAAGAAAACTGGAGAACCATTACACAGGATGCAGGGGTTTTAAAGACCATAAAAG
The DNA here is from genome assembly GCA_963921515.1 of Calotriton arnoldi. Lineage (NCBI taxonomy): Eukaryota > Metazoa > Chordata > Amphibia > Caudata > Salamandridae > Calotriton > Calotriton arnoldi. The sequence goes on from CAWUFW010000401.1 coordinate 3,604,174, forward strand.
GATATGTGATAGAATTCAATGCAATACCTGTGCAGATGACAGAGCCTCACGAGTTGGTATTTCAAGGAGACTTAATGGAAATAATGCAAAAAGAAGTGTGTCAGATGTTAGAAAAAATGTGATTGTGCAATTGAAAGAAATAAACAAAGGGTACATAAGTACTTTGTTCTTGGTAGAGAAAAAGGACAAAGGGTGGAGACCAGTAATACATCTAAGGGGATTGAATCAATTTGTGACATATCGGCATTTCAAAATGGAGGGTATTCATCTCGTAAGGGATATTCTTCAAGAAGGAGATTAGATGGTGAAAATGGATCTGAAAGATGGGTATTTTACTATTCCAATACCGAAGTCAGAAATGTCTGCAATTCAGATGGAGAGGTCAAATATATCAATTTCAGAGCTTACCTTTCGGGCTTTCTTCTGCCGCATGGTGTTTTACAAAGGTAATGAGCCCAGTGGTTGGTTTTTTCAGGGAGAGAGGGATCAGAAGGATCATTTATCTGGACGATATTTTGATAATAAGTCCTGAAATTGTGGAGATGAAGGAACATTTGGATTTGGTAAGAAGTGTCCTAGAGAATCTGGGATTTGTAGTAAATTTGGAGAAGTCAATTTTGAATCCTGTGAAGAAGATAGAACTTTAGGCTTTGTAGTGGACACAGTGTTAAGTCAATTGTGTCTTCCAGAGAAGAAGGTGAGGAAGATAAAACAAGAGATTCAATCGGTAATAATGAAAGAGAGAGTAATGTTAAGAGAATTAGCACGAGTGATTGGCTTGCTTTTATCGTCAATACAGGCAGTTTTTCCAGGTCCATTGCATTACAGGGCATTACATCGTTCAGAAATATCTGGATTAGCGAAGGGTTTGTAATATGGAGATATGGTGTCAATAGCTATGGATGCGAAAGAAGAGTTAATTTGGTGGAAAGAAAACCTGGATGCTTGGAAGTGGCAAGCACTTTTTGGATTAAGCCCAGAGTTTGTGTTAGAGACGGATGCGAGTAATTCAGGTTGGGGAGCAATTGGATTAGGACAAGAAACTGGGGGTCTTTGGACTAAGTGGGAGAAGGAGAGTCATATAAACTGTTTGGAGATGAAAGCAGGATTGTTTTCTTTGAGGAGTTTCAAACCTGGTTTGAAAGGCAAGTCGGGTTTGTTGAGGATGGACAATGTAACTGCAGTAGCTTACATAAAGAGATTAGGAGGAACACAGTCAAACGGACTAGCGGATCTGGCGAAAGAAATATGGGAATTTTGTTTGGAACACAAAATAGGACTGAAAGCGGAGTATTTACCAGGTGTCCAGAATGAGTTGGCAGATTGGAATTCAAGGAACATGATAGATTACAGCCATTGAAAATTGAAAGAGGACGTTTTTCAGGAAATTTTGGAGCAATTGGGTCCTTTAGAAGTGGACCTTTTTGCATCAAGATTAACTCACCAGTTAGAGAATTATGTGAGCTGGAGACCGGATCCAGGGGCAATGGCGGTGGATGCATTCTTACAGGAATGGAAAGGATTGAAGGGGTATGCTTTTCCCCCGTTCTTTATGATTCAGAGGGTTTTAGTACAGGTGAGGAGGCAGAAATGGAATTTGGTTTTGATTTCCCCATTTTGGAAGAGTCAACCTTGGTTTCCATCGGTGATGGAATTTGCAGTTAAGGAGCCACTTTTGATTTTGGCCTTCAAGGGTCTTTTGAAAAATGTGGAAGGAGGAGAACACCTGTTTGTGGAATTGGGTTCTCGCAACCTTCTAGTATGGAAGATAACAGGTGTTCAAAAGCATTCACAGAACTTTCAGGAACAGCTGCGGAGTTACTATATGAGTCATGGGCCCCAGGAACAAGAAAAAGATATAGAGGGGCATGGAAGGTATGGCTTCGTTGGTGCTTGGAAAGGGGTTTGGATCCCTTGGAGGCAGATGACGTTTATGTAGCGAATTTCTTAGCAGAGTTATTTGAGAAAGGGATGTCTTATAGGACAGGGAACTGTTATAGGTCAGCAGTATCTGCTGGTCATTCACTCAAACAAGTTGTTTCTATTGGTAGAAGTCCAATGGTATGTAGGGTAATGAAAGGTATTCGTTTGAGGAGACCTCCGAATCCTAAGTATCAGTCTTTATGGGATGTAGATTTGGTTCTTAAGATGTTTGAAAGTTGGCCAAGCAAAAAATATTTGGAAGCGAGGGAATTATCTTGGAAGTTGCCTACTTTGTTGTGTCTTATATCTTTTCAAAGGGTATCAGATGTCAAAGCACTGGATACTTCACGTAGATTTTATCAACCAAATGGTGTGATTTTTGAAATATGTCGGAGAACAAAGACCATGTCCGGGTCTATTTTTTATCCAATATTTGATGAATGTCCAAGTTTATGTGTGCTGCGCTGTTTGACGGAGTAATGAAGCAGAATGCTGGAGAAGAGAGCAGCAGGAGTGGATCAGGTGTTGATCTCGTATGTGAAACCATATAAAGCAGTTTCAAGTGCAACAATTGCAAGATGGGTAAAGTGTACTATGAAGGAGGCAGGTGTGGATGTGTCAAAGTTCACAGCACATTCGGTAAGAGGAGCTATGGCAAGTAAGGTGAGTATGCTAGGTGGTAGATTAGAAGATATTATGAAAGCAGCATATTGGTCGTTTGCTACAATGTTCAGGAGATTTTATTTTAAATCGATAGAACATGTTCCAAAATGTGGTTTAAAAAGCTTTGAACATGCATAATGCTAGCCTCCTGTCTTGACATAATATTGCGATTCAAGTAGGTTTACTGATTATAGAATCAGGATTTTATTAAAGACAAGGAGGCTAGCATTATTTTTTTGTATAATCAATGCAATAAGATAAGATGTTTGATGGTAAACATTGGGACAAGATTCAGAGGAAATGAGTTTACAAGTCCAAATTATTTATATGTTTTATTTGTCGTGAATTAGAGGAGGATAATTGAAATGCTAAGACATATGAAGAATTGAAGAAGAGCAAACAAAAAGAGGAGGAAGATGGAGGTCGCATGCTATTTATGGGATGGAAGATTCTTTTGGTGATTGTGATGTTGTTAGATTCCGTGAGAGCTTTCAATGTTGCTGCTCAGAAGTGGTGAATAAAAGTTTAATGCATAATGCTTGCCTCCTTGTCTTTAATAAAATCCAGACTCTATAATCAGTAAACCTACTAGAATCGCAATTCCCTCTCAGGTCGCCAATGAAATGTGCATACATGTTCTAAAACTTCCCTCTTACGACTCTGGTTTAAGAGAAAACAACATAGGTGTTCATTGATCCCCGTTATATTATACCATCATCTGAGTTTAGGAATCGACCATTCCCTAAAGTAATGACAACTTTATGGGGCTGTCATTCCTGCGGCGATCCGGTTGTTGGATGTGACAGGGGCAGAGCAAACTAGAATAGAGGCGTGCAGGGACAACAGGAAGCTGCTTGGTGTTCTAGCAGTTTCCTTGCCTGCAGCTTCCTGCCATTGGATTCACCTACCTTTGACTTCCGGGTCCTTCGCGCTGTCTCAGCGTTTTCGGCTGCTTTATCGGGTTCCTTCAGCGTCGGCTTTCCTTTCCGTTCTTGTCTTGGTGGCTTCTGTGGCATTTCAGCAATTTGGATCCTGGAGACTTGGCAGCCGGCAAAACAAAACAAGAAGAGACATTTAAAGAATCAGTGATTCTTCAAAGCAAGGATACCGCACTATGAAGAAAGTATATCCAGAGATACTTATCTGATGATGTCTCTAACTAGTGATACAAAGACTTCAATGACTCTTGTTGGCAAAGTCATACCTACGAACATAGTACAATAGATGGAAAGACAGTTAATGTGTTGGGACAATGTATAAGAAAGTGTTAAGAATAACACAAGTTACATTTATTGAGAGAAGAGCCTGCATTTTTGTTTTTTTCTTTTCTTTTTATTAATGGTTTGGGTTTTAAAGTCAACATGAGAGGAATGGATGTATTTGCTCCAGTAGTTATTATGAGTTAGAGTTTGGGACCTAATTTCCTTGCTTCACAGTATATTTTAAGTTAGGTGGGAAAATACAAAAAGACAATATTTTAGTGAATGTTCATTAGTATTCCTCACTATATATATATATATATATATATATATATATATATATATATATATATATATATATATATATATATATATATATATATATATATATATATATATATATATATATATCCATCACACAAGAGTTACCCAACAGAGGAGCCAACACACAGGTAAGTATCCGCTTTCATTTAATGGTGGCTGCTGCTCGAGAACCAAGGACAAATCACAGCTCCAATTGTCTGCCTGACGCGTTTCGTGCTGTAAGCACTTTATCAAAGGCACAATGTTCACAGGAAATGCGTGGCAAAAGTACACCAATTAATACAACGAAATCTGGCCTCAGTGGGCGTGGCCGCCTACACGGCCTTCTGGACTCTGTAGTGTACTCAGTGTTACTCCAGTGAGCTGCCCAGCATTCCGTTCGAATTCTAACAGTATTACCACCGTCGGTTTCTGTGTCTGTCCAATTCGCACTCAGCCAGCACCTTTTTGCCAACATTTGCAGCACCTGTCCCATCACGAACAACGCAGATTGGCGCCGTACAGGGGCCGCTTTCCGCAGCGAGGCATCCTCCACGGCCGGGTCAGCCATCATAAATCCATCACACAAGAGTTACCCAACAGAGGAGCCAACACACAGGTAAGTATCCGCTTTCATTTAATGGTGGCTGCTGCTCGAGAACCAAGGACAAATCACAGCTCCAATTGTCTGCCTGACGCGTTTCGTGCTGTAAGCACTTTATCAAAGGCACCATGTTCACAGGAAATGCGTGGCAAAAGTACACCAATTAATACAACGAAATCTGGCCTCAGTGGGCGTGGCCGCCTACACGGCCTTCTGGACTCTGTAGTGTACTCGGTGTTACTCCAGTGAGCTGACCAGCATTCCGTTCGAATTCTAACAGTATTACCACCGTCGGTTTCTGTGTCTGTCCAATTCGCACTCAGCCAGCACCTTTTTGCCAACATTTGCAGCACCTGTCCCATCACGAACAACGCAGATTGGCGCCGTACAGGGGCCGCTTTCACAGCGAGGCATCCTCCACGGCCGGGTCAGCCATCATAAATCCATCACACAAGAGTTACCCAACAGAGGAGCCAACACACAGGTAAGTATCCGCTTTCATTTAATGGTGGCTGCTGCTCGAGAACCAAGGACAAATCACAGCTCCAATTGTCTGCCTGACGCGTTTCGTGCTGTAAGCACTTTATCAAAGGCACAATGTTCACAGGAAATGCGTGGCAAAAGTACACCAATTAATACAACGAAATCTGGCCTCAGTGGGCGTCGCCGCCTACATGGCCTTCTGGACTCTGTAGTGTACTCAGTGTTACTCCAGTGAGCTGCCCAGCATTCCGTTCGAATTCTAACAGTATTACCACCGTCGGTTTCTGTGTCTGTCCAATTCGCACTCAGCCAGCACCTTTTTGGGTAACTCGTGTGATGGATTTATGACGGCTGACCCGGCCGTGGAGGATGCCTCGCTGCGGAAAGCGGCCCCTGTACGGCGCCAATCTGCGTTGTTCATGATGGGACAGGTGCTGCAAATGTTGGCAAAAAGGTGCTGGCTGAGTGCGAATTGGACAGACACAGAAACCGACGGTGGTAATACTGTTAGAATTCGAGCGGAATGCTGGGCAGCTCACTGGAGTAACACTGAGTACACTACAGAGTCCAGAAGGCCGTGTAGGCGGCCACGCCCACTGAGGCCAGATTTCGTTGTATTAATTGGTGTACTTTGCCACGCATTTCCTGTGAACATTGTGCCTTTGATAAAGTGCTTACAGCACGAAACGCGTCAGGCAGACAATTGGAGCTGTGATTTGTCCTTGGTTCTCGAGCAGCAGCCACCATTAAATGAAAGCGGATACTTACCTGTGTGTTGGCTCCTCTGTTGGGTAACTCTTGTGTGATATATATATATATATATTTTTTTTTTTTTTATCCAATTGCCCTAAGCTTAGGAGGGCACTCGGCTGGACGCCTGCCACCTGGCTTGCATTTGTTACTCCTCACGGCATTCCAAATTCACTTCGCTTCGCCGACGCGTTTCAATGCAGGGCAGCATCTTCATTATAGGCGTGCTAAAAGATACGTGACAGGAAGTGCTCTCCTTTATTTTTAATTTCATGCATATGATTATCTCAGCAAAGTGCATTTAGTGGCATGATGGGATATGTAGTCCCCGTTGTGAGCCTCATTGTTCCCTTAGTAGGGTCCTGTGCTGTTTATTTATTTTACCAGCATTAGTCCTTTGTAGGTTTTAGTCCATCGTGAAGAGTTTCATTTATTAGACTTCCAGCGCTTCAAAGCAAGAAAGTTCATTGCCACAGCCCCTCTTTTTTACAATTTCCCAAGAGGTGGTGCTCCATCCTCTACGACGGGGCCGCCTCGAGTAATTTTTAACCAATTGCCCTAAGCTTAGGAGGGCACTCGGCTGGAAGCCTGCCACCTGGCTTGCATTTGTTACTCCTCACAGCATTCCAAATTCACTTCGCTTCACCGACGCGTTTCGATGCAGGGCAGCATCTTCATCATAGGCGTGCTAAAAGATACGTCACAGGAAGTGCTCTCTTTTATTTTTAATTTCATGCATATGATTATCTCAGCAAAGTGCATTTAGTGGCATGACGGGATATGTAGTCCCCGTTGTGAGCCTCATTGTTCCCTTAATAGGGTCCTGTGCTGTTCATTTATTTTACCAGCATGAGTCCTTTGTAGGTTTTAGTCCGTCGTGAAGAGTTTCATTTATTAGACTTCCAGCGCTTCAAAGCAAGAAAGTTCATTGCCACAGCCCTCTTTTTACAATTTCCCAAGAGGTGGTGCTCCATCCTCTCTGACAGGGCCGCCGCGAGTAATTTTTATCCAATTGCCCTAAGCTTAGGAGGGCACTCGGCTGGAAGCCTGCCACCTGGCTTGCATTTGTTACTCCTCACTGCATTCCAAATTCACTTCGCTTCGCCGACGCGTTTCGATGCAGGGCAGCATCTTCATCATAGGCGTGCTAAAAGATACGTGACAGGAAGTGCTCTCTTTTATTTTTAATTTCATGCATATGATTATCTCAGCAAAGTGCATTTAGTGGCATGATGGGATATGTAGTCCCCGTTGTGAGCCTCATTGTTCCCTTAGTAGGGTCCTGTGCTGTTCATTTATTTTACCAGCATGAGTCCTTTGTAGGTTTTAGTCCGTCGTGAAGAGTTTCATTTATTAGACTTCCAGCGCTTCAAAGCAAGAAAGTTCATTGTCACAGCCCCTCTTTTTTACAATTTCCCAAGAGGTGGTGCTCCATCCTCTACGACGGGGCCGGCGCGAGTAATTTTTTATCCAATTGCCCTAAGCTTAGGAGGGCAGTCGGCTGGAAGCCTGCCACCTGGCTTGCATTTGTCACTCCTCACGGCATTCCAAATTCACTTTGTTTCGCCGACGCATTTCGATGCAGGTAAGCATCTTCATCATAGGTGTGCTAAAAGATACGTGACAGGAAGTGCTCTCTTTTATTTTTAATTTCATGCGTATGATTATCTCAGCAAAGTGCATTTAGTGGCATGTCAAGAATCACATGTCAAGGCTCACAACGGGGACTACATATCCCATAATGGCACTAAATGCACTTTGCTGAGATAATCATATGCATGAAATTAGAAATAAAAGAGAGCACTTCCTGTCACGTATCTTTTAGCATGCCTATGATGAAGATGCTGCCCTGCATCGAAACGCGTCGGCGAAGCGAAGTGAATTTGGAATGCCGTGAGGAGTAACAAATGCAAGCCAGGTGGCAAGCTTCCAGCCGAGTGCCCTCCTAAGCATAGGGCAATTGGATACAAAATTACTCACGGCGGCCCGTCGTAGAGGATGGAGCACCACCTCTTGGGAAATTGTAAAAAAGAGGGGCTGTGGCAATGAACTTTCTTGATTTGAAGCGCTGGAAGTCTAATAAATGAAACTCTTCACGACAGACTAAAACCTACAAAGGACTCATGCTGGTAAAATAAATGAATAGCACAGGACCCTACTAAGGGAACAATGAGGCTCACAACGGGGACTACATATCCCATCATGCCACTAAATGCACTTTGCTGAGATAATCATAGGCATGAAATTAAAAATAAAAGAGAGCACTTCCCGTCACGTATCTTTTAGCAAGCCTATGATGAAGATGCTGCCCTGCATCGAAACGCGTCGGCGAAGCGAAGTGAATTTGGAATGCCGTGAGGAGTAACAAATGCAAGCCAAGTGGCAGGCTTCCAGCCGAGTGCCCTCCTAAGCTTAGGGCAATTGGATAAAAAATTACTCGCGGCGGCCCCGTCGTAGAGGATGGAGCACCACCTCTTGGGAAATTGTAAAAAAGCGGGGCTGTGGCAATGAACTTTCTTGCTTTGAAGCGCTGGAAGTCTAATAAATGAAACTCTTCACGACGGACTAAAACCTACAAAGGACTCATGCTGGTAAAATAAATGAACAGCACAGGACCCTACTAAGGGAACAATGAGGCTCACAACGGGGACTACATATCCCATCATGCCACTAAATGCACTTTGCTGAGATAATCATATGCATGAAATTAAAAATAAAAGAGAGCACTTCCTGTCACGTATTTTTTAGCACGCCTATGACGAAGATGCTGCCCTGCATCGAAATGCGTCGGCGAAGTGAATTTGGAATGCCGTGAGGAGTAACAAATGCAAGCCAGGTGGCAGGCTTCCAGCCGAGTGCCCTCCTAAGCATAAGGCAATTGGATAAAAAATTACTCGCGGCGGCCCCTGTCGTAGAGGTTGGAGCACCACCTCTTGGGAAATTGTAAAAAAGAGGGGCTGTGGCAATGAACTTTTTTGCTTTGAAGCGCTGGAAGTCTAATAAATAAAATTCTTCACGACGGACTAAAACCTACAAAGGACTCATGCTGGTAAAATAAATGAACAGCACAGGACCCTACTAAGGGAACAATGAGGCTCACAACGGGGACTACATATCCGATCATGCCACTAAATGCACTTTGCTGAGGTAATCATATGCATGAAATTAAAAATAAAAGAGAGCACTTCCTGTCACGTATCTTTTAGCACCCCTATGATGAAGATGCTGCCCTGCATCGAAACGCGTCGGCGAAGCGAAGTGAATTTGGAATGCCGTGAGGAGTAACAAATGCAAGCCAGGTGGCAGGCTTCCAGCCGAGTGCCCGCCTAAGCTTAGGGCAATTGGATAAAAAATTACTCGCGGCGGCCCGTCGTAGAGGATGGAGCACCACCTCTTGAGAAATTGTAAAAAAGAGGGGCTGTGGCAATGAACTTTCTTGCTTTGAAGCGCTGGAAGTCTAATAAATGGAACTCTTCACGACGGACTAAAACCTACAAAGGACTCATGCTTGTAAAATAAATGAACAGCACAGGACCCTACTAAGGGAACAATGAGGCTCACAACGGGGACTACATATCCCATCATGCCACTAAATGCACTTTGCTGAGATAATCATATGCATGAAATTAAAAATAAAAGAGAGCACTTCCTGTCACGTATCTTTTAGCACGCCTATGATGAAGATGCTGCCCTGCATCGAGATGCGTCGGCGAAGCAAAGTGAATTTGGAATGCGTGAGGAGTAACATATGCAAGCCAGGTGGCAGGCTTCCAGCCGAGTGCCCTCCTAAGCTTAGGGCAATTGGATAAAAAATAACTTGCGGCGGCCCCGTCGTAGAGGATGGAGCACCACCTTTTGGGAAATTGTAAAAAAGAGGGGCTGTGGCAATGAACTTTCTTGCTTTGAAGTGCTGGAAGTCTAATAAATGAAACTCTTCACGATGGACTAAAACCTACAAAGGACTAATGCTGGTAAAATAAATGAACAGCACAGGACCCTACTAAGGGAACAATGAGGCTCACAACGGGGACTACATATCACATCATGCCACTAAATGCACTTTGCTGAGATAATCATATGCATGAAATTAAAAATAAAAGAGAGCACTTCCTGTCACGTATCTTTTAGCACGCCTATGATGAAGATGCTGCCGTGCATCGAAACGCGTCGGCGAAGCGAAGTGAATTTGGAATGCTGTGAGGAGTAACAAATGCAAGCCAGGTGACAGGCTTTCAGCCGAGTGCACTCCTAAGATTAGGGCAATTGGATAAAAAAATTACTCGCGGCGGCCCCGTCGTAGAGGATGGAGCACCACCTCTTGGGAAATTGTAAAAAAGAGGGGCTGTGGCAATGAACTTTCTTGCTTTGAAGCGCTGGAAGTCTAATAAATGAAACTCTTCACGACGGACTAAAACCTACAAAGGACTCATGCTGGTAAAATAAATGAACAGCACAGGACCCTACTAAGGGAACAATGAGGCTCACAACGGGGACTACATATCCCATCATGCCCCCAAATGCACTTTGCTGAGATAATCATATGCATGAAATTAAAAATAAAAGAGAGCACTTCCTGTCATGTATCTTTTAGCACGCCTATGATGAAGATGCTGCCCTGCATCGAAACGCGTCGGCGAAGCGCAGTGAATTTGGAATGCCGTGAGGAGTAACAAATGCAAGCCAGGTGGCAGGCTTCCAGCCAAGTGCCCTCCTAAGCTTAGGGCAATTGGGAAAATTTAAAAAAAAAAAAAATATATATATATATATATATAGTTTACTAGATCAACATTTACGAATACCGTTAAGCCTATATTCAGTTCTTTCGACAAGAGAGAGAGTGGATTAAATGAGGCAGATGTTTATGACCTCTTTCTACTTCATTATTTCACACAGGAAACATGAGCTATCTCTCACTCTCTCTTTCCTCTTTTCATAGGAAGAACCTTACCTGGCCTGAGTGAACAGTCGCACCCTAGAGCAGTCTGCGAGGGACCTTTGTGTTCTCTCTTTCCATCCCCTATTGCCTATTGGGCTTGGTAAACTTTGACCTTGTTGGATTTTCCTAGTTTGAGGGTGACGTTGGGAATTAGCTACGTGGATTCCTGTCGCTTCTGCAGAAAAATTTAAGGTGAGAACATGACAGAGGCCGACAATAGATAAGGCTGGATCAGAGGGAATTCAAATCAAATGTCTTCAAATATCCCCCCAAAAACTTTTTTAAGCAATAGTCTTTGGAATAAACACACTTTCTTAATCACATGTAATGTCTCCAATTTTCAGGAACTTCAGAATCCGGAAATGGCGATGCACAGAAAAAAGTATTTATTACGGCATGTATTACTCCCCACAACATTTATACTTTGCACTTTACCACCTGCTCTTTCAGTAAGGATTTTTACTTTTATCTTTCAGAACCCCGGCGTTCTTCCGAGGGGCAGGGATTCAGGCAGGTAGGCAGACAGCAGCCTAAAATAGCAGCCACCAGGACTCCAGGGCGTAGCAGAAACGAAGATCTGTAGGTGAAGAATCGGGTTCAGGAAGACTTAGGGGCCGATTCCGATCTCGGCCGGTAGTGCTCCGAATCGGATTCGGCCCCTTAGTCTTAAGTAAGCAAACAAGGTCGGTCACAACAGCAGGCAACTGCTGGTTTCTCAGAAGCAGCTTTTATGCTCAGCTCTAACCGAAAACCCTGACCGCGAAGTGCGCGGACTTCCAGGGAGGGCAGGGCCTCTGACGCACTGGACGTGGCAGCAAAAGCTAGACCGAGTACTAAGCCATGGAATCTTTTCCAGGTCATTGCTACCCCTGCATTCACCCAACAGAGCTGTGGTAGTGGTGACATGTGCAGTGTGCTAACAGAAAAACAAACCAAACAGCAAGTTTGCTGATTTGGTGAGGATTGTCAAAAGCCTTCAATTTAAACCCACCTTTCTGAACCATAATAAATGTGTGACAAATCAATCAATTCACATTATCTGATTCCCAAGCGTTGAAGGGATATAACAGTTGTCAAAGTATTCAGTAACATTAGAACTTATAATAACCATAAGTTAAAACAGTTAGAAACAATTGAAAGCTCATTATACTGACTTAAAAATGCTGCAACCAGTAAATTCAATATCCATCAATAAGTTCACATTATTTGAATCCAAGGAAAGGAAACGATATTGCTTTTATCAGAGTATACAGCAAAGTTGTGGCAGAAAAAGATGAAGAGAAAATGCTTGATACTATCTGAAACACTGAGCCCACTAGAATCAGTATCCATAATTTCATAATAAATGTATATCAAGATAATCAGTTCACAGTATTTGGAGGTGTTAGCATTTGTTGAGACAAATGCTAACATTAGGGCCCTCAAAACAAATTAAGGGTTACATTCCGATTCCTGTGCAAACATGTGTTTGTACTTATTATTACACCAGCACAATTTTCCCCAGATAAATTCTGGATGGTCAAACCTGTCAAAATTGATCAGGAATTTGGTGTCTTTAAAATCATTTCTGAATGTTATGATCCATTTCCTTTTAAAAAAAACTTGGAAAGGGAGGTATTTACAATGGGTGGTAAATACCTCCACCTGGGGTAATGTTTTTACCACATGTGTAAATACCACACTCTATTCCCACAAACATGTAATGTGGACCTAAGAGTGCACAGCTTCGTTAGCAATCTATGTATTCCTTATGTTTAATTACACGTAAGGTATGTTTGTTCATTAGTTCATATTACAGAAATTACTAAATATATATAAATGCATTAATTATCCGTTAAATGTAGGTTCATATAGTGCTAAAATTAACATACTGATTTACATTTACAGCAAGCTGATGTACATCATGTTTTGTCCACAGAATAAATACACACAATGTCATATATATTTACATTCATAAGATCAAAGCAAAGATGAGTTATCTCTTTTGAACGTAGAATTTGCCCATTTCTTTTAAACTAGCGCCTATGATAAGACTGTGATATCACATCACTTTCAGTGACACCACTTCCTGTGGTGTCACACCATGTGACATAATTGATCTGTGTCTCTATGTTTAGAGATTAGCTATGGAAGTCCTTTGGGTTCTTTCTGATCTGTCTGCTTTCTGAAATCTTCAAGGAAATTGCAATTTACCCTGTGACATTCCCCTTTAAAAACTACGGCTTACCATGCAAATTGTTTGTTTCCCATCATTCTTTGACAGTTTCCCTCCACAAATGGAATCTGGTTTGGTAAGGTGCCTGTGACACACTGTATGAGTTTGGGTAAAACAGGCGGATCACATAACTGGGCTGGAACAAAAACACCTCTCCGTAACATCATTCTACCCAGAAACAGAAATAGCAAGTATGTAGCTGCAAGCAGGAAACACAGGGGCCTGCAATGAAAAGAAAATATTCATGTAAGGCTGAACATGCAAACAAGAAAGTTCTTACCATTCGGGTTTATTTGCATACCTAGTACAAAATTTAAATACACCTTAAGTGGAATAAATTTGCTGTGCCTCAGGATCTTACAATACCAATGTTAGTCTCCCACGCCTTACTTACACATTTTATTAATCTAGACAAAGTTGGAATTTGTTAAAAATTGAACCACACTTGCGTAGCCGGAAGCTCAGCAGTAGGGGCATTATGTTCAGGTGGAGGGTTCTGGTTTGCTTGCTGTAACTGAACTGTGCAAATTCTAATAAAGATATTACACTTTTTATTAAAATCATTCGTCCTTACAGTACATTTAACTCAAGTTTCTTTGTTTCTTTTTAGTTTTGCTTCAACTTTAATGTGCCCTGTTAGCTTTTATGAATGATGTCTTCCACACCTCAGACCCTAGAACAGGTAAGATGGGACAAGTTGCCAGAAGCTCCACCCAGGAGTTGTCACAAAATATACAATTATGCATAGGTGACTGTTAATAAAGGGAATGTTTTTTTAATAAGAGGTACTGAGTGACATCATAAAGATAATGAGAGTGAGTTATGTATGATGTCACTCAGAACCCCGAGGTGAAAAATATCTCCATTAATCATATTTTACCCAATTTTATGCAGTACATGTCCACCCAAATCCTTTGGTCCTGCTTCCAACATTCATGCAGTGCCATCCCACGCTACCCAGTTCAATGCCACGCTTTCCATTTTCACATTGAGAGCGGAGGGCCGGCACCAAAGCTGTCAGCAGATCTGTGAAAGCCGCTTATAAGCTAGGCTTTATTTTCCTCTCAACGTGGGTCTGTAGAACCTGCGCTGATGGGAGAAGTCATTTGGGGCAGGCTGAGCCCCACCTTGCCTCCCTTGGGTCTGTGGAGACCCAGGAGAGGCGGGAGAAAGCAGATGAGACTGCCAACCACCATTACACCACCACACTCGGGAGCCTGGAGATCCGTGCAGTGAGCCACCTAGGGCCATCCGGTTAATCCCTCACCCGAATATACCATTAAGTACATCCTCTGGCCAAGCGTGGCCAGACCCTATAAAATAAAGAGGCATAGACCGCACATGGTCTTACTTCCCACACCATATCACTGTGTGTATGTGTGTTTCTTGTGGGCTCAGGGGTGACACAAAGCCTTGTCAATAAGGCCCCTCACCCATACCAGGGTGCCTTACAACACCGGCGACGAGGTTGTCCCCCTCCCACGCTTAGTGGCACCTGCTCTTTGCCACTGCTGTCCTGCCTGCTCCTGGATCCAGAGACGACGGCTGCTGCATGGCCCTGCCCTGCTCACCGTCTCTTATCATCGCCACCTGCCCTGCGGCTCACCAGCAGGCCGATCCGTGCTGCTGTACCATTCCTGCAGTCAGCAGTACACCCTGGACCTGCCCACGGCCCTGCCTCCAATGAAGCCAACGCCCGCGACTGCTGTGACCTGCAACAAGGCCTTCTTCACGGATGTGCGCCAGGCGAATCCCACGTCCCACCTGCCTGTAAGTCATGCTCCTCATTAAACAGTGGTCCTTGCTCCCGCTATGTTGCCACACCACATTCTGCATCTTGCATGTCTTGCTCCCAGCCTGCCCCTCTCATACGGTGACTGTGGCCTTTAGCAGTGTTCGTCTCCCTCACTGTGCCGCATTTCATTGGAGACCTGTGGGGGACCTCCTGCCTCTTGCTCTGCCCCATTCCACCTACTACCATTGGCAGTCTTCTTTCTCACCTGATTACAGTGTGCACTACCACTAACAAGCAGCATATAAACAATTGTACCCTGCAGAAGTACTCGCCGTACTTATCAGGAGTGCTGCTAAGCACATGGACAGTCATACCTCACTGGAAAACGCCTTATTGATATTGACAGTACTGCGGTGCTGCATCCTGCCAGATGCGTACAGCTCCCATTGCACACTTACCTTTCCATGGGGGATGATGCCAATGCTGTGCCCCCAGGAGAATCCATCAACACATTCTATGTGCGGCTGCGCAAACTGGCCAGCACCTGTACCGCAGAGGACCAACTAAAAGAAATACAAGCTCAAAAAATACAAGGATATCGTTAAAGACCCTAAGAGGCCTCATCCTATGGAAACCCAATATAAGCCTAGATGACATCCTAATCCTAGCATGGTCCCACGGCCTGTCTGCAGCAAGAGCCAATGAAATGGACATTGCGATCACACAAGCACCTAAAAAAACTCCACCGTCATCAAGACAGAACGGGCTGACACCATATGCACAAAGGGAAGAAGCGACGTGACCAAGGCACGCGGGCCTCTGCCAACGAAGCCTTGCTGTGGGTTCTGCGGCACCCCCTGGATGATTGCCCCGCCCAAGGTAGCACGTGCTCAAACTGAGAGAAGAGTAACCATTTTGCATCTGTTTGCAGAGTAGGAGTCAGGAGAAGAGGGTCCACAGGCAGAAGGCAGCGGTTCAAAGCAGTCCCCCAGTTGTCCTCAACCCTCATGCATACTCTATATTGCTGGATCCGAAATTAAAGCCATCATCAACACAGGTATGTCTGTGAATGTGATGGGGATCCAGCAAAACAACAGCCTCCCACCCAGGCCAACACTCTTCCCCGTCCCATATGAAGATCTTCATGGATGGCAGCCAATCACCACTACCATTGTGAGCGTGCATGTCCATCCAGGCGACATCCAATGAGGAGAAGTCACTACGACATTCCACGTAGTAGACAAAGAAACCGACATGCTACTAGGAAGCCAGACCACAGAAGATCTGGGCCTCATGGCCTTTGCCTGAAATGTGAAAGCGCTCTAAATTGACGACCTGCTTCACCAGTTCCCTGGTTTGTTCGACGGCCTAGGATGTCTAAAAGCACCGCAGTCAAATTACACCTCAATGAATCCATCAAACCTGTGGCGCTCTTCCACCGCCAAGTCAAGTTTCACCTATGACCACTGGTTGAGCAAGAATTCGACAAGCCAGAGAAGCAGGGCATAATTGAGAGTCAGGGCCGACACCTTGGGTGTCTCCCATGGTGATCGCCAAAAAACCGAAGCAGCCCGTCAGAATAGCCCTGTGCATCGACATGCATCTCCCAAACCATGACATCAAGCAGGAACGCCATATAACACCCACGATGAGCCAACCTAAACGGCTCAAGGTGGTTCTGAAAACTCGACTTAAATGTCAGCTACCATCAGCTGCTCCTGTCCGAAGAGAGCAGGTACATCATGACCTGTACTACTCACCTGTGGCTGCTTTGTTACAAACGACTGAATTTTGGCATCTCCTCGGATGCCGAAGTGTTCCAGCATGCCAAAAGAGAGACTCTGTCAGGTCTGCAAGGCGTCATGAAAGTAAGTGATGACATCCTCTGACATTCAGCGATGGCCAAGGAACATCACAAACACTTGTGAACTGCCCTGAAATGACTCTGGGAACACAGGGTTACCTTACATTGGGAAAAATGCTCATTTTTCCGAACCCTCAATTGAGTTCTTTACAGCTACCTCATCAACCAAGACGGAGTGCAAGTCAACCCCCGGAAGTCGCAAGCCATCAAGAATGCCCCGGCGCCATCTACAGTCTCCAAGGTGTGCAGTTTTCTTGGCATGGCCACATATTGTGGTCGCTTAATTCCCAATCTTGCAACTCTCGCCAAATCACTCAGAGCCCTGAACCAGGCTGATGCCAGCTAGACTTGGGGTCCAAAGGAGGATGATGCATTTCAAAGAATAAAGAACGCTCTCTTGAACAATACGACAATGGCAAACTTCAATCCTGAAAAACAAACCGAACTGCTCTTAGATGTAAGCCATGTAGGACTGGTAGCTGTCCTCAGTCAAGAGATCGAGCTTGGCCAGTGGGCACAGTTAGCATTCACCAGCAAGGCGCTGACCCTGAAGGAGACCCACTATGCCCAGATTGAAAGGGAGGCATTGGCCATCAGGTGGGCCTGCAGCCATTTTCACCTATAACTGAGTGGCCGGCTGTTCAAGGTGATCACTGACCACCAGCCCTCGTCCAACTCTTCCGAGGCTATGCACTGCATCTACCTCCACGACTGGAGAGGTGGGCCATCCAGTTACATCCCTACCACATGGAGTGATATATCGGCCTGGATCCAAAAACCCCGCAGACTTCCTCTCCCATCACCCCCCTCAGGCAGACAACGCTGGGGCCGACAAAGCCAACACTGCAGAAAGATACATCCACATGATCTCACATGCCGTCTGCCTAACAGCACTTAACCGCTTAACCGCGGCGGCAATTCCGCCGCGGTGCGGTGGTTTTATTGAGTGGGCGGGGCCGCGTCGGCCAACGGACGTGCGCAGCACTACGGAGGCAGTGCTCGCAGCGGCCGTTGGCCATTGGCCGACGGGCGCATCGTAGGGGTTAACCTTAGTGAATTTGAGGAAGCCACAAAAGGAGATGCAGTGATGATGAAGGTGAAAGCAGCTTTGCAAGGGGGATCTGACAAAACGAATGGAGTAATCACGAGTGTGAGAAAGTGCCATCTTTCTTACATGGTATGCCCCCACTTTTTGCTGAATGGCTGATGTACTTTGACTGAGTGTGCCCTGGGCTCCTGCCAACCAGGTACCCAGGGCCTGTGTTCCTTCCCTAAAATTGCATTGATACCTACACCCAATTGACATCCCTGGCCACAGGTCAGCCCCTGGTAAATGGTACCATGGGTACCCAGGGCACTGTGACCAGGGAAGGCCCCTAAGGGCTGCAGCACTTGTTGTGCCACCCTTAGGGACCCTGCACCTTACACACACACACTGCCTTTGCAGGCTGCGTGTCTTGGTGCAGAACAAAAGTGAAGAGTCGACATGGCTCACATCCCTGTGTGCCATGCCTACCAGCCACTGCCCTGGCCTAGGTCAGCCACCCCTCTAGCTGGGTGCACTATGCCAGTGGTGAGGGCATAGAGGCATGAGCCCTGTGCCCCTACAGTGCCCAAGTCCATTCTTGGGCATTGTAAGTGCAGTGCTGCCATTAAGAGTATATGGTGCTGGGAGTCTGTCATTACGAACTCCACAGCACCATAATGGCCCCACTGAAGACTAAGAAGTTTGGTATCAAACTTCTCAGCACATTAAACCCCCACTGATGCCAGTGTGGGATTTAATGTAAACGCACTCCAGAGGGCATCTTAGAGATGCCCCCTGAAACCAACCCGACCTCCAGTGTCCGGACTGAGTGGCTGCCCAGGCTGCCACCACCAGACATGTTTCTGGACCCCTGGGTCGAGAGCCTCTGCTCTCAGGGGCCTGAAACAATGCACATCCCGGGACGAGGTGCCAAAGCCTCCTCCCCAGGATGGGCAGGGGAGCTTCAAAGGCCTGCCGCCTTTGGAGTTTCCCCAGACCATTTGCTGCTTCCAGCAAACTGGTCCCCACTGGTTCTACCCCCACTCCTGGCGGGAGAACCGGCGGGAAAACCAGAAGCAGGAAATGGGTTGTGCCCACCTCTGCCAACTCCACCCCTAAGGTGGGGGAGGCGAGGTGAAGCACAAACTCGAGTCCCCGCCATCTTGAGGATGGGGGACCTGACCAACCAGGGACAGGCTCCTGCCCCCTCCCACTGGAGAGGAACAGAATAGGGGTGTACCCACCCCAGGGAAGGGACCCATTGGTCCCTGCCCTTACCTACCTGTAACCACCCCTAAATTTAGTATTTAGGGGCTCCCTGAACCTTCCTTCCGGAGTTCCCAAATCCGAAAACAAGAAGAGAAGACGAAGCAAGAAGACCAGCCGTGCAGCTGCTAAAAGGAGGCGACAACAACTGACTTGGCCCCAGCCCTACCGGCCTGTCGACCTCTGAACCTGCTCCTGCGGAATCCCGGCCTCAGCAACCTCACAAACCCCGGAGGACCTGACTTCTGTGCTACAGCCTTCGACCCAGGGACTCCCACGAGCAGTGGTACTGCTCAAAGAAAACCTACCAAAGACCCGGCCCTGGCACGGAGCCGCGAAACCTGCACAATCTGCACCCGCCGAGTCCAGCCTGTGCCTGAGTGACCAAAGACCTCGAGGACGTCCCCCGGCGATTCTGACCTGGAATCCAGTGGCCAAGGACCCTCCTCGACGACCCAGACGACGCCTGCAGCCTCAGGACAAGGGACCCCTCCAACCGCGACCAGCAGGGGTAAGATTTCCCGACCTCAAAAGACACCCCTGCACCCGGCGCCCACGGCCCCCTGTGCCCAACTCCTGGGTGTCAACCTATCCTCCAAGACCCCAACTTACCTCCTGAAGTGTTGGTCGTCCCTGAAGAATCACCGTCCCCGAGCCTGCAGCCTTTCTTCACCTTTCACGACCTCTATTGTTTAACATTGAGCGCCCGACGGCTCAAAAGCACCCTGCACCCAGCCGCCTGAGTGCCCCTGGAAGTGCAACCTCTATCCTAACCTACTTCCCTACTTGCCCTGAGCAAGTGACCAGGAGCCCAGCTCCCACAGTTGCGTGGCCTGCTTGCCAGCAGCCACCAACCCGGGGCCCCCCGCCTGCCATAGGATAACATTGGGCCTTCTCACTCTGCACCCGGCCGCCCCTGTGCCGCTGAGGGTGTAAAAACTGTACTTACCTGATCCTGGGGGACCCCTGAGTCTTACCCAGAACCTTAACCCTGCCAGTCAAGTACTTACCCGAAATCCGATAACTCACTTTTCTTCCATAGGGTTCCATTGACTGGTTTTCTGCGAAATTTCTTCTAAGTGTGGAGTTCTGAAACTTTAAAATATTCACCAAAAATCAACCGAGTCACGAAAACGAAAATACTCACCTAGTATTAGGAGGGGCCTCAGTGCTGGACCCGAGTGCCCAACACTGGCCCTAAAAGTAATCGCAACGTTACTTACCGTTGACTCACTTTTCTTTCATAGGGATCCATTGACTGGTTTTCTGTGAAATTTCTTCTAAGTGTCGATTTCTGTATTTTACAAATATTCTTTAAAAATCGAACAAACTACAAAAACGTAATTACTTACCTGTTTTAAGTAAATGTCCCAGTGCTGAACCTAGGAGTCCAGCACTGGATTACAAAAGTAACGTAAACATACTTTGCTTGCACACTGTATTTCCTTTCATAGGATAACATTGGTAATTTTACCCAGAAAAGTTTCTAAGTGTCAGCTTTTGAAATATAGTAATATTCTTCAAAAATCACTACAATATCCAAAACGCTTTTTCTTACCTGTTTACAGGAAGTGTCCCAGGACTGAATCCAGGATCCAGTCCTGTGGTTAGAAAAGTGCTCTGCAAAGTAATCAATTGTAATTAAGTATAATTTTCCATTGAGCTCAATGTTGCATTGAACTTGACCCTGTGTTGCCTCTTGCACCAACTGTGATAACCACTATCAACAAAGTCTATTGCCTATCTGTAAGGTGAATAACCAAAGCATCTCATACTGAGAAAGTATATTTTGATCCTATTGTTGGTTCTAAAATAAAACAAGCATATATTTTTTATATACAAACCATTGGCCTAGAGTTCAGTTCTTGAGTGTGTGGCTTCATTTGCTGACTGAGTGTGTACAACAAATGCTTTACACTGTCCTCTGATACTGCCTTACTGCTCGACCAAGCTACCACTTTGGAGAGTAAGGTTATATCTAACTTTAGCCTCTGTCAACCCTCTGGGGACTGTGGACTCTGTACACCCTGAACCTTACTTAGGTACAGTATATACAGAGCCACTTTCCTACATTGGTGGATCAGCGGTGGGATACAAACTTGCATTTGTTGGACTACTTGGTTACCATCTGATCACACGACAGAACTCTTAAATTGCCTTTAGAATTCTGATTTTTTTAATTGGCATTTTTTTACCAAATTACTAAAAGTCTTGTTAGGGCCTTGCTTAAGTCCCTGTAGCATCTTAGAAAATAAAAAGTCACTATAGCCAAGGTTAGAGGGGTTAGAATTTTTTTTAAAAAATGTCTCAAGACAAGAACCCAGCTACTAGTGAAGATAATAATGACATACAGGAACTGGTTGAGGAGCTCGACCTCACCCCTTATCTTCATTTGTCTTTCAAAGAGATAAGGTCCTTATGCAAACTTAAAGATATACCAATGGGCCAGCATCCAACCAAACAAGGGCTCCAGGAGCTCCTGGCTGAGTATGCTAAAGCCCACCCCTCTGAGCATGGTGATGACCCAACAGAGGAGGAAAGGAATGAGGAGGATGGGGATGGTAACCCACCTCCATCACTTCCTAGGGAAGATAGGGTCCCTGCACCCTTAACTCCAAGAATAGACCTCTGGGGACCTAGGGGCCACCTAGGTGGTCCTGGTCCCAGAGAGGACACTGAGGATAGCCTCAGTGAGGAGGACAACTTGTTAGCCAGGTTGGCCAAGCGACTGGACCTAGAGACCAGACTCCTGGCTCTAGAGAAGGAAAGACAGGAGATGGGTTTAGCACCCATCAATGGTGGCAACAATACTAAAAATAAGGATAGGGAGGAAACTTCTGAACCTAAAATCCCCAAAGGGATTGTCCCTAAGTTTGAGGAAGGTGATGACATCACCAAATGGTTCACAGCCTTTGAGAGGGCTTGTGAAATAAGAAGAGTAAAGAAACCTCTGTGGGGGCACTCCTGTGGGAACTGTTCTCTGGTAACTGCAGAGACAGGCTTCTGACCCTCTCTGGGCCAGATGCAGGGTCCTATGACCTCATGAAGAGTACTCTGATTGAGGGATTTGGGCTCACTACTGAGGAGTATAGAATTAGATTCAGGGGGCTCACAAAACCCAGACCCAGTCCTGGATTGACTTCGTGGACTACTCAGTAAAGACACTGGATGGCTGGTTAGCTGGACATAATGTGCATGATTTTTCTGGACTTTACAATTTGTTTATGAAGGAACACATACTAAGTAATTGCACAAATGAAAAGTTGCATCAGCATTTGGTAGACCTAGGTCTAATTTCTCCCCAAGAATTGGGAAAGAAGGCAGACCACTGGGTCAAGACTAGGGTGACAAGGACAACCACTGGGGGTGACCAAAAGAAGGTGGTCACCAAACCCCCCAGGGGAAAGGTGGTGAGAATCCCCAAGATAAAAAGTCTGAGTCTTCCAAAGGGCCCCAAAAACCTGTTCAGGGGGTGGGTCCCAAACTACTCCCTATGTGCCTCAACCCTATAGGGGAAGAACTTTGATCCCTTGAAGGCCTGGTGTAATAACTGTAAGAAGTCAGGACACCTCACTGTAGACAAAACTTGCCCCCACAACAAAGCCCCTAAGGCACCCAGTACAGCTACTCCTGGGGCAGCAAGTTTACAGATGGGATCAGAAGTGTACCCTGAGCAAATCTGGGAACCCACTGAGGCAAGTCTGGTCTCCCTAGGGGAAGTGGAATTTGCCACTGTAGCTGTGTGGCCACCCAACTTAAAGAAGTATTTGCAATACCCCTGGGTGAATGGAACTAGAGTAGAGGCTCTGAGGGATACAGGTGCCAGTGTCACTATGGTGAGGGACACACTGGTTTCCCCTGAGCAATACTTGATTGGGAAAACTTACCCAGTCACCAATGCTGACAGTGTCACCACTAGTCATCCCATGGCCCTGGTGACATTAGGCTGGGGGGGTTACTGGCCTGAAGCAGGTAGTGGTCTCTCCGAAGTTACCAGCTGCATGTCTGCTAGGAAATGATCTGGAAACCTCAGCCTGGGCAGAGGTAGAGCTAAAGGCCCATGCAGCCATGCTGGGCATCCCTGAATTGGTGTGTGTAAAAACAAGAGCACAGAGCAAAAGGCAGGGTGAAGAAATAGTGTTGGAGCCTGGAATGATGGCCCAGCCTACCAAGAGAAAAGGAAAGAAGACTGGCGGACCAGCTTCTACACAGTCACAAGAGCAGGACCCCTCTCCTCAGGGAGAGAACCTGGAAGCCCCAGAGGGAACTGAGCCCCTAGAGCTTGACCCTTACCAGGTTGAACTCTTGGGCCCAGGGGGACCCTCTAGGGAAGAGCTGTGCCAGGGACAGCAAGACTGTCCCACTCTTGAAAGCCTGAGGCAGCAAGCTGTTTCAGAAGCCAAGGGAGATGTCAGTGGTACCCACAGAGTCTATTGGGAAGAGGGATTACTGTACACTGAGGCAAAAGACCCCAACCCTGGAACCACCAGGAGAGTGGTAGTGCCCCAGAAGTACAGGGAGTTCCTCCTAACTTTGGCTCATGACATCCCCCTAGCTGGACATCTGGGCCAAACCAAAACTTGGGAAAGGCTAGTTAGCCACTTTTACTGGCCCCAGATGCACCAAAAGGTGAAGGAGTTTGTCAGCTCCTGTGTTACCTGTCAAGCCAGTGGCAAGACAGGTGGCCATCCAAAGGCCCCCTGATACCACTACCTGTGGTGGGGTTCCCTTTGAAAGGGTAGGTGTGGACATAGTGGGTCCACTGGAACCTCCCACAGCCTCAGGGAACAAATTCATACTGGTGGTAGTGGATCATGCCACTAGGTATCCTGAGGCTATTCCCCTTAGGACTACTACAGCTCCTGCAGTAGCCAAAGCCCTCATTGGTGTCTTCACCAGGGTAGGGTTTCCTAAGGAGGTGGTTTCAGACAGAGGTTCCAACTTCATGTCTGCTTACCTGACCCACATGTGGAAGGAGTGTGGGGTGCAGTACAAGTTTACTACACCCTACCATCCACAAACCAATGGCCTTGTTGAGAGGTTCAACAAGACATTGAAAGGCATGATCATGGGGCTCCCTGAAAAACTCAAAAGGAGATGGGATGTCCTACTACCATGCCTGCTTTTCAGCTTACAGAGAAGTGCCACAGAAGGGGGTAGGTTTCTCACCCTTTGAACTTCTGTTTGGCCATCCTGTGAGGGGACCACTCTGTCTTGTAAAGGAGGGCTGGGAGAGACCTCTCCAAGAACCCAAACAAGATATAGTGGACTATGTGCTTGGCCTAAGGTCCAGAATGGCTGAGTACATGGAAAAGGCATCCAAGAACCTTGAGGCCAGCCAGGAGCTTCAGAAGCACTGGTATGACCAAAAAGCTGCACTGGTTGAATTCCAACCTGGGCAACAGGTATGGGTTTTGGAGCCAGTGGCACCAAGGGCCCTCCAGGACAGATGGAGTGGCCCTTACCCTATCCTAGAGAAAAAGAGTGAGGTCACCTACCTGGTTGACCTGGGCACCAGCAGGACACCCAAAAGGGTTATCCATGTGAACCGCCTAAAACTCTACAATGACAGGGCTGACATCACCATGCTGATGGTGACAGATGAGGAACAGGAAGCTGAGAGTGAACCTCTCCCTGATCTCCTCTCCCACAGCCCAAAAGATGGGTCAGTAGATGGAGTTGTCTTTTCAGACACCCTCACTGCCCAACAGCAGACTGACTGCCAGCAAGTCTTGCAGCAGTATGCTGGGCTCTTTTCCTTGACCCCTGGTCTGACAAACTGGTGTACCCATGATGTGGACACTGGTGACAGTGCACCTGTCAAAAACAAGATCTATCGTCAGTCAGACCAAGTTAAGGAAAGCATCAGAGCTGAAGTCAGCAAGATGCTGGAGCTAGGGGTTATTGAGCCCTCTGAGAGCCCCTGGGCTAGCCCAGTGGTTCTGGTCCCCAAACCTCATCAAAAGGGTGAAAAGAGAGAGATGAGGTTTTGTGTGGACTATAGGGGTCTCAACTCTGTCACCAAGACAGATGCACACCCTATCCCAAGAGCTGATGAACTGATAGACAGATTGGGTGCAGCCAAATACCTGAGTACCTTTGACTTAACTGCAGGGTACTGGCAGATTGGCATGGCCCCAGGAGCCAAACAGAAAACAGCATTCTCCACACCTGATGGGCATTTTCAGTTCACTGTTATGCCCTTTGGTTTAAAGAATGCCCCTGCCACCTTCCAGAGGTTGGTGAATCAAGTCCTTGCTGGGTTGGAGTCCTTTAGTGCAGCTTATCTTGATGATATTGCTGTCTTCAGTTCCACCTGGCAGGATCACCTGGTCCACCTTGGGAAGGTTTTAAAGGCCCTGCAAACTGCAGGCCTAACTATCAAGGCATCCAAATGCCAGATAGGGCAGGGCACCGTGGTGTACTTGGGCCACCTGGTTGGTGGAGGCCAGGTACAACCCTTACAGCCCAAGATCCAGGCTATCCTGGACTGGGTAGCTCCAACAACTCAGACCCAAGTCAGGGCATTCCTTGGCTTGACTGGGTACTACAGGAGGTTTGTGAAGGGATATGGGTCCATTGTGACTCCCCTCACAGAACTCACCTCCAAGAAGATGCCAAAGAAAGTAAACTGGACAGTCTGTTGCCAAAAGGCTTTTGACACTCTGAAAGAAGCAATGTGCTCAGCACCAATTCTAAAAGCACCAGATTATGCCAAGCAGTTCATTGTGCAGACTGATGCCTCTGAGCTAGGGATAGGAGCGGTCCTATCCCAGACCAATGATGAAGGCCAAGACCAACCTGTTGCTTTTATAAGCAGAAGGCTTCTCCCCAGGGAGCAGCGTTGGAGTGCCATTGAGAGGGAGGCCTTTGCTGTGGTCTGGTCCCTGAAGAAGCTGAGGCCCTACCTGTTTGGAACTCACTTCCTAGTTCAAACTGACCACAGACCTCTCAGGTGGCTAATGCAAATGAAAGGAGAAAACCCAAAACTGTTGAGGTGGTCCATCTCCCTACAGGGAATGGACTTTGAAGTGGAACACAGACCTGGCACTGCCCATGCCAATGCAGATGGCCTTTCCAGGTTCTTCCACTTAGACAATGAAGACTCCATAGGGCAAGGTTAGTCTCATCATCTTTCGTTTGGGGGGAGTTGTGTGAGAAAGTGCCATCTTTCTTACATGGTATGCCCCCACTTTTTGCTGAATGGCTGATGTACTTTGACTGAGTGTGCCCTGGGCTCCTGCCAACCAGGTACCCAGGGCCTGTGTTCCTTCCCTAAAATTGCATTGATACCTACACCCAATTGACATCCCTGGCCACAGGTCAGCCCCTGGTAAATGGTACCATGGGTACCCAGGGCACTGTGACCAGGGAAGGCCCTAAGGGCTGCAGCACTTGTTGTGCCACCCTTAGGGACCCTGCACCTTTACACACACACACTGCCTTTGCAGGCTGCGTGTCTTGGTGCAGAACAAAAGTGAAGAGTCGACATGGCTCACATCCCTGTGTGCCATGCCTACCAGCCACTGCCCTGGCCTAGGTCAGCCACCCCTCTAGCTGGGTGCACTATGCCAGTGGTGAGGGCATAGAGGCATGAGCCCTGTGCCCCTACAGTGCCCAAGTCCATTCTTGGGCATTGTAAGTGCAGTGCTGCCATTAAGAGTATATGGTGCTGGGAGTCTGTCATTACGAACTCCACAGCACCATAATGGCCCCACTGAAGACTAAGAAGTTTGGTATCAAACTTCTCAGCACATTAAACCCCCACTGATGCCAGTGTGGGATTTAATGTAAACGCACTCCAGAGGGCATCTTAGAGATGCCCCCTGAAACCAACCCGACCTCCAGTGTCCGGACTGAGTGGCTGCCCAGGCTGCCACCACCAGACATGTTTCTGGACCCCTGGGTCGAGAGCCTCTGCTCTCAGGGGCCTGAAACAATGCACATCCCGGGACGAGGTGCCAAAGCCTCCTCCCCCAGGATGGGCAGGGGGAGCTTCAAAGGCCTGCCGCCTTTGGAGTTTCCCCAGACCATTTGCTGCTTCCAGCAAACTGGTCCCCACTGGTTCTACCCCCACTCCTGGCGGGAGAACCGGCGGGAAAACCAGAAGCAGGAAATGGGTTGTGCCCACCTCTGCCAACTCCACCCCTAAGGTGGGGGAGGCGAGGTGAAGCACAAACTCGAGTCCCCGCCATCTTGAGGATGGGGGGACCTGACCAACCAGGGACAGGCTCCTGCCCCCTCCCACTGGAGAGGAACAGAATAGGGGGTGTACCCACCCCAGGGAAGGGACCCATTGGTCCCTGCCCTTACCTACCTGTAACCACCCCTAAATTTAGTATTTAGGGGCTCCCTGAACCTTCCTTCCGGAGTTCCCAAATCCGAAAACAAGAAGAGAAGACGAAGCAAGAAGACCAGCCGTGCAGCTGCTAAAAGGAGGCGACAACAACTGACTTGGCCCCAGCCCTACCGGCCTGTCGACCTCTGAACCTGCTCCTGCGGAATCCCGGCCTCAGCAACCTCACAAACCCCGGAGGACCTGACTTCTGTGCTACAGCCTTCGACCCAGGGACTCCCACGAGCAGTGGTACTGCTCAAAAGAAAACCTACCAAAGACCCGGCCCTGGCACGGAGCCGCGAAACCTGCACACTCTGCACCCGCCGAGTCCAGCCTGTGCCTGAGTGACCAAAGACCTCGAGGACGTCCCCCGGCGATTCTGACCTGGAATCCAGTGGCCAAGGACCCTCCTCGACGACCCAGACGACGCCTGCAGCCTCAGGACAAGGGACCCCTCCAACCGCGACCAGCAGGGGTAAGATTTCCCGACCTCAAAGACACCCCTGCACCCGGCGCCCCACGGCCCCCTGTGCCCAACTCCTGGGTGTCAACCTATCCTCCAAGACCCCAACTTACCTCCTGAAGTGTTGGTCGTCCCTGAAGAATCACCGTCCCCGAGCCTGCAGCCTTTCTTCACCTTTCACGACCTCTATTGTTTAACATTGAGCGCCCGACGGCTCAAAGCACCCTGCACCCAGCCGCCCGAGTGCCCCTGGAAGTGCAACCTCTATCCTAACCTACTTCCCTACTTGCCCTGAGCAAGTGACCAGGAGCCCAGCTCCCACAGTCGCGTGGCCTGCTTGCCAGCAGCCACCAACCCGGGGCCCCCCGCCTGCCATAGGATAACATTGGGCCTTCTCACTCTGCACCCGGCCGCCCCTGTGCCGCTGAGGGTGTAAAAACTGTACTTACCTGATCCTGGGGGACCCCTGAGTCTTACCCAGAACCTTAACCCTGCCAGTCAAGTACTTACCCGAAATCCGATAACTCACTTTTCTTCCATAGGGTTCCATTGACTGGTTTTCTGCGAAATTTCTTCTAAGTGTGGAGTTCTGAAACTTTAGAATATTCACCAAAAATCAACCGAGTCACGAAAACGAAAATACTCACCTAGTATTAGGAGGGGCCTCAGTGCTGGACCCGAGTGCCCAACACTGGCCCTAAAAGTAATCGCAACGTTACTTACCGTTGACTCACTTTTCTTTCATAGGGATCCATTGACTGGTTTTCTGTGAAATTTCTTCTAAGTGTCGATTTCTGTATTTTACAAATATTCTTTAAAAATCGAACAAACTACAAAAACGTAATTACTTACCTGTTTTAAGTAAATGTCCCAGTGCTGAACCTAGGAGTCCAGCACTGGATTACAAAAGTAACGTAAACATACTTTGCTTGCACACTGTATTTCCTTTCATAGGATAACATTGGTAATTTTACCCAGAAAAGTTTCTAAGTGTCAGCTTTTGAAATATAGTAATATTCTTCAAAAATCACTACAATAACCAAAACGCTTTTTCTTACCTGTTTACAGGAAGTGTCCCAGGACTGAATCCAGGATCCAGTCCTGTGGTTAGAAAAGTGCTCTGCAAAGTAATCAATTGTAATTAAGTATAATTTTCCATTGAGCTCAATGTTGCATTGAACTTGACCCTGTGTTGCCTCTTGCACCAACTGTGATAACCACTATCAACAAAGTCTATTGCCTATCTGTAAGGTGAATAACCAAAGCATCTCATACTGAGAAAGTATATTTTGATCCTATTGTTGGTTCTAAAATAAAACAAGCATATATTTTTTATATACAAACCATTGGCCTAGAGTTCAGTTCTTGAGTGTGTGGCTTCATTTGCTGACTGAGTGTGTACAACAAATGCTTTACACTGTCCTCTGATACTGCCTTACTGCTCGACCAAGCTACCACTTTGGAGAGTAAGGTTATATCTAACTTTAGCCTCTGTCAACCCTCTGGGGACTGTGGACTCTGTACACCCTGAACCTTACTTAGGTACAGTATATACAGAGCCACTTTCCTACAACGAGAAACACAGGCTGGTCAAAATGTAGAAGGTACGCAATGAATTCAGCACCATTCTGCTGAGAGGATGCAGGCTTGTAATACCTGCCATGCCACAACACCAAGTGACAATGCTGGCTCATGGTGGACACTAAGGATCCACGAGAATGAAATCCTGCATGCGAGAAAAGGCATGGTTCCCTGGCCTTGAATCAATGGTGTATGAAGTAGTACGACGTTGCCCAGTATGCCAAATCACAAGCCCTCCTGAAAACCCAGCACCCATCATCACAGAAGATTCATGCACCACACCGTGGTTCAAGCCAAGCCTTGACTTTGGAAGTTTCCCGTACGGAAGGATCACGATAGTCCTGATCGACAGCTACTCCAAGTATCCGGTTGCTGAAGTGATTGCCACAGCCACCTTCACGCAGATGGCATCGGTTCTGGAAAAGACATTTTGCAATGTTTGGCCTGCCAACTGAGATCAAAATTGACAATGGCCCTCCTTTTCAAGGGTCAGAGTTCAAACACCTGCTCAATCACCTGGGGATAATCCACCCCTGCATCATGCCTCAGTGGACAAGGGAGAGGCCCAAAGATTTATGCACTCGTTGAATAAGACTCTCAGGATTGCTGTTGCGGAGAACACCAACCAAGTGATCTGCCTTCAGACGTTCCTCGACGAGTACTTTGGGACACCGCACTACACCACCTAACAAGCCCAGTGGACACTGATGTTCAACGGGCACCGGCGGGATACGATCCCGACGCACCTGGGGTGGACCCCACTGTCTTATGATCCCCAAGAGAGTCAACCGTGGCACACCCAGTGCAACGTGCGTACGAGCCAGACGTGGCAAGCAAAGGATCCGTCGATCCTGCCAGGAGATAGAGTTATCATCAAGGATCACAGACCTGGGTGGAAATTCAGGACACCCTTTAAACCAGGAGTGCGGACAGTGCTGAAAGTCAACGACACTATGATCACAGCAAGAAAAGGCAGCAAGACAGTAGCAAGAAACATCTTGTGGTTCAAGAAGGTGGGCACAACCAACCAGCAGACGCCTGTCGAAGATGACACAGAGGAAGACAGCTGGCATTAGGAAGACAACCACAATGAGACTGTTCCCAGCCAAGGGAGTCCCAATAGCACAGTCGAGGAAAACAGAGGGATCAAAGATGCCCAGACCACTCGAGCCACCAACGGGACGCCGGACCGCTCACAACATCAGCAGTATCACCTCCGGCCCAACTCGCAGCCGAGCCAGCGTCTCTGAGATTTTGGGTGCAAAATCCAACAATGACAATTTGTGACTAAATTGGGAAGGGATTTAGTGAGCCCCTCGGGCCATCCAGGTAATCCATCACCAGGATACACCACTAAGTACATCCTATGGCCAGGCGTGACCAGAGGCCATAAAATAAAGGGGCGTAGACCGCACGTGGTCTTACTGCCCACACCATATCACTGTGTGTATGTGTGCTTTTGTGGGCTCAGAGGCGACACGAGGCCTGGTCCATACCAGTGTGCCTTACAACAATCCAGATTACACAATGGAACAAAGCGGAAGTGACATCACAAAGTGGTTAACCTCTTTGATTAAACATTTTTGTGCCATACTGCAGTGAATAATTGGATTTTGATGCAGTTCATGATAAAGGCTTCCTAAGAAAGTCACACACAGCAATAAAATGTCGTACATTTTTCAAGATTAGCCTCTGTACACAAAACGCAGCTTAAAACTCTGAAATCTAGACCTCACCAATGTAACCTTAAATGAGAGCCACACCGCCTACTTTTTTCCCTGCACCAAGCTTCACACTATGTCACATACACTAAAGAAGTCAACTCTAAAGTTGACATTCCAGCTTTCGCTTACCTGGCCCCGCTACTATGGAATTCGCTACTATGGAATTCGCTCCTCACGCCTCTCTGGCACGAAACCAGCTATAGCAACTTTTGCAAAGGCCTAAAAACTTGGCTATTTAACCAGTAGATGTCCTCCTTTTCTCTCGCGTTCTGTCTGTTGGCGCCGGGAAACCTCCGGGTAGCTGTGCGCCTTATAAAATTAATAATAATAATAATAGGGAAGTGAATAATGTAAGATATGTATTGTGAATGCAAAGTTTACTGCTATTAAAAGATGTCAGGCCCTCACTAACGAGTTGTGACATGCTTACTCGCTGAGCCTGCTCCTATCAATGCAGGCAGAGCTTTAAGCATGGCGGGTCCTGCCAGGTTTCAGTCCCGGCAGTAATTTAAAACTGACTTTGAAATGGGTTCCTCTTGGGCCCTTTATTCATTCAACTTTACAGGAAAAAACAGTCATTAGTTTTTCAACAATAATTATAAAACCCCTAAGGTAAATCATGTCAGCGATTTAGTCCCTGTTTTCACATTTTAATTAATCTTGCACGTGTATTTTCTTTTTTGAGATGAGCGTGCCTCTTATATAGTAGAATACTGTAAACTCAGTCGTCTCTAGGTGTCTTGCTGAGTTCAAGTTGTGATTCTTGACAGGACATGTTTTGACACCTTTGGAGTTGAGGCTGACAGTAGTGTGAATTTCTCACAATACCTGTCAATGATGAATAAAGGTGTTCAGACTAAATGCTCATCCAGTTCTTAGCCTATCTGCAGGGTGCACAGAAGGAGGTATACAAAGGTGTTGAAATATTGACAGCGCTAAATGAAAATAAATTGCTGTGGTTATAGATGAGGAAAATAAAAAAAAGATACAGAGCGTGTGTGTCTGTGTGTGTGTATATGAGAGCATAGTGAAGGGAAGGTGACATAAGGAAGAGCACCCAGAAAGCAGAGGGAAAAGACAGTGATGAAGAGGAAGGAAATATATGTGATATGCAGTTGTAAGATTTCAGAAAAACATGGGAGCCCTTGGTGGGTGGAGGTTAAACCCACAGTATGGTGGAGTACTTTACTCCTGCCATACCAAAGGTCCTCTGCCTGCCAACTTTAGAGATGTCCGCTAGCCCAGCGGACATATCTTAACATCACGGTTCCTGTCAGTTTATTAAAAGTTAGACAGACGGCTCCGTTAACATGACGGTACATCAAAGTTTTAACATGTTTTTTTTATTTTCAAAAACTAAATTCCAAAGCAGGATTTTGTTTTTGAAAATACAAAACCTAATGACCACCACACTATGGGAGTTGGCTCCCATTGTGTGGCTGTCATTTTGCAGTTTTCACTGCCCCTTACTAATATTGAAAACCGGCCATTGACCACTCACTCTAAATCAGGCAAGCGGTCAAATGGTCAAACCTCCAATGGACTTACGCCATTGGGCGGTCGAAATAGTATGTCAGCGACAGAGAAGGAGTAGTCTCTGTTGCTAAGGTTTGCCTATCTGTGAATAAGGTTAGTGGACCTTCATTTTGACGGAGAGGAAACCCTGTCGCAGTTGCAAAAGAGTAACCTCTTAGGCAAACACAAAAATCAGCCCCTAAGTGTGTAATAGAGAGAGTCTGTAGAGGAAAGTTGTGTAGAAGAAAATGTTATTGAAACATTACGAAGACTCCTACTCCTTCCAAAGACCTTAGTAATGTTTAATTGACAGTTTCATATTTTCTAAATTTAAGCATGCTGTGTGAAGTACAGAATTTTAGTTCACATCTGTAAAAAGAAATTGGGTTACTGGTTAAAGGGGTGAAACCCTTCTCAAGCAGCAAACATTATTCTTCTCAGGGTGAAGTCACAAGCAAAACCTAAATTAACCTGTACTCAACCCTCATGTAGCTTGACACAGAGTAGTTAGGCTTAACTCAGAATGTAATGTGTAAAGTATTTGAGCAACACTTCAAACAGTAACAAAGTGAAAACACACCGCAAAAGGATCCCACAACAGATTTTGAACAATAGAGTGATTTTTAACAAATAAAACAAATGCAAAATGACAAAAATATAATCAGTAGAACCGTAGATATTCAATTTTTCAGATTTTAGTGAAAATAGCACCAAAAGGCATAAAGGGCCAACTGTGGATATCTGCTCGTGCCGGATCGTGACAAAGTTACAAGTTCATGCCGACAGCGATGGAGCACGGGCTGGCTACAGGGACCTAGTTAGGCCTACTGAACAGAGTAACTTACATCCTAGTTTGCGGAGCACTGCAAGGAACCGAGTTGAAGACGAGTTGCTGCGCCAAAGCAATGTGTCGTTCTGAGACATGGCGTGGCTGCGGTGGAAGGTCCTGCGTCGTCATCGAGGATTCCATCGACCAGGGTTTGTGATGCAAAGTCTGGCATCGAGGATGCGCTGCACTGTCAGGGCGATGCATTGGTTCAGAGGAGCTGCGGGGCTTTGATGTGGAGTCCGTCGTCGAGGCTGCTGCGGTCGATGAAAGATGTGAGGGCCTGAGCCGAGGATGCATTGTGCATGCCAGTCTTTGAAGCGGTTCCAATGCACGCAGTAGCAGCGATCTGTCGGTTCTGCTTTGCATTGCACTGCACAGCAGAGGAGATGCATAAGTTCCGCTGGATCCACAAGGTTGGCACGGCATCTTAGGTCCACTTCCAAGTATCCAGGACTGAAGTGGCACCACATGGCAGGGTAGACTCACAGCTGGCCGAGTCCAGGTGGTTGGAGCCAACTAGCTCTTGGAGTCACTCTGGATTTCTGGGTTAAAGAGATGCAGGTACAGTCCTTCTCCCCAAGCAAAAGGAGAGCAGGTCAGCACAGCAAGGTGGCAACACAGCAAGGCAGTAATCCAGCAGGGCAGCAGTCCAGCAGAGTTGCAGTCCTTCAGCAGCGCAGCAGTCCTTCTTCCTGGCAGAGTATCCACAGATCCAGAAGTGTACTGAAGGGGTGGTGTCTAAGGTCCACTGTTTACACCCAGTTGTGCCTTTGAAGTGGGTGAGAAGCTTCTAGAGGTTTCCCTTTTAAGTCCTCAGGCATCCTGCCTTCCCGGTCTTGACTCCAGACTAACTACAAGGGCTATACAGCCCTTTGTGAGGAGGCAGAAAACAGCCTATTCAGGTGGAAGTGGGGCTGTGCCCAGCTCCTCCCTCCCATCCTGCCTCTAATGCACATTGGGCACAGGGTCAAGACTGATTTGCATATGGCTGGGTTCCAACTGGAATGGCATGGTGAGCAAAAAAACGATGGATTTAGGCCCAGATCTCTGTACTGGGGTGAATGTATGACATTGTTCTGCATTCTGTCCATCAATTGTTGTTTTTGCATCTAATGCCCATTTAGGCACATCTAAACTGCTTATTGCGTGTGGCTGTCTAGGCGTAATACACAAAGCTGGACTGTCAGCTACACACAGTCATCTGATTCAGGTACAGGCTATAGGCACTAAATGGCTAAGGCAGAAAAATGCCAACTTAC
Source organism: Calotriton arnoldi (assembly GCA_963921515.1). Lineage (NCBI taxonomy): Eukaryota > Metazoa > Chordata > Amphibia > Caudata > Salamandridae > Calotriton > Calotriton arnoldi. The sequence goes on from CAWUFW010000401.1 coordinate 3,638,851, forward strand.
TAAAAGTAACATTTGCAAAATTATAATTTGCAATCCAACTTCATTACATATCCTTCTTTTTAAATACATTTCACCCCTTCCTGTGGTCTATGTAGGGCCTTCCCTAGGGATGACTTATATATATTACAAAGGAAGGTTTGGGCCTGGCAAAAGGTTTATTTTGCCAGGTCGAAATGGCAGTTAAAAAACTGCACACACAGGCTGCAATGGAAGGCTTGGGACATGTTTAAAGGGCTACTTAAGAGGGTGGCACAATCAGTGCTGCAGGCCCACTAGTAGCATTTAATTTACAGGGCCTGGGGACACGTAGTGGCACTGTTCTAGGGACTTACAAGTAAATGAAATATGCCAATTGGGGACAAGCCTATGTTACCATGTTTTAAGGAGTGAGCACACACATTTTACCACTGGTTAGCAGTGATATCGTGGTAAGGTGCTATGAGTCCTAAGGCCAGCAAAAATTAGATCAGCAATGAATAAAGGAGGAAGGCAAAATGTTTAGGGTAAAGTCACCCTAAGGCTGACAGTTCTAATAATACTTCAAGGAAAGGATTCCTAGATATGCTTCACTGGCTACGTCTCTTTTAGAGACCCCTCCCTTTTTCATCTCAATTAAAGCACTAGTGGCATGTATGATGTAAATGTACCTCTGGGACACTGTAGATTCACCTAATGTCAGTGTTTACTACACGTCAGGGTCGTTCCAGTGAAACAATCTCTACCAAGTAGTACAGCGAAAAATACACTAATCTGAACGGTCACTACTGTATCCTAATGTAAAATTGCGTGTCAGTAGAAACTGTGGGCCTTGTTTAGAGTTTGGTGGAGATGGTGCAATGCTCCAAATGTGGCAGTATTCCCAGACGACCAAACTTGCAGTTCTCCTGCAATATTTAGATTTGTGGGAAATGCCTTGTACCCGACAGCTGAGTCTTGCTGTCTCTGCTGGAGAAACTTTTAACAAATGGCCGAACTGACATTACGGTACTTTACGGTATGTTCTGTCATCATTTTTACTGGTTTGGGACTGTCAGGTAAAGCCTGTTAGTCAGGAAGAGAAAAACAAATAAATGATGCCCACACGCTGAGAGAAAACTTCAAGCTTGTCAGAGCCATTTACATTTTGTTTTCCAGAGCAGGTTCACCGAATATGACGCCTGCACAGCATAGCTTCTCTACCTTCAGCAAAACCACTGTGGTAGTGCCTAGGTTGAAGGCATACAGATGTCTGCCTGCCTGACAGATATCTCTAATTATGGCAGGCTGTACTCTGCCAGGGCAGCAGAGTACATCCCTTTGCTGACCTGACGGAATGGAGTACAGCCCACCAAACCCTAAAAAAGCCCCAGATTCCTCATTCTATCCCAAAAACTACAAGGTTAAAGCAGCAATCTAGCATTAACAGCATGCTGCTATAACATTAATAACAGTCAACATGTTTCAGCAAATAAGCATAAGCTCATGAAAGGTAATGAACATTCATCAAGACTGCAAGTAGTCGATACATAATACAATACATAGTACCAGCGCTTCAATCGGAAAAATCTAAAATGGCTATTTACTGCAGATTTGCATAAAATTATATCAATACTTCAAAGTCCAAATTCCCACTAGAGCAAACTGGGAAGGGGTTTTTGTCCCTTCCTTGCTGCAAAGACAGAAGCTGGCAATCTATTCTCAGGCTGCCAATATGATAGTCTTACCATTATTAGTGAAGACTTAACAGGGAATTGTTAGAATTGCCCCCTCTCAAAGGAGGAACCATCACTCTTGTCAGGGTAAGCTAGATACGCACTAAAAGATATCCTGTGCTCACCCTCTGGTAGCTTGGCACAGAGCAGTCAGGCTTATCTAAAGAGGCAATGTGTAAAGTATTTGTGCAACACACACACACAGTAACCACAAAAGGACTCCACACAGATTTAGAAAAAATGACAATAATTTTATGAGAAAATCAAGACTGAAACAACAAAAATCCAAAAAGGAGAACCGGAGTTATGAATTTTTAAAGAATAAACCAAAAGAAGTGCTTCGAAGTAAGTAGCGCTGAAAGGTTACTTGAGGTCATGCTAGACGGGTAAATCCAAAGTTCAGGCTGACCGTCATGGAGGGCTAGCTGGCTACAGGACTCAAACAGGTCCCGCTGACAAAGTACCTTGGATGGAGCCAACCGTCGAAGACTTGAGGCGAGGTGTCGAGGAGGCGACATGTCGTCATCGATCCTGTGGGCACCAAACCGTGCCATTGATGGAAGTTTCGTTGACAAGCCCCTTTACAATGCAGGCACTGCGTCATCGTTGAGCTGCGCTGTCCATCGTTGTCGAGTTGCGCCAGCTGTAGAATCGCTGTTGTCGAGCAGCCACTGCATTGGCGGCAAAGATAACACGTCGGTTCTGATCGGTGCAAAGTCGCTGCTGCGTCGATGTTGATGTAGTAGAAGCTGCAAAAACCCACTTCTGAGGCCCAGGATTGGAGTGGGCACCTCAGGTAAGTGTAGAACTCACAGATGGCAGAGTCCAGCTGCACCAGCAGAATTGCAAATAGTCTTTTATGACCCTGAGACATCAGAAAACAGCAGGCAATCCAGCAAGCCCTTGGAGTCACTCTGGGTTCAAGTAAGAGGGGTCCAGTCCTTGTCCTCAACAGGGCAGAGATAAGCAGACAGAAGGGCAGTTCCTTGAGAACAGCCAGTCAAGCAGAGGGGAATCCTTGTAGCACAGCAGTTCTTACTCCTGGCAGAGTTCTTCACAGGTCCAGTAGTGTACTGTCTTGGTAGGGTGAGAACACTAGTATTCATAATTAGAGAAAACAGGCCCTCCCTAAGTTACATGTAGGTCCAAGAGGAGGGAGGAAGGGAACCAAGGAAAGAAAGAGAACCTCTATACCGACCTATTCAATTTATTACACGACCAGAAAGGTTCTATGTTAACATCATACCCTCATAATATGCATCTAATTGGATATATATCCTAATTACATAGATAACTCATCAGACTTTTACTACTTTTCCAAAACATTTTATTATACAAGTTATTTCTTTGATTATATAATTTTTTTATACAAATAAATTGCAAAGGTACATACATTTATAACACATAAGATGGGCTAAATTTTCACAAATAATTGTTTTTGAATATCAATCCATTATTTTAACATAAGACATCCCAAAGCGAACACAGACTAAAGATAAAACTGACTCTCATCATCCACTACCAACAAATTACTGTCATTCAGTCCACATTTATACCATACCACACATTTCATAGAACATACAAGTTAAAAAGGTTTCGACCCTGTGGAGGGTCCAAAAATGGTTGCATAAGAGTTGATGAAGATGTTATCAAAAAACCCAGCTCAAAAATATTATGCTCCAAGGGACCACTTCTCAAAAGACAATTATGGTCTACGCGCGTTTCAATGGAAAAACCATCTTCCTCAGGACCAAGGTGTAGTGAAACTCAATTAAGACGCTATGTAAGCGTGTAACATTTGGAGGTCTTGAGTTTGTTTTATTTTCGTTCTGATATTGAGCTTCCCACTTAAATATGGCGGCCGTTTTCTGGTGATTCCCGTGAGAATACCATATATAATGTGAGATATGATGTGGATTTGCATCATATAGCATTCAAAGTCTGTATAGATATCTCCTAATACTCTCGAACGTGGTTAGATGTGAACAACAATTTCTGGGACTTTTATGGATGCCAGCATTTGTCCCAGTTTCAACAGAGATGAAACTAAAATCGTATGGATGTCCCATAGTATTTTGAATGTGGATTACTTATATCTTTTCTGAATTGTTAGTTTTAGATCCCCTAGCTCAAGAGGGGATGGCATGAATAAGACGCCGACAAAATTTCTCACAATAGGGATCGATAGTTATATCCACTACAATATGGCGGCCGCTTTCTGAGGGCTTTTTGTTGGTCGCGTCAAACAACGCGAGCTTTGACAGGCTCGCTACGCGTTAGTTTACGCAATGGTTACACGTACAAATAGATCCTCTGTACGCACGGCTGTATACCGCACGTGGATAGTGTTTCTAACAGCGGGACGATATCTATCGGAGGTAAGATCTCCATGCCGTTTTTTTGTTCTTAGATAGTGGTGTCTACCTGGCCGGGCTCATGCCCGTTTTTATACTGCCGAATTTATTCCGGTAGCTAAGGTTAAGGTTCTTTCTGGGTTTATTAGTATTGGCGCCCTCTCCCGAGTGTGAGCTTTTGGATAGACAGTTATAGGTGTAAGAGGAAACCTTCGTAAATACATACTGGAAGAAAGGCTCTATTATAAATAATATAATCTAGTTCCTCCCCGGCTTTGGAAAATGTAAATACACGGTAGTCTCAGAGTTTGCCTGCAAGGTTGAAGAGTTACTGGCATTCTAGAACTTGGTTCTGATAGTATAGTGTCGCTGCCTCTGGTTTCGGTTGGAGTGAATAGGCAGTCTCTCTGAAATACACTAAGAGGAATATTTGTGTCTTCCCCATTGGCAGAGATTGTTGAAAAGGTCTGACAAGAGCCTGTGACAGAAGAATCTAGAACGCATATTCACAGCCTGCAGTTTAAGGTCCCAGTTCCATCATCGTTTAAAGGAATGAGGCTTCATTTCTTTTAAGGGTAAATACATATGTATTTGATAGATTTCCCCCCTTTTTTTCGTCTATCAGACTCCCAAAGACAAATCCTGATGTGCTTATTATTATTACTTTGCAGTATTTTGGCTTCTACTTGCTGGCTTGCAGGTTGTAAATAGACATTGAAGCTTATTGTCTTTGGACATCATCTCTAGAGGTACTGGGAAGTATATTTTGACTTTTCGTTCCACCACAGAAATCAAAAAATTGTTTCTAACTCACTTTTGACTTATTCTCACTTGTAGTACATTATCCTACTTTGCTGCTGCCAGATGACATACTAACTGGAGCAGGTCGCATATGAGAATTACTTTGAGGTACTGTGTAGTAGTTGTTTCACTATAAGTTTGGTCTCTCTGTTGGAAATATAGTTCACCTGGGTATGTATCGGTTTCTGTATCTTTTGGAATGAATTCTCCCATTCTTTGCTGTTTCTGTAAACTTTTTCAATCCTGTCCTAGTACACAATCTGGGCATTATCTGGTATTTGTTTCTCTATTAATCCTAATTCACTGTATTTATCAGCATGGCACAAAATATCTCACTGCACCGTCAGACGTGATTTTCTCACTGGAGTTGAGCATCAGTATGAGTAAGGATATAAAATAAAATATAATCCAAAGAAATAAATTAATTTTACTTTAATTAACATTGTTTTCATCTCCCTCTAGCTCATTGGCAATTTCTTGTTTTTCTAATTTTAGACATCCCATGTCTTAATTGAGTTTCACTACACCTTGGTCCTGAGGAAGATGGTTTTTCCATTGAAACGCGCGTAGACCATAATTGTCTTTTGAGAAGTGGTCCCTTGGAGCATAATATTTTTGAGCTGGGTTTTTTGATAACATCTTCATCAACTCTTATGCAACCATTTTTGGACCCTCCACAGGGTCGAAACCTTTTTAACTTGTATGTTCTATGAAATGTGTGGTATGGTATAAATGTGGACTGAATGACAGTAATTTGTTGGTAGTGGATGATGAGAGTCAGTTTTATCTTTAGTCTGTGTTCGCTTTGGGATGTCTTATGTTAAAATAATGGATTGATATTCAAAAACAATTATTTGTGAAAATTTAGCCCATCTTATGTGTTATAAATGTATGTACCTTTGCAATTTATTTGTATAAAAAAATTATATAATCAAAGAAATAACTTGTATAATAAAATGTTTTGGAAAAGTAGTAAAAGTCTGATGAGTTATCTATGTAATTAGGATATATATCCAATTAGATGCATATTATGAGGGTATGATGTTAACATAGAACCTTTCTGGTCGTGTAATAAATTGAATAGGTCGGTATAGAGGTTCACTAGTATTCATATCCAAATGTGCATTTCAGTGGGGGTGACTTCAAAGCAGCACCTTGAAGTGCACAGGTTCCCCTTTCATCCCAGTCCACTCGGCCAAGCTATCTCTGGGGGGTAATCAGTCCTTCAGATATACGTGTCACCTCCCTTTCCCTCTTCCTGCCCAGGAAGGCTATCAGAATGCAGATGAGCCCTCTGTCACACCCACCATTCCTGTGTTTGTGGCTGTCTGGAGGGAATGCACAAAGTGTAGCTTTCACCCAGCCCAGGCGTGTATTGGAGACAGGCTGCAGGCACACAGAGCTAAGTTAAAAGCAGAGAAATGTCCATTTTCTAAAAGTGGTATTCCTAAAATAGTAATGTTAAATCCAACATTGCCACTAAAGAGGATTGTTCATTACTATTCCAAAGATATGAAACATGATGTAGCTACTCCGTTCTAATCAGGAATTACAGCTTTAAAGGGTTTTAAGGAATTCCCAATGCTAGCCTAAGAGAGGAGTATGCCTCACAGTGGTGAACATATACTTTGGCTGTTTGTCACTACCAAGACATGTAAATCTTAAAAGTACATGTTCTACCTTTTAGTTGCCCAGCACCCTGCCCTTAGGGCTACCTAGGACCTACCTTAGGGGTGACTTATGTGTAATAAAAGGGAAGTTTAAGGCTTGGCAAGTGGTTTTAAAGGCCAAGTCGAGGTGGCAGTAAACTGTACACACAAGCCCTGCAATGGCAGGCCTGAGACAGGTTTGACAGGCTACTTGTATGAGTGGAACAACCAGTGCTGCAGGCCCACTAGTATATTTTAGATTACAGGCCATGGGTATGTGAAATACCACTTTACAATGGACTTACAGGTAAACTAAATATGCCAATCAGGTATTCACCAATGTCACCATTTTTAGGGGAGACGCACATGCACTTTAGCAGTGGTAAAGTGCTCAGAATCCTACGGCAAACAAAAAGAATTCAGCAAAAAGAGGAGGAGAAAGGAAAAATGTTTGGAGGAAGACTACCCTAAGGATGACAGGTCTAACAGGAGTCCAAAAAATGTCTTGTGTCAGTCAAATCATAGGAGTTATTCATATACTATTCCTCAAAGAAGTGATGGTGAAGGATATTATATGGCCTAAGTTATACTTTCATAAAGATTCTGATTTGTTTTCAGCATGTACCAGAATTATTTTCTACGTTTTTTCTGCTGTTTAAATGGCGATACCTCAGCAAAGGTTTAGTTCCAGATGCATAGGACCCAATTCATAAATTGCGTTTTGTTGCAGTTTACAACCCTATGGCCGGAGATCCCCAGCTCTCATATCTTTTCTGTGGGGAGATCTCCTCACTTGTAAGTATACAATTTTGTTGTGAATGTAGGAGCTATCAGGAGAATTAATAGGAAAATGTGGAACAATTTCTCAAAAAATGGTTGGAGTTTATGGAAATTTAAGGAGGGGTTTGGGAGGGACATGCTAATACAAAACACATACCTAAATATAAGCAATTTAAAACTCATGCTATCACGATCCTATATAGAGCATTGAACACCAACATTCACACACCATTAGATGAGCTACACCAAAGGTGGGAAGATGATGTTGCGGTACCGCTCCCAGAGACACACTGGATAAAGATATTGAATAACGTCTATACAGTATCTCGCAATGCCAGATTTAAGCGTATCAACTACTTTTTTTTTTTATATAGGGCATTCCTTACACCGGGGAAAAGAATGCAAAATTTTGGAGTGGAAGAATCGAGATGTCCTAGATGTGGGGAGTTGGGAGCTGAGATGCTGCATATGGTCTGGGCCTGTATGGAACTACAGGAGTTTTGGCAGGCAGTATTGGCATGTATTAATGATGTGACAGATAGGACCCTTCCATGTACCCCACTGGTCTGTCTGCTAGGGTGCTTCCCCCGCCCTGCTAAACATCGGGTCACTAATAGATTTGTTGACCTAGCGCTGGTGTTGGCAAAACAGGCCATCACTATGAAATTCAAGGCATCTATGAGTCCCCGGGTGCCCATTTGGTGGGAGACCTTGCTGACGTAGGCGAGTTATGAGGGGGAAGTAGTACTACGGGAAGTGAAGACAGGTCATGGCTATGTGGACAGGGCCAGAGCCTGGGAAGGGCTGGTGGACTCTTTGTGGAACCCTGACGACGCCGCCTCTGATGACCCTGAACACCCCGACCTGCCTTTGTAATCTGACTGATGGCGGATCGGGTTGGACAGAGAGGATGTACATATATATAAAGAGTTATTTTCAAACAGAGACCGAGGCAATTAGAAAATGCACCTATCATTATAGTGGGTTTAGAAGTAGAAAACAGTGGTGCACGAATCTGGAAGGCCAGTCACCTTAATCTTCCTCACAGGAGAAAACTCTGTAAATTCTATCAGGACAAATGATTCAGCACCCACTACTTATCACAGATAATGCAGTCAATTAAATAGTTATACAGTTAAGTCATAATTGGATAACATAATGCACAGACTCCATCTTGGTTTTTCTTTAAAAGTAGATTTCTTTATCCAAGATCTTCTCTTTTTTGATAAATAACATTCTTTTATTTTGACTTATCCAATGCTTTTTGTCACCCAATAGGGACTTCTTCAGGGCTTGAGACTGGAGTTTTGTCTGTGTACCGTAATAACCATGTGGATCTTCCTTGTATCAAGGGGTAATGCTACATCCACACCGGTACCGGTCGTAAAGAGCTTAGGCATTAAATTAGATGCCAAGCTCACATTGTCAAATCAAGTGTCCACCGTGGTTGGGACCTGTGTGGGCCTGCTGAGACAACTTAGAAAATTGGCACCTCTCCTTTCATTTTCAACCCAGCGCACGGTGGTGTCGGCACTGATTGTGTCACGATTGGATTACGGCAACGCTCTATAAATCGGGCTACCAGAGAAGCTGCTAGGTAAGCTGCAAGTAATAATGAACGACGCACCAAGATTGATATTTACACTCCCAAGACCTTCACATGTAGCACCACTGCTGCAGCAGCTGCACTGGCTCCCTATCAAGCAGCGAGCCAGGTTTAAGGGCCTTTACATTGCTCATAAAGCTCTCTATGGGCAGGCACCAGAATACATCAAGGATCGTGTAGTATCCTCAGGTCATGTCATTCTGTTCCCTGTACCTAGCTGCTCAGCCAGTGTGAGTGTTCCGCGTAGAATGTTAGTGTGAGTGGAATGCTTGGGTGCCTGTGTGTGGGTGAGACAGTTGGGAAGATGGGCTGAGCAGCTAGGAGGCTGCTCCTGGTGGGGCCTGTTCCAGCTTACAGCTACTACTGAATAAACTACATCAACTACAACTCGGCTACGTCTACTTTGTATGCTGTACACGTGGGGCCAGCCCACTACATATTTATGGCGACGATCTGGAGCGAATCTCACGCGCTAAAGTTGATTGATGCCAACAAAGATGTGGATTACAGCAAGACTATGTGTAGGTAAGGACCTACTACGTGTACCGATGTTTAGCAAAAAAGCAACAAGTTTAAAGAAACTCAAGGAAAAGAAACCAGTCAAGCAAGAAACATGTCAAGCACGCCTCGCAGCCCCACCAGTGTCCAACACAGCGGACAGCCGAGTCAAGGCGTGCTTTACCCTCTGGAAACATCTACAAGATCAGCATTTTCAAGTAAAGTATGTCTTTTCACCTATTTTATTGACGTTGCACACATTGACAGACAGAGAGAACAGATTGTCAACATGTGTGCGCTGGGAATGTGGTGTCTATAAGCTGATTTGTTTTTCTGTATTGGAGCAAAAAAGGAGAGTTACCATGTTGCGTCACCACGAAGAAAAGTTTTTCATCTGGCATTTGTCTGTGCGCTACATGGAAGTGCCTGATGAATGTGTTTGTGTGTCTCTGGCAAACTGCATCTTAAGACATGAAATGGAATTTTGGAAACTTTCACACAAGCTACAGGGTGTGTTTCAAAGCTGTGCCTGCCAGATTGCAAGTTGGATTGAAGATTTTGAGGATTATATAAAGCCCTGGTGTGTTTCTGTGTTTAAATAAGACACAAAAGGGGAAGAGTATCGGCGTTTCTAAGTATAAAAAGGTCAGAAACTTGCTATTTATTGCGGATGCATCTGATAAAAAAGGTAAACCGTTTCTAATTTAAAATTCATGGCACAAGACTAATTTATTTGGAAATGTATGCTCTCTGGATCGTTATATTGTCAAACACTGTCACAGGGAGCCTCGCACAGAATTTGCCCAGCGTATGGATCACAGTGCAGGTTTTACACCATGAACATTACAAGTTTTTTTTTGTCAATTTGGGAGTGTCTTTGATGAGTTGCTTTGGCACGTTTTGGTACATGGAGATAAAAAAAAAAACAGACATTTACCCTGCCGGCGCATCTATTGGGGCACGAGTGGTGAGACACTATTTGTTTAATATTGTTCGTTGCTACTTGAGCCAACCTGATGAGAATGCCAGTTGAACCGCTTCCTCACTGATTTTAAAAGAGGCACGAGTGACACGGGGCGCGCACAAACCTACCGTCATCTTGCTGACGTGCGGAGCTTTCTCTCGTACTCTTCATCATCAAGGATCATGTAGATCTGCTGTGGGACGCACTGCAGCATGGGCACGCCCAGAGCCACCCGGCACGGCGTAATACAGCGTGCCGCCATCTTGGGGCTGGACGTTCCCTATTTGTCTGTGTTCTTTTCTAGAATTCGCCAACCACGTCTTTTCACGTATTGGAAGTAGAAACACCGACAGGAATGCCGTTGAGGGAGTGTGTTTTCACGTTGTTTCCCTGCCTCCTGTGAGTGCTCGAGACTTGAGACTTTTCACTTTCTTGCCCGTAAGCAAAAGAAAACACACGTTGGAAAAACTTTAAAATTTACTGTTCAGACGATTTATGCTCTGTGGGGGACCAAATGATAGCATTTGAAAAATTATTTCCAAAGAGGTTTGAAGTTAACATGCAAAAATGATATCCTAGGAGGTTTGATGTTAACTTGCCATGTATTTTGGGTGCATCTGGTATCTTTGGGCAGCACTTTCATTACATGCTTGTTTAGAAAATGTTTATGAAACACATTTTTGAAAATGGTTATGATTCATTGTTTGATCTAGTCTTATTTTCGCATATGTATGTTAATTTTGTCCATATTACAAGTCTTACTTGAGGGTTGTTTATGGAGGGAGTGGGTCTTAGTCCCATGTTCCCACGTTTCAGACAGTGTTATCCCTGCCTAAGAGATAGGAGTGGGTTTTAGTCCCATGACCCCACATTCACAGTTACTTACATTTGGGATGGGTTTCAGCCCCATTTCCTGGTTATTAGTCTCCACACCTTCGTGGTCAACCCGCATGTTGTGGGTTATAGGGTGTTTTATTTACGCAGTTTATAGGGGGTTATTGTCCCACCTATGTCAGTAGTAATGGGTGTTAGTCCTATTTACTTAGTTTAAAGGGGGTGTTAGTCCCACCTTTGTTATTTAGGTATGGGTGTCAGCCCCATATCCACGCTTTTGGTCTATACATTTTTTAGTTAACCCTCACGCTGTCTGGGGTTATGGGGTGTTTCCCCATTTACGTTTGATGGACACTTCTTGCTGTTTGAGTGTTTTTGGGTGTCAGTCCCACCACCTTGTTGTACGTCTTGTTGTGGGTAAGTCACCTTGCTGTGTCCACTGTGTAAGCCGCCCTGCGCCTCACCTTGCCTTGTTGTGTGTGAGCCGTCCTGCCCCTCTTGTTGTCTGGATGTGTGTGTTTGGGTGTCAGTCCCAGTTACACGATTGAACGTCATGTTGTGTTTTTGGTGTATAAGTCGCCCTGCGCTACACTTAGTGCTTTTACGTCGTTCTGTTTTGTCGACGTATTGTGTGCGTTTGTCACACTGTGCTTCTTTCTGCTGCACATAGTTCTTGGGTGTCAGTCCCATGCAACGTCATATGTACATTTGGGTGTCAGTCCCAATCATTGTTTTTTTTTTTCACTGGGGATTTTAGTCCCACAGTGTCCCTCACATGAGGGGTGGCATATGGTGTTTTCGCCACAGTCTCCTCACGTGAGGTGTACTTCCTTGGGTGTTGTTCCACCCATTGTATTCTAGTCTGGGTTAAGTTTACCCTTTTCTTCTGTCTTGTGTGTTTTGCTCACTTGTGTATGTGAACTCTTATTACGCTACTTATTGTTTTTCAATTACTATGAAAGGAAGAGGATGGGTATAGTGCATGTGCATTTCTATTTCTCCATTCTTCTTTCTTTCTTCGTGCTTCCGTTTTCCCTCTCGTGATGTCATTCTTTGCATTCCTGGGTTAATGGATGGTTTACTTCATGTGTACATTATTGTGTATAGTTGTTTTCATTGTATAGTTGTGTTCATTTTTGTTTGGATCTTTTTATTGTTCAGTATAAAAGGGATAGGATATGTAGTATCCTCAGGTCATGTCATTCTGTTCCCTGTACCTAGCTGCTCAGCCAGTGTGAGTGTTCCGCGTAGAATGTTAGTGTGAGTGGAATGCTTGGGTGCCTGTGTGTGGGTGAGACAGTTGGGAAGATGGGCTGAGCAGCTAGGAGGCTGCTCCTGGTGGGGCCTGTTCCAGCTTACAGCTACTACTGAATAAACTACATCAACTACAACTCGGCTACGTCTACTTTGTATGCTGTACACGTGGGGCCAGCCCACTACAGATCGCCTTAGGAGCTACGTGCCAGGACTTAACCACTGCTCGTCCGAGGCAGGCCTGCTGTCCAGTCCGCGATTCAATAAAACCACCACGGGTGGATGAACCTTCTCAGTTTTGATCCCCCACCTATGGAACAAGCTACCAGAAAGCCTACGTAGTGAAACCTCTCTTCTTCCATTCAGGAAAAAGCTTAAGACCCTATTGTTCACGGAGGCTTGGGAATAATACATGCTCTTTCCAGGCGCACTGACAGATAGCCGTTGGTAGGGTTTAGCCACTCTCTCATAAGCGCTAAGAGACCATTAGTGATTATGCGCTACACAAATATCAATTAACATAACATAACGCAGTGCTTGAAAACTGGAAATTGATAGAATTGCTCCACCAAGATGCTGGATTTAAGAGTTCACCATTATTGGTCAATGAGACATCTTAGGATCCTTATCTAGTAAAACGTGAACATTGACAAGGAAATGTGCGTTACAAGATTCAAGGTGCTTTGTGTTCTTCCTGGATGTCCTATATTACGTAGATTATTAGGATGGGACCTATGAGGGTCCTGGAACCTGTGAGTATCGTAGCTCACATATGGCGTGTTGTGGCGAATCAGGATTTTGAAAAACGTGCATCTTGGTGGAGCAATACTATCCATTTCCAGTTTTCACTCACTACCCCTTGATACAAGGAAGATCCACGTGGTTGTTATGGTACACTGGCAAAACTCAAATTTCAAGCCCTAAAGAAGTCCCTGTTGGGGAGAAAACACGGTGGCTAAATGTGATTTTTTTCAGCTAAATTTGAGGTTTGCAGGGGATTCTGGGTAGGAAAACGTTGGGGGATCCAAGCAAGCCATACCTCCCTGGACTCCCCTGGGTGTCTTGTTTTCAGAAATGTCTAGGTTTGGTAGGTTTCCCTAGATGGCTGCCGAGCCCGGGCCCAAAAATGCAGGTGCCCCCTTTGCAAAACCAGGTCATTTTGTTATAGATAATTTCGATGTCTCCACAATAAGTTTTGGGCCCTTCCCTGCCGTGGGCACTTAGCCCACCCACACAAGTGAGGTACCATTTTTATCAGGAGACTTTGGGGAATGCTGGGTGGGACGAAGTTTGTGGATCCATGCAGATTCAAGAACATTCCATCACAGAAATGTGAGGAAAATGTGATTTTTCAGCTAAATTTGAGGTTTGTAGGGGTTTCTGGGTTGGAAAATATTAAGGGATTCACGCAAGCCATACCTCCCTGGACTCCTCCAGGTGTCTAGTTTTCAGAAAAGTCTGGGTTTGGTAGGTTTCCCTAGATGGCTGCCGAGCCCAGGGCCAAAAACCCAGGTGACTCCCCTTGCAAAACCAGGTTGTTTTGTGATAGGTAGTTTTGATGTCTCCACAATACGTTTTGGGCCCTTCCCTGCCGCCGGCACTTGACCCACCCACACAAGTGAGGTTCCATTTTTATTGGGAGACCTGGGGGAATGCTGGGTGATAGGAAATGTGTGGCTGCCCAGTGATCCCACAACTTTCCCACACAGAAAATTGAGGAAAATGTGATTTTTTTAGCTAAATTTAAGGTTTGCAGGGGATTCTGGGTAGGAAAATGTTGGGAGATCCACGCAAGCCAAACAACCCTGGACTCCCCTGGGTGTCTAGGTTTCAGAAATTTCTGGGTTCGGTAGGTTTCCCTAGATGGCCGCTGAGTCCGGGACCAAAAACGCAGGTAACCCCCTCGAAAAACCAGGTTGTTTTGTGATAAATAGGTGGGCACCTGTGTTTTTGGTCCCGGGTTTGCAGACATGTAGGGGAACCTAAAAAACCCAGACATTTCTGAAGACTAGACACCCGTGGGAGTCCAGGGAGGTGTGGCTTGCATTGATCCCCCCCCACATTTTCTTTCCCAGAGTCTGCTGCAAACCTCAAATTAGCTATAAAGTCACATTTTCCTCTTATATCTGTGTGGGAAAGCTGTGGGATCATTTCACAGCACACATTTTCTACCACTCAGCGTTCCCCTCAGTCTCCCGATAAAAATGATACCTTACTTGTGTGGAAGGGCCAAGTGCTTATGAAATGGAAGGTCCAAAAGGGCAGTTTGTTTATCCGTTTTTAGGCTGGCGCTAATTTGGACACCCGCACAAGTGAGGTATCATTTTTCTCGGGAGACCAAGGGGAATGCTCGGTGGTAGGAAATTTGTGCCTGTACGTTGTCCTACAGCTTATCCACACAGAAATGTGAGGAAAATGTGACTTTGCAAGTAAATTTGAGGTTTTCAGAGGATTCTGGGTAAGAAAACAGTGGGGGACCCATGCAAGCCACCCCGCCAGCCAAGAGTCAGTACACGCATACCACCACCCACTCACACCACCAGCCAAGCGCAATCCATGCACACTGCCAGCCAAGCGCCATCCACACACACAGCCAGCCAAGCGCCATCCATGCACCCCGCCAGCCAAGCGCCATCCACATACACCGCCAGCCAAATGCCATCCATGCACCAGTCAGCCAAGCACTATCCATGCACACTGCCAGCCAAGACCCACCCATGTACTCCGCCAGACAAGTGCCTTCCCCGCACTCCGCTAGCCAAGCAGGGCAGACTGGGAACAGCAACCACCCCTGGCAGATTGCTGTTCGGCCAGACCTGGGAGGGGGGGCAGGCAATTAAAAAGCACCACTACCGCTTTTGTTACTGGGGTCCGATATTGCAACACTGCTGCAAAACTGGCACCCAGTGACAAAACCGGCCCCACGGGCAGAAAACCGGCCCCCACCCCTCTGGCCCACTGGGGAAACGCCCGGTGCCCGCTACGGCCAGTCCAGCCCTGCAGCCAAGTACCATCCATGCACACAGCCAGCCGAGCACCAGTCCACATACACCACCAGCCAAGCGCCACTCCACGCACACCACCAGGCAAGCACCAGTCTACACACACCGTCATCAAGCACGAGTCCACCCACACCATTAGCCAAGTGCAGGTCCACACACACCACCCCCAGCAAAATGCCAGCCAAAGGTCAGTACACACAGACCGTCAGACAAAGTCCAGTTTGCACACACACAAACTCTCCCTGGTTTCTAGTGATTTTCTGCCCCCGCTTGGGTGCAGATGAGTCTAAAAATATCACTGAAATAGCCAAAATGTGTGCCTAAAAAAAAGTGAGCGACCCTTGCCTATGGGGCTTCTCACTGGCATACCTATAAACATATCCCTGGTGCCTAGTGGGCTTTCTGGCCCCCTCGGGGGGGGCGATAAGGGGCTTTTACCCTGATCTGCCTTCGGGGGGGCCAAATGACTTTTTGAGGGGCAGGGGCATTAGCATGCCCATTGTTGTCAGCCCTATGTATAAAAAAAAAATAATCGCTGGTGCCTAGTGGGCTTTCTGCCCAGCAGGGAGGCTGATCAGGGACTATTGCCCCCATCCACCTCCCGGGGAAGGCAGAAAGACTGTGGCTAATTTTTGTGGGGGTTGGGGACATTGGCATGCCCATTCTGGGCAGTCCCCACCCCTACGTATAATAAAAGACATAATCCCTGGTGCCTAGTGGGCTTTCTGCCCCCTAGGGGGGAAGATAAGGCGCTATTACCCCCATCTGCCTCTGGGGGGGGCAGAAAGACTGTGGCAATTTTTTTTGGGGGGTGGAGACATTGGCATGCCCATTCTGGGCAGCTCCCACTCCTACATATAACAAAACAACATAATCCCTGGTGCCTAGTGGGCTTTCTGCCCCCCGGGGGGGCATATCAGGGGCTATTGCCCCATCTGCCTCCCGGGGGAGGCAGAAGGACTCTGGCAATTATTTTGGAAGGGTGAGGGCATTTGCATGCCCATTGTGGACAGCCCCCACCCCTACGTATAAAACAAAAACCAATCACTGGTGCTTAGTGGGCTTTCTGCACCCCCACGGGGGCAAGAAAGGGGCTATTGCCCCCATCTGCCTCCTGGGGGGGGAGAAAGACTGTGGAATTTTTGGGGGGCGGTGGGGGCATTGTCATGCCCATTTTGGGCAGCCCCTACCCCTATATACATAAAAAAAATCCCTGGTGACTAGTGTGCTTTCTGCCCCCCCTGGGGGGCAGATCGGGGGCTATTACCCCCATCTGCCTCCCAGGGGAGGCAGAAAGACTGTGGCAATTTTTTGGGGGTGGTGGCGGCATTGGCATGCCCATTTTCAGCAGACCCCACCCCTACGTATAAAAAACAAAAAACATTACGAGTAACGAGCCTGTGTATGCTCACTGGATGTGTTCTTAACAATATCAGTGATATACTGACCATACATTCTGTAAATGTACTTGTGAGTACTTATACTTGATGTACTTGAATGCAGTATTTAATAAAAATAAGTAAAAAAAAAACAAAAACAATCCCTGGTGCCTAGAGGCCTTTCTGCCCTCCTGAGGTACAGATCAGGGGCTATTGCCCCCATCTGCCTCCTGGTCGGGGCAGAAAGACTGTGGAATTTTGCGGTGGTGGGGGCATTGGCATGCCCATTTCGGGTAGCCCCCACCCCAAAATATGCTTGAACAAAAAATCCCTGGTGCCTAGTGCACTTTCTGTCCCCCCGGGGCAGATTGGGGGCTGTTGAATTGGGGGGAGCAAAGGCCCTTGCCCAGGGGGCCACTCACCCTCCCTGGTGTCCAGTGGGTGGATCCCTGCTTGGGGATCGCACTCCTGGGGCGATCCCCAAGCAGGGATCCACTAGGGAGGGGTACCATTGCAAAGGGGGAGATTCTCCTCATTCCAATGATACCTCTCCTGTCTTTCCACTTGCTCGGGGGGCTGAGATAGCCCCACGAGCAGGTAGAAAGTGAAACTGAAATGAGCCTATTGGCTCATTTCAGTTTCGGTTTCTCTGAAATGACGTTGGTGCGACATGCGCGCTGATCGTCATTTCAGAGAGACCAAGGAACCAGAAGGAATTTCCAGTGCCATGGCGTCGGACGCGCAGGAGCCGTCCAACGCACATGAGCACTTTTGCGTCTGACGGCTCCCGCGTGTCCGATGCACCAAACGGGTTAAAACTGTACTACAGACAGCAGTGGCAAACCTGAGAAATGCTTTAAAAGGTTACTTTAGTGGGTGGCACAATGAGCGCTGCTGCCCAACAGTAGCATTTAATTTGCAGGTCCTGGTACAGTTAGTGCCGTTAATTAGGGACTTACAAGTAAATTAGGTGTGCCAACTAGGTGTAGGCCAATTTTACCATATTATAAGGAGAGAGCACAAACACTTTAGCAAAGTAAGGGAGTGAAGGCAAAACATTTGAGGGAATATCACGCCAAGAATGTCGGTCTAACAGTTACACTGCACAAAAAGCAGACTTTGGATTGCCTTCCTTCATAGATTTTGATGTGTAAATGTTGTTAAATCAGAAGATTGGGGTGTGAAATTTGGCTGTGAAGTCCCATGTTACTTATAATGTTCTTTATATTTTATTAAAAAAACGTTATTAATGTTTCGTTTTCTTTATTTTTTACTTGGCAAAAAGGAAACAGGACGGACCGCACCTTAACAGCCCTTCCAAGTGCCACACATCAGGCATTAGACTAACTCATTTCAGTGTGGTGGTCCGCATCATTGCACTGCAATGCGATGTCACGCATATTAGCGCCTGTGCATGACTGTCAAGGGGCTGCAGGAAACATTATAATGGCCAGGCATGTGGAAATGCAGCAGCTCTTGCTGGCCTGCCCACCGGTGGTCGTTGGAAATTCAAGTGTGTCTGCCTATGCGGACCGGAGTCTAAGTCAGGTCAGGGGCATAGAGTAAAGCAGGGCCGGACTGGCTACCGGGCGTTTTGGCATGCTGCCGAGCTGGGGGCTGATGTCACTGCGGTGGGGGCTAATTTCGTTGATGGAGACCTGCGTGTGCTTCGAAATAAACAAAGCAAAACGAATTTCGTTCAGCACACGCAGGTCCCCATCAACGAAATCAGCCCCCAGCTCGGCAGCATGCCAAAACGCCCGGTAGCCAGTCCGGCCCTGGAGTAAAGTCATACAGTAAGTTCAATTTAGTTGTGGGTAATAAAGTTGAAGTTCCAAATTATGTGCTTCACAGCTTGCATTGCTTTCCTCCAGTAAGTTCTATGACTGCACACAGGACATCGACATGTGAACTCGCAGCGACACAGACTTCACTTGACTTAGACACTTGACGTGCACAGTCAGTATGTTGCTTTTCACAGCACAGTTCTCTCCGGTGCAGGCCGACGTGCATGATGATCATCTGCTAAATGTTTTCTTTCGGAGCCTGCCACTGCCTATTATTTAGTGCTGCGCCTCAAAGATGAAAGGAGCGGTAGTCGGAGGGAGCCGAGTGGTGACTTCACTCCTCTAGTCAATTCTAACAATTAAAACCAGTTCATTAATGTGTACCATCTGTCTGCAAAGCCAGCACCACACGTTGCACAGAATGCAGCTCTTATTATTTTACACAAAATAACGCTGCCGCGCGAATACATTTTATGACTGTTAGACCTGGCATCCTTGGCGTGGGTCTCCCTTCCATTTTTTGATGATGCCTCCAATGTTATTGATCTGTTTTTGCTGGTTTAGATGCTTTGGGCACTGTGCCACTGCTATTCAGTGCCACAGTGCAAGTGCTCCCTATTGTAAATTGATGTATGTATTAGTGACTCCATGATTGGATGATTGGTTTACTTGTCAGTCCCTAGTACAGTGCACTGAGTGTGCCCAGGGCTTGTAAATCCAATGCTGCTGGTGGGCCTGCAGCACTGGTTGTGCCACCCACAGAAGCAGCTTGTAAAATGTGTCTCAGGCCTGCCATTGCAGAGCCTGTGTGCAGCCTAGGGCTGCCATGTCGACTTGGTGAGTGCACCCACTTACCAGGCCCTAAACCTTCCCTTTACTGCATGTTGGTCACCCCTAAAGTAGGCCCTAGGGCAGGGTGCATTGTAAGTATAAGGTAGGACATGCCCTGGTGTGTGTGGCATGTCCTAATAGTGAATTACAGTCATTTTCGTTTTTCACTATTGCAAGGCTACCTGCTCCCCATAGGCCAGAATGGGCAGTTTGATTATTACACCTTATAATCCTAACTGACCCAGGGAACATGGTAAAAAAACGAATTTAGTATGCCTGAACTCAGGGTGATAAAATACATCTTTTAGTGAAGTAGGTTTTAACATTCTGTGTTTGAAAATACCACTTTTAGAAAGTAGGTATTTTCTTGCCTAACTATCCAAGCCTGCCTCTGCTAGGTTGTGTATTCCTTGTCTGGAGTTTGAGTGACAGGGGCAGGGGGTGGCTACAGGAGACAGGGTGAGTCAGCACAGGGCTGAATAGAGAGATCTGCATCCAGAGTGGAGGGAGGAGTTGCACCTGGGTCTGAATAGGGCTGTGCCTGCCTTCCACAATGCTGGCTCCACCTCCTGCTGGGCGGCTGAGCACTCTGCCCCACTTTCTGAAAGGAGAGAAGGAGTCCTGTAAACAAAGTGCTCCAGGACTGACCAGAACTGGTTTTGGACTAGGCAAAGGCCTCTCTGCCTCCAGAGAACAAAGAGAAAAGGTGTATAAAAAGGGGACCCAGACCCCTAGGAAATTAGATCACTTTTGGGAAACAAGAAGAAACCTTTGCTGAGGAGCGGAACCAAGAAGAAACTGAGGAGAAGACTATCCCTAAACTGAGCGGGATCTGCCTGCAGTGGTTTCCTGACTGCCATAGAAAGGAGAAGGGAACTGTGTGTGTACTTTCATCAACTTGTGAAGGATCTCCAAGGGCTTGATTTTAGAGCTTGCCTCCTGCTGAAGTCTCAGGGACAACAGACTTCATCCACCAGCTCCCCCTGTATTCCCTTGCTGGGAATTTGGACCTTCTGACACACTTGCGTGTCTCTGGGAGCTGGAAGCGCGACTCAACACGAAGAAGCGTGTCGCCGCAGCCGCTGAGTCTCGCATCGCCAGAGAAGAGTGTCGCCGTCGCATCAGACGCCGGCGCATCCCCGAAGAAGCACGCCGCATCCTTCGAAGCGCCTCGCAGCACCGGAGAAGAGTGTCGCCGTCGCATCAGACGCCGTCGCATCCCCGGGGCAGAGCATCGACCTCGCATCAGACGCCGACGCATCGCAACACGAGGCGCGCCCCGCATCCCAGGAGAAGATCGTCGACCTCGCATCAGACGCCGTCGCTTCGCCAGGGAAGCGTGTCACAGGGCCTGTCGCGGCTCCAAAGACTCATCGCAATCGCCGCACGGCCATCGGGCGTGCACGCATCACATCTTCGTGGTCGCAACCTCAAGAAGACGCCACTTTGTTTCTTTTGCACCCGATCTTCAACGCATCACCGTCCTTGCGTGTAAGGGACTACCGTATCACCTTCCCTGCAACACTTTTCGTTGCCCTGCGTTACGCATCTTAAGGTACATTGAACTCAAAGTGTCGCATTGTCATTTTAAGAGACTCAAGCTAATTCTAACATCTTTAAAGTACAGTATTGTGGATTATTTTTGTCGTTTATGGTCTTGTGGAAAATCTATATAAAAGATACTTATTTTTATAATACAACCTGTGTGGTGTCCATTTGTAGTGTTGTCACTGGATTACTGTATGTGTTCACAAATGCTTTACACACTGCCTCTGAACTAAGCCTGTCTGCTCGTGCCAAGCTACCAAACGGGTGAGCAGGGGTTATTTCGGAAGTGTACCCCCTTACCCTGACTAGAAGCAAGGGTCCCTATTTGGACAAAGGTACCTACCTCTGCCAACTAGAGACCCCCAGTTCTAACAATGACCATGAACACACACACTTTTCTTTTAAATAAAATTTGTTTAGAAGAACAACTACGTGTGCCAGGCTCAGCCTCACTCCTGAGGCTTGCACAATGCCTATTGCAGTCTGCAGCAGCAGGCTGGAGCAAGTCTTAGTCAGCTGACTGTTGTTGACTAACAATTTATTGTGATTAGGCAGCAGCTGAGGAGATCCGTGTTCATATTAGGGTTGATTAAGCAGTACTATAGTCAAGTCTAATACAGCGTCCTGGCTCACTGTAATGTGTGCACCTCACTCTCCTGAGTTCTGGTGCTTTGCTGTAGTTTTAAGATCTTCTTAGAGTTTTTCATTGCTTAAATGGGTGTCATTTCTGATATTTATATGTTTCCCTTGTCTTCATTGCTTGATTTTGCTTGCGAGAAAGTGTCATGCATAGTCGTTGAAATGTCATTCATAATTTTTAAAAAATTTATTTATTCATTTTAAAGTTTTTAAAAATTATGAGTGACATTTCAACGACTATCTATGACACTTTCTCGCAAGCAAAATTAAATGTCACTCATAATTACACTGAAATTATGAAAATGTCACGTAGGAATCTGAAACCTTGGCAGCTATGCCTTAAAAAGGGCAAGATTTTCCCCCCAAAGGTAACTCACAAACAAGATCTCGTTATAAGGACACTCATAGGCGAAATCTTGCAAGAGAACACTCAAATCTCAGCCACCATTATGAATGACAGACTATTTAAAGTGGGTTCGCCCAACACAAGCTGCTTGCTATTTCAAGATTCCAGCTAGTAGGAAGTCCCTGTTTTGGGGGCCTTTCTTCAATTCCTGTTTGTCGGTGAACACGGAAGAAACAGAGTGGTAAGAGGCTCTCTAGCAAGAAGCAATTCAGCAGTTTCAAACTTCTGAATTGACTAGGGATTTATAACTGAGAAGGAAAGAAATAGAGTTAACTGCAAACTAGATCCTCAAGGGGAGCAAAGTTAAAGCCTTTTGAAAACCTTTTATTCAATCCTCTTAAGAAAGACGAAATCTAAAAGACTGAGTGTTAACAGGAACTGTAAGTGCTTACTAGGAACTGATGAATAGGAATACTCTAGGGAATAAGTGTTTGCACTTCATTGGTTGGTCGTTGAGGTGCCATCATCGAGCAGGCCAAATGTGATTTAAAGACAATCAAAGCTTTTGAACTATATGTTGAAGTAATCTTGATTTTCCTTCCACAGCTAAGAACTGGTTGTCCAATCAATTAATTGTTTAAACACATAGGCGTGTGGTAAGTAGCAACAGCTTGAATAAACACGGACATTCTCTCATTCCAGGTCTCCTGCTGCTCAGTACCCTATGTAATTCCTCCCCCCATCCCATCTGGCCACTCCGAAACTCTTATTAATTTTATAGAGTTAGTGCTGCCTACAGGTGGGCCTTTGAGGGAACTGCTCCCAATGGAAGCACAAGCTTGACAAGGCAGTGTACCCACTATCCACTGGTACTCTCTGTTTGGCCTACGGACCTGATTTGATCTTACCTCCTTTATAAAGTGAGTGTGCCTCTCTCTTTCAGGTTCACTCATACCCAATGTATTGACACTCATAACACCTCCAGCGTTCTTGATATGGTTGGCTCCCTGTCCCTCTGAATCATAGGAGCCGACTAGCCTCTGCCAGTGGCTTTGGAGAAATGCCTATTCCTACATGACTGATTAGAGGTCTTCTGTCTTCCAGTCTATGTCCTGTGCATGGCTCCCTGTCCTCCCAGTAAGTCATTGTAGCTGATCTTCCACGCCTGTTTGGACACTAGAATACTTGCTCTAAACCTTTGCCCTATTATTCCACTCAGGGAGCCCAGGGTATTGCCTACGATTGAGATTTTTTTTTTTGAAGGACACTTAAAACAATTATCAACCATAGCCATTACTACTCTACGGTACATCGTTTATTTAATCATACTGTAGCAGCATAGGAATCGGACAACTACTACTAGCCATAACTATCTAGCTATCACTTAATGAGTTATTTAAGGAGAATATATGGCCAGTTGCACACTTAAGTAGCCTCCTGCTCCCTTTCTGTTGGTCTCGTGGCAAATATCTAGTTTATTGAGGTACTTAGTTACATGAGTCAGAGATATCCCTCTTGTATTCAATGTTTAATATCCATGCTATAGAGTCTCTATCTATGCACAGTCAAAGTTATTTCCTTTCAAGTTGGTTACAGTCTTCCTACAAATCTTTGTAGGAGTTTCTTTCTTGGGAGAAAGAAAAGGTAGTAGTCATACAGTCCATGCAGTATGTGAGCTCTCCTCTTTGGCTCTCAGTTTTCCTTCATTTATCTAGATGTAGTGAGGTGTGAAAGGGACAATGTGCGGGGTGCCGATAAATTCAAGATGGTCGACACGGATTCCCACAAGGATGTCAAGAGTGCGGTTCCAGTCTCTCTTCACCACTCTCAATCGCTGCCACAGAAGATGCTGCCTCTTTTGGCCACAAAAGCGAGGAAAGACGCCACCAAAAGGGAGGAAGAAGACGCCAGGACCACGGGGAGGACGGGAGATGCGAGGCGGAGAGCGGCTAGTGGGAAGGAAGCGGAGGCTGAAGGGGGCGACTTTCTTCGTGGATGGTGACCTTGGAGACGTGGAACAGAGGCTTCCGAGAAGGCGAAACGGAGAGAAGAATGCCCTCCAAATGGCAAGGCTGTGCACACCCAGCGATTTAATGGGAGAAGACACTGTGGTCCCGACTGCTACGGCTCAGGAAACGAGTTATAGCACCAGGCAAGTGTTGCTTTGGGCTATATCTGAGTGGAGGCTATGGCACGATGCAGGACATGTGGTGGGACATATGCAGGCTTGGTGAGGGTCCAGGAGACATGTCTTGAGGTTCACTGGGTGTAATGTGAAAAGGCACAGATGGCACCTGAAAGCTTGTGTTTATGTAAACTCTCACTACTCTGTTGGTCGGTGATGGGATGAGTATAAAGGAAGTATATTAGATACTTAGGACCTGTTTACCTTGTTTCTTCTCTAGGGTCTGACACTTTCCTGACAGGGAATACCTAACAAAAAAAAGGGAAAACACCTGAAAGGAAAACTCCAGGGTCACGACCACAAGAGAGGAGTGATGTAACTCCGGGACTGTCCAAATTAAATGACTTCTGTTTATCCACTTCCCTATTAATTTCACCCTTAATCCTCACATAATACCAGGCGCCTATGTTGCTTGAACATGAAATGCCTTGAAAGAAGAAGAGACAAGAGGCGTTTGGCAAATCAAGAACAGTTTAATTAAACAGTGTAGCTGGGAGAACAATCACAGGCATAGGGTCTGAGGACTGTCTCAATTTACAATTGAACTAACATAGACTTTTATACAGTTCATTGAATGCAATAAAATAGCTCTGGTGACCCTTTATTGGTAAGGAATGTGAACCTCTTTCTTTGGAGCCATAAATTTATGTATTGGAGGAAGAATTCAGGTGCTCCTCGACCTTGCGTGGACACCATGCCGCCAGTGGGTATCATGTCCAGATGTCTGGCATGGGAACCGCATGATCACTGCATGTACTGTGTGTGGGGTGTCCTGATTGGCTATGTGTTCCTAACTTCATGTGGTGTCTGACTTAATGGTGTTTTGGGAACGTGCGCACCCCTTCGAACATGTGTACTTTATTGGGGCCAATCTCGCTGGACCACTGTGGTGTTGCGGCGCCTCTCTGTGAAATAGATCTGGAGTTTCTGGTTTGTGCATTTGTCTGCGGGCTACGTGCCACCCCACCTGTGATCTGTCAATCAGTGACCTAGGGCCTGGGTCTCAGGGCCTACCTAACTAAGTATTTCTGAGTCAGGGTTGATGCAGAGTTCACAATGTGCAAATTTGTCAATAAAGATGCAATTTTGGTTTTATACATGAATGTATCATCATTCATACTGACATCGACTATCTCAATATTAACATTCCCCCCTCTAGTTGAATTTTCAACTACACTATCCAACCCATACTTCATGACAGTTACTTTATTGGGGACCTTTTGGTCTTCAGTTTTGACAATTACTACTTTCCTAGATACTTGCATTCTACCCAATTTGAGGCCTGCATTTTTACAGGAGGAAATCCCCAATTGCACAGAGGCATACAAAAACAAGAACATAATGATAACTGGCAGTAACGGTGAGCACAGACCAGAAAGCCACTAGGGGAGCCAGGAGAACCACTCCTGCTCAGGGGCACCCTCCTCCTCATGCATGTAAATGGTGCAGTGCTTGGACGGCAAGAGTCAATGTCCCATTATCCAGGTCATATCCTGGGATAAACGTGCAGCAAGACGCACCAATCTTGGCACACACCCCTCTCTCCATTGTGGTAATTAAGTCCAGCACGTACTGATGCTGCAACGCCATGAGGCGGATTGCTCTCAGTTCTTCCTTGATCGCAGTTAGGCCGAGCTCAGTGCTGTTCATTACTTTAACCATTTCCCACCTGGTGATTTGAATCCAGCGGGCATAGGCTTTTGTCTGCACGGTGAAGAAAGGTATGGACCCTCCCACAGATACTTGTGAGTCCGAGAACAGTCTAAATTCTTCTGGAAGTCCGATAGTTCTTCTTTGGGAATGACTAGGGTAGGGATGTGTATAGTTACTAGAGAACAGTCTGCGCCATCCAGGAACGAGGTGAGTGTAGGCAGTACATATACATCAGCGAGTAGGCTCCCTATTGCATATTCGGAAAGTATAGGATCGTTCTGCAGTTTTCATTCGTGCCCAGTGGAAGCGTTCCTTTACCTCTGAAACATAAGGAATACAGTGTCAGTTTCTGCACAATTAGGGGTTGACCCTTCCCTTCTAGCCAAGTGTATCCACCCACCTCGGTATCCCAGATGTCCTAACATGAAGGGGCCGATTCTGATGCGGGTTGGAAAAGCTTCCCGACCAAGGGCCTGATTCTGATGCGGTTAGGAAGGCCTCCTAACGGCATTTGCTCCTTCCAAATCGGATCGGGAACGTGTCTTCCCGACCGAGGGCCCAATTCTGATGCGGTTAGGAACAAATGTTCCCATTGAAGTCAATGGGAGTTCAACCAAATCGTATCTGGAAGCATCCGGATGCATCCTACTCCGCCGGTCGGACTTTCCCGATCCGAGTGGGTCGGACACCATTTCCCAACCGATTCGGTCGGGAAGCTTTTCCAACCCGCATCAGAATCGGCCCCATTGTGTCTATGCCTTTATTCAACCCTCCCTTAAGAAACTCATTTCCCTTTGTATCATTGAGCTGGACGGCCCTACACAGGAACTCCAAGTCTGGGATCCATTTGTTGTTGAAGAAGACTGCCCCAGACATGCTAAGGGCCACCCTTGGACTGCAAATGGAGGCAGGAGTGGATGTGTTTGTGCATTGAATAGTGGGTTTTGCTACCTCCAAGAATCTCCTTTCTGGGAAGTCTCGGGCCAATCAGTATCCTCCCCTATGATGCCCTTTCTGCGCACACTGTCTAGCTCAGTTTGGATATTGCTAGACTCAGTGAAAAGCTATAGAGCCATTGAGTTGGTCTTATAACGGGTCAGATTCACTACTGCTCCGTGGGGCTCTACCTTGTTGGGTTGGATTTTGGCCCGGATTCTGCATAGGTATATGTGGAGAAGGCATTTTCCTTTTTTTGTGGGATACGTCTTGGGATAAGTAGAGTCTGCCTGCGCCTACTGCATGTGGTATCAGTGAACAGATATAACAAGACCTGGCTGATGTCTTAGAACCCACAGCGGTCATATGCTGATACCACGTGTTGTGTAAAAGGGCGCTGTGTAGTGCATGTGGAATGCTAGTGTTTGGGTTAGTGCAATTATAAGTGACATGGGAGAGATCCCTACGCAAGTGCTGTGATAGTTTTTGAATCGACTTCATTTGACAGACTGTTCGTTAACAGTAAATAGGTGATGCAGCACCCAACATAGACAGAGGGTACATAGAAGTGCAATAATACATAACTTGTTATTGAGCATTGCAGGTCTTGGATACAGATCCAGGGGAGGTGTCTCTGGTTCTCTGGTGATTTGGGGTTTCTCGTTTTACAGTTTGCTCAAAAAAGGTTCACAGTGCAGTTCATAATTTTGATTTGCACATTTAGATCTGTGTTGACGTGTTGATGTGGCAGCTGAAAGATGGTGCACTTGGAGGTTCGATTGTAGACCTGATGGATAAGAACTTGGTTTCTATTTGGTTAGTTCAGCAAACATTGCATGTGCCATCGTCAATGTTTTTTCTTTGGGGTTCCTCTACTTCCCTTTGGGGGGGTGATCTCCACACTCCATTTACGCAATTTTTAGTGAGGCACCGGAAGGTGGCCCCGGTCGTGGTATCGTTTTGATAGTTAACAATAAACTTAAAGATGGCTTTTTGGAAATCAGGTGAATTAATCTACCTTATGACCTAACTGGGTGCTTGGATTAATGAAAACGTTCATGGATTGGTCTTGTGATCATAGGGATGGAGTGTATCAGTTTTTATTCACGGTTTTATGGGTGCCACCAGTTTTCCAGAGACCCTGTCTCTTCTGGTGTGTGCATGGGGGTGCCATTGGTGTGGACTGCTTTCAACCCACACGTGCATGGGACTGTGTGAGAAGTGGGTGTGCTGCCACACGAGTGTTGTTGGTGGCTGCAACATGTCTTGAGATCACGTGTGTGTATTCTTCTCTGTTGCCCTCCCCTATCGTGCCAAATATCCCGACTTCACCCTTTCTCTAGAGACTTCTTTTTGGGCAAACTTTAGGCTCCTTTCGTTGAGTTTTGGGCACTTCCCTAGATCTTGTATGAGCTGCTATTTCACTTATCACGAGGCGGAGGGGGTCGGAAAGTTGTTCCGTGGCACCCCTGTAACCTTGATCATGTCATCTTGTGGTGTCCGAGGTCAGAGCTTACTGGTTTCTCCAGATGGTGTATGTGAGGCCTGGTGCATTGGTTAATTGCTACGTCCTGATACGGAGGGAAGTGCCTTCTGCATTCTACTCTTGTCTGGAGCTGTGATGGACTTTGTGAACTTGCCTCCCCAAGGCACCACCCTCTCCCTCGGACCACATTTTTTCAGTGTATTTGGATCTGCGGTTCCTGGTTTGTGGTTAGGCACTTCTAACTAGCGGACATGATCCTGTTGCTATTTTGGAGAGGTATGGCCCAGCGATCAGACTTTGGGGATGTAAAAAAAACCTGAAGGAAACGCCACTGGGATCATACGAATGTGGGGAGACCGGGACCAAGGCCAAGAGCCCTCGCTGGACTTTGCCTAGGGATGATGACTGGACCGGGACTACCTCACTATTCTTGGATGTCTGGCTACCTTGGTGAACCTTCCGACTGACTCAATGCCATGCGGGCACCTCACAACTTATCGGTTCACATGCATGTACTATGGAAGTTATGGGGTCTTCACTATCGCAGGAGGACGGGAATCCTGGTTTCCGACACTTGAGTTCAGCATTGTTTTAGAACTGAAAGGGCGCCTCCATTTGGCTGGAGGCTTCTAGTTTTCGTGAGCACTGTTGGAACTTTAAGCCATGAAGGAAACACGGGTCCCGATCCGGATGCCCGAAAATGAGGACCTTGCGAATTTTAACTCTGTGTTTGTGTTATGTTATACGGAATTTATAAAGCGCACTATGTAGGAAGGTGGAATCTGACTACATGGTTGCCCCCACTTTTTTCCTGGTGTTTTGTTGGTTTTTGACTTAGTTTGGCTGGGAACCTGCTATTCAGGTCCCCAGCCTATCTGCTTTCTCTTTAAACGATTTGGAGTGCACTCTAGGTGCACTAGTGATTGGATACTGTGGTACCTTATGAGTCCCTAGTATATGGTACCTTAGGTACCAAGGGCATAGGTACTTCACAGGCCTACCAGGGGCTGCAGCATGTATTATGCCACCCCTGGGAAGCAGACTAAATCTGACACCACAGGCCTGCTACTGCAGCCTGG
This sequence comes from Calotriton arnoldi, assembly GCA_963921515.1. Classification (NCBI taxonomy): domain Eukaryota; kingdom Metazoa; phylum Chordata; class Amphibia; order Caudata; family Salamandridae; genus Calotriton; species Calotriton arnoldi. Next base: position 3,668,153 of record CAWUFW010000401.1, read on the forward strand.
GTGAGGTGGTGCTAGCCCTCCTCACTGAGATATACGTTCCCTATATCTCTCCTACACACACATATAACCCTATCAGTCACCCCTAAGGCAGGCCCTATCAATCCTGACGGCTGGGTGCTTGGCTTCTATGTGAGGGGGTGCCTCTGCCTGAGCAGGGCCCCTCTGCAGCTCTCAGAGTCCATTCTCCGGTGCTGTTTGTGGATGCGGTTAAACCATATACTTTTAAAGTGCATTATATCCTCGCTGTAAAATGCTAACTTTGGAATGGCTGCGTCGAAACATGTTGTGTTTGGTGTCAAACATCTTGGAATACTACCCCCCCGCCAGTCCTGGCGGCGGGGGTAGCATTCCATCCTTCTAGAGGGATAGACATGTACCTACTGTGGAAACGCGGTAGAATCCTGCAGAGCCCTGGCATCACAAAATGGATGCCACCAGTCACAGACACTGGGCTGCCCTCCTGCTGATGACCAACACTCACAGTGGAGGAAGCCCAACAATAGATATCCTGTCCCAAGGGGGTGTGACCACCTCCCAGACAGGGTTTAGTGTATTGGGGCTGGGTGGGTGCACTCTTAGAGTGCTTTGAAGTCCTGCACTCGGGGAGCAGAAAGCTCCTCTGTGCATATGCCAGTTCAAACCGACTCAGGGGCTACCTGCCCCTGCTCTGGCGCGAAACTGGACAAAGGGAAGTGGGTGTAGCCACCCACTCCCCTGACCCTCCCTTAGGTAGGGTCATAGAGCTAGTACCTCCCTTTCTTTTAGTATAAGAGGGGGAACCTGTGCATTGCACCCTAGATTTCCCTGGACGACGCTCTGAAGAAGAATCCCGGACCTTCGACGTTCCACTACCTTTGGAAGACTGAAGAATCTCCCTTGGAGTCAAGGAGTGACTCCCCTGCTTGGCAGGCACCAAAAACTACAAACGACGGTTGCAAACTATGCCGCTCCCGCCGGAGTCCAAAGTCCCTGCAGCCCAAGAAGTGGATTTCCTGACTTCTCAAAGGCCATCGTGAGTCCCCAGTGAAGCTGAGGCCAGTGGACCCCAAGAGTAACGAGGAACCGCGACCCCTGGGTACCGTGCACTATTGTCGAGTGCAACCCCTTCACAACGTTCCACGAACTTGTGCTTTGGACCACGTGTGGTCCCAGCCTCCAGCAGGAATCCCTCCTAACATCAGAGGCCTACCACGTCCCGAGTGACCGTGGGCCCCTGTGAGCGAATCCTCCCGAGGCGTCTTCGCGATCCCTTGCCAGCCAGCTTGTGGGTCCCCAGAAGACTTTCTAAAGAAACCGAAGAGCTTCCCTGGTTGCTCCAGGCCTGCCCTGACTTACCCTCGCTGGGTGAGTCCCACAGACCTTGCTGGTCTGCGCCATTGCCTCTTCGCACTTTCCCCGAGACTTGCTGTTACCAAGGCTTGTTGGCGATGATCGAGTCGCCGACACCGCAGTAAGCTGCAGACATCGGGGGACACACCGAATCCAGCTCCTGGTTGTCGTCGATGCCTCCTGGACCTCGTGGCTGAAGAGTCAAGGCAACCGTGAACGACCTGAATCTTGCGACGACGGTGGGCATCCATCTTCCTTGCCCCGGGTCACTGCCAAGTGACTTTGAACACTGTCCCCTCTGCTTTCAGGTCTTCCATCTTCCGAATCCAGGCTTGGATTCCTCCGGACACTTCTCCTGTCGCCGCAAGCAGCAAGTCTTCACTGGCTCCCATTGAAAACGACGCCGTGACCCGACACCAAAGAACACCTATGCACCCGGCTCCCCTGGGTGAGGTAACTTCAGCACTACGGTGCTCCTGTGGGTGAGGGCCCTAGAACAACTTACCCTGTAAGTGACTTGCTTGTAGCTTCCCTAGAAGTGTCCTAAAACTCTAACTTTCTAAGTGCGACAATTGCGCTGACTCGTACAGGGTTCGCGTCTGTGTTAGACACACCGCGTCCATCTCCTTTGTAACACTATCTAAAACTGTATCCTTCGACTCGTACTGAGTCCGATCGGTGTTCGCCTCGAACACACAAAGGGCCTGTAACACTGAGATCTCCATTGCACTGACTCGCACAAGGTTCGCGTCTGTGTTAGACACAGCGCAACCATCTCCCTTGCATCTCTATCTGTGACTGCGTCCTTCGACTCGTACAAGGACCGATCGGTGTGTTCGCCTCGAACACGCAAGGGACCTTTAACATTGATATCCCAATCGCGTCTGAGCGCATAGACTCGCACAGGACTCGCACCGGTGCCAGGTCACCGCATCCGTCCCCTGTGGGTCTCCTTCAACTACCTGGGGTGGTTCTTGGGGGTCCCTCGATTCTAGATGCCCTAGACCTAGGTCTAGCAAACTAAGATTGTGATATTCGATTGTGCTAAACTTATTCTGATCATATTTGACTTGTACATATGTTCCTGACCTCTAATCTCATAAAGAGATTAGTAGAGAGTGTTTATTAATAAATACATATATATTTGATATATATACCTGTGTGGTGTCTTTTCATTTGGTGATTCAAGAGATTGTGTGGTAAAACAAGCTGCTTTACATTCCTTCAAGACTTAGCCTGAAGGCTGCTCTCCACAGCTACCACTAGGATAGCTTTCTATAAAGGTTGTCTTAAACCTATCTACCATAAGAGTCGAATTGTTCTGGTGCAAGGTGTCCACTTTAATTAGTGAACAGCATATACCAGGCCAACTTCTCACATTGGTGGGCAGCGTGTGGGATTCCAGCTTGCTATTGTTTTACCAGAAAATCTCTATTTGAATTACTAACTGGAAACCACTATAGGTACTTAAGGTACATATAAAGTCAAGCTTAGTATCAATAAGTTTTACTGAACTTAGAGCTGTGTGTCAAGGGATAGCACAACCTTTCTACAGCTCAAACTAGTATCAGTAGGCCACAAACTAGTGTAGGTAGTACAACACTGCACAACACTAGAATGTCCTTAAAGGGTGGAACCAGTGGATCCACTCAGCCTCAGTATAAGGACATGGCTTTCTCTGACTTGAGAGCCATGTGTGTTGAAAGACACCTGAGGCTAGGACAGAGTCCCTCAACCCTACACCTGATAGATCTGCTGTCAGCAGATGATCTTAGATTGGCTCTAGGAGCTAATGGATCTGAATCAGTGGGTGGGTCAATTACAGTATCTGGGTCAGATGATGAAAATCAGAATGACCAGGACTCTGTGATTGAAGGGCCAGGCCTCAAGGGGCCTGAAAAGGACAGAGGAATTCTCCCTAAGAGAACTGACAGAGTGGATGAGAGGCATAGGTCCCCTTCCAGGGAATCTGAGCACTCTTATCACTCTGGCAGAGAATCTGTCCACCAGATGAACTCATACTTTCCCATAAGAGAGACCTCCTCTGAAAGAATGTGCAAACTGCTGCAGTATGAGGAAGCAAGAGTTGCCCTCAGAACCAAGCAGTTGGCACTGGTTAGAGAAGCCCTGGAGATCCAGAGAGCTTCTAGAAGAGAGGGTTAGAACCCCTTGGTGGCAGCAACAGTGTCCCTAGAGGCAGAGAATATATTCCAGACCATAGGAACCTGAGCAAGGTTGTTCCTCCCTACCAGAGTGGGGATGATATCCACAAGTGGATAACTGCTATGGAGAGGGCCTGTAGAGTACAGCAGGTGCCCAAAGGCAGTGGGCAGCAATCTTGTGGCTCTCCTTTTCAGATAAAGGTAGAGACAAGCTCCTCACTGTTAAAGAAGAGGATGCTGATAACTATGAAGTCCTGAAGAGTGCACTGATAGATGGGTTTGGCTTAACCACTGAGCAGTACAGGTTGAAGTTCAGAGACACCCAGAAGGCACAGACTCAGGACTGGACTGACTTTGTAGATTGTGCAACCAAGGCTCTGGAGGGTTGCCTGATTGGCAGTAGGGTTACTGATCTCAAAGGATTGTACAATTTGATCATGAGGGAGCAGATCCTTAATAATTGTCAAAACCAGCTTTTACACCAGTACCTGGTGCACTCTGATCTGACCTCTCCCCAAGAATTGGGAAAGAAGGCAGACAAATGGGTCAGAACCAGGGTAAGGCCTAAGAATCAGGGTGGTGACCAGAAGAAAGATTCTACCAAGTCCCAAGAGAAAGGTGGGGATAAATCTAAGGATAAGTCCACTACAGGGCCCCAAAAGTCCTCTTCTGGGGGTGGGTCCCAAACTCCTTCCTCTCCTGAAAAGAAACCATATTGCCATGTCTGTAAAAAGCCTGGGCACTGGAAAACTGATCCCAGTTGCCCCAGGGTTGGCAATAGAGAAACTGTTCCTCCAGCTATTACTACCACCCCTCCTGGTACTACCAGTAGTAATCCTCCAGTGGGGAGTAGTGCACCCAAAAAGTTAGGTGCTTTTGCAAGGGGAACAGAGGTGGGCCCTAGTTTAGACAGGTCCCCCTCAACAGACTCCTCACACTCTGATGGTGGTATGGGATTTGCCACCTTTACCATGGGTCCCATTGCATTGGGCAGGTACAGACTGGTCAGAAGGCTGTGGAATTCAGGGACACAGGGGCTAGTGTCACCATGGTGGCAGGGAAACTAGTCCCCCTCACCAGCTTTTACCTGAGTTTAAATACCAGGTGACCAACATTGATGGTGTCAGGAAAGATCACCCCATGGCCATAGTCAATCTCAGCTGGGAGGGGGTCACAGGCCCAAAAAGAGTGGCAGTGTCCCCCAACTTGCCTGTAGATTGCCTGATGGGCAATGATCTGGAAATTTCAGCCTGGGCTGAAGTTGAACACCAAACCCATCTGAAGATGCTAGGCGTCCCTGAAAAAGCTAGTGGGGCTGTGATGGCCACAGCCCCAGCCCAGGGAAATGCTGGAGAGATGGAGCCTGGAAGAATGGCCCACTCTCCCCCAAAAGAGAGCACAGGGGTTGAAGAAAAGTCTCCTTCTCCCCAGACAGCAGGTAAGGGTCAGCCTCCTCAGGGAACTGATCCTACCCCTAGTGAAGGAACTGCCCCAGAGGTAGTCAGGCCTGGCCTGGCCCCACCCCTGATGGCAGAGGACCCTTCCAAGGTGGTACCCAATCTGGAGCAGGTAACCTGCCCCTCTCTACCCTGCCTCAGTCAGCCCAGGGCTGCAGAGGTCAGGGAGGTCAGTGGACCCCACAGGGCCCCCTGTCCAGAGGAACCCCCCCATCAGCAGATTAGGGGGCACCCAGTCTAGTAGCCCTAGCCAGGTGAAAATTCCTCCACACACTGAGGGATCCCCCATACCTTTGTGTAGGGACCTTCCCCAGAAGGACTCTGTTAGGCAAGGACAAACCTGGAACCAAAAGGTTCCAAACCTGCCATGTCCCTCCAGTGTTCCACCCAAAGGGACCCAACCACCAGCTGTAGGCAGCCAAAGGTTGACCCTTAGAGCAAAGTGCAGCTTAGTCATGGAAAGACAGGCATACATGGTGACCAGTGATCTGAGGAAACTGAGACCAACTTCCCTAGGGTCTCACTTCCCTGCTCAGACACCTCATCAGCCTTGTCCTTTACCAAAAACCCCACAGGTAGTAATTCCCCATGGTGGAGACCCTCTCATACCCTTAGGGTGAGGGATAACTTAGTGGACCATAAGGCAGGGGGTAACCATGCTAGTGCAGGTACTTCCTTATATGGCCACTCAGTAAATACAGGCTCACCTGGACAAGGTTAGCCTCATCTCCTTTCGTTTGGGGGGGTTATGTAGGAAGGTGGAATCTGACTACATGGTTGCCCCCACTTTTTTCCTGGTGCTTTGTTGGTTTTTGACTTAGTTTGGCTGGGAACCTGCTATTCAGGTCCCCAGCCTATCTGCTTTCTCTTTAAACGATTTGGAGTGCACTCTAGGTGCACTAGTGATTGGATACTGTGGTACCTTATGAGTCCCTATTATATGGTACCTTAGGTACCAAGGGCATAGGTACTTCACAGGCCTACCAGGGGCTGCAGCATGTATTATGCCACCCCTGGGAAGCAGACTAAATCTGACACCACAGGCCTGCTACTGCAGCCTGGGTGAGGTGGTGCTAGCCCTCCTCACTGAGATATATCTCTCCTACACACACATATAACCCTATCAGTCACCCCTAAGGCAGGCCCTATCAATCCTGAGGGCAGGGTGCTTGGCTTCTATGTGAGGGGGTGCCTCTGCCTGAGCAGGGCCCTTCTGCAGCTCTCAGAGTCCATTCTCCGGTGCTGTTTGTGGATGCGGTTAAACCATATACTTTTAAAGTGCATTATATCCTCGCAGTAAAATGCTAACTTTGGAATGGCTGCGTCGAAACATGTCGTGTTTGGTGTCAAACATCTTGGAATACTACCCCCCCCACCAGTCCTGGCGGCGGGGGTAGCATTCCACCCTTCTAGAGGGATAGACATGTACCTACTGTGGAAACGCGGTAGAATCCTGCAGAGCCCTGGCATCACAAAATGGATGCCACCAGTCACAGACACTGGGCTGCCCTCCTGCTGATGACCAACACTCGCAGTGGAGGAAGCCCAACAATAGATATCCTGTCCCAAGGGGGTGTGACCACCTCCCAGACAGGGTTTAGTGTATTGGGGCTGGGTGGGTGCACTCTTAGAGTGCTTTGAAGTCCTGCACTGGGGGAGCAGGAGGCTCCTCTGTGCATATGCCAGTTCAAACCGGCTCAGGGGCTACCTGCCCCTGCTCTGGTGCGAAACTGGACAAAGGGAAGTGGGTGTAGCCACCCACTCCCCTGACCCTCCCATAGGTAGGGTCATAGAGCTTGTCCCTCCCTTTCTTTTAGTATAAGAGGGGAACCTGTGCATTGCACCCTAGATTTCCCTGGACGACGCTCTGAAGAAGAATCCCGGACCTTCGACGTTCCACTACCTTTGGAAGACTGAAGAATCTCCTTGGAGTCAAGGAGTGACTCCCCTGCTTGGCAGGCACCAAAAACTACAAATGACGGTCGCAAACTACGCCGCTCCCGCCGGAGTCCGAAGTCCCTGCAGCCCAAGAAGTGGATTTCCTGACTTCTCAAAGGCCATCGTGAGTCCCCAGTGAAGCTGAGGCCAGTGGACCCCAAGAGTAACGAGGAACCGCGACCCCTGGGTACCGTGCACTATTGTCGAGTGCAACCCCTTCACAACATTCCACGAACTTGTGCTTTGGACCACGTGTGGTCCCAGCCTCCAGCAGGAATCCCTCCTAAGATCAGAGGGCTACCACGTCCCGAGTGACCGTGGGCCCCTGTGAGCGAATCCTCCCGAGGCGTCTTCGCGATCCCTTGCCAGCCGGCTTGTGGGTCCCCAGAAGACTTTCTAAAGAAACCGAAGGGCTCCCTGGTTGCTCCAGGCCTGCCCTGACTTACCCTCGCTGGGTGAGTCCCACAGACCTTGCTGGTCTGCGCCATTGCCTCTTCGCACTTTCCCCGAGACTTGCTGTTACCAAGGCTTGTTGGCGCCGATCGAGTCGCCGACACCGTAGTAAGCTGCAGACATTGGGGGACACGCCGAATCCAGCTCCTGGTCATCATCGACGCCTCCTGGACCTCGTGGCTGAAGAGTCAAGGCAACTGCGAACGACCTGAATCTTGCGACGACGGTGGGCATCCATCTTCCTTGCCCCGGGTCACTGCCAAGTGACTTTGAACACTGTCCCCTCTGCTTTCAGCTCTTCCATCTTCCGAATCCAGGCTTGGATTCCTCCGGACACTTCTCCTGTCGCCGCAAGCAGCAAGTCTTCACTGGCTCCCATTGAAAACGACGCCGCGACCCGACACCAAAGAACACCTATGCACCCGGCTCCCCTGGGTGAGGTAACTTCAGCACTACGGTGCTCCTGTGGGTGTGGGCCCTAGAACAACTTACCCTGTAAGTGACTTGCTTGTAGCTTCCCTAGAAGTGTCCTAAAACTCTAACTTTCTAAGTGCGACAATTGCGCTGACTCGTACAGGGTTCGCGTCTGTGTTAGACACACCGCGTCCATCTCCTTTGTAACACTATCTAAAACTGTATCCTTCGACTCGTACTGAGTCCGATCGGTGTTCGCCTCGAACACACAAAGGGCCTGTAACACTGAGATCTCCATTGCACTGACTCGCACAAGGTTCGCGTCTGTGTTAGACACAGCGCATCCATCTCCCTTGCATCTCTATCTGTGACCGCGTCCTTCGACTCGTACAAGGACCGATCGGTGTGTTCGCCTCGAACACGCAAGGGACCTTTAACATTGATATCCCAATCGCGTCTGAGCGCATAGACTCGCACAGGACTCGCACCGGTGCCAGGTCACCGCGTCCGTCCCCTGTGGGTCTCCTTCAACTACCTGGGGTGGTTCTTGGGGGTCCCTCGATTCTAGATGCCCTAGACCTAGGTCTAGCAAACTAAGATTGTGATATTCGATTGTGCTAAACTTATTCTGATCATATTTGACTTGTACATATGTTCCTGACCTCTAATCTCATAAAGAGATTAGTAGAGAGTGTTTATTAATAAATACATATATATTTGATATATATACCTGTGTGGTGTCTTTTCATTTGGTGATTCAAGAGATTGTGTGGTAAAACAAGCTGCTTTACATTCCTTCAAGACTTAGCCTGAAGGCTGCTCTCCACAGCTACCACTAGGATAGCTTTCTATAAAGGTTGTCTTAAACCTATCTACCATAAGAGTCGAATTGTTCTGGTGCAAGGTGTCCACTTTAATTAGTGAACAGCATATACCAGGCCAACTTCTCACACACGTACACCAATTGGTTTCATGGCGCTAACATAAGGATCAACCGCGACCAGAAAGGATTTTAATCTAATCGTAGGCCTGTGCAAATAGCCATGTTTTGAGAGCTTTTCTGAAGCCCAGCAAGTCAGTGCATGACCGGATCTCCAAAGGGAAGGAGTTCCACAGTCTTGGGGCGAGAGAGGCAAATCTACTTCCTCCCACGTGTTTCCGCTTAAAGGTGGGGGTGATCAAGAGTTCCAGGTTAGCTGAGCGTAAGTTGCGAGTGGGTGTATACCTTAAAATAACGGCGGGAGTACTCTCCCCTTTTTGAATTTACTATACATATACCTATTTGGACCAGATATCAAGTCCGATCGAGATATTGTCTACACAAAATATATCAGGATGTTGAAGGATACGCATTATTCAAATACTTTTTAAACTCATAATTATATGGGACTATATTGAAGTCTTTCCTGAAATGTGGTGATATTATTACTAGAGATTTGTGTTTGCCCTGAGGAAGTCATCGGGTGAATCTTCCCGAGACGAAACACGTGTTGGCTATTGGCTACATTGGCTATTGGCTACTTTTGGTGATGTCATCTACACCAAGCCATCCACTGTGAATTTGTGTATAAGTTGAATATGTTTTTGACAAGGATAAAGAAAACAAGAAAATAAAAAAGAAGAAAAATCACTCGAGATTATCTTGGATCTGGATATTTTATTGGACTGTTGATCTGTTATGGTTTAAATTTTGAATGTCATTTTTGCTTTCTGCTCGGGAAGAATATCTTGTTTATACCTTAAAATAAGGTCATCAATAAATTTAGGACTGCACCCATGCAAGGATTTAAAAATCAGGCATCCTGTTTTAAAAGCACAGCGCTGAGGAATAGGGAGCCAATGAAGTTTCCAAAGGAGAGGGGAAGCAGGTTGCCATCTAGGTTGCTGGTGTATCAGCCTGGCTGCTTGATTCTGGACAATCTACAGCCGTTTGGACAGAAACAGTGGCATACCTAAATAAACTGAATTAGCATAGTCCAGGTGTGACAGAACCATGGCTATCACAACCTGTACCAGGGCTCCTTGGGTTAGTAAGCGACTGATCTTCCTGATCTTTCGTAACTGAAAGAAACAGGTTGAAATCACTGAGCCAACTTGTGTACTCAATGATAATTCGTTGTTTAAGGTAACACCGAGTGTTTTAGCAGCTGGAGAGGGAGTAGGCGGGGATCCAAGTTCCGTAGGCCAATAGTGGGGGCCCCAGAACAGCTGACTACCCCCTGTCAGAACTAACGCCGTCTTCCCCGGGTTAAGCTTTAGGTGGTTGTGATCCATCCAATGACGGATGTACAACATGGTCGCTTGGAACTCACTAACTGATTCAGCTGAATTATCAATGGTGAATATCAATTGAAGGTCATTGGCGTAGTTAAATGTAGTCACATTCCTTTCCATCAGTGAATGGATCAGGGGGCGAAGGTAAAGGTTGAACAGGTGGGGAGATAAGGACGATCCTTGCGGTACCCCACAGGTTGTGCTACGCCTCGGTGCCGTAAACTGAGATGTACGGACTGCCTGGGAGCGATCTTCTAAAAACGAGGTAATCCAGCCCAAGGCTGTGCCCTGGATGCCAGCCAGCCTGACACGGTCTCCCAGTAACTTGTGGTTGACCGTGTCAAAGGTGGCTGAGAGATCTAACAGCACCAGGGCCTGGGGGGAACCTTTATCAGCTTTGTCCCGTAGCCTGTCCAGGACCGCTAATATCACTGTTTCTGTCGAATGTGCAGGTCAAAAACCTGCTTGATGGGAATCTAAGTAATTGGACTGCTCCAAGAAATCCAACAGACATCTCGCCACATGTGCCTCCAATACTTTGGCCAGGTAAGGGAGCAGAGAGATGGGCCGATAATTCGACAGGCACAGGTGGTCCGCCCCAGGTTTCTTCAAGGGGACAACAATTGCCTCCTTAAAGGCTTTAGGGACCCGCCCCTGGGACAGAGATTCATTCAGGAGGGCGAGGGCAGTACTAGGGAGAGCTGATATGGCCTCCTTTAGAATGTATGGTGGGCAGCAGTCAGTGGGGGCTCCAGATTTGACTTTCGCCAAGAGATCCCGAAAGGCCTTCATACTAATGACCGGGAAGGATTCGAGTTTAACAGGATTACAGTATGTGACAGAAGAAGTCTCAGTGGGGGAATGTTTTGGGATACTGACTTTGATAATGGCGATTTTGTCAATAAAATAGTTGTTCAAGGAATCACAAAGGGCTTGAGTTGGTTTAGCCTTGAGTGAGAGTCTATCTGGATTGGATAGCTCGTTAACGATTGAAAAAATCTCCTTAGAGTTCCTATTCGTATTTGTGATTCTGGTGGAGAAATGGGCTGCTTTTGCCAGTTGTATGGCCTTTTTGTATTCTTTCTGTGCTGCCGAATAGGGGGCTTTACTTTCCAAGGAGTAGGTCCGCCTCCACTGTCTTTCCAATTGGCGGAGAGTCAATTTTAGGGATTTTAATTCAGGGGAGAACCCTCTCTGGGCCTCGTATCGACGAGCCAGTTTTATTTTTTTGAGAGGGGCATGCTTATCGCTTGCAGAACGTAGCCACGCTGAGACTTTTGCCTCGAATATATTAACATCTGGGTCTGGAGTTGGGGCTGTATCGGCCAGTGTAACATGGAATTCTTGTTTTTCGAGGACATTCTATTTCCTACCCAGACAGGTATCCCTACCTGCCGAGGCTGTGGCCCAGTCCCCTTTGGGCTGGGTACCCTGTCTGTGGTTGCTGTTGCCATGTATTTGTTCAACTACCTGATCCCTGTTGTGGTGGTGCGGTGCCTGGTTGGGCTAGGTTTTGTGAATAAGGGTTTGGTGGTGGCTGGCCCATCGATTTCTGTTTGTGGTATACTTTTAACCGGCATCTGTCTGCCAGCCTCCCTGGTCTCTGCCACAATAGCTAGGTTGAAACATTCTGGGGTTCTGCGGGGGAGCTTAAGACTGGTGCTATTTGCACGCTTGTGGCCAACGCTGTCATGATATCCCATCCAGCCAGTGTTAATGTAGATTGTACGGCAGTGCCAGGATTACAGGAATCAATACGGCAGTGCCAGGATTACAGGAATCAAAGGATTCATATTAAACCCCATAAAAAACCCACCCCTATCCCGTGCAACCAGCAGGACCGGTTTATGTATAATAAGTGTTATGTTTATATATGCTGAATATATTTTGTATTAAGTACTTGTACTTGAAGAAGATTTGTCACAATAGTAATTGTGTGCTGAATGCGTTAATTTATCAGCTTATTTATGTGCGCTTTCATTTTTTGTATACTCGCTTGAATTGTATTAGTGATACGTATTGGTAACGATATCAAAGAATAAGTGTGAATATAGAAGTGAGGACGAGACACTCACAGAGCGTATCAGTGATCGGATGAGACGCGTCTGGTCCCGAGCGCTGCAGGATCGAAGTGACCTTTGGCCAGGCAACGCTATGTTAGACACGCGTCAGCATGGCGGCCATATTGGGTGTGGCAAGCCTATTTAAGGCTACACCCAGTTCTGGAAGGTGCTTAGCCTTCCCGTTTTTGTCAGTGCCGGTATCTAGGACGCTCGCTGCTGCATTCTTACCTGAAAGCTGATCCGGTGGTTTTCTTCGAAGATCCAGCATTTCGGCGTCCTTCAGAACTCGAATCTGGAGAGAAACACAACAACAAGGAAAAGCTAAGTGCAATTCTAAATATTTGGCGCCCGTCGTAAGAAATAAATTACAGATTGCAACAATCATGTTATAAACATGGACTCATTTTTGGAAACCCGTTTTTTGTAATTCATAGAATTATCAAAGAACATTGCATTTATTGCAGAGACTCCAGAGACTCTTTGATAAGAGCAAATTCTAATCAGTGTTTATTTTAGAACATTTATGTTTTAATAGTGTTGCAAGACTTGAAAGAAGTTGTGTATTTGCCCACTTGCTGGAAAAGGTCAAAGTTAGTAAGTATTATAAGAAAAGCGAAAAAGAGCAATCACTAGTGTTATTGTGTATTAGCCCTAAATGTCTGATATTTCTTGTTGTAGTATACTCTACATAGAAGAGCCTAGTGAAGGAATCTACGCCATACCAAAAGAGTACAGACCTTCAATCCCTACAATACCAACACCTGGACGCTGAGCCAATCATCTTTAGATCGCAGGTAGGAATATTCAAAGAATACATAAATGAGTGAGTAGTTTGTTTTAGGGAAGAATTAATGTCAATCAGTGTAGAAGAAAAATACTGAACACTAGTTCTTGTTGCCTCGCAGGTCGACAACAAAGAATCATCAAGCGTCCAGTATCCGGCCCTCCTCCCTGAACCCTATCACATCTCCTTAGTGAATTATCCATACACAGGGTATAAGGTAGGGCACTGAGAAGTTGGTCCATAATGTCTCTGCGAAACTCAACTGTGCGGATTCAAGGTAAGATCGCATGGTTAATTTGACAAACGCGGCCCCCTCGAGGGCGGACTTTTTCAATTTGTGTTGGACCAATTTAGCAGTGTCTCTCTGGGCTCGCTCCTGTTTTTCTCTTTATTCTCTTGCTTCTTTTTGTGGTAATGCAATATATGGGTGTGTAACTCTCACCAGGGTTTGGTATCAACCCCAACCACGCTGTCCAATCTGCTTTGTATCTTGGTGGGCAGCCCCTTTTTAAGCATATTGTAAAAGATTGCAAGTTGTGCAGAGGCGGCCGCTCCATTAGGGCGTTGGAGCGCCGCCCCACTGCTTTCTCGCAGTGCGAGAAGCAGAAAATAAAATGGTATTTTAAATACCATTTTATTTTCTGCTTCTCGCGCTGGGAGAAAGCAGACGGCAGGGGTATGCCTGGTTGGGGGCGGGCGGGAGGGTGTGCCTGGTTGGGGGCGGGAGGGTGGGCGGGTCAGGGAGGAGTGGCTTGCATCACTCTGAGTGCCCTGACTGCCTGGTCGGCCCTGGGGCCGACCAAAGCAGTCATGCGCACTCTACATTTTCTCTATGTAGCAAAATGGCGTCCCTACTGGTGCCCGGCTGGGCGCCGCACGGGACTCTGCACCAATCACAACGCTGCCATTGCAGCATTGTGATTGGCTTACAGCCTTACAGGAGTGGAGGGAGGCAGGGAGCGGCATTCAGGAGCAGCGCAGCAGAGGCAGCGCGGGACCCGACCCGGTCAGGTAAGTTTTCTATTTTTTTAAATGTATTTTAACATCCTCAATGCCCCCCCGCGCGACCCCCTCCCCCCGTATTGTGAGCCCCGACTGAGCACTTCCTTATTATGGCATTGCGAACCCGTATTTCCCTTGTGCACACCGGCGTGGCTCCACTGCGAGCAGTGCTTTGAATGGACAGGTACCGTCCCTTACTGAGTAGCTGCACTTATTAATGTGAATGGGGTCGCCTTCCTTTGAATGGATACCGTAGACTGTAAATCTAGTTGTGCCGCATTTCCTCATATCGAGGACTGTGGGCAAGACGTTGTCCTGTGCTGCTCTCATGTGTAGGCAGACAAATGGCCTTCTGTCGCTGGAAGATTTTCACAGTTTATCACTCAGGGCACGTGCTTTCTACAAACCCAACCGCCCCTTTCTGGTGCAAGAAAGCACATCTTTGCTGCACTTAATTTAATTTTTGCAGTTTTACATTGCGGGAAGGTATTGGAGCACTTTACAAGAGCGCCGGTTACAATACACAAGGACACATTCATTTTTCGACGGCACAGGGAGATTAAGTGATTTGCCCAGAATCACAGGATGTTGAACCGAAGCCGAGACTTGGTTCCATAGCTCAAAAGTCGGCAGGTCCGCGGCAGGCCGGACTGGGAACAGAAACCGGCCCTGACAAACTGCTCAGCGGCCCCCCCTGGAGTGAGGGGAGTGCAGCTGAGCAGTTTGCGAGGGCCGGTTTCGGCCGATTTTGTTACAGGGGGCCGATATTGCCGACCCCCGGTAACAAAAACGGCCCCCCAGGGGTCCAAAACCGGCCCCCACCCTAGCGGCCTACCGGGGAAATGCCCGGTGCCCGCTATGGCCAGTACGGCCCTGGGTCCGCCCCATCCTCTCTCTCGCAACAAAGGGAGAAAGAAAGTGATTTGGGAAGGAATGTTTCTCCTTCTTGAGGAATTAGTGGTAGGAGGTCAAAGTTAAGATGCGTCACAGCAGAAGTGCATACATGTGTGGGGGAATGCCTGCTGAGTTGAATGTCTAATGCGTGTCTTAATGGTGTGGTAGTCCTCTAATTAGCCTTCCGCACTCATTAATTCTCTTTGGAGCCTCAGGAGGTTAATCAAGCGCGATGCTCGCTGCCTCATGACTGAAAGTCAACAGACACCTGCGACGTAAGCATACTGTAAAACCACCTTGCTAAAGAAATTGAAGTACAGTCATGTGAGTTTCAGTCAGATATAAAAATAGAAGCCGTCAGCACTCACGGGGTTCGCCGGCAGCCTGCTGAGCGTTTCCCCTTAAACTGTCCGTTGACGTGTCTCCGTGCTCCCCTGGCAACTGAAATCTGGCTGTGTTTTGGACTCACGTATTTCATTTACACGTTTACTGAGGCACACTTTCGTACTGTAGTATGGTGCATTTTCTTAAAGACAGAAAATAGTGAAAATGAGTCCTTTGCACCACAAGTGCTTTTATACAGCGCCACATCGTGTGCTAACACCAAGTTGTAGAGTCGTAGGTGACCAGGACATGTGTAGTTTGTTTGGAAAAAAAGGTAAAATGTCATTTTCTACCGATGTGCGCTACAAACGACACTAAGCATCACATTCACTCTCTGGAGAGGTAGCGTGCATACCCCATTTGACACACTACAGGGTAGAAGGGTGGCTGTCAGCACTTCTGATAACAGCTTCTTGGCGCCTTTTTCACGCCAAATATCTCAACAAATGCGGAGAAATGAACACGTGTCCTACAGTCCAAAAACAGTGGCCAAACTAACATTAGTACTGTGAAGATAAAGTAGTTATTTTTTTAAGTCCACGAAAGTTTAGGTTGCAAACCACATAGATGAACTCCTTGATGTCTCTGCGAAGTGAATCCAGCGTTTGTAATCAAGCATATAAAAAAGCAGTGACCTAAAAGTGCTCTACTAACATTCCCACGTCATATTTCACGTCCGGGCCACCTCGAGATTTATAAACAGGAAGATTCATGTTAAAATAAGCAACCCTTCATCACACCCTGGCAGCATTTATGTATGTTTCCCCTTTGGCTCGCTGCTAGTCATACCTCATTTGTTATTTATGTTCTATGTTGACTTGCGTGGAAGACACTTTTTATGAATTGTATAGCCCACAATTCAAACGTAAATAACAATCTATTTGTATATATGCCAGAAATAAGCTGCACTGCTTAGCACAGGAGTCGTGCAAGAATTACATCAAACAAGCAGGCT
The DNA here is from genome assembly GCA_963921515.1 of Calotriton arnoldi. NCBI lineage: Eukaryota > Metazoa > Chordata > Amphibia > Caudata > Salamandridae > Calotriton > Calotriton arnoldi. The sequence goes on from CAWUFW010000401.1 coordinate 3,684,262, forward strand.
GCAGCTCGAATAAGCCAGCTGATTTCCCGGTGTTTTTTTATCCTTTAGTTATTTTTCTTCAATGATTGACTGATAAAGATCCCAGGGAGTTTGTAGCCAGTTATTAACACGAATAGACAATTTTAATCCCCCTTGTTTAAAAAGTAATACACAATAGTGACATTTAAATTTAAATGGTCTCTGGAAATTTTACTTAAAAAAATTTAGACATCCTTCATTTTGAGCAGCTGTTCTGGAGTGGGTAACTCAGGTTGTGCGGCCTGTGCTGCTGTCCGGTCTTCCTAAAGTCAGCATTGCTTGGCACCTTGTGGTTGATGGTCCGGGGAGGGGGCCCGGGAAGAGGCCGGTTATGAGGCGGCCTCCTGACGCAGGCCCTGCGAGAGGAATCATTCGGCTCTGGCGGTGGCTGAGTCTCTCCACCCGGTTGGCAGGTGGCTGTTTGCCGTGTGCGTGTGGTGGTGATTTGCCTGCAGGTGGCTCCTGGGCTGTCCTTACTCCAGCGCTACAGTCTTTGATAAATATAAGGCACAGCTCTTAAGTCCCTTTGGTAAAGAGACTGCACGGTTCTTCCATTTCTGTGGCAAACAGACAGCTCTTCCTACCTCTCTGAAGAAAAACTGCCCATGTAAACAAACACCCTGGCATCCGGTTGTGCCACGGGAACACTGCACTCACTGTTGTGTGTGAAATTCAGTTTGTTGAAACATTAAGGTATTGCAGAAGTGTCACATTCGCAGCAGGGATATTATAGATACGGACCGCTGCTGATTTTCGTAGGTTTTTGAAAACACACTTAGCGGTCTCCAGGGAGCCGAGGAGCGCTTGTGTTTCTGTGTTGCTGCCGAAGCGTGCTGAACCCTCTCTTTAGGGCTGGCGGGCACTACCCTGGACCGGAGGGGCCAAGTCAGAGCACTGTCACAGCACTAGAGTGCACTGAATACTGTAAAGTATTTTATTTGTCATGTTTCTAGTGGTACAACTTCCCACTCTAAACACTATCACTCTTTGAAGTGCAAAGTGTTTATAGAGCGAGAACGTAGACTGGTGCAGAAAATGTTTCTCACTCTGAAGCTACAGGCCCTGCCACGCTTGATGCACCTCTGAGAAGCATACACACTGAGTGCCAGCACTGGGCCTAGCTTCAAAAACATAATAGAAATGTTTCTGGCGCTAAGCCCTGCTGGCACACAGCGTGTATATTGCTCAGAGGTGCGTGGCACTTGCAGGGCCTAGCTTCAGAAACATTTCTATCTACATGTTGTTATATGACATCCCTTTATTAATGTAATAACTGCACTTTCACAATTGCTTTATTAACCTTCTTGCTTCTCAAATTTGCTTGAAAATGCACCATTTACCCACTCTTTTTTCAAAATTTTCTCAGGGGGAAAACCCCCCCGAACCCTCCTGAAGTTGTTCGGGCTCGCTCGCCGTGCTCGCTCGCCGCGGTGCACTCCGACAGAAACTTTACGCCTCACCACTTTCAAATGTCACCAGCCACCACTGAAGTTGTGGGTCCGTATCAGTCCACAGCTGTCCTGTCTCTTGTCCCCATCGTTCCCCTCATCCTATCCAGAAAATTGGTTATAGCCTCCCCTGGCTTCATGGCCTCCGTCATCAACCCTCCTACGTCAGGATGGTCAGGGAACATCTCAATCAGGGATGTCCATATATGGTGCCTGTATGAATTGAATGCGGCCCGTCATGCTCAGTGTTTGTCAGCGTAATTGCTGGGATGGGGGCTCGGGCGAACACCGTGCAAGTCTGCTCTCCGATAAGACTACTTAGCAGACTTTTGATATCACCTATCGCTAGGTTTATTCCCACGGTATTCTTCTCAAAACATGAGACCCATTTCCCTACTCCATCGAGCAATGGCTGTAACTTTGTCCTCAACCCTTCCTTATCCATTTGAGCCCACGGCGCATAGATAGTCCCTGATGTGCCCTTCTGTAGCAGCACGTACATTTTTACTTGGGTAATTCTACTGCTTTCTCCCTAACATGGCGTTCCTATCTTTTTAGGCATTTCTGCATGTAGGGGAAGTCCCACTTGGGTTCTCCTCCGCCATGCGTGAGGAAGTCTTCCGCTACTGCCATGTCCTATCGTACTGGTCTTTTCCCTCGGTCCAGCGGGCTAGCAGGTGGCAGAATGACCGCACAAAGATCATGCTTTGCTCTCTAGCCACTATCTCCCTTGATGTCAGTCTATCCCGTGCGTTCGGGTGGAGAAGCGTACGTCTTCGTCGGTGCTCCCCTCGTGTGCGCACAAAGGTTCCATCCTGTTTTCCATATGACTTGGTTGCGTCAGCACCAGGCTACCTTGGTCTCTTATTTCCCGGTCAGCCCCTCTCCTACGTTGAAAATGTGTTGAGGCTCGGATCTCTGCCAGAAGCCTCTTATCTAATTCTACCTCTGATTCTACCCCGATCAGTGCTCTGTACCTACCCCCACTCTCCTCAGGTGGGGGGTGTACTGCTCTGTTTTATCGCTGTGCTTCCTGGGTGCAAGCTCTTTCTCTCTCCCTCCTTAACTTGCGCATTTCTTTCACATCCTGTCTAGGTTGCCTCCTTTGCTCTAAACTATGCGCTGTTCTTTTCGGTCGGGCTTTGCCCTCAAATTTGCTCTCTGTTGTTTCCTCGACTACCTGAGCAAGTCCTGTAGCTCCGCCCTTGTCATCGCACCCCGGGGGACTGGGGCCCCCTTCCTCAATCTACTAGCTGTATCCACTGTCTAGAACCGCCACAAATCTCCCTGTCACTCTGGTGCGTTTGCCTAAATCAGTGAGAGTGCATGTTCTCCGCACCGTTGGGGTTCTATTGGGTGTGAAGGATGGGGGGGGTCGAACTTTTGGGAGCCCTCGGACCTCACTGTGGTTGCTCTGTGACTGCCTGGGCCTGCTGGCCTGTTAGCCTCTCATACCTGGGCCTAACGGCTCATTGTTCGGTGTAGGCCCGCTGACTTCTTCAACTGGTGGATTGGTGGGGAGAGCGGGCAAGAGCACCTCCATACCGGCATATGGTGGGGGAGGTGCTGACGCTTTGTTTGCTAGCTGTGATGCACGACTGTCAATCTGAGCTTCTTCGCAGATGGCCCATAGTTCTGATAATGCCTCTCCTGTCTTTTTTTGACCTGTGTATTTTGTTTGCATGTATGTTCTCATGTGTTCAAATATGCTCGTGCCCTCCTTTGGCCAGGGAAATGTGTGTGCCTTTGTGTGTGTGTGCCATTCTTGGCAAACGTTATTACGTTTTTTTGCGTGTGTTGGGAACCTGGTTTGCATGTGCTTTAATGATAACTTCATAATAATGTTGGTAGTTTTGGAGCACAAGATACACTTTAGCTTCTTTGATTTAGGGGATCTTTAATTCATCTAATTGTGGGGAAAATATTCATGGGGGTTACTGCTTATAACTAAGTTACTATGACCTCAGCGCTATCTACAGATGCATCAACAATTCAACATAAATATTTCATAAACACAAATAACAATGCTTGTGAAGGGTTGCAACATAGAAAAAGTGCAATTGTCAATAAAAAATAACAGTATCTGAGTGATATTGACTTTTGGGATTAAATACAGTTTGTGAGAAATAACAGCACCCTCATATGAAACATTAGGTCATCGGCAGAAACACAATACTTAAGAAAAAACACAGTTTGCAGTAATTAACAGCACCACAACATTGCATACATCTTACAACAATATATATTTTTTTTAAACTTTAATTTGCGTTTTACATTTAAAACAGAACATCATGAGCACAGCATACAGCGTGACATCTTCCTTTTGTGGCTTAGGTTGCGGCATTAAAGGTCAAACTAGAACAGCAGGGGTACAGAATCATTCTTACATACGGTACATTATGGAACGGAGCATGGTTTAGACCATGTAAGCATATCTTACATCAATATTAACAATAAAAACTGACAGAGAATTTTTTTTGACTTTGTCAAAAATCCCTTAGCCTGCTCCTAGCGCATGCTATCCTATGACCAGGGGAAGTTCTGTGCGGTATACGGGACTAAGTGAGCCTGATAGTCTGTCAATATTGGCTCCAGTACAGACAGCACAACAGGATAGGGAAAATCTGAACACTGCCTTAAAATCCCAGCCTGCACTAGTTACAGATAAACAGCAGACTCATGATTCTACATTTTTTAAACTAACAAATGCCCTTGTGAGCTCGAAAGTACATCCCAATGTTCCCAGCTCAGTCTTACAAAAATATCAGGCCAGTGAAGAACCTGATTTCTTCTTTACAAACTTTGAAAGGGTCGTCACCAGTGCCTCCTGGCCACCTGAACGTTGGGAACAATATGTGGCTCCCTTACTGTCTGGAGAGCTACAAACAGCCTACCAAACCACCAACCCCTCAGGTACAACTCCATATGAAGATATTTAAAAAATCATACTTGAAAGACTAGCATATGATAGCGAACACTACTGAACCAAGAAAGTAGCTATTACTTGTGCTCATGACATTAGGAAGGCTTACCCTGCAGTGCCTATAGAAGTTAAATGGGAAAAGAAGACGGAGATAATAGAAGCAGGGATCATACTTAATCTGGTGGAGTATGCCATCATTGGTACTGACCATCCCCAATTTTCTCAGCTGTTATTAAATGAAAAGCAAAGTAGTTCAGAAGTAAGTTGGCTAAAAGAAGCCCCATACCAGACCAAGGACCTAGAGGTCGGTAAGCCAAAAAGAAAAAAAACAAAGTCAGAGAAATACTTTGATAAATAATTGTTTTTTAGGAGTCACCGGAGTAATGTACCATTTTTGTTTTCTTCCACGGTGAACTACGGTGACTCATAACCTAATTTCAGGGCTGCTCAACAAGACGATAACAATTTAGCTCGGGCATTGGCTCAAGCTATTACGGAGGACCAGGAACAGGTAGGCCCCTATTTCTTTGTTAAGAAAGGTTTACTGCACCAAGCAGTAAATAAGGGAGAATAAAGGAAAGTGTAGTTGTTGGTCCCCTTAACATTTAGAGACAAGGTTCTATCCCAAGCACATTGTCAAGTTGGGGGTGGACATTGCGGATGAGAAAAGACTGATGAATACCTACTGAGAAGATTGTATATTCCTGGGGTATACTCAGATATCCGAAAATGCTTCATGTTCCCGTTGTCAATTGGTAAATCCTCCTAAGGAACCAAAAGGTCCTTTACACTCCCCATCATTGACCTACTGTTTAAACAGGTTGGGATAAATTTAGTAGGGCTGCTGATAGCATCATCTAAAGGGTACCAGTATATATTAGTCTTAGTTGACTCCGCTACCAGATACTCAGAGGCCATATGCCTAACTAGTATGATGACCCCGGTAATGGTGTGTGCCAGGGTGGATTTCTTTTCTAGGGTGGGTTTCCAATGGAGATATTAATAGACCAGGGCACACCATTAATGCCCCTTTTCATGTCCTAGTCTGTAAGATATTAGGTATTCATCAAATCCGGACCTCGGTTTACACCCCCAAACCAATGGTCCGGTGGAACGCTATAATTACACCGTTAGGACCATTCTGAAAAAAATGGTACGTGATTCAGGGAGGGAGTGAGATAAATAGCTCCCTATGGTCTTGTTTGCTATCAGATGTCACTTCCAGTCTTCTATTGGGTTTTCCCCATTTGAGTTGGTGTTCGATAGACAGCCGTGCAGTGAACTCGACATTGCGGTAGAGCAGTGGGAAGGGGAAGAAGATAAGGGTAAAAACCTCTTAGAATAATCAGCCCAGTTAAAAAGTCATGTCACTACTCTCTGGGGAAAGCTCAGAGAGAACCTGGTAAGGGCCGAAGAAAAACATAAAGCAGGCTATGACAAAACTGCGACGATCTAAGAACATAAACAAGGAGAGAAAGTATTGATATTATTGCCCTCCTCCGACAATAAGTTGTGGCCAAATGGCAGGAGCCCTTTACAAACCTTTTTTTTTTTTTTTTTATTGAGCAGCTTGTAAAATGCACATTGGGCCCTCACGCAGGAGGCCAAACTGGAATAGCAATTTTAATAAGTACAAGCGGCATTTTATAACATAAAGCAAGAAGAACAACCCACAAAGAACTCCCACCTCCCACCACCACCACCCCCCGTTCCCGGTGGCACTAGTAAGTAGCATTAAGACCCCAGCGTATCATCTCGTCTCTGTTTATAGTATTATAACCATGATAGTCCCAAAAATTAACAGTTAAAAACATCAGTCTACGGCATCTATTATATATCCGGGTTTGTAAGTAAATATACTGAAAGTGGAGCCCAAAAGTCCTTAGGGCGGGAGGCTTCAGGCAGCTCCTCAGCATATATTCCAAGTTGTTCTTTGCAATACAATAAGTCTCGGACCCACTTATTTAGAGTTGGGGTGAGTCTAGAGCCCCAGCACTGCGCCACAGCCCTCTTGGCCAACAAGGTCAAGACAGCCACCAGTCTACGATTGCAGGGTTTTAAATTTTAAATACTGTACCCAGCCTAATAGACAGACCTCAGGAGTGCATTGCACAGGTTCAGCCACAACTTTCGTTAGCAGATCAGTAACGTTACCCCAGAATCTATATATACTTGTACAAGACCATGCAAGATGTAAGAAGCCCGCATCCCCCTGCCCACACCTCACACAACAGGAGCTTTCCCGGAGACCGAATCGCATCAATTGCATAGGGGTATAGTACAGCTGGTGCAGATATTTAAAATGGATGATGCGGAGGTTACAATTCGCAGTAAGTCGGCCAGTAAGGATGCAGCAGAACCTCCACATCTCCGGTGTCAGCGAGGCCCCAAGCAAAGCCACCCATTTGCTGTATGAAGGGGGATCGAGCTGCTCCCGTTCCCTGAGAGATGTCGTGTACAGTTTGGTTATCAGTCCAGTGCGGTCCGCGCCCGCCAGCACCGCCTGCAGTGCTAATAACGGCGTGGGTTCCGCAGGGTAATCGGGGTAAATAGCACGTATCGCCTGCCTCACCCGCACATAAGTGAATCCGAGCATGAACCCCCGGTCCCTACCGCCCTGTATGTCAGCAAGAGATCTAAACTGGCCTTGTTTGTAGAGGTCCCCTAATTGGGTTACCCCCACCGCGCCTAATACTGTAAGAGCTGCAGGTTCTTGAGCTGCGGAGATATCTGGATGTGCAGCAAGTGGGAGCCTTGGGGCGTAGAGATATGGCAATTGTGCGCGTGTCGCGAGCTTCTTCCACGCCCATGCCGTGCAAAGCGCAGGATTAATTTCAGTTCGTGGTGCCCCACTCCCCCCAGACAAGGCAGTCGCAGCCAGGGCCATTGGAAGAGCTGCATCCGCTTCGATAGCAACATGCGGTTGGAAGCGTTGTGGGAAGAACCAATAATGAGCAAACTGGGCCTGTGCACATAGATAATATAAGCGTAGGTCAGGGGCTTCGAAACCTCCACGCTCGAACGGCAGTGTCAGTACCTCCCAGCTGCACCTGGGCTTCTTGCCGCCCCACACGAAGGAGAGCAGCGCTGACTGAAAGGAAGTAAACAACGCAAGATTGAGGCGGATAGGGATATTAATGAACAAGTAAAGAAGCTTGGGCAGTATTGTCATTTTAACTACTGCTATGCGGTCCGCCAGGGAAAGAGGGAGTTTGGCCCATCGCGCCGCTCGTTCAGTAATTTGTACTAGGGCCCTACCATAATTTTCAGAAACGACTACTTCTGGGTCTCTGTGAAGCCATACCCCCAAGTATTTTACAGGATCAGTGGACCAAGTTAGAGGAAAGTCCAGCTCTATACGCCGCGTGCCAGCTGTAAGAGGAAGCACCGATGATTTTGCCCAGTTGATGCCAAGCCCTGAGAAGCGTTCGAATTTCACATAGTCCCGAAGTAACTCTGGGAGAAATGTTTCGGGTTCGCGAACATACAGCAGCATATCATCCGCGTACATGTAGACCACCAATGGACGCTGTCTAAATCGCAATGCCGCTTGTGCGTGACCCTGGCGAAGCTTGCAAGCCAGCGGCTCCAGAGCTAGTGCGAAGAACATCGGTGACAGGGGGCAGCCCTGCCGAGTGCCTCGCTGGATGGGGAACGCAGTAGATATCCAACCATTGACCCGGACTCGCGCGGCCGGCGCCTCGTATAGAAGGTGAATCCATTTCAAGAAAAAGGGGGGTAGCCCCATTCTGAGCAATACGGTAAACAGAAACTCCCACTGCAAAGAATCAAATGCTTTTGCTGCATCGAGCAGCACAGCGACTGCTTGAAACTCTGCTTCAAAATAATGCAGGGTGGAGAAGATCGTACGCAAATTGTGGGCCGTAGAGCGGGCAGGGATGAAACCGGACTGATCCGGGAGGACCAGATTGGGGATCAGGGGCTGGAGCCTGCTGGCGATCATCCTCGCCAAGATTTTGGCATCAATATTGATAATAGAGAGTGGACGATAGGAGTCACAGCTGTTAGCCGGCTTGTCAGGCTTGAGAAGCATAACTAGGAGGGCCTCTTTTAGTGTGGGGGGAAGAGTACCACTATCATATGCTTCCGCAAAGACGTCCAGGAGTCTAGGCGCCAGTGCATCAGCGTAAGCCTTGTAGAACTCACTGGGGAGTCCATCCAGCCCGGCAGCTTTGCTGGTGGGCAGGGACATGATGGCCTTTTTCACATCCTCCTCATCAAAGGGTTGGGTGAGGTGTTCGCGTTGGTTGAGAGACAGCCAGCCTAGAGCTACGTCATTTAGATAGGCATGTATATCAGTGGCTGACACATGCCCACGTCGTCCATAAAGGTTGGAGTAGTAATCCAACACCACTGCACTTATCTCCGGGGTTGTATAGCGCAGCACTCCCTCAGAGTCCAACATTTCCGCGATGTAGACCGGAGTCCGAGGTGCCGTCAGTTTCTGGGCCAGTGAGCGACTGGGACGGCCCCCCTCCCCGTAATAGCGCGCCGTAAAGCGTCGTGACCTGTGTGCTATCTCCTGATCCGCAGTGTCATTATACTCAGTTACCAACCCCCGAATAGTAGCTAGGATATGTGGGGCAGGGTTTTGTGTGTATTCGCGTTCCAAAGCTGATATCTCATCTGCCAGTTTATGCATTCGGCGTCGTAGGTCTTTTAGAACCCCCGCCTGTGCACCCATGCAGATGCCTCTAATGGTAACTTTAAATGCTTCCCACAGAGTCCCAGGGCTGTCTACCGATCCGGCGTTTTCTTTAAAAAAGTCACTGATGGCCGCACCAACGGTGCATCTAAACACCTGGTCTGTAAGCGAGGAGGGCTGCAATCGCCACTGAAACGGGGGGCGCTCACATGTAGGGATTTGCATCTCTAAGAGCACGGGAGAGTGGTCTGACAACGTTTTGGCCAAGTGGCGTACATCTATAACCCAGGTACATGCTATCTCAGAGAGGAGCCAGTAGTCCAAGCGGGACCATGAGCCATGCACCGTAGACACAAATGTGCTTTCCCGTATACCGGGATGCCGCATGCGCCAGATATCTCGTATATCCCCTGCGTCCAGAAACCCCAGTATTGCCTCAGTCGCTTGGCAGTGGCGCAGCGCACCGCTCCCCTGTTTGTCCAGGTGTCCGTCCAAGCAGGCATTAAAATCGCCCCCCCAGAGCAGCGCAGCCGAAGGGAATTTAGAAATGCGGCGCCAAACATCTGCAAAAAAGGAAGGGTCGTCAACATTTGGGCCGTAAACATTCACTAAAAGGACCTCCATGCTCCCAAGCTGCCCATGGATAACCGCTACCCTACCCTGCGTGTCAGTTTCCGAATGCAGCACAGTGAAAGGGACCCCCTTCTTCACCAAAATCATCACCCCCCGTGCGTAAGAGGAGTAAGAAGAGGCCACCCTCAGCCCGGCCCATCGGGAGCCTACAGTCTTTTCCGATTGCTGTGTAAGATGCGTCTCCTGTAGGAATACCACCTGGGCATTCAGTCTGTCTAGCTGTGCCAGCACAGACCATATTTTCTTGGGATTATTTAAGCCGCGCACATTCCAGGTGAGGAACTTTACGTTACAACCCATGAAATGTTATGGTCAGATGTTTTAAGAAATGTGAGAGAGAGACTGTAGATGAGACCGAAGGGGTGCAATATGTTTACAAGAAAAAAGTGCCCAGTGACCCACCGAACCCACCCCCCACAACCCCCCACCCACTTCAGCGGCCCAAACATGCCAAAGCCATCCCATCCCAAATAATACAATCCCCAATGTGGGGAACAAAAGATGTAGGTTCCTATTTGGGGAGCACCCATGGGGGGGAAACCAGAGAGCTACGAACCTCCCGCATATCGGGAGGAGGCCGATCAGGTATATGAAATGTGCGAGGATTGGCAAGCAAACATCTAACAACATGCATCAATCCTAAGTCTGCCACTATACGGTGTCATCCATAAGGGGTAATCGACTGTGATAATTGAGGACAATAATCAACACAAATGACATGAGTAGCCCAATAAGCTGTACAAGTGGACATCGCATACTAGAGTCCCATAAGTGTCCAACCCCAGAACAAGGGGGGGGCAGGTGAGGTGCAGTTCGACCCAACAGCATCGTGGTCAAGAGGACCCAGCTAAAGCAATTTAAGCCTAACAACAACATCAAACTGCGGCCTGAGACATAAGTCACTGTTCCTCGTCGTCCCGATCTGCAGCTGGGGCCGCTCGTTTCCGCTTCAGCTTTTTGACATGATCCATTGCTGCCTTGGGAGTTATGAAGATTTTGCTGTCCCCGTCTTGACCGATCCGTAAACGAGCCGGGTAGAGCATGGCGTATGGAATACCTTCGGTCTGCAGAAATTTTTTGACTGGACCAAATTCACGTCGTGCCGCCTGGACGGCCACTGTGAAATCCGGAAAAAGAGACAACGTATTCCCTTGGTAGTGGATAGTGCCTTTCTCCCTTGAAAGTCTCAGAATGGCGTCCCGGTCTCGATAGTTCAGCAGGCGGGCTATGATAGGGCGGGGAGGAGCGCCCGGCGCCGGCCGCTCCGCCAGCGAGCGGTGGGCCCGCTCCACTATGAACATAGGGGAGAGATTTTCAGGGCCAAAGATATCTTTGAACATGGACTCGATGAAGATCTCCATCTTGCCGGTGTTGGTGGATTCCGGCAGGCCCGTGACGCGAATATTATTGCGGCGTGGCCGGGCTTCCAAATCCTCGTTTTTCGCCTCAATAAGTGCCAGGACTTTCTCCATATGTAGTGCCTTGTCCGCCACTTCACTAAGACCATCTTCATTTGTGGAGACGCGCTGCTCTATCTCCCCCATCCTTGCATTCTGTTTTTCCAGTTGGGACGCCACATGGTCAAGTCTATGGTTTATTGCCGCCATGTTTCCTTCGATAGCCTGGAGGCTCTTCTGCATCGCAAGCAGGGTCGCTTCCAGCACGGATGGTCCCTCGCTCGGGGCATCCGCCTCGGAGTCCGAGGCGGCCCTCTGCTGCGGCCTGGTAGTCTTTCGCGCCTCGAACGTAAGGCGAGGCTGTGACTTGTCTGTTCTCCCCATGACCGCCGCCAATGAACTGGAATGGGGACGTTACACTCTCAAGTCTGGTCACCGCTTAACAGGGTTATACAACAGCAAATCAGAGGCCCGCCCACCCCAAAGCACTGCAGAAACACGGGCCCGGACCAATCTCCACTCGCACTCCCAAGGGGCCTCACGAGGCCGCCGCCAGCCAGCAGCACCAGAAATGCCAGGGGCGCCCCAGTCGCAGTCCCTGATGGCCCCGGCAATGGCAGTCGAGCCGGGAGCTACACAGTTCAAGACACAATGGGGGGGGACAGCTCCGGGGCAGCCAAGGCACGCCCGAGGCCCGATGTCCGGTCCAAAGGCAGAGCAGCAGCCAGCAGTTATCACACAGGGCCCAGGTACGCAACAGTTCACCGCGCGCCCTGCATACAGGCCACAACTCGCAGGCCGCGGCGAAACGGTGCAGCCAGGGTGCGACCTAGGCCCGATGTCCGGTCCAAAGGCAGGGCAGCAGCCAGCAGTTATCACACAGGGCCCAGGCACGCAACAGTTCACCGCGCGCCCTGCATACAGGCCACAACTCACAGGCCACGGCGAAACGGTGCAGCCAGGGTGCGACCTAGGCCCGATGTCCGGTCTAAAGGCAGTGCAGAAGCCAGCAGTTATCTCACAGAGCCCAGGTCAGTCATAGTACACTGCGCGCCCTACACACAGGCCACAACTCGCAGGTCACGGCGACACGTACAGGCCCACTCCCGCCTCCGCAGCAGCAGGCCTAAGCTCCGCCGCGCCCACTCACCGCAGCCCGCAGCAGGCGGCTCCTCACTCCGGCGGTGAACATAGGACTCCACAGGACCTCGTCCGTTGCCTGCAGTCGATCGCTCCGCAGCTGTACTCGGCCTCAGTACCCGCAGGCAGTCGCGCACAGACCAGAGAGCCGCCCAGGTGAGGCACCCAGCGCTCCCGCCGTCACTCAGCCACCCGCTGCAGACCCCCAGGGCAGGCCGCTTCACCTCGAGGGCTCCGCACTCCGCCGCAGGTCCGACAGCAGCTCAGGAACGGCCCAGCGGGGAGCACCCACTCAGCGCCAGCGCCGGTGACAGAGATGGGTTCAATAATTGCGCCGCTTCCGCAGGGGGACAAAGCGGGCCGATATTTCACCCCTGCGCGTCGGCTAGGTTCTCTCTTTAATGTTCGGTAGTGGCGGCCGCCATTTTTACAGCTCGCCGGACAGGGCTCCCAGGTGCAGATTCCTCCACGATTTCAGCGCCCCCAGCCGTCATTGAGGCCCCCACCTGCTGCGGGGGGTGTCCCGCTGTCCAAAGCCACGTTCTGTAGCGGAGATGCTGCGTTGGTAAGGCGGATATTGGGCGGATTGGCGATCAGCCTGGCCGAGCTACACTATCGTGCGGCCATTTTGCCTGGCGCTCTCTAGCGCCCCCCAATCCTAAGTCAAGTTACTGCAGTGAAATAGAGGGTAGCAGTACCAAACAAAAAACATGGGGAAGAAATCTTTCATGTTAACCTTTTGAATAAGTGAGGAAAAATCAACTTCATTAAATCCTCCCGAGGCTGGGTCACTTTAATAACCAAGTCCCAACCTCTGGAGATTAGCTGTCCACCAAGAGGCCATAGCAGAAACGTAAGTGAGGTGAAACTAGGAACCTAAGTCACTACAATACAGCAGAAACAGTTGCAAAAGGTCCTCCAGAAGCACACAGGTGTGTTCTCAGGTAACCCAGTGCGAAGTGTCCTTATATATCACAACATAGTAGTTGAAGGGAAGCAGGAAGTTAGTTTACGCCCATACAGAATACCGGAAGCCAGGAGGATCACTGTGGAAAAGGAAGTGGAATGCATGTTGCAGGATGACATCATAGAACCCTCCAACAATGCCCGGTGTTCCCTAGTTGTCTTGGTACCCAAACCAAATGGCCCCCTCTGGTTTTGTATTAATTTTTGAAAGCTGAACAGTATATCAAAGTTCGATACCTATCCCATGCCACGAGTGGATGAACTGATTGAACAGTTAGATAAAGCAAAGTATCTATTTACCCTGGATCTCACAAAAGGGTATTGGCAAATCCCACTTACTGAGAAAGCTAAAGAAAAGACTGCTTTAGCAACCCCCTCAAGCCATTATCAATTCAAAGTGCTGGCCTTCGGCCTCCATAGGCCTCCCGCGACCTTTTAGAGAGATTGATGGACAGGGTCCTGCGAACCCACCGAAATTTTGCACTGACCTAATTGGACGCATTTGTGATTTTTAGTCCGGATTGGGACACCCACCTTATACAGTTGGAAACTATCTTTTCTGCTGTGAAAGAGGTTGGCCTAGTAATAAACACTGAGAAGTCCATTCTGGCCAACGACTCCATTTGGTATTTAAGACACCAAATACATGCTGGGATTATTCGTCCCCAGGTGGTCAAGGTGCAAGCTATCAAAATCCTACCTAGACCCCTCACAAAACAAGAGGTTAAATCCTTCTTAGGTTTGGTAAGTTATTATAGAAGGTTTATTCCACACTTTTCAAACATCGCCCATCTACTTGCCAACCAACCTGCTGAAAAATGTGCAGCCCTCGAAAATTAGGGAATGGTCTTCTAGCCACCAAAAATGCTTCGACTGCTTGAGGAAGGTCTTGCGTCATGACCCTGTACTTTTGTTCCCTGATTTCCAGAAACAGTTAGTGGTGCAGACGGATGCATCTGGCTTTGGGCTTGAGGCGGTTCTCTCACAGGTTGATATGGATGGTCTTCTTTGACCTGTTTACATTCGTCAGAAATTCTTGCCCCCGGGAACTCCACTATACCACTGTGGATAAGGAGTGTCTAGTGATTAATTGGGCTGTTGAATCTCTTCATTATTATTTGTTGGGATGTATCTTTGTTCTTCTGACGGATTATGCTCCCCTTGTCTGGTTGGCGCATAACAAACATTCTAACGCTAGGATTCTCTGGTGGCTTTTGGTACTCCAACCTTTTTTGTTACAGACCCATCATCGGGCTAGCTGGCTTCAGTCCAACGTTGATTTCCTTTCCCGTACCATTTGTGCTGCATAGCTCAATTGGCCATCATGGGTTGGGGTATGCTGTGAAAGGGATGACGTGCGTGGTGCAGAGAATTTCAAGATGGCCACCACAGATTCCCACAAGGACATTAAGAGTGCAGTTCTTGTCTCTCTTCCGCACTCTCAATCTCGCCCACAGAAGACGCCTCCCCTTTTGGCCAAAAAAGTGAAGACGGACGGTACCAAAAGGGAGGAAGAAGACTCCAGGACCTCGGGGAGGACAGGAGAAGCGAGGCGGAGAGTGGCAAGCAGGAAGGAAGCGGAGGCTGACAGGGCGACATTCTTCATGGACGGTGACCCTGGAGACGCAGAACGGAGGCTACCGAGGAGGCCAGACGTAGAGAAGAAGGCCATATAAACGGCAATGCTACGCACACATGGCTACCTAAGGGGAGGTCCCGATCGCTACAGCTCAGGAAACGAGCTGTAGCACCAGGCAAGTGTTGTTTTGGGCTATATCTGAGTGGAGGCAATAGCACGGTGTCAGGACACGTGGTGGGACAGATGAGGACTTGGTGAGGGCCCAGGAGACAAGTCTTGAGGTTCATTGGGTATAATGGGAAAAGGCACAGAGAGCACCTGAAAGTTGTGTTTGTTTAAAAGCTCACTACACTGTTGGTCAGTGATGGGATGAGTATAAAGGAATTATATTTGATACTCAGGACCTGTTTACTTTGTTTTTTCCCAAGGGTCTGCCACTTTTCTGATAGGGAAAATGGGAAAATGCCGGAAAGAAAATTCCAGCGTCATGACCGCAAGAAAGGAGTGATGTAACTCCAGGAATGTCGAAATGGAATGACTTCTGTTTATCCACTTCCTTATTAATTTCACCCGTAATCCTCACATAATACCGGGTGACTAATGAGACCCCCCGGGATATCGCAATTAGCAAAAACAAAACGCAAAATCGTCACTTTTGTGAAAATCCTGTGATTTTTACAAAAGTGCCCACAAAAATTAGCACTGTAAATAAATTGAGACTGAGCCTCCATTTATTGACTCTGATATGTGCTGAGCCAATAAAATGAGGGTGAGGAACAAGTTAGCAGGCGGCAGAGGGGTGTGATATACGTAGTGTGTCTCGAGGACACCACTCGAGACACTGTTATTGTTTGTAATGATACACGTGCATGAGCGGACACTGGTGAGGAGTTCGAGCCATAGCAGTCAGTTACGGTTGGACTCCAAGCCAGATGGACGCTGCATGCCATTGTCATGTAGTTCCAAAAAATATATATGATCTGCGCGTTTGTTGGACAACATAAACTAAGGGCTTGGTGTCTAGATTGATTCCGGACATCCCCACAGGATATGTCAGCCTATAGCCCAGCTAGCTCACTGTGCCACCATAAGCCCCCTAATCTTACCAAGGAGCGAATAGTTTCTGGCAACCATTGAACATGCCAACCCTTGACCCTTCAGGGATCGTGGAAACAGTACAGTACTTTTCGCTCAGTCAATCGTGCTCACTTAGTATCAGAGAGATATACAGAATACACTGTGGGGACGTTGCAATAAGCATTTATAGAACCAGCGTCATTCTAGTATAAAACATGTTTGCTGTGACAATAAATAGACAGAAGCAAATGTAATGGATTACAAGCGCCAAAAGAGTGAACAGTAAATATATTTCTACCATGGTGTTAAAGCAATGAATATATGCAGGCAATATAAAAACAGTAATCTTTGCTTACTCCTACAATGCGGACCCTCCCTAAGTGTACCTAAGTGTATGTGGGTGTAAAGCCACGAATCCCCTAGGAAAGAGCCAACCCCATTACCTCTTGGTCGCAAGTTGGACACCCCGCAAGGGATGTCAGACCGTTGGGTGTTGAAGCCTCAGCGTGCAGGGACCTCTGTGTCAGTGTCAGCGTAGAAGCATCTCCTCTAGTTACCTAGTGAAGGTGCGGTTCTTTTATACCAAAAAGGTAGCCTCAGGGGTTCTACCACAATCGATATGTTGTGAGTATGATTATGTAGATGAGCCAAAATCAATAATTGTGACTATGCAAAGTTGTCCTGTCGCCCGAGGATAAAGATAGCAATGACTTTTGTACAGAGTATGTTAATCACTTATGTACGTCATGTGCAGGGGACTTGAGATATGATGCTAAGAATCCTCATGCATAATAAATGAGGCTAGTTTCAAGGAAACCAATCGATATATTAATTCAGCACATAACTGGGTAAAAGGTCATTGCTAGAACCGTTATGCAGAGCAAGGTAGGACAAATGTAGGTGAAAGGACGTTTTGCTACTTAGGCCTAAATTAGGAAACATCACACTGTGGATGAATTTTCCTCTACAATAAATCTTCTGAAGCCATTCCCGTCTTCGTGTGCTTACCTGCTACCTTTGGCAACGAACAGTTTTCACTCACCGGCACTCCCATGCAGCGGTAATTCTGTGAGGTTTCCTGTTTTTTTTTTCGGCAGTTAACATCGAGGAGCTGTTTGACTCTTTAGCCCCCTCTTCCTGGCAGGCACTACGTGTGGGCTCATATCTCCAGGCTATTGTATCAACGAATCCTGTGCGGTGAGGATCAACCTTATTCAGAGCATTTCAATGACAGCGCGAGCATCCATTCG
Organism: Calotriton arnoldi; assembly: GCA_963921515.1. Classification (NCBI taxonomy): domain Eukaryota; kingdom Metazoa; phylum Chordata; class Amphibia; order Caudata; family Salamandridae; genus Calotriton; species Calotriton arnoldi. The sequence goes on from CAWUFW010000401.1 coordinate 3,701,359, forward strand.
TATGTCACCGTGCATGCGCACTCTCGTTGTTGGCACGCATCCATCGGCTCTGCACGACATACGCCTTCACTACGTGCATGGTGATCATATTGTGTGTGGCTATTTACAGGTCATTACAGCACGATGTTCGTCATCATGTGACGGCCATATTAGTGTGGCCATTTCTTCAGCATCAATACTTCAATTACAGTAATAGGAGTTTACTGATCGGCGAGTACTTTACAAAGAATTAAAAGAGACTTAATCCTGAGGTAACAGCGCTTGCTGCATTCAGCATTTTCCCTGAAGTTCCATTTTTTCTTTATTGTGGTTTGGTGAGTTTTCAAGGTTCCAGACCCATATTTAATCTTTGGCTGGATTAATTGATTGACCTGTTGTTCATTTGACTATTCATTTCATTATGGCTTCCTCTACTCATGAAATTACTCAACCACCACCATTTCTCAGCAAACTAGGCAAACCAGCATTGAAATGGGCATGGTGGTTCAGATTATTTGAGAACCATTTAGTAGCCATTGATGCCAACGGATATAGTCCTGTACGCAAATTTGCATTATTGTTTGGAAGTTCGGAGCAAGCAGCTCAGCTGATATTTGATAGTCTACCACCAATACCACCCCCTCAAGGTGAATGGCAATGGAATGTGTACTTAGAGGCAATAGCCAGATTGAGAAAGCAGTTTCCTGATGAACCTAGTATTATGTTAGAGCACCACAAATTTTATAAACGCAAGAAACTTTCAGATGAAAATGTGGAAGAGTATATTTCAACCCTCAGTGTACTGGTGACAGTATGTGAATTTGGCCCGAATTTAGATAACTATATTCGAGATCAGTTTGTTTATACCTGTGCGTCACGAAAAATCCAAGAGAGATTGCTTAGTTGCAGAAACCCATCGCTAGCAGAGGTTATTGATTTGGCCCTAAGTATCGAAAGGTCAGCAATCTCAACCAAGCTTGTGCATGCGGAGTCCACTACAGGGGTCAACATGGTATCATCCACTGGCAGCAAGCAGGAAGATCCTTTATGTTTGGTCACCACCAAAGTTAAAACATCCAAGTTTGTAAACAAAAAGTCTTCAATTTATTGTTACAGGTGTGGTTCCAAGGGCCACACAAGTAATTTTTCAGGTTATCCAGGATTAGGCAAACGTTGCATATTTTGCAAGAAAACGGGTCATTTTCAAAATGTTTGTAAGAGCAACAAAAAGATGGTAAAGGTTAACAATATTGATGTTGAGGTGGATACGTGTTCTGTATTCCTCAACAATGTAATTTTAACACTTGACTGTGGTAGCAAGAACAAAATGGTTAAAGGACCGTTATGTACAGCTATGATTGATGGAATTCCTTTTCAGGTCATGGCAGATTCAGGTTTCCCAATAACTATATTAAGAGACACCACTTTTTATGAGTTCTGGGGTAAATATTTTTCACTTTGTAAATCAGACGGGAACCCCAAAGCATTTGGGGAGAAAGACATTAAAATAGTGGGGTATTTTTAATCTAATATACAGTGTTTAGGCAGGGAAACACACATAAAGATGTATGTAGCTGTGAAGGGCAGGAACATAATAGGCTGGCAAAATTTGGCACACATGGGCATGTATCTTGTTCCTCCTGCTGAGAACCCGGTGATGGTAGGTGATTTACCGGTGTGCCACGTGGATTGTGGGGAGGTCTCAGTCAAAAACAAATTCTGGATAAGCATGTTGCAGTGTTCAGCAACCAAGGGGGTTTGGTGAAGAGACTTGTTCATCACATAAGACTTACACCTAATGCACAACCCATAGCACACAACAAGACCTGCACCTATCAGTGTTATGGAAGAGCTGAAAACCCCCTACACAATCTATGTACACAAAAAATTATTCAGCCTACGGTTTCGTCACAGTGGGTGGCACCCATACTCGTAGCACAATTTTTTTTTTGAGAGAATAGGCTATGTGCGGACTTGCAAACACCGAATAAGAATATCATTGTAGACTGCCACCCACTGCCCAAAATCCATGAGTTATTAGCGAATCTTGGAGGGGCCAAGTGGTTTACCTTGATTGATTTATGACCAGCTTACCCCCAGGTACCTTTAACTGAAGAGTCTCAAGAATTGATGAGATATCTAACCCCCTTTGGTGCCTACAAGTTTCTGAGACTACCGTTCGGTCTGGCCTCAGCGGCCAGTATGTTCCAGAAACTGATGGACATGTTGTTTTCAGGCATCAAAGGGGTACAAGCATATCAAGTCAACATCTTAATTTATGCTGAGACCTTGGCAGAACATAATATGATTTTGAGAGATATACTAACCATCCTGAATGAGAGGGGTATGACAATCGGAGCTGATAAGTGTAAATTTGTAACCAATAAGTTAGACTATTTGGGTCATACAGTGTTGGCAATGGGTATAAAACCTACGTTTTCAGTGGTTAGAGCAATCACTGAGGCCAAAGCACCCACAGACAGAAATACCCTTCGATCATTTCTAGGGTTAGCTGAGTATTATGCTCGTTTTGTTTCAAGTTAATCCCAAACTGTTGATCCTTTACGTGCCTTACTTAGGAAAGGTCAAGTGTTCAAATGGACGGAAGATTTGGAGAAATCTTTCTTCAAGGTCAAATAACTAATTGTTACAGCTCCAGCATTACACGCTTCCCGGGAAGGTTGCACCTCTATCATAACAGACGATGCCAGTATCCATGGGTTGGGTGCTGTTCTTAGTCAAAAGGTGAATGGACATGAGCAGACCGTGGCATTTGCTTCAAGAGATTTAAAACAGTTTGAGCGTCAATATAGCACAATTGCACGTGAAGCACTTGTGTGTGGGCAGTGCAAAAATGTTAAATGTACATCTGGTGAAGCAAATTTGAACTATTCACTGATCATAAGCCACTGGTTTACATTTTCAGTAAAGTTAGCAACAACACTTTATCGGCCAGGCAAACCAGACAAGTGTCTAAACTACAGGAGTACAATTTCTCAATTAAACACATCCCTGGGGGCAAAAACCTCAGGGCAGATTGCTTGTCTCGAATGCCAGTGGATGATGATGAGGATTCTCTTATAGATGACGTGGAATGTGTGGCTTTGGTGGAAGCAGTGTGCAGATTATGAAGCAGTTATAACTGAAAATGACTGGACATAGGCGTGTACAAATGATTCTACATTAACTAAAGTAATTGAGAGTTGAAGATTTATTCACAAATTGCTGATGAGTTGTCGGTCATTAATGGCATTGTACTCCGTGGTGACCATTTTGTCCCACCTTTGGCGTTACACACTGCAATCATAAACAAGGCACACCAAGGTTATATGTGTTCCACAAAAATATGTATGAAAGTGAAACAACATTATTGGTGGCCAGCTATTGACAGCCAAGTGAGAATGATGATTGACATGTGCCCTGAGTGTTTAATGTTGGATAAACACTGGAAAACAGTTCAATTATCCTTACATCTTACCCAGTTTCCAAGTGTGGCGTGGGAAAAAGTTGGCCTAGGCTTCTCTGGACCTTATTTAGTTTTGCACAACAGCAGGAGGTATTTAATTTTGGCTGTTGACTACTTTTCAAGGTGGATGTACTATACATTTGTAGACACCTCAGACACTAGTGCTACCATTGAATTTTTTAGCGAGATGTTCTTAATTGAAGGAGCTCCTAAAGTCATTCTCACAGATAATGGTACACAATTTGTTTCGGAGCGAATGTGCAAATTTATGTCTGAACATGACATAAAACATTTGAAGGTGGCGTTGTACTCGCCCACTTCAAATGGTTTAGTGGAGCTTAGAAAAAAAGTTATGAAGGAAGGCATGCACACTACTTTAGCTTCAGGGATGAATGTCAAGGATTTTATTAAACAAAAAGTGTGGAATTACAATACTTCACCACATTGCATCATGAGGTCACATCTTTCTCACTTACTAGAGGCAGTGAGGTGCATACTTCTCTGTTTCCTTCATGGTTGAAAGAAAAGAAAGGTAACAAGGTTCTAACCGATACAGAAGGGATTGCTGTGAAAGTTGTAATGAAGCAAGCAGCCCTGAAAGACAACTTTGATAGCAAATGGTGTACTTGAAAAATGGGTGTTGTGAGTGAAACATTAAAATCGGAAAGGGGGAATCCAAGTTTTCCGTGCCTATATTAGTCTGCAAAGTTAGCAAAGGGGCATCGTTTATCACAGACAAAGGTTGGTGGAACATAAGACATTTTGCAAAAGTTACACTTGAACAGGCTAACATCATGCGACAGAAGAAAAGTGATTTATCCACACATGAATATAATTGGGTGCATTGGTTGCAATCAGATTTTGAGGATAAAAGATTGTCTGGGCAAAATGATGGCATCACTGGTCAGGTGTTAACTACTGCTCAGGTATCACCCACTGTTGTGGATCAGGACGTCAGAATTAATAAATGTAATGAGGAGCTGTTGGGCCATGTGTTAAGAGAATCCAAATGTAATAAGGAGGTATAGGGCAATGTGTTAAGAGAATCCCTAAAAGGTTTGATTATTTCATTAGACTATGATTATAACAATTGCAAATTGTTTCTTTTGTTTCCCTTTTTCATTGATGTATTCAATTAATTTTGTTTTGTTTAAAGGGGGAGGTGATGTGATATACGTAGTGTGTCTCGAGGATACCCCTCGAGACACTGTTATTGTTTGTAATGATACACGTGCATGGAGTGGACTGGTGTGAGGAGTTCGAGCCGTAGGATATAGATATGGTTGAACTCCAAGCCAGATGGACACGGCATGCCGTGAGTCAATTTTCCTCTACAATAACTCTTCTGTAGCCATGCCTGTCTTCGTGTGCTTACCTGCTCTAAGGGGTTAATACCTCTGTGGCCTGCCTTTAAAATGCACAGGGCCCTCCTCCTGTGCTGACAGGCCAGTGCCCTTTGTTTCCTGGGACCTGCTGCTCCGTAACCATTGTTTGTTGTTCTTTTTATTGCTCTATATAGCTTGGAGCGCTTTACTTGAGCTCCAGTTACATTAAATAAGTCGTTTTTCAAAGCTGGTGAGGTTTCCGAATTTGCCCAGAATCAAAGGATGTTGAGCCGACACCTGGACTAAAACCTGGTTCTAAGGTTTCAAAGTTGGTAGCTTTGTCCCTAACGCCACATCCTCTCCTCTAAAGTATCAGCCCCCGTGCCCCCTCTCCCACCCCCATGATAAACACTAATCCCCCAACAATGCCAGGCTACTCATGGCCCCCCACTCCTCACCCTCATTGCGCTCCCATTCTCAAGTCACCAGTATACCTGGGGTGGCTCCTCTGCTATGGCGGAGGAGCGTCACCCCACTGCTGAAACGCAGCAGGCAGAAGAAAAATTAAATCAAAATAAAACTATTTTATTGTCATTTTATTTTTGACTTCTAATATGCGAGTCTAGGGCAGGGTCATGTCGCGTCAGCAGCAGGGGGGAAGTGGTGGTATTCACTGAAAGTGCGCATGTCGGTTTGGCTGTCCGTCCACAGCCAGCCAAACCGACATGCGCACTTGGATATATCCAGGCTGTTCCCTTGGAGATATCCCCAGTGCTCAGGGCATAGGCTTCCACTCCCTGCTGGAGCGTGAGACCGGCCCGCTCCGCCCAGACCCAGCATTTCTCTCATGCTGGGAGTAAAAGCATGAGAACAGTGCTGGGATTGCGTGGAGAGTCTGGGAGCCTGTGCTCCTGGGTACTGGAGTGCCTGCATAGGAGCAGCGCGGCATAGGAGCAGAAGATTGCGGCGGCCAGCCGCAAAAGGTAAGTGTATTTTTTTTAAATTATTATTGTTTTCTTTGTGCTGCCCCCCACAGGTCGGATTGGCAGCAGCCGCCGCTGCAGTATACCTGAAACTCCATTTGCCCCCTTGATGCCCTGTGCACGCACCTGAGCAGTGGCTGTCCGATGCTAGAGAGCCCAGAGTTTTCAAATTTAGATATGCATATCTGGCAGCAGACACCCTCTTGTTCCAAGGTGCGTTGCAGCTGGGCACTCTGCCAGGTCACAGAAAGTGATTTGTCAGCGTCTTCAGAAATTGCCCAGCGGTATTTGTGTGGCAAGCACATTTTGCCTGCCGCAAAAATAATGCAAAATTTGCGGTTTTGGGATCGTTAAATTTGCTTTTTTTACTGCAAATCAGCGCTTTGTCTGAGGAAGTGGACCTCAGCATTATCATGCTGAGCAGCATACCAGGATGTGCTGCTGAATAAATCTCCAGTGGTTGCCTGACAGAGTCCTTTATCAGGATTCTCACTTCCAGACATGCTGCCTAGGTCTGGTCCTTGTTTGCCCCCCAGAAGGCCACAGCAATCCCTGGCGGTCTTTGTCTTACAGCCAATTGGGGCATATGTAGGCCATCTGAAAGGGAGTTGGGAAAAACACAAAATCGTGTGCCACAGTAACCAATAACTTTCTGCAATTCAGCAGACACTTCTTTCATGAAAGAGAAACCCCAGTTGGGGCTAGAACACTCCCTGGTGAATGCTCTGTCTAACTCTAATTTTTTGGTTCTCTCCTTTCTCAAGCTATTGCTAGGTATATTTTATACAAATATTTTATTGTGGGCGTTATGGTCAATTTAAATTCCTGCTGTCAGGGACTGTGAACAGTGTGCACCTTGGCACACAATCAAATGCTGTTTTTAAGCTGACAACCTATATAATAGAACTTTCTTTTAAGCTTTACACATTTCAATCTCAGAAAATGCAAAAACCCTGCTTGCAAATCAGAAAAACATTTTCTCAGATTCAGACCCGTGCAGGATATGCTTGCCACACACTTTACAATACTGTGCTGTAGTTTGAATATAATATAGAACAATTAGTCCTTGGACTCTTTGGTCATGCATCAAGTCAAGAAACGTTTATAATTCAAAAACAATTTGCATGCAAAAAAATATTTTTTAGCACATAGTAATTAATACATATACGACTTTCAAATTATGCACCTTGAAAATGAGAAAGAAAATACCCACTGTATTTAAGGAGAATTGTCTATTTTATTCATAGAAACAATTGCGAAGGTAAAACATTACCAAGGATGTAATCGTCAAAAGTTTTTCAAAACTAAGTAAATATTTCTCCGGAGTGAGCCCCGTGTGAAACAGCTGACTCCCCCATTCGGTCTTCTATTGCCATGTCATCTCCGATGACGTTTAGGTACAAAATCAGGTGTACGTTCGCGGCGCCTGCTCTGCAACGTACACGCGCTATGAGCATGCTTTTGAATACGGCAGCTCAACGCATGTCAGTTTCGTGCCGTATTCGTGACGGACGGTGGACTGAGATCCATTGCGCTGATATACTACAAGGTAATTGCTTTGCTCGGCCCCTTACCTGATCTTTGGGGTTTGTTACTTCTCACTCCCTTGTGATATCACTGCAGCTGGATTCTCAGTATATTATTTATTTATATTTTCAGAGTAGATAGGGTGATTGATTCACCGCTCACCGGATCTATTTCCTGGCTGGTTTGATTTGATCATCCGGCACGCCCCCAACAGTGTTTTGGCCTTCCCTTACCGCAACTGTGATGCGGGTAAGTGCACGGGGGTATTTAATTGTGGGATATCACTAGCAATTAGTGACCCTAATACCCCATGGGCTATCTAATATGCACCCTCGTTTTACAGACTACCCGCCCCTGGGAGCTGGAGTCAGGGCCTTCCAACGCCAGGCGCCTGCAGTAGGTCAGTAGCTCAGGCACCCTTAAGGTCCCACTGTGTTTTTATTAACCTTGAGTTTTTAGTACACTATACCCACCGTTTCTAAAATCTCACACTTACCCCTGTAGGTTGCCCCTCCTCCTTTCCCTGTCCTGAAGAAGACCCGCAAGCGGAGGGTTAAAAGAACCCCCTACGCCTCTAGTCGGGTCGAAACGTCGACATCTATCCCTAAAAGGGGCCTGTACCATATGACACTACCACCCCATCCTTAGAACAGATGATATTTCTCTGCAACGTTTCATGTGTATTGCCTTGAATGAATGACAAAAATGATGTTTCATGGACAGGCCACAATCAGCTGGTGCTAATGTCACAACCAGTTGTATATGTTAAATCATTGTAACCTTCATTGAACTACCTTCATTCTGTGCCTCTTTCACTTCCAATTTATTGCAGACATGAGCACCCCTCTTCTTTCACCCCTCTCCCCCTTTTTTACTCTTTGGAGCAACCTTTTGACGATTACATGCTTGGTAATGTTTTACCTTCGCAATTGTTTCTATGAATAAAATAGACAATTCTCCTTAAATACAGTGGGTATTTACTTTCTCTTTTCAAGGTGCATAATTTGAAAGTCGTATATGTATTAATTACTATGTGCTAAAAAATATTTTTTGCATGCAAATTGTTTTTGAATTATAAACGTTTCTTGACTTGATGCACGACCAAAGAGTCCAAGGACCAATTGTTGTTCTATATCATACGATACCCAGGTCCATGGACAGTGATTGGGTTAACCCATTAGTTTATAATGGGTAGTTTGAATATAGGGATTATTTCTGCCTACAGGGGCATAATCTGTAGCTCCTGCAACATGTAGCAACCATGAAACATAGGTGTTCGAATGATCAGATTTATTAGTGAATAGTAATAAGAATCTTTTTCCAGGTAAGAATGCTTTCTCACTTTTTTAGTGCTTTCAGAGTCACAGTAACTTCCACTAATTCAAGGGGGATCAAGGGTAGGTGATACAAGATCTGTGGTCATAATATCATGAAACAAAAGACTTTAAAGTGTGAGTACCACATATCTGATTAAATATAATTATCTTGCTTTTAGGCGTTATTATCTTAAGCATTTACTACAATGTGCCAGAAACTTCTCATGTTTATGCCTTTTATAACCTCGATTAAGGCCTCTCAATTTTGATATTTGTCTTCTTATTCCCTTTTAGTAATAATGATCTATATTTTCCGACAAGTACGTATAACGTTATGAACATAGTTAGCAGTCACCAGCAGCAATGGCTTTCCTAAAATGAAGGCTCTTCAGTATCTTTCTGTTACATTTTCAGCCTAAATAGCGGACCTTTTAGCCATTGTGGTGTATAGTAATATTACGTGTAGGGGATCGTGGACTCTCAGTCTGTATTAAGTATTGTGGCTCCCTGACCTATAAGTAGGGTGGAGAGAATAACTCGATGTGGATTGCTTTATATAGCATGGGGATCACAGTCAATACATGATCTAAATGGCATCTGCTATGTATGTCACTCACCTCATCATCTTGGGGGTGGATTGTTGAGTAAGGGAACCATAAAAATCTCAAAGTCTTCTAATTCTAGAAGAAAATGTTAAGGTCATGACAGACAGCTACAATGTTAGTAAGGAAACACTGTTCTTCCGCAAGTGCAACTCTAATTGTGGTAAATTAGAATTAGATTTGGATTTAGAGCAAACATTAATATTGCTGCTTATTGGGAAGGATTCTGTTGTAGTGAGTGCTGTTCTCAAGCACCTGGCTTCAACGTCAATGAACATTTGAAACAGATGTCTTGCCATATTTGGAAATACTCGCTACAGAAACATTTACACACATTTTGCTATGAATGCTGAAAACAAGTAGCAACCTAATACCCCATGCCTCTATATTAATGTTTTGTGCATTTCCTCTGCCTCATGTCTGCAGCATTGAGGTGTTGCATATGAGACCTGACGAATTAGAGTAGGACACTAGGCCTAAATGTGATTAGTCTTTAATATCCCCTTACAAAAATAGAGGATCTAATTTGGAGTTCCACTTTCCATGCATAAATATTGAAGTAGATATGGTTAGTCATATCTACTTCGATGAATTTGCCATTGTTTCTTTTATAATTAATATACTGCCTGTTCTGCATTGAAGCATGCAATTGATATTTGGATCTTTTAAGCCTAGGTATACTAACAGAATCTTGGTTTAATGATACGTCAGCACCAAATATAGTGAGGCTTTATCAGGCCGTACACAAAGTTTTGCATTGCCCACACTTTGAGTCTGGAGTATTTCCCCTGGCGGAGTCAATGAGGTTTTATCTCCTCCTCAGCTTTGGTCTTGATTCGAAGTTTGATATGCTACCGCCCGCCAGGTCCTACAGAAGTGTTTACTGAATGGTTTGCTGATGTTTTAATGCAATTTGATTTATCTCACTCAGCTTTTATACTATTGGGGGTCTTTAACCTACGGTTAAGCTTCCTTTTAACACTCAGGCTACTCACTTTATTAATTCCTTGGCTGCTCTTGAATTGTTTAAGGTAGTAACAGGGCCCACCCGTCAAAGTGGCCATATGTTGGACTAGATTTCCGTTCCTAATAATAGAGTGAGTTGTCTAAATATTGATCCTCATGCTTGAACATATAATCTGGTCAGTTTTAAGATCACTGGGGCCAGAAAAGTCTGCCCCAATCTGTTTTGGATAACTGTTCTCTTGCTTATAGCTCCTGGGCTAAACTCTGTGCATAAATTGAGAGATTCCCGTAGCTCAATCACTAGAATACAATATGCTGGCTCAGTAGTGGATGACTATAGAGGATATGTTCAGTGCATCAAGTCGGCCCTGGACACTCTCCTACCATTGAAAAAAGACCTGCACAAACGCTGCAAGCCCTCTACCCTTTGGCATACCACATCTTCAAAAGAAGCTAATCTCTGTTGTAATACGTTTGAAAGCACATGGGGTTTGGACTATTCCTCGGCAGCCAAAAACTGAGTTGAGGGCTGCTCTTGGGTGATATAAGATATTGGCCTTCATGGCCAAAGCTGATTTTGACGCCAATAAGATATTGACTCAGCTAAAAACGTTTTACGATAGTGTGTTCCTTATCCACACTCCTTGCAATTAGTTGAGCATTCTATGCGCTGCAACGACTTGTTAATTCTTTTGAGGAAACGTTGTTATGTATAATAATTTGACTCAGTCTGCACCTCATATTACAAGTGAGGCTGGGACTGCAGTTGAGAACCCCTTCTTAGTCTATAGTACATCTGAGTCTGGGGTAGTTGGTGACGCTTCAGTTTTGGATGATGGGAGTATGTGCAAGCTTTTCCACAGTCTGGGTTGCCTGGAAATGCTCTCAGTTGAGCGGTTCAAAGAGCTTGTCTGTTCTGCCACCTCTGGCTCTGCCTTGGATCCTAATCCTCCCAGGGTCTTGAAAAAAGCCTTTTCAGAATTACTACGTCACTCCTTGGCATGTGCGATAGTTCTTTATTGCACGCTCAGGTGCCAGGTAAGTGAAAAAGGCCCCTATTGTCCGCTTTCGAAAAAACCCTATGCTGATCGCACCATCTTTTCCAATTTCAGGCTGTCTTTTTTGCTGCCTTTTTCTATCAAAGGTCTGGCGAACCATATCAACAGATATATTCCTGGACCAACATCGGCTATTCAATTCCGTCTAGTCTTGGTTTGGCATGGCACACAGCACAGAAATATCGCTGGTGTCGGTCCTTGATGAGCTTAGAATGTTGTCGGCAGATAGAGGACAACTTGCGGCTCTGGTGCTATTAGAGTAATCTGCTGCATTTGCATTCCTTGTGCTGGCTAGATTGGCGGAAGTGGGAATCCGTGGGTCTGTGCTGCTGCAATGGTGTGAATCCTATTTTGAGGACAAATGACAAGCAGTCTATCTGGCGTCCTTTCAATCAAAATTCAAGGTGCTGAATCAGGGGGTCACTCAGCGGTCTGCTCTCAGTACCACTACCTCTAACTTTACAATGTTATAACATTTTTGGCTGTAACTAAATGAAAGATGCAGAAAATACCAAGATGGTTATCTCTATCGACACATAGGAGGTGACCCCCTTTGATTCTTTTTCATATCGGCAGTAGCCAGGTGGCTAAGGCAAAACGATGTAACATTTAATGCATGGAAAAAAAGGTACTTGGGTTTACCACAACAGGATTGCTAGTCCATTTTCTCTGGATTTTTGGCCTTCATCCTGGACTAATTCTGCCCACGTTTCTGAAGCGCTAAGGAATCTCGGCTTTTTGCTAGATGCAAACATTTCCCTCTCAAACCGGTTAATCACCTCTCCACCACCATGGAACTCGGGGAAAGTGGTAATTTGTTTGGTGCCTTGCTCGCCACTGGTTCCATTGTTGGGGTATGTGGCTGACCTACCTTAGCCTATTCGTAAATTAGAGGCCATAATGCTACTATTGGCGAAAACGTGAGTGGGCATGAGATGGTGAAAAGGTCCACTCCCTAGAGTGATAGGGTGAAAGATGTTATTTGGTGCGAATCACTTACAGAAACATATAATATGCTTATCCTTGAATGCAATATGTCCAAAGATATCTGGGAACCATTCAGAAGCTATTGCAGACACGATTGGGAAGAGTTATGAGAGACTGAACATGGTGGCTTACATCAATATTGAAATTCCGTCTAGATTTTCCTGACTGCGCTTGACGGCCACCGCTGTGTGGCTCCATTGCCTTTAGATAATTGGATATGTCCTCTGTGCGATTGTCTCCGGTAGTAAGAGGGGGGCACTAGCACATTACATTGATGATGAATGTGATTATGTGGCTCTTTTTATGTTCTTGTTTTCTTTTGTTTTCTTCTTGACTCAATGTATCTGTTTGTTTTCGTATTATAATTAAAAAAAAACAAATCACTTCTCTGCCTCCTGCTTTTTTTTGCTTCGAGTACTGAACAAAATGTTGCCCCTGCTCCTGTTGTTTGTGCATCCGATGGTGGTCCAGGTGACTGTTTTGGGTTGAATGGACTACGACAAAGTTCTTATTCTAGGTTCCCCTGTGGGACTCCTGATAAGTCTTCAGCGAATGCAAAATACCGCAGCCAAGTTGGTGCTGGGTATACCACGTTATGCCTCTTCAACTGCTGTGCTTGATTCCTTGCACTGGCTGTCAATTGCTAAGAGGATCAGCTTCAAATCATTCTGCTGAGTACACAGAACTTTCTAATACATGGGACCTACCTATCCCAAGCAGAAATGTTCCCTTTACTCCCCAGCACAAAATGAAGATCCAGTGAAGTCTCCTTATCGGTGGTCCCTAGGTTTAAGAGGGAACGTCTAGGAGGCTGGTCTTTTTCCATCACTGCCGCTAAAATGTAGAACTCACTCCCAGCCACACTGCGTAAAACACAGGATCCTTTACATTTGCGCAAGGAGTTAAAAATCCAGCTTCACTCAGAATAGATTCCAGTAATAGATCAGCATAAAGGTAATTTCTTTAGCACCAGGACACTGGTATATGTATTCAAGTGCTTAAAATCTATTACCTTAACAAAACATAACATTTAATTATCTATGGACTCTTTAAGTCGAAATGGTTTCAGCTCAATTACAGTGCTATCTGCCTACATCACCATTGGTATGTTTGTACTCCTTTAATTCATTCTGCATGAGCTAAACAGAAGAGGTCATAAAAGGTAAATATGGGCTCAGGTCATCTTGGTGACCTGGTAATCCAAACCTACCCTCACCCTAAACCACAATGGCATATACAAGACAAATGCTTTAAAAAAGCCGGGATTACAGTATTCTAAAAAACATTTGTAATCAGTTGACAATTTACTCACCGGATGTGAGTGAGAGCATGTTATACATATATGAGGGATCAACTTCTTCCTTAATCAAGAAGGAAGATCACCCTTTGAGATGCTTTATCTGTTTTGTCAAGAGAAGCTGAAGTCTTCACACATAAAGGATTTTTTCCAATGGCTTTGTTGAATTCACATTTAACCTGGGCTGTACATGCTTTAAGTTTAACAAATAACATTTTGTTTTGGCCACTTTCAATACAACGCTGGAAAATGTTGTGGCAGCTTAACCCCAATAATTCACACACCCCAGAACTTATCTCTGGTAGTTTGACTCCAGTTCAGGTGATCTAGTGGCAAAAGTCACCACCCTCTGCAACATTAAACCCACCAAATTAACAGAGTAAAATCAAATAATAAATGGGACCACTCAGTAACTGAGTTCTAGATCCAAAAAATAAGTTTAAAAAATGTATTACAGAAATCCTAATATAGGCAATACAGAAAAAGGCACTAAATGCTAGAAAGGCCCAGATACAGAATACAAAATCAGAAACATAATTCCTATTTAAACGATTGAGTCTCTTCACATTCTAAGAGTAAAACTCACATAAAGTACTGACAACATTTTAAAGGAGAAGAAAACGTTTCAAGTTATCGGAGAGAGTTTCGGGAGGAAAATGAGAAGTTACCCCAGAACATTTAAAACTAGGGTGTTTTTATACACATTTTACGCATAAAGAATTAGCAGAACTGCAGATTCAGCCTGACATGATTATGGTTACCTCACATTAGACAAATCAAAAGCAAGATTGTAATATTAAAACCCCATTAAAACGAACCCATTTCTTATTTCAAAGTGTTTTATTGGTTTTTATATACAAAGACATTAGCATTTCTGTTACAGTGTTGGCTATTCGTGGTTTGTATGGCAGTTTTACAATCACTTCAAAACCAAAGTTTGCCTAACCCCACCTGGTGTGGCTTAGTAAGAGAAAGAAAGAAGGAAAGAAAGTGATAGAATGAAAGCAGAAGAGAAGGGCACAAGAGAGGCTCTATATCTGTGGGTCTTGTTTTAGCCTGATCAGGCAGCCCATCCCTGGGCTGCTTGTGGCTACAAGGGCCGTCAAGTCAGTCCAACCGATCCGTAGGCCACCGCAATTACACTCAATTCAGTTCCTTTTACAGCACTTACCAGGGGGTCAGGGGGATCATGGGGTTTGTAGCCTGGGAGACTTGGCTTCATGGACGTTCTCATGGGGGTTCGTAAAAATCTAGGAATGTGTCAAGTGACTTCCACATCCCCTGGATGCTGGTCTCCAGGGTGAATTCTGTAGTGCAATGTTGTCCGCACCTCTGAGGTGCGTAATCCAGTTGAACCAGCTTTTGTATAAAGCCCTGCTTGTTTCTTTCCAATTTGCTAGGACCACTTTCACTGCTGCGGTCAGCAGCAGGTCTAGAAGGTCCTTATCTTGCTCTGATCTTAGTTCTGCGGTAATAAATGCGGTGGCGAGGGAGGCAAACTTAGTTTTTAATGTGCATCCCAGTATTTTATTTATAAAAACAAAGATTTTCTCCCAGTCTGTCTTAAGGGTTGGGCACTGGTAGATAAGGTGTGCTAGGTCCCCTTTTTCCTTGCTACAGTTCCAGCATAGTGCGTTCTCCCTGAGACCATTTCTTAAGGTAAAAAAATTCTTCCTCAGCGACTGCAGTCAGGAGATGTACAATATAATATGAAACCTTCTCGAACAAAGGCTCATACGTTAATGTTCTTCTGCAGGCCTACAACAGAACTTCCAATGGAAGTCCTTCAAAATGATGCAGACAGAACATGATGGAAACCTTCATTCACAATACACGCTTTCTAAGGAGAGTTGCTGTCTCAATCACGATGCACTCTACTCCGCGGAAACTGTGGAGAGAGAAGACTTGCTGCGGGTCACTGATTGGGAGGGGGAATGAGCAGGAGCAGTTTGAAAAAACACCAGAAACTGCATCTTAATGAAATGGTGTCTCACAAGAATATGCACGCGGACTCACGCCGTAGTATGTGACTACTCTGAAGGATCTTGCTGTCCTGGCTGGCCTTCGTTCAGCACTTTCCGACGTCTGACTTCTATTACTCACGTCATGTCACCGGATGTCGCTACCCCTGACGCCGGACCTCCTATAACTGCCTTCTCATTGCTGGATTCCTTGTAATCAACCTCACCCCACCTTAGATACATGTATTTGGGTACACTACAGTTCCCCTCGGCCATTCCCGCAGATGTCATGCCTCCCCTAGCACACTGCCCTACGGTGCTTACGTCACTGCCCCCCTGGACTCACCCTTCTACTATCACGCAGCACTTCCAATTCTGTAACCTGGTCCTGAAGATGACCTGAACTTACAACAGGTTGAGACGCCGTCGACCCCCACAGCGCAATTGCTTGGCGCACGCTCTGGGGTTCACCAAATAATTGACCTTCTCCTTATTTTTGTTAATGATTATGAACCACAAAAAGTTTCTTTGTATATATTGATCCCATGTTTTTGTTTGCGCCTCTTCTTCGCTGTTTCGATTGTCTCTTTGCGCCGTTCACCCTTTATCACGAGCACACATGTGCACAAGTTTGTTTAGGTTACACGTACATTGAATGCAATATAGTGTCTTTTCCTACTGTTTTTTCTAAATACAAACTGCTCTTGGCATATATTGCAATAATGATTCATGTCTCCCTGTCTCCTTCTCCTTGCAACTGATGTGCTAATTACGAAAAATTGTTTTAAAATATTTCCTGTTGAGACATTGTCCTCTGTTACATACACCTCCCAGGTCTCAACTGGGTTTACGGGTACCTCCTGTGGCTTGATCTTGTCACAAGAATATGTGGCATAACTATACTATGTTATTAATCATACTTCTAAACCATATAATTATGTCTTTTCAAGTGCAACATCATTAATTCATTGATGACAAGTATATGTATCATAAAAATTATTAATTTGCACAAATTATTTGTCATCCAGAATTGCACATCAGAAACTTCTACAGTGTCCTTACTTAACTTTTTTCTAAGTACCACCTGATATAATGCTATAAAAATGTATAGCTCACAAGGGTCAAGTTCCAGAAACCGTTTACTTTGCTATTTTGGAATGTGGTAAACATCATGTCCCAATTTTTTGTTCAAACTGCTTTAAAAAAAATATATATTGTGATTATTGGCAAATGCTTGGTATTTGTACTATAACATAATCATGATGAGCACAGTGTTAAGCATTCAGGAATTTACAGGTATGTCTTTTGTGCCAAAATGGTCTAGATCGGGGGCGTGGCTGAGTGAGCCAACATGGTGGATGCCTGATTGAAGAGCTCCGGCCCACCACATCCTTAATCCGCAATCATCCTGCATTTTTTCCCCATGCCTGGTGTACAGACTTACCGTACACGACTCCAGGGACCTGGAGGCAACGTGTCAGCGTGATCGCCACTGCCGAGTTCTCCTGGGGAGTCCCAACCAGCTCCGGCGGCGGCCCCGGGCATGTGGCCTGTGTTTTCACTGGACTCCTGGGGTCAGGCTCGGCGGGCTGCGCAGCCCCGACGGCCAGTGGCGACGCTGTTTCCTGATCGAGGGGCTGTGGCCGGGCCCTGGAGCTTGACGAAGAAGGTGCCCCGCCGGGTGGCCTGGCCACGTGGGGCTCCGGCGTGCAGCTGCGCTCACGGTGGAGGTGAGTGATTCGCTGCGGAGATGGGGGACTCGCTCCACTTGCGGAGGAAGACCTTGCTGATCTCGGGGAAGGGGGCGGGTTTGTGCGTCGCCGCCCCACACATCTAGTTTCTGGTCCCGGGGCCTGGTGGGGGCGATGGGGGCATCTCCACCCTCCACCCCTGGTGGAGCAAATCGCCTGGAGTGATAATAGTGGCGTGGCCTGACCCGGCGGGTGGCGCTAGAGGGGAAGCATTGCTGGATCCTGTCCCGCATGACTGCGCCCTGAAGCAAGGGCGCCGTTGCTGGAAGTGGCAGCCCCACCAGCAGTAAAATGCTAATCGCCTTGTGCCCCCTGTGACTAGAGGACGGCGAGTGGTGCTGCGGCCTAAAGACCCTCTCCATATGGGCTGTTTTCTTAAGATTCATCCTGGGGGAGCGGATCGGCTCCTGGGACGGGAGATACACGTCGTCTTGGGGAGACCTGGACCCACCCGCGGTGAGTGGACTGTGATTGCAGTGTGGAGCAGTGGTGTGGCGGCTAAGTGTCGGGCTGTGGCGTGCGCCGCAGGGACCAGGAGTGGCGATACCAGGGGGCAGCCCCCACATCATCAGATCCCGTGTCGTCCTAATAGACCTGCCCTTCGGGCGCCTGTGGAGGCGTGTTGCTGGATATGATTTCGACGCTGTGAAGAAGAGAGAGATCCCAGGACTCACTGGGCGACTCAACTGCGGACCAGGGACCCAGCGTTTGTGGTGCGGTCCCAGCGGCTGTCAGGAGCGGTTGATCAGACGCTGGGGGAGCGGGGAGGGTGCAGGGAGTTGGCGATCCGGCCGGCGAGTTCCTCTTAGAGGGTCTGCCTGTAGTCTGGCCTCGGGTGGCAGAAGCTGCTGGTGTAGCCCCAGTGCGGCTTGCTGCCCAGGTCGGCTAATTCCGTGAGGGCCGACTTCCAGATGCCCCCGTACCCCATGCCTCGTGGTGCGGCATAGGTCGGGCGGTATCGCTTGACGAGTGAATTGGAGGGGCCACCTGCTGTCACAAATATGGCTAAAGATAAGATACCCACGACCGCTGTGAAACAGAGCACGCTCGACCAATATACGACGGCCCACGCGGGTGCGGCGGGTGGGGCGGAGAGGTGATCCCCGGCCCCCACCCCGGTGCCGGATAATGCGGCCCTGATGGTGGCAAGTACGCAGTCCCGGGACATGCTGTATGCTAAGATTGGCGCCGTCGGCACGGAGGTCTCCTTCCTTCACCAGGATCCTCGCAAGGCGGTCGACCGCATCACTGAAACTGAGTCCCGGGTATCGGTCGTGGAAGATACGGTTACAACCCTCCAGAAGCAAGTCAACCGCCTAACAGTTCTCACACAAGAACTCGCCACGAGAGCCGAAGACGCTGAGTGCCGCGTGAGACGCAATAACCTACGCTTCATGGGCTTCCCTGAGGACTGTGAGGGGGCCTCGGCAACCAAATTCATCACACAGTGGTTGCGCTCGCTGATGCCAGAGGATTCCCTTTCTTCTTGTTTTGTGGTGGAGCGTGCCCACAGAGTCTTAGCAGGCGGCCTGCTCCGGGCGCACGCCCCCGTCCCATCATTGCTAAGCTTCTGAATTATTCCGACAGGGACGCGATCCTACAGTTTGCCCGAGGTCATAGAGATAAACTGATCTACGACTCACAGAATATTATGATATTCCCGGACCACACACGCCTTGTAAAACAGCAGCGGCAATTCTTCGTTGCGGCCAAGCGCAAACTGAGAGACCTCAACATTCAATACATGTTGCTGTACCCGGCACGGATGCGAGTGGTGTACAAATCTAGAACTTTATTCTTTGACACCCCGGAAGAAATCTTTAAATGGACAGATGAAACCACCACACTCAAACCTCATTCTACGCCCCCACAGGAATCGGATTCTTCTCAGAGCACCAGACAGAGTAGCGCGAAGAAACATTCATCAAAGAGACGACATCGCTCGAGATCAAATTGGCGCTCCCAGACTCAAGGGGAAGATTCATAAACCAGTTGTATTATCTCCTTTGTATCTTCCCTTCTCCCCTTATCACCCTGTCTCTCACTCTGCTGCACTCTATACTGTTCCCACCCTCTGCGGTGAATCGTGGGAGGTCGCCTTGACTGTACTGACACCAGGATAAATGTGGGAAAACACAGGCTATGGTGGGCCCCCTCGGGTCCCGCATACGACCTTACAAGTTAAATAGTTGGGGAGATGTGGTCTTTAGGACTCCATTGGCGTAGGGCCTCCCGGTCCCCCTGTTGGGGTCCTGGAACCGCCCTCGCTGCGACAGGTACTTCAAGTTCCCAGAAGTATAGGGGTGGGGCAGGGGGGAGGGGCTGTTTATGGTTCATAGGTTTTACTTGTTACTGGCTGGGCGCGGGCGTTTCGGAGCTCTCGTACACCACACCCAATGGCATTTCTATCCCCCAAGTCTCAGATATGGCTGATACACAGAAGGGCGCTCCCCGGTGAGATTCAGATGATGACCTGGAATGTACGGGGTATGTTAGTCAGAATTAAGCGGGGCGCAGTGCTGAAGCAGACCAAAAGAATGGGAGTTGATATTCTGTTGATGCAGGAAACCCATATGTTGGGCAATAAGGCCCCGTGCCTTGCGCGCTATGGGTTTGATCAAGTATACCACGCAGGATTTACTCAGGGTTCACGGGGTACCGCCATCCTTATCCACCGCAGGATCCCTTTCAGGTGTACTGAGACATGATTGGACGAGTATGGGAGATACACGGTGATTGCGGGCACACTGTATGGGGAGTCCCTGGTCTTAGGTAGTTTTTACGCCTCACCTTTGCTCGGACATACATTTGTGGAAAAAGTCATAGCCTTATGGGGTACCATACCAGACGGACCTTCTGTGATGGGGGGGGATTGGAACGACACTATGTCCCAAATAGATAGGTGGCGTCCAGGTGACCGCAACCGTGTCACTGGGGACTCCAAGTTATGTCTATTAGCATCCTCCCTGGGATGGTCTGATGTTTGTAAGGCATATCACCCGACGGCTGACTGACTGACTGGTATACTTATAAAGCGCTCGATTGCCGAGGCGTCTTGGCGCTGAGGTGAATTGGTACCGATGCACAGATTTGCTAATATAAGCGCTTAAGGGAAAAGCCAGGTCTTAACCTGTTTCCTAAAGATAGACCTATTGGATTGTAATCTAATCAGAGTCAGGAGGGAGTTCCACAGCTTGGCAGCTTGGTGGCAAAAGCTCTTGCCACCCCATCTAACTTGTTTTATCTTAGGGACCAGTAGCAACCCTGTATTGGCTGACCTCAGACTCCGTTGCGGCGAGTACCAGGAAAATAGATTTTTGATGTCCATGGCACCTCCTCCATATAGCACCCTGTGCACAAGTCAGAGGGCTTTGAATTTTACTCGCTGAGGGACTGGGAGCCAATGAAGCTGTCTGATACTAGCAGACGTGGGGTGGTGTTTGGGGAGAGCAAGCAGCACACGAGCTGCCGCATTCTGCAAGGACTGCAGTTTAGCAGTCAGGCCTTTGTCTATTCCTAGGTAATGCGTTCCCATAGTCGATTCTAGAAAGGACAAAGGGCTCCAATTACCGTTTTCCTGAGAGTTAGTGGAATAAACGGCAGGATTTTACGCAGGACTTTCAAAGTGAAGAAGCAGGAGGAGGTTAATTGATTAATTTGTTTTCCAAACTTTAGTTCATCGTCGAACATAAATCTAAGGTTCCTGGCCTTAGTCACCGGAACAGGACAATTCCCAGCCTCGGAAGGCCACCATAGTTGGCTCCATACTGAAGGACCCTTCCCAAACTCAATAACCTCGGTCTTTTCCGTGGTGTTGAGTTTGAGAAAGTTTGAGTTCATACAGGCCATAACAGCATTAAGACAGTTACGAAAGCGGACGGCTGTAATGTCCACCCTCTGCATAACCGATACCACTATCTGGGTATCGTCAGCATATGAGACTAAGGTAAGGCCATGCTCTTTAATTAATCTGGCCAGAGGGGTGACATATATATTAAACAGCGTTGGTGACAAAGCTGCCCCCTGTGGAACTCCACACGGGAGGCACAAGTTTGCCGACTTAAGACCATCCCAGTGGATCAGCTGTTCCTTGGATGCTAAGAAGGATGATAGTAGGGTTCGAGCCGTCTCTCTAATAACTACTGCCTTCAGCCGCCGCAGCAATACCGCATGGTTAACGGTATCAAATGCTGCTGATAGGTCAAGCAGGATGAGGACGGCTCTCCCCCCCCCCCCCCATCCATCAGTTTTCGGATTTCTTCTGTGGCCATTATCAAGGCAGACTCAGTGGAATGTCGTGATCTGAAGCCGTGTTGGGTGGAATCTAGAAGGAGATTACCATCTAAATAGTCAGTGAGTTCCAAATTAATGGCTTTTTCTAGAATTTTGGTCGGTAGTGGAAGACACGATATTGGGCGGTAGTTCTTGACCTCCGTGGGGTCCAGTGTAGCTTTCTTCAGGATAGGCCTGATGCAGGCCTTTTTCCATAACTGTGGATAGACCCCCGAGCTAATAACCTCATTTAAAAGGGGAGTCATATGGACACTAATTTCCCCAGAAACCAGGTGCAGAATAGAAGGGGGCAGGGGCCCATGGGCGAACCTGACTTTGTCAATAATAGCAGATCCTTTACTTTCTCTGCCGCTAAAACAGAGAACATTAACAGACTGCTGTGAGTGGGATTGTCCTCCAGGGAATCTTCATTATTTTCAGTTGAAGTAGATACTGTCTTTTGAAGTTCCTTATACACTGTCTGTACTTTATTTTGGAAAAAGGAGGCAATCTTATCCACAAAGTTTTGGTCAGGTTTAAAGTGGCTATCGTGCAGACGCTTTGATAAAGCTGTAACCGTTTTAAAAAGCTCCTTCGAGGAGTACACCTTCCTCTCACCCACACATGGCTCCCTGTCGCGGCTCGACTATATCTTTCTCCCCACCCAATATGTGCACATGGCCGTTTCTACCTCTATCCTCCCACGGGGTCTATAGGACCATTCAACAGTGACCCTCAAGCTCCACTTGGGACCCTTGTGATCCCGTCCCCGCTGGTGGATGTCACCATGGCACTTAAAAGACCCCAAATATTAATCTGCCATTCTCCGGGCTGTCGTTGAGTACTTCTCCTTTAATACGGGGTCTACGGCCTCAGCTACGGTGCTGTGGGAGGCCCTTAAGCCCACATTAAGGGGTACGGATATCAGCTACCGCACAGGGGAAAAATGACAGTGCCTGGCCCAGATTGTCGAATTAGAGACGCGACAGCAGGCGCTTGAGGAGGTAATGCGAGCGGGTGGCGGTGTTCAAGCCCAAAGACAGCTACTCTTGTCCCAGCAAGAGATCCACCAGTTACTTACCAATTGTATCCTCTTAATGTGTATTTGCATGTGATCCAGCCTAGCTGCTCCTAGCTGCTCAGCCAGAGTGTGAGTTGGATACGGAATGTTAGTGTGTCTGTGATGCGTGAAATGCCTGGGTGCCTGAGTGGATGAGTGGTGTCAGTTGGAGATGGGCTGAGCAGCTAGGCAGGCTGCTCCTGGTGGGGCTGGTACTTTACTAGAGCTGGCTGGAGTTAAGATTGTTGTCACTGAAACTAATAAAGAAGACTTAGAAACTCAACATGGCTACTTGTGTCTACTGGTGTAGGGCACAACATTATTTTGGCGAAGAGCGGACTTACTCAAGCGTCTTTAAGGATGGTACAGAAACCAAGAGAAACAAAAAGACACTACAGAAACCAAGAGACTACAAGAAACAAGAGAACCAAGACAGAAGAAATCAAGCGCAACAAAGTAAAGAGCGTCTTGTTTGGAGCATTAGGCAAGCCAGCGCCAGCCCCACCAGTGTCCATGTCAACGGACGGCCTCAACCACCATAGCCCAGCCTGGACATGCTCCATTGATCTTTGGTAAGGAATTGTGAGTTGGAGGTGTAGTTACACTACTGCCACATGTAGGTGTTCCAGCCACATCGTTTTTGTGTTTTGGTGGACGACAGATTGGTGCACATTCAGTATCTTGGCGTGTTCTCTGGATCAAGAGCTTATTCTGCACTGAGACGTGTGACTGCACAGAGGGACTATTTAACAGTGTTTCTATGTGAGGACGTCCTAGTAATGGCTGTGCAGTGTCTATGTTGTTCCTCAAGATTTTTGGAGGTGAGCCATACTGTTAGTGCACAGAAGTGACTCCAGGATTTATATTAAGTTTCCTGGGATACAAGTGTGAAAGGAACCACAATCGCTTGCTTAATATGGGAGAAGAACTTTCACTCTACTGCTTCCCCAGCGCTAAACCATCATCCACGCACAATGTTTCTGTCGATTGCACGGTGGATGTTTGAAAACCCAGTCATGTTTCATGCAATCCTTTTGGGATACTGTTGAGCTTGGGAATTGTGTCCTTGTTCCTGTGTTGCTGAGGTCTTTTGGGGGTGAGTTTTTTAAAATTTGTATTTATTGCTTGCATCCCCTGGTCTATTGGCAGTTGGGGCACAACGTTTGGATTTAAAGTCTTGGCTCGAGCTCTCCACAGCGCGCGCTCACTCAGCGTTTATTGGACTCCGAGCGCAGCCTTACCTCCATCTGTTTGTCTTGCTGTGTCACCATGGAGCTCTCTGACGTCCTGGCTGTTCGCAGTGCGTACCTGATTCTGGACGCTGCATGCTCTGGAGCGCCGTGAACCATCCGGTGCGATGTATGCAGCGTGCCGCCATCTTGTGGTTGGCGGCTGCTTCTTCTGTTCTCTCTGGCGTTCCTGGTTGCTTTTGCCAACCACGTGTGTTGTACACGAGTTTTGGTGTACAGCGTGGGCCTGTCACGACAAACTATTTTCTTCTGCAGACGTTGGTGAACTATATGTGGAATCGTCGTCGTGGGATTCTTTTAGTGAGGTTCTCCGTTTCAAGTATGTCGGAGGTAATGTTACATCGGAGCCAGTCAACTGTTTCCTGCACATTTGATTTTAAGCATTATTAAGACCACGCACGTCGCAAGGACCATGGGCAACGCTTTGCTGCACCAGCTTTGTTTCATTTTGGTGAAGACCCGTTTTCTGGTACACATGTTGAAATGGTTTCACCTGCTTCTTTGGATTCTGCTGGCCCTGTGACTGTTATTTACAACTTATAGATTATGTGGTTTGACATTGCTCTGGGGCTCACTGCTTCCACTTCCTAAACTGTGTTTGCATACATAATGCTACGTGGGCGAATATTGTAATGTGTTTACTAATGCTATTGCCATGGCTCTACGTTTTCCATTTACATTATTAACATGTTTCAGGTGGCGTGCACTGTACCTGAGTGCACAAAGTAGTACAACTGTATTGTCTTTGTCTACCTTTCAAAAGCTCATTGTTTTCAAATACTTTGGGGCCGATTCCGATTCGGGCCGGAAAACATACCAACCAACTCGGAAAGGGAATATAGTCCGACCGACACGTACCGGCGTTGCCCGACCTCGGAAGTACGATGAAATGCATGCGAATCACGACCGACTCGTACAGAACTCAAGCCGAACGACCGAACTGGACGGAAACAAGCTATCCGGCCGGGAAACCACGCGAATAGAACCGACCGACACGCACCAGGAATCAACCCGAACGAAACGTACCCGCGAACTCCAACCCGCGCAGTACGATGCAATGCGTGGAAAAACAGACCGAGTCGCACGGAGCGCAAGCCGAACGACCGACACGCATACAAAAGCCAGCCGAAGGAAGCCAATACTCGGCGACCGACACGTACGCCGCACAAGAAACCCTGCAGAAACACAGCGTGGACGACTTGGAGAAGCTCGCACGAGACAAATGCAGCATCCTACTCGGTCAGAAGAACGTCTCCTACATGCACAAAAAATACTAAGGAAAAAAAAAAAAAAGGGCCAAACAAGCAATGACAAAGGCAATAAATACAGGGGAAAAAAACATGGAACAAGGACACACCCCTAACTCCACCTATATAAAGGCCACAAATCCCTACCATGATCCTTTGCAAATTCAACACACCTGCCAGCACAGAACACCATCACACAGCAACCACAGACACACTCACAGCTCATCCATCACACAAGCCACACACCATTAGCACCTCAGCAAATAGCACCCTCACATACACCCAGCAAAACCTACACTCACACACCCTCACCTGCACACACACACACACCAATCCCCACCACCACCCATCACCATGCCCCCAAAGAAGAATCCAAAGTTCCTAGACAGTGAATTGGAAGTCCTGGTAGATGAGATCCTCAGGGTAGAGCCACAGTTGTTTGGTACATTGGTACAACAGACCCCCATGTCGCAGAAAACCAAGATGTGGCAGAGGATCGTCGACAGGGTCAACGCACAATCACCATGTCTGCGCACAAAGGAAGACATCCAGAACAGGTGGTATGATGTGCGCAGGAGGGTCAGGGACCTACTAAAGAAGGATTACATCGTGAGTCAGCACACCGGCAGTGGCCCTCCTGCCAAACCACTATACCTCAGGCCCTGGGAGGAGAAGGTGCGGGCCATCCTACCACCAGTGAGCGTATATGGACTATCAAACATCCCAGAGCCTGGTGAGTACACAACAAATATACACAATATTGTGTGACAATACACACACATCACTGTCAAGGGGATAGTCAAACCATGCACCCTTAGCAAATACACAGCAATCAAAAGATAATCACCCCAAGATTTGTCTGTCAGTCAGATAAACACAATACATGCCATCTCATAGTGACATGTAACTGTGTCAAGATATGTACAAACATAACTACAAATACAGCAAGGCAGTGGCACAAATGCAACCAACAAACACAGTTAGACATTTTGCCACCACTAGAACACCACCTCACAGGTAAGCTCACTCAAAGGAAAGAATTCTGTGTATACTGGTGAAGTCAGTGTAGCCGATAGCATGATGGGAGTTCTAGTCACAGATATTGGTCACCCTCACAATTGGCCCATCAACACCACTCTGAACCATGCTCACATTACAGGGAGTGGAAAACAACTGACAAGATGGCTGACACTGGGTACTGCTGTGGGGAGCACAAGGCCCTGCTGGGAACTGTGCACCAACCAACAGCAGGACACCACTGTCAGCCATCTTGCCATTGCTGTCACACTCACACACAGTGAAGTCCACTCAAAAGGAAGGAAGTATGGGCATGCTGGGAAGGGGGTGTAGGCCATAGCATGATGGGAGTTGTAGTCACAGATATTGGTCACCCTCACAATTGGCCCATCAACACCACTCTGAACCATGCTCACATCACAGGGAGTGGAAAACAACTGACAAGATGGCTGACACTGGGTACTGCTGTGGGGAGCACAAGCCCCTGCTGGGAACTGGGCACCAACCAACAGCAGGACACCACTGACTGACATCCTGAAAGATGGAAGCACCTTCCATGGTGGGATATCTGGCTGGGTGGGAAGGAGGACTGACAGCTATAACCATAGTCACCAGCAGCTTTTCTCACACACCCCCTTAACACAAACTCCACACAACTCACCTGGGAGAATGCATTGCCTCACACTCTAATTAAATATCCCACAAAGAACAACCACACTGGGTTATGCTGTGTGAAGCACAGGGACACTCTTGGGACTTGTAGCCAAACAAACGCCAGGACAACACTGTCAGCCTTCCTGTCAGCACAGGCACACTACCCCACAGGGAAGTAGAGTCAAAAGGAAGGAAGTATGGGCATGCTGGGAAGGGGGTGTAGGCCATAGCATGATGGGAGTTGTAGTCACAGATATTGGTCACCCTCACAATTGGCCCATCAACACCACTCTGAACCATGCTCACATCACAGGGAGTGGAAAACAACTGACAAGATGGCTGACACTGGGTACTGCTGTGGGGAGCACAAGCCCCTGCTGGGAACTGGGCACCAACCAACAGCAGGACACCACTGTCAGCCATCTTGCCATTGCTGTCACACTCACACACAGTGAAGTCCACTCAAAAGGAAGGAAGTATGGGCATGCTGGGAAGGGGGGGTGTAGGCAATAGCATGATGGGAGTGGTAGTCACAGCTCAACATCCCCCACCCACATGGCCCAGCAAGCTCACACTGAAGCATGCATACCTCACAGCCAGTGAAAAGCCACTTCAAAGATGTCTGACACTGGCCTCAGCTGTGGGGAGCACAAGGCCCTGCTGGGACGTGTGCACCAACAAACCGCAGGACACCACTGTCAGCCATCTTGCCATTGCTGTCACACTCACACACTGTGAACTCCACTCAAAAGGAAGGAAGTATGGGCATGCTGGGAAGGGGGGTGTAGGCCATAGCATGATGGGAGTTGTAGTCACAGATATTGGTCACCCTCACAATTGGCCCATCAACACCACTCTGAACCATGCTCACATCACAGGGAGTGGAAAACAACTGACAAGATGGCTGACACTGGGTACTGCTGTGGGGAGCACAAGCCCCTGCTGGGAACTGGGCACCAACCAACAGCAGGACACCACTGACTGACATCCTGAAAGCCAACTTGCACTCCCTGCAATGGAAGCACCTTCCATGGTGGGATATCTGGCTGGGTGGGAAGGAGGACTGACAGCTATGACCATAGTCACCAGCAGCTTTTCTCACACACCCCTTAACACAAACTCCACACAACTCACCTGGGAGAATGCATTGCCTCACACTCTAATTAAATATCCCACAAAGAACAACCACACTGGGTTATGCTGTGTGAAGCACAGGGACACTCTTGGGACTTGTAGCCAAACAAACGCCAGGACAACACTGTCAGCCATCCTGTCAGCACAGGCACACTACCCCACAGGGAAGCAGAGTCAAAAGGAAGGAAGTATGGACATGCTGGGAAGGGGGGTGTAGGCCATAGCATGATGGGAGTTGTAGTCACAGATATTGGTCACCCTCACAATTGGCCCATCAACACCACTCTGAACCATGCTCATATCACAGGGTGTGGAAAACAACTGACAAGATGGCTGACACTGGGTACTGCTGTGGGGAGCACAAGGCCCTGCTGGGAACTGGGCACCAACCAACAGCAGGACACCACTGACTGCCATCCTGAAAGCCAACTTGCACTCCCTGCAATGGAAGCACGTTCCACGGTGGGATAACTGGGCTGGGGGGAGAAGGAGGGCCGGATGTCCACCAAATACCACCAATGCTGGCCATGCACACACCTCAACATTCACATAGAAAAGCTTCAGGTTGGCAGGACAATGTGCTACACCAATATCAACCTCTGACTGTGACAACTTAGGACAATGCAATGTACAGGCCCGCATCCAGAGGTACAGTCACAACTGTCAGGTGTGTGAACCATTGATGCCCGTAGAAACATAACATACATTGTGTGTCTCTTCTAAAAACAGGTGATGATGGGGACACAGCAGCAGACGATGAGGAGTCCCTGTCCCAGGCTCCGGGGGACACTGAGCTCTCTGGTGTGGAACAGCCTCTGCACTCCTCGGATGGCGAAGACCTACCTGGCCCCTCCGGTGCGAGTCATCATGCAGCACCAGCAGGACCAACATCTGCACCCCCTGCACCCACCCCTCCAACAACTGCCAACACACAGACCACCCCTGCCAACACGGACAGACCAAGGACCACCGATGACAACAGCACAGGGACCCCGGCCCAACGTGGAGCAACGGACAACGACCCCAGTAACAACACCCAAGTGGGCCTACGGTCACCTGTGCATGCCACCACAGGTCCCGCACGTGTCGCCAGGGGTGGTGGGAGGGGTGGTAGACATAGGTCGCTGTTTGCAGAGGGGCCTGGACTGCATGATGACCCACAACTGGCACGCATTGCTGAGGCGTACCAGAATAGCACTGGAGAGGTCAGCCAGGTAGTGGGGATCCTCAAGGACATTCAACAGCAGCAGGCTGCCCATCATGCCCGCTTGGACTCACACATGTCCCGTGTGGAGACACACATGTCCCGTGTGGAGACACGCATGTCTGGCATGGAGTCCAAGTGGGACACATTGGAAGAACTGACAGCGGTGCATAGGGACATATTGACATGCCTCTGCCAGATTAGCACCAACATGGCCACACCTCCCTGTGTGCCCACAACATCTGGTGCTGCAACAACTGCAACTGCCACAGGGAGGGAGGAGGACTCTGGCGGAGAGCCTCTGCACCGCAGCAGCCTGCACGTGAGGGTCCCCCCGGAAGAAGAGGGGTCGTCCGAGGAAGGAAAACTGAGAGCCTGATGGCCATGTACATCCCCCAGGAACCCAACACCTGTTCTGGAAAATCTCCTTTGTGTGCAAACTGTTTACCCTGTCGAATGCAACACAACTCTCCCACATGACATGGGGAGCTTAAGTTGGCCCAATGTATCAGATGACTGTGGACTTTACTCAGGACATTTCTGCTACCAAGCCTTCCAACTCATCTGGGAACTTTGGATTCCAATCCCAATGTACAGCACCCACCATCCTGTGCACTATCCTCACACATGTATGTAAATAAACTCACTAATACACCATACTTGCCTCTGTTGTGATTCCAACGTGGTTTTTGTCATGTAGATGGTGATCTGCTAAATGACACTGTGCATGCTAACTGCTACAGCAAGTTCAACACCGTCATGTGAGTCATGGCGACGTGACACATATGAGGGAGACACACCACTAGGGCTACACAACACATACACACCAGGGCCATCAGACTCATCGCCTACACTGATGTTGCCAGGAAATACAGTGGAATGCACAGACACCACACCTATTCACAGTCTGTGTTAACTAGCCCACAGGTGCAGTAAGCACATGTCAGTCAGATGTGTGACCACAGACAACGCACAACCCAAAGTGAAGCACAGGTTTATTACACATTTGCAACATGTTGTTTCCACTACAGATGCAAGGTAATCCAACGTGGCAGTGGCCACACAGTCAACAAGTGTAGAAGAAATAAAGTCCAGGGTTGTGTGGCACATCACCTGTAGGGAAACGACTGCTTCCACCCTGGAGGTTGAATCATGGTGTCGGAGGATCACAGTTCACCAAACAACTCTGAAAGTACCCTGTGAAGGACAGACATGAGACAGTCAAAAGCACGGAAGAACAGGACAGAACTGCAATACTCATGGCCAATACATGTCACAAGATACTCACAGAAAACCAAGTTAGCATGTCAACACTGTTGGGGAGTACAGACTACCTGTAAGTACACATCGCTGCACGCTTCCAGTCAAGTAGCACATGGCCACACTCAAACAGCACCAGAGCACCACCAACACATATCACGCAAACACACATCATTGACATGACATCTCTGGATACTCACATTCAGCTGAAGAAGTTGGTGATGAGCTGTGTGCGGACATCATCATCATCATCATCACTGGCATTGTGGCCCAGGCCAGGATCCTCCATAGGTGGCGGATGTTGGTCATCGTCATCCAGGATGAGAGGCAACTCCTTCCGCACTGCTAGGTTGTGTAGCATGCAGCAGACGATGACAATCTTGCACACCTTTGCTGGGGCATATGGGAGGGCCCCTCCTGTCTTGTCCAGGCAGCGGAAGCGGCTCTTCAGGAGACCAAATGTGCGCTCGATCACTCTCCTGGTCCGACCATGTGCCTCATTGTAGCGCATCTGGGCTGGTGTCACAGGGTTCCTGAGGGGTGTCAGCAACCACGGCATGTTGGGGTATCCGGAGTCACCTACAGACAGACAATTGCACATTAGCTGAGTTGGAAAAGAGGGCGGAATACAACATAGCAGAACACACACAATGGTACAAAGTCAGTACACACCGACAAGCCAGGCACGCTGGTTCTGCATCTGTGACATCATCCTCGGGATGCGACTACTCCTCATCACGCAGGCATCGTGTGCCGAACCAGGGAAACGGGCACACACATGTGAGATGCTCATATCTGCAAGACATACCACCAGAGCATTGATCGAATGATAATGTTTCCTGTTCCTGTATGCCTGCTCATGTGCCTGTGGTGGTACCAAAGCCACATGTGTCCCATCAATGGAGCCAATGACATGTGGCATCCTCCCCAGGGCATAGAAGTCACTCTTGACGTCAGTGAGTTGTTGACGTGTAGGGAAATAGATGTACTGGTTCAGGCATCTCAACATTGCCTCCAAAACATCGCGTAGCACACGGCTGAACATAGTCTGTGACATCCCACCAGCAGTCGCAACAGTGTGTTGAAAGGTACCGGTGGCAAAGAAGTGTAGGGCTGCCATCACCTTCACCTTGGGGGTCAGCGCTGTAGGGTACGGCCGGCCAGGTTGCAAATGTGGGGCCAAGCGCACTGCCAAATCCTCAATCAGCTGCCTGGTGAAGCGGTACCATCGGATGCTGTCACGTTCCACCATCGTTGCCAGGTCAGGGAATGGTCTATGGACAGCTGGTGCCCTGCAGTGCATAGGTGAAGAAAGAAAGATTGTCAGTCACCCCACATATGTGCCATTCACCATACTCAATTTCACATGATACATCATTACGAGACACAAGTACTTGATGTGTGTGCCGTTCTGTATGGACATATATGGCACCTACATGGACATCATCTAACATCTCAGTTCAACATGTGTTGACAACAGGTTCCAGGTTGTGCTATGGGAAACCATTAGGCTGTGTCACAGTACCCATTTACTGCTGTCACGTTCCACACACACACCACAGTGACATGTCTGGACAGATGCGCCACAGGCATCACAGCTCATTGACAGGTAGATTCCCAGTGACCCTGTCTTGCCACATGGACACTGGCATGACATGGCGTATCATGTACACGTCAGAAAAACAAACATGACTCCCACAGGTAGTGGCCCCTGTTGCCTCCGCAGGACAGACATGGACGTCTGTGACACACACACGCACAACATCAAAGTCCATGCACAAACAACGTTGATGTGGAGACTGTCTCCCATTGTGCACATGGAATCAGAGACATCGGAAACACAACATGCACACAGACTGTGGAGGGCCATCACTATTGTGGCAATGGGTCACCCTGTGACGTACATGCCTTCCCACATGTGAGACTCTGGGGGTATGTGACATGTCATACACATACACAACCTGGAAATGTGACCATGCCACATGCTCCGAAATGAACAGTTGCACATCACAGTGGTCATGTGCACAACACACAAAGGATCCTGTCCCCATGAACACGTGCACAGCCTGGGAGTGGCTGCCCCCAAGTGCCACCCCAAAAACCACATGTTTACCCCCATTCACAGAAAAGGTAATGCAGCCTTACATGCCTTAGGATACAGCGTGGACTGGGTGTGGTGTTGTAGGTGTGCCCCTGAGTCCCTGGCAAGTATATGTGGCTGGCATACGTTCACCAGTGACAAGCATGGTGACATATGCGAGTGACCTGTACAGGGACGCGTTGTACAGCAATGGACCGATCGGTGTGCACGCACTGGCCATTGAATCTGTTGTGAGCGGGTACGCGTTGTTTCCCGTAATACGCGTTGTACAGCAATGGACCGATCGGTGTGCACGCACTGGCCATTGCATCTGTTGTGAGCGGGTACGCGTTGTTTCCCCGAATACGAGTTGTACAGCAATGGACCGATCGGTGTGCACGCACTGGCCATTGAATCTGTTGTGAGCGGGTACGCGTTGTACAGCAATGGACCGATCGGTGTGCACGCACTGGCCATTGCATCTGTTGTGAGCGGGTACGCGTTGTACAGCAATGGACCGATCGGTGTGCACGCACTGGCCATTGCATCTTTTGTGAGCGGTACGCGTTGTTTCCCGGAATACGCGTTGTACAGCAATGGACCGATCGGTGTGCACGCACTGGCCATTGAATCTGTTGTGAGCGGGTACGCGTTGTACAGCAATGGACCGATCGGTGTGCACGCACTGGCCATTGCATCTGTTGTGAGCGGGTACGCGTTGTACAGCAATGGACCGATCGGTGTGCACGCACTGGCCATTGCATCTGTTGTGAGCGGATACGCGTTGTACAGCAATGGACCGATCGGTGTGCACGCCCTGGCCATTGAATCTGTTGTGAGCCGGGTACGCGTTGTACAGCAATGGACCGATCGGTGTGCACGCACTGGCCATTGCATCCGTTGTGAGCGGGTACGCGTTGTACAGCAATGGACCGATCGGTGTGCACGCACTGGCCATTGCATCTGTTGTGAGCGGGTACGCGTTGTACAGCAATGGACCGATCGGTGTGCACGCACTGGCCATTGAATCTGTTGTGAGCGGGTACGCGTTGTACAGCAATGGACCGATCGACGCGTTGTACAGCAATGGACCGATCGGTGTGCACGCACTGGCCATTGAATCTGTTGTGAGCGGGTACGCGTTGTACAGCAATGGACCGATCGACGCGTTGTACAGCAATGGACCGATCGGTGTGCACGCACTGGCCATTGCATTTGATGTGAGCGGGTACGCGTTGTATTTTGAAATACGCGTTGTACAGCAATGGTCCGGACGGTGCGCATGCATTGGCTAGGGCCTGGCATGGCAACGGACGCGTTTTCGAAGCTGGAACGAGTCTGATGCAGTGAATTCAGTTGGCCAGCCACAACAATGTTGCAAAAACATGGGTGTCATGAAGTTTAAATTTTGAAGGATGCTGTGGGTGTGTATAAGTGGTGCAATTCCATGGATTGGCCAGATTCAGAAGATGCAAACGACTTGGACCTATCACTTTGGACACATGGGACAGTATCTGCCTCTGCAGCACACATATAATTCTGGCTGTTCCCCTGAGAGCTCACTTCCCTGCACTACATGCTCCAGGACGACATCTGCCACCAACACTGCTGCTGTCTCTGCATCCTCTGGCTACTGCAATGGCACGTACTGTGGAGAGAGCCCCAGCCTTCAGCCTTGAGGAGAACCAGGCCCTGCTGGACAGCCTCCTTCCACAGTACAGCAAGCTGTATGGGAAACCAGGGGAGCAGGTGAGTGTGCTGTCCACTGCCTTACTAATTGTGCATGTTGTCTGACTAGCAAGACTTACAGTGTGCACACCACTGGCTAGCATGCTCACTGAGTAGCTCTCCCCCCAAAGTGTGTAGTTACATGCACTGAACAGGTACAGTGCAGTAACACTGCATTCCAACAAGGTTTACTTCCCATGCAATGATACCATGTAGTAACTGCTGGCACACTGTTCATAGCCATCGTTGCACTGCCTGTGTACATCATATGCACCTGTGATTGAGACATGTATATCCAACTGTGTGATGCACGTATATGTTGCATGTGTAGTAATGGCATTTTCACTTTGTCATCCTCACAGGTTGAAGCCCACCAGAAGCAGGAAATCTGGCTGACCATCGCCCGGGAAGTAAGATCCGTGGAGGTCTACAAGCGCCGGATCCGCAACTGCCAGAAGAGGTGGCAGGACCTTCGGGGCTGGACCCGGAGGATCGCAAGGGTCCAGCTGAAGCTGTCGCCTCCTCGCAGGAGGGGCGGACACCGGACCCTGACCCCCACATGCTCAGGATCCTGGCGGTGGTCTTCCCTGACCTGGATGGGCAGCTGAAGGCCAGACAGCAGCAAGGCGGGGGTGAGTCCATGACTGCACTGTGCACTTTGTCTGACATGCTATGTGCCCTCCTCTGGCCTGGTTAAACTTCCACAGTACATCAGTCTTGTGGTCCAGGACCCATGTCCCTCAATTGTGACATGCCCACTCCTCATCTGATACGCATATGTGTGGCCCTTACAGTCAGGAAATTGTGTCACTTGGGTACTGTGTCATTGCATTTTGCTTCGCTCAAGGTGGGGGACAGCATTTGTTCCCCTGACTATGTTGTGGGATTCATGGGTGGGTCAATTGCTTACACAATGCCTAAGTTCTGACATGTAATCTGGGTGTTACTTTGATATGTGGTCCACTTGCAGATCTGAATCACCACATGTCCCTGGGGTATTTGGCACACCCCCATGCTGCGGGTGGGAACAATGTTTGGGCCTCAGGAGTATGTATATCAAGTGTGTCACACATGCTTAGCCACCTGCCTACTGTCCAGGGCTCATCCCTCTTTCAGGTGGAGCAGGACAGTCATGCCTACTCCAGGGCATACAATACACTCTGTACTCCCACTCCCGTGTATCAGCTGACATGTTGTGATCAGTGAAATGTTCCCTCAGGTGTCTGCCTCTGTGTCATTGTGCCGTTGCTTCGTTGTCAGGACTACTGGGATGTTTATCGTTTAGGGCTCAGCATGCCATCTCAGATGTGACCATGAGAGACGATACTTCTGTGACTCATAGGTGTTTGATCACTTGACTGTGCACACACGTGTATGCGACTGTGAACTTCAGG
Organism: Calotriton arnoldi; assembly: GCA_963921515.1. NCBI lineage: Eukaryota > Metazoa > Chordata > Amphibia > Caudata > Salamandridae > Calotriton > Calotriton arnoldi. The sequence goes on from CAWUFW010000401.1 coordinate 3,736,877, forward strand.
CAGCTGTTTTACATTCACAGCAGACTGTGAGGTGCTCAGGTTCATAGAGTTGTGTTTCATGTCTCCCATATGTCCAATTGGCATGACGTGGCCAAATAAGAGTTCAGATGATGTGGTGTGTGGGGGATGGACATGTGCACTTGTCAGCTACATAACTTGCATTCCCCATTTCCTAGGACTGTGACACAGTGCAGACTGTTGTTGGCTGGCTGCCATGCCCATGTGACTGGAGACAGTGATGTATGACTTTGCAGGCATGCCTGTGCCATGGCATTTAACTTCCTAAGAGTGATCCTGCAGGGGAGTTACATGTGCAACATGCACCCCATTGTGGCATTGACTATCCGGACATGGGTGCATCATGGTGTCTGGTGCTGGTATGCATCACATGCATTTCTAATTAGACTCTGGCCATCCCTTTACCCGGACACCTGTACTAACTCAGTGGCAAGAGATGTGATGTGTGCATGTTCACATACTTCACCGTGTTCTCTGCAATGTCCAACAACTGTGTACGTGGTGCTTGTGTCCACACTGGGTATTACCATCCAACAGGCACCAGACAGATGGGTGCAAGGGCAGGAGGGGTGTGAGTGCCATGGTTGACCATCAGACTGACAAATGGCTTCTCCTAATCTGTGTGAGGACTTTTGGCAATGTTCAACTGAAGATGCCAGGGCTTGCTCTGTAATGTGCTGTACTTACTGTGGTGTGTGTGGTCAGTGCAGGTGACTGATGTTTGTCTGTTTCCCTAATTGTTTGCAGATACATCCACGGCCACAGGAGGGGACAGCTCCATGGACCAGGAGGAGCTGCAGAGCCAGACTGGGTCAGCAGGCGATGAGTGGTCGGAGGGACCCAGTGGCACGGAGGGCGAGGGGAGCCACACCGAGGAGTCCTCAGCACCATCCACCTCAGCTGAGGACCACAGCAGCTCGGAGGATGACTCCCTTGTGGAGGCGGGTGTCAGCAGCCACCACACCCCAGCTAGTATGTCTGGCCCCGCCACCACCACCACCACCACCACCCCCCTCCCATTGGCTCCCATTCCAGAGGTCCGTGGAGGCTCCCGTGTCCGGGAGCGTGTCTCCTTCGTGCCAGGCACCGCACCCTCTGCCCCTGTGTCCCCTGCTGCCCTGAGTGAGGAGTCTGTGTACCTATGTCGGCAGCTCCATGTAGGGCAGACAGCAATGCTGAGTGTCCTCCATGCACACACCACTCTGTTGACACAGCTGGTGTCGTTCATGGAGGGCATCTCGACGGGCATGTCTGCCCTACAGAGGAGCAATAGGTCCATGGACTCCTCCCTGACGGCAGCAGTGTCCCTCCTCCAACAGTCCATCACCCATCCTACCTCTGCCCCATCCACACTTCCTGGCACCCTACCTGTCCCAAGCACGTGCTCACCTGCACAATCACCCAAACACACAGACACGAGCAGCACAGAAACACACAGAACAAGGGCAAAACGTGCACACAAGCATCCTCAGGGACTGATACCACACCCACAGGGGATGGGGAACAGACACACACACAGGCATCCACACTCACTCCGCAGTCCTCAAAATCCTCTCCCTCCAAGACCCCTTCCCTTGCCTCACCTGCAACCCCACCTACAAAGCAGCTCTTCCTCTGTGACCTCGGCCTCTTCCCCTCCGATCCCGCTGATCCAGCCTACAGGAGGAAGAGGAAGTCCACCCACACAGAGGGGAGTGCCCCTCGCCCCCGGACACCCTCCCCCAGGCGCAGACAGCCTGAGGCCCCCACCCGCAAGTCCCCCCGGTCCCGGAAGAGCAAGACCCCGCCACCGCCCTGCAGCTCAACCACACTGTCTCCTTCCTCCATCCCTCAGTCACCCCAACACAGGTTCCCCCACCACACCCTGTCCCAGGTTCCCCCACCCACAGATACACCATCCCCAAAATGATGCGGCCTTCTCCTCCTACCACTTGCTCTTCCAGCCCTGTCTGTGCCACTGGTGTGGAGACCGTGTCCTCCCCCTCTGTCCTGCCCACCTTACCTGAACCCCATTCTACTCCCCCGGAGATGGGCACTGCAGTGGAGTCCACTACCACCCCGTCTGACTTGGGCACTGCAGTGGGGAACCTGTCCACTCCATCTGGCCGGACCACTGCAGTCGTGCCGGCACCCACACCATCTCACTCATGCCCCCCAGTTGTGCCGGCACACACCATGTCAGACACCTCCACTGCAGTTGTCAGTGACTCTCCAGCACCAGCCACCCCTTCCCTGCCTCCTTCTGGTGAGCCCTGATCCTGTCCCTGCGGTGCCTGGCCTGCCCCCCGTATACCCCTCCGAGGGGAATGTCCCTGCTCCATATCAGTGCAGGCAAGCAGAGGGTGACATCTGCCACTGTCAACCTGTTCGGACTGAACTGTTGGACTGGCCATTGGCCTTTGTATTTTTGCAGTACTTTCTTTTTTCAGACACATATGCTGAATAAAGCTCCTTTCTGTTCTCTGGTGGTTTTGCTTCAGATGTACTTGATGTTGATGATGCTAACCATTCCCTTGCTGCAGTGATGGTAATATTTGGTATCATGAAAATAAAGTGTTACTGTGCAGGACCCCATGTGGTCCAGGGGGAATGTGTCCTATCCTGGTGTGTAGCCATGTCATCCTTTGCAGCAATATGAGGGTGTCATGTTTTCAATATTTGCCAATGGGATTTCCTACATTTATTTGCAATATCACATCTGTGGCTTACACCCCTGCACAGCAGTTGTGCTTGCCATTGTTCAATTTGTCTGTTTCCCTGACCGTGTGACCATCTCCACTGGACATGCAAGTTTGGGCATCAATGGGGAAGGACTCATCTGTGTTATCAGTGCAACTTGCTATACATGTGTGTTGGATCTGTGCAGATGATTTCGGTGACACTCCCATGACCAGGCTGATGTGACGAGAGCCTTCATTTTGTGCTAATTGGTGACTGAGTGACCAAGTGTACCGCTGACATGATAGAGCCCTGCAGAGACAACGTATGGCACAGCTTTCCTTACACAGGAGTGGAGTCCCCTCATGGCAGTGTGTAATTCCATTACATTGCCTGAGCCCAAGGTGTGTGTTGTGTGAGCATGTCTGTGTGTGTTCACTTCCATTTTGCAACACAGGCTGGGATCCCTAGTGATGTTCCTGTTTGTGATGCTTGCTGAGTTGACCTATGTTTCCCCCAAATCTTCGCCCTGGGTTCTCTGTGATGTGGGTGCATGGCACATTACTGGTCATCAGGGTGTCATCCATAGGTGTGTTTGCTGTCAGGGCTGAGTTTGTGGGCAAACGCAGATGAGACACAGTCAGGATTCCCCTTGGCACTTGTTGGTTACACAAGTCATGTAATTTACATTTTGTGTTACCTTTCAGTGATTGTGACACGTTGTGTGTGTGACTGCTGCCACTCCTCAGGGTCAGAGATGCAATGTTGGAAGTTGTCTATGTGTGTTCTTGGTGGGTGAGCTTGGCTTCTTCATTGGTGTGTGACTGTGGCCGGGATCCCATTGGTTGGTGTGGATTTGACGTCATGCCCATGTACAGCGTACTGTGCAGTGTGTCAGACATTCACAAGTCTTGTTGACTGGCCATGTGTGATGGGTATCTCCACCTTAGTTCCCCCCACCACCCCTGGGATTGTCATGGGTGCATGTGCAATGTCACCAGTCCATGTGAGCTTCACTGCTGCACATTGGTGGAGGTCAAGGTGTGTGGTGTTGAGTGTGTACAAATGAGGGTTGTTGCACGGCTAGACCCCTACCTCCATGTTGGCCTTGGCTGACAGGCCGTGCTGATTGATTTGTGCTTGTGTAGGTGTGATGGTAGTTAGTTGCTCAGGAAACATGACTGTGGTTCACTGTGTGTACGACATCTACCTTTGTCATCACACTGGGATTATCATGCAGGCCAGTGTCACCACAATGTGGGGTCCCTGGGGGTAGTGCTGTGGTGGGTCTGTCTCTTGCTGTGTTAGTTGCTGTTCCTACAAGCTTGTGTGACATTTGTAATTTGTGCTCCCTCTCATCTGACAATGCCTGATTGCCCACATAGGGGAATCCGATCCATGAGTTACTTTTGTGTGGCACTGTATACACAGCTGTGTAATAGGGATTCAGGCCTCCTCATGTGTTGTGTTGTTGCCTGGGGACACTGGCACACCCCCATCACCTGTTGTGTTTGATATGCAGTGTGAGTCTGCCTGTTTGTGTTTGTGCATTTGCACCACTGCATTGGCATTTCTTTAGTGTGCCATTGGCTGTATGTTGTTTGGTGGGTTTCCCCTGCTGTCCCTGGGACTCCTAGGTCATCAGTCAGCACAATGATCATGGTTTGTATGTCCTATAGCTGCCATGGAATGGTATTTGTTCACCTGACATCTACGGTCTCCACAGGATATCTACATTTGTGTGTCCATTGGTGCTGATGTGTGGGTCTGCATTATGATGGTCACTTCTGTCATTGTGTAATTCGTGAATGTTGACAATGTGAGCCCCCATGGGTGAGGTTTGTCTGCACATGGCCAAAGCGATGTTTCATTGGCACTGCACTGTTTGCCTCACCCAATCTATGTTGCTATGGGACACAAGCACTACTATGCTACTGATGTGTTTGTTGTTGTGTGACCAGGAATCATCCATGCAGTTTGGCATTTGCAGCTTTTCACATGACAACACTTACATTTTGGTCACTGTGGTGATGGGGCTTTAGACCCCATTGCCACAATGTTCAAAATGTGCTTCAGCTATGGACCCCACACTTACCTTTTGGTCACTGTGATGATGGGGTGTTAGACCCCATTGCCACAATGTTCAAAATGTGCTTCAGCTATGGACCCCACACTTACATTTTGGTCACTGTGATGATGGGGTGTTAGACCCCATTGCCACAATGTTCAAAATGTGCTTCAGCTATGGACCCCACACTTACATTTTGGTCACTGTGGTGATGGGGTGTTAGACCCCATTGCCACAATGTTCAGAATGTGCTTCAGCTATGGACCCCACACTTACCTTTTGGTCACTGTGATGATGGGGTGTTAGACCCCATTGCCACAGTGGTCATGGTCTGCTTGCATTGTGGAGGCCACACACATTTATGTGTGACACATGTGATAGGGGGTCACATTGTATGTTCAATGTAATGTTCAGTGTTGTAGGCATTTGACACAGACTACACACGCTTGTCATGGTGTTGGGGGATGTATTTTTCAGACATTCCTTATGTTGGAGTATGCTGGTTGTGTCATGCATTACCCGTCCTATGAGTAGGGGTTGTGTGGGAGGTAGGCATCCAGGCCCCCATGAGTAGGGGTGGTGGTAGTTGTAGGCATCCAGGCCCCCCTGAGTAGGGGTGGTGGTAGTGGTAGGCATCCATCCCCCTATGAGTGGGGATGGTAGTAGTGACAGGCATCCAGGCCCACATGAGTAGGGGTGGTGGTAGTGGTAGGCATCCATCCCCCTATGAGTGGGGATGGTAGTAGTGACAGGCATCCAGGCCCCCTGAGTAGGGGTGGTGGTAGTGGTAGGCATCCATCCCCCTATGAGTGGGGATGGTAGTAGTGACAGGCATCCAGGCCCCCTGAGTAGGGGTGGTGGTAGTGGTAGGCAACCATCCCCCTATGAGTGGGGATGGTAGTAGTGACAGGCATCCAGGCCCCCATGAGTAGGGGTGGTGGTAGTGGTAGGCATCCAGGCCCCCTGAGTAGGGGTGGTGGTAGTGGTAGGCATCCATCCCCCTATGAGTGGGGATAGTAGTAGTGACAGGCATCCAGGCCCCCTGAGTAGGGGTGGTGGTAGTGGTAGGCATCCATCCCCCTATGAGTGGGGATGGTAGTAGTGACAGGCATCCAGGCCCCCATGAGTAGGGGTGGTGGTAGTGGTAGGCATCCAGGCCCCCTGAGTAGGGGTGGTGGTAGTGGTAGGCATCCATCCCCCTATGAGTGGGGATGGTAGTAGTGACAGGCATCCAGGCCCCCATGAGTAGGGGTGGTGGTAGTGGTAGGCATCCAGGCCCCCTGAGTAGGGGTGGTGGTAGTGGTAGGCATCCATCCCCCTATGAGTGGGGATGGTAGTAGTGACAGGCATCCAGGCCCCCTGAGTAGGGGTGGTGGTAGTGGTAGGCATCCATCCCCCTATGAGTGGGGATGGTAGTAGTGACAGGCATCCAGGCCCCCATGAGTAGGGGTGGTGGTAGTGGTAGGCATCCAGGCCCCCTGAGTAGGGGTGGTGGTAGTGGTAGGCATCCATCCCCCTATGAGTGGGGATGGTAGTAGTGACAGGCATCCAGGCCCCTCTGAGTAGGGGTGGTGGTAGTGGTAGGCATCCATCCCCCTATGAGTGGGGATGGTAGTAGTGACAGGCATCCAGGCTCCCATGAGTAGGGGTGGTGGTAGTGGTAGGCATCCAGGCCCCCCTGAGTAGGGGTGGTGGTAGTGGTAGGCATCCATCCCCCTATGAGTGGGGATGGTAGTAGTGACAGGCATCCAGGCCCCCCTGAGTAGGGGTGGTGGTAGTGGTAGGCATCCATCCCCCTATGAGTGGGGATGGTAGTAGTGACAGGCATCCAGGTCCCCATGAGTAGGGGTGGTGGTAGTGGTAGGCATCCAGGCCCCCCTGAGTAGGGGTGGTGGTAGTGGTAGGCATCCATCCCCCTATGAGTGGGGATGGTAGTAGTGACAGGCATCCAGGCCCCCCTGAGTAGGGGTGGTGGTAGTGGTAGGCATCCATCCCCCTATGGGTGTGTATGGCATTGGTGATAGCCATCCCGCCCCTATGGTTCTGCTGGTGCTGGTGTACGTCATTTGTGCATCCCTATGTGTGTGTGACATATTTCGTGTACGTGTCGTTTGTTTGTGTTGTGGGTGTTTGACTTACCGTCTGCGCCGTACGCGTCCGTACTGGTCCCGGTAATAGATGTAGAGTCTTGGTAGGACCTGCGCGATGGGATTCATGGTTGGGTCGTCTCGTTCGGGTTTCTCGTGGCTTCGACTCGTACTCGTCGCTGGCTTGTTCGTCTCGTCGCTGTGGATCGTCTTGTGGCGCGAATCGGAGCTTATGTACAGCTCTCCCGGATGCTCAAACGTGCCGGACGTAGCGACGGGTTCGGCGCGTACGGAAGGAGCATCGTACTAGTCCGGCCGGAAGGTGCTGTGTATTTGCTTCCGTGCGACTCGAATCGGCGTTTACGGATCCGGCTCGGGCGGGGAACAGGAGCTGAAATGGGTAAGTACGGCTCGCTCGGAATTTGGGCTGTTATGCGCATCGTACTTGTTCGTTCGGACAAGAGTTCGAATCGGTCGGGAAACACGCGTTCGGCTTGTATTTTTTCCGGACGAATACTGTTAGGTGCGCTTCCGGCCGAGATCGGAATCGACCCCTTTGTGTGAGACCCCGCTCACTGGTGTTGTATAGTCAAGTCGAGCAGTTTGGTTGTTGCTGTTGTGTTTTTGGTTTCCTTACGCAGGGAAAGTTCTGACCTAGCACAACTCGGGTGAGAGATCGCTCACCGGCGTTGCTTTACAGGTTTTACTATCTTCTAGGGTGTTTGATTTTCATGTATTGCTCAACGACAGAGCCTATTTACTCACGGTATTTGCAATGTAGTTTGCATCGTTTAGAGCTTAAGTTAGAGATTTTACATTTACAGCATATTTGTTTTAGTGATGCCACAGTTTAGGTTCCCTTACGTAAGGGACGTCCTAGTGTTTCAGTGGGTGGTCATCACAGTGGGTTTGGGCTACTGTCCCATTTTTACATTTACAGTTTGTCACCCTACATGGGGGTATGTGACCTCTACATGGGGGTAGGTTTATGGGTGTGTTCCCATATACACATGTTTTGGCGTAAACCGTTACACTGGGTTGGGTTTTGGGTCTTGGCCCTATTTACATGTTCTGCAGCACCAAGGTACTTCCCTACACGGGTGTGTTTCCATGGGTGACGACCCATATACATTTTAGTTTCCCTCTAGTTGAGTTTGGAGTCGCGGGTGTGCTACCCTTTGCGTTACACTTCTAAATGTTACAATCTCTTTACACTACAAGATGTTTCGATTTGTTTACGCTACTAGATTTTACAACTAGCTTACGCTACAAAATTTCTAAATTAATTTTCCTGGGGGAGGATGGGGGATATTGATACTCATGTACGCCAATTTTAAGGAAGCTTGTGTCATCCCACTTCTAAAGAAACCAGGGGCAGATGGGAAGAACCTAAAAAACTTCAGGCCGATCTCCCAACTCCCCTTCCTGGCGAAAGTGCTGGAACAGCATGTGCTGAAATCCCTGACTCACCACTTAGAAGCAAACAACCTTCTGCAAAACAACCAGGCAGGGTTCAGGGCTCATCACAGCACGGAAATGGTAATGCTGGCAGTGCTGGATGAACTCAGGCTCAGGGCCGATAAGAAAAAGCTGTGTGCCCTGGTTTTGCTGGACCTGTCTGCGGCATTTGACACGGTCAACCATGACCAACTTCTGTCGCGGATTTCGGAGCTAGGCATCCAGGGCACGGCCCTTATGTGGCTCACATCTTTCCTCAGTGATCGATCCCAGAGAGTACAACTGACTGACTATGTGTCTGACCCAGGCAAACTCTTGTGCGGGGCACCACAGGGCTCGGCGTTGTCACCCCTCCTTTTCAACGCCTACCTCCAGCCCCTGATAGCCGCATTGAACCTTATGGAGTGTCAGATCTATAACTACGCCGACGACACTCAAATTATCATCCAGATTGATAGCTCCCCGGCCGCCCACACTAGAATGCAAAATATTTTAAAGTTCACTGTCAACTGGATGACGGCCAACTCCCTCAAAATCAATCCTGACAAGACCGAGGTACTGGTCATCACCACAGATTCCAATCCCTGGAACGACCTCTTTTGGCCACAGGAGTTGGGCACTAACCCGGAACCGGCCTCAGCCGTAAAAAGCTTGGGCATCAAAGTTGATGCCAAACTCTCTATGACCCAGCAGGTGTCTGCAGTAGTAGGAACATGTGTTGGCCTGATGAGACAGCTACGGAAGCTTGCCCCGCTTCTCACATTTGCCACACTCAGAATGGCCGTAACGGCCATGATAGTGTCACGACTAGACTACGGAAACGCCCTTTACATCGGCCTCCCGGAAAATTTGCTGGCCAGACTACAGGTTATCATGAATGATGCTGCCAGATTAATCTTTAGATTGCCTAGGAGGGCCCATGCCACCCCCCTCCTACGTCAGTTGCACTGGCTCCCATTCAGGCAGAGAACTAAGTTCAAGGGCCTTTGCATTGCGCATAAAGCCATCTATGGCCAAGCCCCAATTTACATTAAAGATCGTCTAACCCACTACATTCCTAGTAGGGTGCTACGGTCCTCAGAGGCCGGCTTGCTGGCCTGCCCCCGCTTCAGCCTAACCTCCAAAGGAGGAAGAGCCTTCTCAGCCTCTATTCCTCCACTTTGGAACAAGCTGCCGGAGAACTTGCGCAAGGAACACGCCCTTCTCCCTTTTAGGAAGAAGTTAAAAACAGTCCTTTTTGCGGAAGCCTGGGGCACACCCTAATCAATAAACATCCCCCCATGTGCCAGGGCTTGGCTCTCTCTGACAGCGCTTAGAGACCTGACGGTGATAATGCGCTCTACAAATGCGAATTACAATGTTTTTTATGATGTCGTATTTTATTCATCCTTTCTTGTTTTTTATTGTTCACTCTCTCGTGATGTTTTGCTTTACGTTGCATCCCTGAGTTTCGAACATTACTGCTTTCTTGTGCATAGTTTTCCCCTTCAAGTAATGTTATCTTTTGTTTTCATTTAAAAGGAAAGGGATAATGTTAGATCCTCTTAATGTGTATTTGCATGTGATCCAGCCTAGCTGCTCCTAGCTGCTCAGCCAGAGTGTGAGTTGGATACGGAATGTTGGTGTGTCTGTGATACGTGGAATGCCTGGGTGCCTGAGTGGATGAGTGGTGTCAGTTGGAGATGGGCGGAGCAGCTAGGCAGGCTGCTCCTGGTGGGGCTGGTACTTTACCAGAGCTGGCTGGAGTTAAGATTGTTGTCACTTGGACCTGGAACTAATAAAGAAGACTTAGAAACTCAACATGGCTACTTGTGTCTACTGGTGTAGGGCACAACACCAATGAAGCCCAATTAGCATGGCAGGCGACACAGCATCGAATATATCAGTGGGGGGACAAATCGAGCAAGACCCTGCATCGGCTATCCCAAGCAACCCACCCTCCGACTCCCATACAGTGGCTTGTGCGTTCGCTACATATTACACCGACCTTTATCAGCACAGGGCAGATGTATCTTCCGATATGGTATGCGAGTTTCTGCGCGATATACCTCTGAACCGACTCTCAGATGAGGTGCACGACCAGATGGATGATCCTATTACCCTGGAGGAACTCTCGGCTGCCCTTCATGATATTCATCCGGGCTGGGCCCCGGGACCTAATGGATTCCCTAGTGAGTTCTTCAGTAGATGTATTTCCCTGACGGGCCCACCTCTGCTCGCGGCATTACAGGAGTCCTTAGAATTAGGGATTCTACCACCGGACTGGCGGCATGCCGAGATCGTGGTCTTCCTCAAGCCAGGACGCCCTGCAGATGACCCTTCTTCATACCCCCCCATTTCGCTACTAAATCTGGAGGCAAAACTCCTTGGCAAGATCCTCGCCAACCGTCTTCTACCTCACATTTCGGACCTAGTTCATCCTGACCAATCTGGCTTTATGCCACAAAGATCCACGCGCCATAATATCAGGCGAGTACATAATGCTCTTGCCATGGTACCAAGGCTGGGATGCCCTGCTGCCGTCCTCCTCGCGGACATGGATAAAACCTTTGACTCGCTTGACTGGGCGTATCTTTTCCTTCTCCTTCAGGCTTTGAATCTGGGCCCCGGACCATCTCTTATATCCGCCTCTTATACACAGATCTCTCTGCCTCGGTGCGAGTCGCCGGGGCCGTGTCGAGCCCATTCCCGATTGGTAGGGGCACGCGGCAAGGGTGTCCCTTGTCCCCGCTCCTGTTCGCGCTTGCTATTGAGCCACTGGCGAATTGGGTGAGACGAGACCCGGTGGTCCGCGGATTCCTATGGTCCGAGAATGTTTCGGATAAGATCGCCCTATACGCGGACGATGTCCTCTTTTTTCTTACTGACCCGGGATTTACGGGCCCACGGATACTGCAGATCCTAAGGATGTTCTGGGAGACCTCCGGTCTCCGCACGAACCCGTCCAAATCCATACTTTATACGATCTGTGGGGACCAGGGGCGGGGCATGTGGGCAGCACAACTGATACACGTAGTTGACGGTTTTACATATCTGGGAGTGTTCATATCACTTGACCCGGTAAAATCCTGGGCCCACAACATACTACCCCTCATACCTAAGGTCAGAAACGAGGTGCGGGCCTGGTCCCCTCTCCCCTTGTCCCTTTACGGCTGATCAGCGATCTTTGAGATGGTTTCACTGCAGCGTCTTCTGTACCAGCTTCAAAACTACCCCTATGACATTCCTCAGTCATGGTTCAAGCAAATCAATTCACGCCTCAATACGTTCCTATGGGATGGTAAGGCCATACGCGTTGCATTACGAACGTGCACCCTGTCCACCGACTAAGGTGAGATTGCAGCGTCCGACATATTTGCCTACTATGCGGCTGCACATCTCCTCAATATTAATGAATGGTGGTACAATCCCCAAACAGATCCAGACTACGCGGTCAAAAGAATACTACTAGAGGATCAGGCACTGTTGGACCTGTTGTATAGCCGTAGCCGGCTAGACCGCCTTCCACCCGCCACTAGAGTTGTAATCCAGCTATGGAGGCGCATGGTCCGGCAGATGGGATGGGGAGGGCGGCTAACGCAGACAACTCCGTTATGGCAGGGATCCCACTTTCGTCAAGTTGCGTCGCTGGCCGGATTCCGCTCTTGGGACCTTATTAGTATTTCCACGCTTGGGGACATCATGAAGGGGACAGTCCTTAAATCCTTCCAACAATTGCAGGAGGAATTTCATCTCCATCGTAACCAATTTTATAAATACCTCCAGTTACGACACGCCATATCCCCATATATCACAACATTAACAGAGCTTCCAGAATTTCATCCACTCGAACAGCGGTTACTGATGGGAGATCTCGGAGCCCACAAAATCAGGCAGATTTACCAAACAGTTGTCACACACAACAACACAACATTAGATGCGCTCCGACCGAGTTAGGAAATTGATATACCCGATTTGTCCGACGATGATTGGACAGAGGCACTGGCGAGTCCTCGGGGCGCAGCCATAGCATCCCGTTATCGCCTGATACAATTTAAATTCTTACATACAGCTAATTACACCCAACATCGCCATTGGCGTATGGGGGCCATACCATCGCCAACGTGCCTGCGGTGTGCACGTGAGGCGGGTACTTTTATACACACAGTGTGGAACCCTTCAGCCCTATTGGGACAAAATACTGGCATGCCTGGGCAGAGTGCTCTCATGGAGCATCCCGTCTGATCCCAAAGTCATATTACTTCACAGTACAGATGGCATTGGAGGCAGCACATACAACCAACACTTGCTCTTCACTGGGCTTACACTAGCCAAAAGGGATATCGCCCAATACTGGAAGAGTAATACTCCACCGCCCATGGGGAAGTGGAAAAAGGCCCTAGATTGGTGTATGGGTATGGAACTGGCTGTATTTCGGGCCTGGGGCTGCCCACAGAAACACCGAAAGATATGGGCGGAGTATAGGAGTATTGAACTGCTGACCGTGGAAACCCCAGACACTTTCATACAACGTGAAGTAGTGCTGTCATAGGGCAGCCCTCGGACATTAGATGTAGATGTCCAGTAGACATCCGACATTGCAGATTGGGGGTGGTGGTGGGGAGGGGGTATACGTCCCGGTGCCCAAGCTAGCCATGGTTACTATATGTTCTTTTATTGTCTTCATTATTTGGTTACGCTGGTACAATATGACAAATGTAGATGTGCTTATTACTGTGCCGGTTCTCGGCTCATGTTGTGCTGGTAAAAAAATGAATAAAGTTTGTTAAAAAAAATAAAAAATGGTCTAGATCCAACCTGAACTGGACAAAGGTAGTTCTTCAAGTGCTGCCAACCTCTCAGTAGGAGAGTGGCAGTTTGCAGGAAACTCGAGGAGACCCTTCATCTAGCTGCAGCAATTGGGGGCTTCACAGCCGATATTCCCCAGTAATCCTGCCGTTTTGGAGCGGGAGTCGGGCCCATGCTGTGCCTAATTGCCCCCGAGTGGTTGCTGGTGGCAACCGAACGGACGGTGGGACCCGCTGCTGGGGCCGGGAAGAGTAGGAAGACCTCTGCCCCTCCGCACCCAAGATGGATGGAGCGGCGCTGCCGTACCCTTGAAGGAGGCTGCCTGAGCGGTTGCCTAGAGATCAGGTAGAGCCTGCAGTGGGAGTGAGGGAGCACGGCAGTCTGCTGATGCCCCCTGGTGGCAGGTGGAAAATGGCAGCTGGGTGATTCCTGGCTATCTCGAAGATGGTGGAGGCCTGGTGAAGCTGCGAGGTGTGGCAGTCGAGGGCTTGGCTGGGCCTATTCTGCGGACGGCCTTTGGGACTCGGGAAGCAGACAGTGCGGAAGACTGTGGGTGCTGAAAGTGCTGAAGGGCGACGACATTCCAGGTGGCACAAGCCTGCAGCTTCCCGAGGGACTGAGGAGGGAGGCCACCACGACTGCATGAGAGGGATGGCGGAAGGATCAGCGAGGCTTCACGGATGGGCAGTGGGTACTTAAGGGCCTGGTGTACAGGGGGGTAGTCATATATGCGCAACAGCCGATGGAGGGCAGCACTTAGCAGGTGGAGATCCTCTAACTCCTCGACCCTTGGAGTATCATGATGGCCCCTCTGCCTTAAAGCTAAGCAAGACCCTTGGGACTGCCCGGCGGCACCCTTGCGGACGAAGGCGACTTTCGGTGGAGGTTCTACAATCAGACACACCAACGGAAGCAAAGATACTGTGGAGGAAGAGCTTCCGGGGGCATCTGGTGTGGCGTGAGAGGTGGATCCAAGCCTGACCACGGGCTCCAAAGGCAAGGTGGACCTGATCCTGAAAGCAGTGAATGCGTCACGAGAAGTGTTGGAAAGTAAAATTGACAAGGTGTCTAACAACCTCGGTATATTATGAGATGAACATCGTAAGTAGGCAGTTAAAGTAATACACAACACGGACACCCTAGAGGAGGGGGGCCCCATGGTCAAAGGCCTGCCGATCATGGTGACTGACTTGCTGCACCGTGTGGAGTTGCTGAACAGGTGTACGGAGGACGCAGAGGCCAGCAGCCACCGCAACATGCGGATAGTGGGCCTACCAGAGAAGACTGAGGGAACAGACATGGTGGCTTTTCTTGAGAGATGGCTAGTGAATAAGGTTGCTCTGTATTATTGTTTTTTGCCCTAGAGAGGGCACACAGGGTCCCTATGAGACCTCCGCCACTAGGAGCCCTCCCCACTCCCACACCCACCCGCGCCCGAGACCTATGGTGGCTCATTTGTTTAATTACAGGGACAGAGATTTGATACTGCAGAAAGCCTGGGTGGCACGCGACTTTCGAATTGGACAGACAACAGTGGCTATTTTTCCAGACTATACTATGTTAGTTCAGCAGAGACATGCCTCGTTCCTCATTGTTGAAAGAGAGATGAGAGACGCTGGAATTAAGCACATGCTTTTGTTCCCTACCTGCCTCAAATTCATGCTGGACGGTAAATCGCAATGCTTTGGTGAGCCGCAGATGGTATGGGATTGGCTGGAAAACACGGAGAGCAGGGTAGGTGCGCTATGAGGCTAAGACGCCACCACCGGGCACACCGTGAAGCCACTGGGAGTGCACACCCGAACCGAAAACAAGTCGGGAGAGAGTGGTGGTGCATGATGCAGTCTCCTCCCTGGGGACGTCGCTGAGGAGGACCACAGATGATGGAAATACCACGGCCACCTCTGACTCTTTGGACTCGGATTCTGCAATGAAGGAACTCACTGAGGGCCCCCAAATCAAGTCTAGGATACTGGAAGACCTATAGCATGGGGGTGGCTTCCTTGTGTGAGCTGCTCCCAACACCAGAACTAAAGCATGCCTTGGTGGGTTAAACAGTAGAAAGGGGCGCCCTAGCAAATTGTCCTCTGTTGCTGCTCGGTAGTGGCTGCGGGGGGGAATCAATCTGGGCTCCACAGGAGTGGGCTGGCTCCTGGTACACCTGTCCTCGGGTGTCAGCCGCAAGAGAGCCACTCAATTCAAGAATTCATTAAGTTTCTCCCCTGCCACTGTCATGTCTGCTCTGTACAGTTCCTTATGATGGGTCGTGAACACCACATTTATGTCTGTTTGAGAGTGTACCAGTTCTCATGTCGGGGCATTCAGCTGGGTAATGGGTTTCCCCCTCTCAGGTCTGTATGAGCCACGCCAGCCTGTCCCCCCTCTACATGCACTGTATTAAGGTATTTTCTCCGTTTTAGGGAGCTGTGCCTCTGGTGCACCTCTCTCTGGTTCTGCAGAGTCTCAGGGTGCTGCGCTGTCTCGTTTTCAATGGAGCAAATGTTCCCCTCCCACAGGGTCAGCTCTGCCTCCAGTGGGAGACATCCTTTACATCGCATGCCATTACTGCGCGGACTTTACAACAACTGCGTTGTTACATCGCATACCTTTACAATGCAAGTCGTTACAACGACTTGCTGTAGGGGGCACAAGTATTTTAAGATTTTAAATCCAACACCTTCCCTACTGTTGCACAGACTGGAGTTGGAATAGTAAATTATGCTATTCCAACATCCAGCGCCCCGACTTGCGTTGTAAAGGTATGCGATGTAACAACGCGGTTGTTGTAACTACCGCGTTGTAATGGCAAGAGATGTATCGCATGCGATGTAACATCGCATATTTCCTGCAGTGAACAGTCCACCTCAACCGACTGACCCAAGCAATGCCCCCACACAACTGCCTTAAAGACATCCTATTCAATGTTGACATGTGTGGCCTATGGGCATTGTTGGCAAAGTAATCTACAATCACATCCGCTAGTGGGTCCCTGAAGGTGGGTGTAGGTGACAACCTCTTCCCCCAGTCCAGTCCAACCTGTAGGGGATTGCGGTCCAACAATGTGCGTCCCAAGTATTCATCACGCTCAACCTGGACCCCAAGCTCCACAAAGCACAGTACAGTATCTAGCCTCTTATGCAAGTTATACATGTGGGAATAAAAGGAGTATTCCCTCTGCCCGGGTTGCGATCCCCCCACACATCCCTGAGGATCTAGATATCTTGCCATGCACAGATATTTTTGGCAAGTCTCACCACCAGTGAGTCTGGAAGGGGGGAGTAGATCTATCTAATACTGTGTCCACCACCCCGTTGCAATCACCCCTTCATTAACACCGGTGTACCCAAGTGACATGAGAGTACCTGGAAAGCTCTGAAATAATGGGGTTGACCCACATTCGGGCGTATATGCTGCCCACTAATAGCTGGAGCCCATTGAGCCTCCCCACTAAAATCATATAGCATCCATCCCTGTCACTATACATCTGTTCAATCTCCTGGAGGGTTCCCGGCCTGACCCACACCAATGCTCCTCTGGAAAAGGCAGAATAACCTGTCACCACCACCAGACCCCTCCACCTTCTCTGTAGGCGGAGTATCTCAGGGCCCATCAAATGCATTTCCTGGAGAAGGGCCACATCGACATTTCTACGCTTCAGGAAAGAAAGTCTTTTATATTGCTTGTTGACAGAGCCCATCGCCCGAACATTCCATGTGAGAAATTAATAGTGCTTCGACTTCTCAGTTATGATGCCATCAAGTGTTACGGTCCCACCTGTCCCACCCACCCACCTCGTCAGAAATCAATGACGCAGCCATTCGCACTCACCAAGATGAAACAGTAAAACATTTGTATTTGTATTTATAGAGCGCGACATTCATCCCAAGGGATATCACAGCGCTAGGATAAGCGAGAACCTGTTTGGGGAGGATTAGTGACATGTGACATAAAGCATCAGGTCTGGAGCAATAATCCATGGACATCAGTGCTTGAGTCCTGAGAAAAACCACGTCTTCAGCTTCTTTCTGAATCTCACATGTTCCTCAGTGAGACGAAGCTCTAACTGGAGTTTGTTCCAGTGAGTAGCTGCCAGAAAGGAAAAGGAGCGACCCCCAGCTCTGACTTTTTTTATGTGAATGGTTTTGGCTAGAGCGTGGTTGCCTGACCTAAGGTCACGCGAGGGGACATATAATTCCAGTTTGTCCTGCAAAATTCTGGGTCCAAGTTTTTATAAAGCTCTGTGCGCAAAACATAGTAGTTTGAACTTGACTCTTTGTCTCATAGGCAGCCAGTGAAGTTCTTTCAAGCAGGCTGAAGCCAAACTATACTTGTTCTTGTTACGAACCAGTTTGGCTGCTGCATTCTAAATGACTTGTAGACAGGAAAATAAATAGTCGGCCATGCCAATATAAAGCGCATTCCCATAGTCCAGATTGCTGGTCAGTAGGGCAGAGTGATGGTTTTCCTCCAGTTCAAAGGGATCTAGTAGTTTTAGCATGGCAAAACAATTACCACACAGTGCTCAGACTTGGTCTTGCATGTTTAGTGCATTGTCTACCAGGAATTCCAATTTTTTTACAACACGTTTGTGGCACAGGAGTGGTGCCTAATAGTTTGGGCCACCATGTTGAGTCCCAGACTAGGTGTGTGCTAACAAAGAGCAGTTGCTCAGATTTTTCCGCTTTTAACTTCAAGCAGTGGTCTGACATCCAATCAGCGGTTTCTGAGAGGCAGTTGCTCAAGTTATTTTTGGTGTTCCCATATTTTTCATCAAAAGCAATCAACAACTGAGTATCATCAGCGTATGACCAGATATTGAAACCCCATTTCCTAACAATCGTGGCCAGGGGGAGACATAAGCGTTAAAAAGGGTTGGGCTAAGGAGGAGGCTCCCTGCGGAACACCGCACTTAATAGTTTTAGGGTTGGAGGAAAAGGAGCCCATTTGTACTGTTTGGATTCTATTCAGCAGAAAAGAGTTGAACCATTGAAGAGGTTTAGAGTAAAGTCCTTTTTCATATAGAGTTCTCGCCAATTTGTTCCCCCCTAGGTCAGAGTAGCAACAGCTCTATGGCCTAAATGAGAAAACCAACATAACTGCGAGTTCCAAACCCCCAACACCAATCGTAGGGAGGTTTCCAGCTTGGGGGAAGTCATCGTAGCAGCTGATACAGACGGTGCACCACCGTTGAATCCTCTCTGTGCCCCTATCAAGGAACCAGAAATTAGAGCTGCCATAAAGAACTTACTGGGGGTGGGGGGGGGCGAGACACCTGAGACAGACTGCCTACTGGCCAAATGCTGTCAGTCATACCCTGCCTACTTGGCCTACTGAGATGTACCCTGGGGCATTGGATAATGGGCGCTTTCCGGAGACAACCAGGGAAGCTCTCATAGTCTCTATCCCTAAACCCGCGTGGGTGCCCTGGATGTAATGGTGTATTGCCTTTTGTTGAAGCTCAACCTGAACTATAAAATCCTTAGTAAGGTCTTGGTGAACAGAGTTCAGCCTCATTTGGCGGCCCTGGTGCACGAGGACCAAAATGGATTTATACCTCACTGCAACACATCACACAATACCAAGCCTTAGACGAGGTTGATGTAGGACACTTTCCAGAGGCGCTGGTGTTCTCGGTGGACATAAGGAAGGCATTTGACTTATTGCAGTGAACTACTTTCAGGTTATTATGACCCAGATGGCTCTGGGAGAGGGATGGGCTTGATGCGTTGCGCTATTATACGCAGATGCAAGCGCACTGGTGCACACTGGTAGGTGTATCTCGGACTCCTTTGGGGTTCACCGTGGTACACGTCAGGGCTGCCTCCATCCCCCATGCTGTTTGCACTTACAGTTGAGCTGTCTGCATGCTTGATGCGAAGACGGGCTGGGGAAGGGGGATCCCACTACATGATAGGAAACATGTGATGTCGCTTTATGCAGATGATATGCTCCTGTTCTTGAGGAACACGAGGACGGGTATTCCATGGGGTGTGACTCTATTGGAGGAGTTCGTCCGCCGCTGGTCTTTGACCAAATTGGAAAAAATCGTATGGTGTCTCCTGGAATGACAGAGCCCCCAGAAGTAGTGTTAAATATTGTCAGTCAGTCAAATAGCTTTATTTCGATATAAATATCATAAAAGCATCAGACACTACATCAATAATGTTAAATATTGGAATTAATTGGGAGCCGAGAACCCTTAAATATTTGGGGGTGCAGAACTATCATAAGGACAATGATATACAAGAGGGCAACCTTGGGAGAGCACTCCGAGGTACGGTAGCATTCTGGAGGATGCTGAAGCTTCCCAACATGGCTAGGGTGGCCCTGGCGAAAATCGTCATGCTGCCCAGAATCTTCTATTACTTTGCAAATATACCCATTTGGGTGCCAAGGGCATGATTCAAAGCCATTCATGGCTTACTTCGGGAACTGATCTGGGACAGATAGCGTAATCGGGTGTCTCTCTGTATGCTTCAGAGGCCGACTGCAAGAGAGGGACTTGGGGTCCCAAACTTTGAACTTTATTACTTTGCGGCACACCTGCAGTAGGGTGCCCGCTGGATGGCAGGACTTAATAGAGCTGTGCTGGGAGATTTCTGAGCAGCCTGCAATGAAGAGGCACTGCTGGGAATACTGCTTGGGACCAGATTGGCTCCAAGCACTGAGCCCCGACTTCTGCATATTTCGCTTAGATGCTGTAGGGGTCTTGTCAACGAGTGGGATCTGCTCCACTCTATGCACTGGCGATACCGCTGGTGGGGTTCCTGGAAGCCAGAGGAGGACACTTTACAGCCCGATGATTGGAGGCGTGGACTGCGGTGGGTGTGGAGACTCGTGGGGGACTGTTACTCCTATAGCTCCTTTTGAACTCTGGAAGAGCTAGAGACTGACAGCGGCCTCCCGGGCCCTCATTTTCTGACATATGGGGCACTAGTTGCTACGGTGCAGCAGCTGTAGAGTGTCCTGGACCCTGAACCCCCTGTCCAAAAGTTGCTGCACAATTTGCTGACCTTTGGCAGGGGACGTCACCTGGTCTCCTGGCTGTATAAAATGGCAATCGCTGTGGGAGTAGATGACTTACTGACTCTGAGGGATAAATGGGAGCACCTGCTTGGTAGGGCCTTTGTGGGGGAAGGAATGGGACCAAATTCTAGAGTGCTCATCTACGTTCATCTGCAACACAAAGTTTAAATTCACCCAAATCAACTACCTGCATTATAATCTTCATATGGTGATGACTGAGGAGAAGGAGGTAGTCTCCCTTCGGGAGAGTATTTTTTTACTGGGTTTGACCCAATTGGTATTCAAGCCTACATATCAAGCTGGTCATGTTCTGGGTCAGATATTTTCGAATGTACCACTGGAAGTGGACCCTCCCACCACATTAGTTTGGTCGTATCACTATATGATTACATTTTGGTGGTCCTGTGTAAGGAGGAATCAACCACAAGCTGGGTTAATGTCTCGGGTGTTGAGATCTTTTCATAAAATTCAGTCGGATGCCTTTTGTAGGGCATTGGAGGAGAGAGTGTCTGCTCTATCAGGTGATGTAGTCACTGATGTTGACCTCTGGATTGGTTCCACTGCTTGCGATCTATCGCCCGAATTGTTACCACGGTCGCACTGACCCAAGCCTTCCTGTCCCTGGTACACAGACTCCCTCAAAGAGGTTAAGAGTGAGTGTAAACATCTGGAAAGACAGTGGAGGGTGTCATATAGCCCAAATGATAATGCCAGGTACAAAGTGGCTTTAAAAAAATATTATAAATATGTCAAAATGGCAAACAAATCCTATTTTGAGGACAGAATTCTAAATGCTGGTAATAAGTTGAGAGAAGTTTTTAAAATAGTGGAAACCTTTATGTCCCTGGTGGCCTGTGTAGGACGGCAGGTGCCCTCCGTGGAATGGTGTGAACAACTGGCTCACTACTTCCAGAATAAGATTGCAAATATTCAAGCTAGTCTCCCCTCTTCTATGCAGGTGGAGGCGATGATGGGGTCAATCAGCAGCCTAGCCAAATATATGATCTGACCCTCTCATTGGATAGGTTCGATCTGATCTCTTTGGAAGGATCACTATTAGCTCTCCGTAGTCTTAAATCGGGCTTTCCCTCTGATCCATGCCCCACGAGTCTTCTGGCTTTAGGATCAGGTGTCATTAACCCATTGGCTAACAATCTCCTAAATGTCTCGCTCTCTTCTGCCATAGTACCCAGTGCCTGGAAGCAGGCTAAAATCGTGCCTCTGCTAAAGAAACCCCAGGCGGATGCTATAGATCAATCTAACTACAGGCCTATTTCTTTGCTTCCGGCCCTATCAAAAGTTCAGGAAAGCATGTCAACTAGCAGCTGCCCCATTACTTGGAAAGTAATAACTCATTGCATCCAAGTCAGACTGGTTTCCACCCCATTTGTAGTACAGAGACAGCGCTAGTGAAGGTGGTCGATTACATCAGGGGTACCTTAGATGTCAGGGGCAAGGTTGTGCTGATTAAGCTGGATCTGTCAGCTGCATTCGACACAATACCCCACTCCACACTCCTGGCACGTCTCCATGCTTTTGAAATCAGGGGGCAGGTGTGGGAATGGCTGGCTTCTTTCCTGGAAGAAAGAGGTCAGAGGTCTGGTGCCCACCTTTTGCATCTGGGTCTTGTGATCTACAGGTGGGAGTGCCACAGGGTTCAGCTTTGAGCCCTGCATTATTCAATAAATATCTCACTCCTCTGGCGTTCTTGGCAGAGAATCTGGGTGCAAAAATTATTTCATATGCAGATGACACCCAGCTACTTTTTTCCTGGGGTAGGGAAGAAGTGTTTCCTGGAGAAAAAATCAGAACCTGTTTGACGGACGTTTTTCAATGGGTGTCTTACCACCGGCTTAAGTGTAATGCGGGCACAACTGAGCAATTTTTTTGGTACAAAAAAAAGACGAGCTATGGCAGTCCTTTTGGCCAGAGGATGCTCCCACTCCATTAAGCTACACTAGCTTTGTCAAAATTCTGGGTATTAAGTTTGATGGTGAGCTTTCTTTTCTGTCATAGGTTAATGCCGTAATAGGGACCTGTTTTGGTCTGCTATGGGTGCTTAGGAAGTTCCTGCATTTTCTGTCTCTCTCTACTAGGAAACTGATAGTGCAGGCTTTGATAACATCTAGGCTTGATTACGGTAATGCACTGTATTTGGGCCTGCCTGATTACCTGATCAGTAAGTTGCAGGTGGACCAAAATGCAGCAGCTCGCAAGCTTCTCAGCTTACCACTGAGAACTCATGTATCCCCCTATCTTAGAGAGCTGCATTGGCTTCCTATTAGGAAGAGGATTCTTTTCAAGACCTTGCTTCTGGTCCACAGGGCTTTTCATCAGTCTGGTGCAAGGTACCTTAGAGCAAGAATTTGCTTTTATGCTCCTTCCAGGCGTCTGCGGTCAGCCATTCTCTTTGTGGCCCAAATCCCCAGGGTTCGATGGTACAGAACGGGGGGCAGGTCCTTTTCATTTTTGGGACCTTGCTTTGGAATAAACTCCCTTTGGAATTATGGTGCATTTCATCTACCCACCAGTTCCGGAAGAAATTGAAAACATGGCTTTTTTAACAAGATTAATTAATGTTGCTTCTCTCAGCTACATCTCACTGGAGGTGCAGAGCGCCAAGCCACTCTTTGGAGTAACAGTGCGCTGTAGAAATGCCTTTTACATTACATATCTAACACCACATAGACTGAATATCACGTTCCAGTGTACTGATAAAACCTGCCCACAGTGTACTCTGGCTGATGGAGGATTTTTACATATGGTATGGGAATGCCAAGTCATAGAGCGAAATTGGGCACAGATAGCGACAGACCTGGAACACCCCCTTGGTCGACAGCAACTTTATACAGCGGAGATATGCCTGCTTAGCTTATATAAAAGGCAGCCAGAGACAAAAGTGGGTGATAGGTTTCTAGACCTGGTCCTGGGAATAGCTCGTACAGACATAGCATGCCACTGGAAATCACCACACGGCCCGCCAACAGCAGATGGCGGGTGGAGGTGGGAACGTGGACTGCAGCAGAAGGGACTGCGCTGCGGACTGAAGAGTCAAAGGGGCTGCGCAGAAAACCAATCACTGAGCTCTGGCAGGAGGTTGTAGCTGGTTTCCTGTCCTGTGACATTCGGAATGAGACACACAGGGACAGGGCGGAAGTATGATGGGTGTGTAAATGATGGTGAGCACATTACCCTCCCCCCATTCCCTCCCACCCCGAATCTGCTGATGGCCGCCCCCTTTACAGTACTCCACCGTGCCCACCCAGGGAATTATGCTATTGCGGCACTTGTTCGAGAGATGTACAGACAGGACGACTCTCACTGAGCAATATGTTCTTTCCTAAAATGTTATACCTTCGTTAAAGACGTGTGTTGGAATGTTCACTTTTCTTTCTTTACATGCGGTAGGCATGGGGACGAAGTAACAATGTCTAGTGCCATTGGGAAGGACTGTCTTGTTGATCTGGCAGGGAAAGATGTGCAGGCCCAATCGTACCAAATTGATTAACAAGTGCTTTTTCCAAGTAAATGTGGGGTTTCCTTGCCATGCGTCAGCAATATTGGCCACTGCTGTAACATAATGTTTTTTTTCTCTATTAAAAAATCAATAAAGAAATTCTCCCCACAAAAATAAAATCTAGATGCAGCAGTTCCAGAGCCACGTTTAGTAGGTGGGGAGGGTGCACAGGTACCCTGAGATGAGCACAGCACTATAACACGAGTTAGGCATAAAGTGCTACTTCCAAAATGGGAAAAGAAGCTGGATATAAATCGGGCACCTTTTCTATCAGGTTTTACTTCAAGACAAATCCATCACTATTCAGTCTGTACAAAGATCCACATTAGGCAAAATGTTTACATTGTTCTTTCAAAAACTGGGAGTAGGAAGTTTCCCTTGTATGCTGATATTATAATTTATACTTCAAATCCTGCACTGGCGTTTGGGTTACAGAAAGGAACTATCGAAGAGTTTACCTCTCTCTCAGGTTATTATATAAACAAAGAAAAATCTCACATAATGTCTTTTTTTGTTTTTATAAAATCCACCTTTTGAGTAGAAGTAGTAAAGTGTATAATGTGTGGAAAAATGCTCATTATTAACAATAAAATTAAATATATTTGAATACAAATGTCACAAAGTTACTAATAAAATTGTACACCGCAAGCATATGACATTATGCAGAATAATAACCAGTCAGCCTAGAGATGTGCAGAAAATAAAACAATGTTAGTCAAGTCTTGTAGTTGCTTTCTCCTGAGCCCTCTCTACAGTCATTACAGTTAAATAGGTTTCTCTTCGTGGTTAGAGTTTCTATGAGTTTCGATGTCTGTTGAAAACATAAAGTCACTACCATATCCATTGTTCTGATTTCCGCATTGTTGAACATCAGTCCGGTCCAACTAACTCTCGGATGATAAGAGCGTGGCAAATACAAACAATGAGCTCAATGTTTTCAAGAGACTTACCACAAAGTCGAAATAGATCATTCATACCTTGATGGTATTGCCATGCTCCAATCAAACTGAAAAATAGATATAAAGAAAACTGTGATGTTTTGTTTTGGCAGACAGGTTAGATACACTGTAAGACTGTGAACCTATACTAGTGTTTCTTTGGCCAAGTTTTTTCAATTGCTGTTTAAGCCGCCATACCGTCTTGTTAATTATTAACTTTTAACCTCTATGCACCAAGGGTCAAGGTGTCTGTAAACTTGTTTTTTCTTCTTGTGACCAAATAGTTCTCTCAATACGCTGCCAGGTATATTTTCCATGGTTCTTTGGTCGGCCATTAGGCATTGCATTATATAATTCAATGCCTGTTGAGCTGCCGGAGCCAATGGAGCAGTTAAGCCAAACTCTAGCAGACTCAGGCTTCAGGAGTCGACTGCCCAAGAGAGAGGAGCCCTTGCAGCAATTGAGTAGCCAGTATATCTGTTTGTTTAATTTACAAAAGAAAGCTGAGGCTCCATGTATTATGGACTGGATTTAGCTTTGAGGGTAGTAGCTGCCCAACTGCTCGTCCTCCCAGTTGATAGTTGAATCTCTTTAGTGCGACTGTCGCAGTGTTACATCTAGATTTTATAGAATGCAAATGAGACTTCATGTAGCTCAAATAGCTTACTTTGACACACATAGAGTTAATGCTTTGATCTTTAAGTTGTTTACGCACCATGCAAACTTGGAATCTACATGGTGATTAAAAAACAAACTGTTAGCCTCTTTCAAGTTGAATGCTAGCTTATTGTCCAAGTTTTAGGTGGGTAAATTAGTGATTAATCGTTAGAGTCCAATTTGAATGTTTGGGAGCAGTAGTAGATCATTGGCATATGTTACACTGCTAACTCTAGCAGAACACAAGGAAGGAGGATGAGAATCAACAGCTTCAAGCATAGAAGGTATATCAGATATATATATATATATATATATATATATATATATATATACAGAAACAGAGGTGAGACAGACTGAAGCCCTATTTAAGTCCGATGTGAGGATATATTTTTGAAGAGTAACTTTTTCCGGAGTTAATTTTCACTCTCACCCATGTATCTGCATGGAGGTGTAAAATCTAATTTAGCAGTCCCTTATTATTCTATTCTTTAATATTTAGGCATGTGTATAGCTGCTTATGTAGAAAGAAAAGTACAGCCAAATCTTGAGCATGTTCAGGCATATATAAAATTACAACTGGCGCGCTGAAACCCTCTAACCATCATAGGAAGAACCAATATAGTTAAAACGTTCATCCTCCCAAAAATAACTATTAACTTCATGCAACTGCACTTTACCTAAAAAGAGATAATATCAACAAGATGCACTAGTTTTTAATTAGGTTTATCTGGGCAAATATAACTATAAGAATAGAATGGAAGAAGCGCATAAGACCAATTCTGAAAGGGGGCTGTTAGTCTTTTCCTGACCTAAAATTATAATTTTGGACTATACAACCAGGGCAGGTTATCACTTTGTTGGGACTCCAACCAGGGCAGAAATAATTCTCTCTCTTTCAGGTTATGATCCCGCCTAGTGAAATATGCAAGGACAGCCTTAGTTAGCAAAATAAACTTTGATACTTTATATTTGTTTGGTGTGATGTATGTAGAAAGTACTCGCTGCCCAATAACTCCTACATTCAACTAATCTGGCACCTACAGGGGACACCTTCATAAGCCTCATTAGCTAAGTCACTTCATGAACCTGGATTCTAATGCTAAGTGTTACAAGAGGTGGACTGACATGGTTCAAGTACATGCAACTATCCACGTAATATTCAATAGTACCCCCTAGAAATAAAATTGCACACTAAATTTGAATTACAAAGGACGCTCCTGCCAGTGCCAGACCCAAGGGTGGATGGGCAAACATACATTACTTCTTTCTAGAGAATTAATAAGAAACTATGGAACCATTTTGGCGACAGTTGGAGGAATGGCTTCACAACGAGGAGCTGGCAGCAACTTGGTGAGTACCTTCAAGTCTGTTACAATAAAGCTGCTTAAAGGGAACACATTTATACACTGTGATCAAGATCTACTGGTCTCCGTAAAAAAGAAATAAAGTAAACTGCTGTTCATGCTATGCAGGTTTGGCTGGCTGATTCATCCGTGCATGTATGTATGTTTGAAGACTAAACAGTACAGGCTGTGGGCTGCAAAAGGTTTCAGTATGCCTTACAAAACGTTAAATTGAACAGACTGTAGAATTAAAACTCGTCTGACTACGCTTAACTCGCGGGTTGCTTAACCTCAGAAGGATGGAAAAGTAAAGATCATATGCATGCAGCATCAAGTATCAGCAATACTTACTAGAAAATTTATATGCAAATTTGAATGCAAATCCAGCCTCCAGAGAAGCAGGCCATGTTATCCTTGCATGAGGAGTCCAACTATGCCCTAAAAGAAGCAGGCCATGCTATTTATGAATGAGGAATTAAACGCCCCATTGGACCCAATCAATGTTCTTCCTGCATGAAGAGATGTTCAAACAAACCCCTAAAAAGCAGTCCCTGTTCATTCTTCATAAGGCATAAAGCAATCATAGACGTGTTCAGCTTCTTTGACTCACATTACTGAAGTATATCTTGAACTTTTAGATCAGGCAACCAGACTGAAAAATGGTTCATTAGTAAGCTTTGTCACTCTAGGTAGGGAGATTTGACAAACAACAATAAATAAAAGCACATATTTACTATAATGCTTTTAAAGCACTGGCAATATCTTAGACAGCATTTCTATAATTTTAGTCCATCCATAGGTTACTTGGCAGGAGGATGCAATCATTATGTAGGAATGGATTTACATTAATTTGAAAAAAGTCACTTCCTCTTCTGCAATGGGACAAATGAGATAAAATATCAGACGCTGCTCCCAATAGTTTCCTGAGTTTCAAAGCATTCTATAATAATGTTTAGTTAGCACTGTAAAGACTGATTACGTATGAAAACCGTTAGTGAATCTTTGCATGTTTTACCAGACACCAATTTCACGTTTTAACCTCGGTTTTCTACAGACGCAGAATAGCAATTGGGCACAACTGCAATTGTTGATGTACAATAATTTAGTGGTATTCCAATGTCTCCAACATTCTTCACTTAGTAGCTTTTGTTTCTCGAATACAGTATTTCATTATGACCATTTATGTAGGAGCTATGTGTAGCTATGAGTTTGAACTTTTCAGCTGAGTAAATATATATATATATATTTTTGCTCGTAATCTTTTTATTGAACATTTTCAGTTAGGTACAACAAAGTACGACATGACTGTTAGAGATCAACATAAGATGGCATAGGACCAATTGGCACAAAGTCAATATTCATAAGGCGGTACCAATAGAATGCTGCAGGGAAATGGAGAGGCACACGGTGAGTGAGCAGGCACGCTCAGAGGTCGTCTACAGGTTATCATGTCATAAAACAAAAGAAGAGGAAACACAAGAATGAAAGAGAACAACATAAATACATCAGGTTAGCTGAGCAAATATATATTTTAAGATGAAAATACAATTATTTAAGTCAGTTTACCTATTGTTGAAAAATATTTGAATTGACCAATCAAATTTCCTAACGTGTTCACATACATTTGGACAATGCTCTGAATGCTTTTGTATGGGAATCCTATTCTTGTCTCACTGATAACACGTTTTGGAGAAAATCAATTGATAAAAGAAAATATCAACAAAATAAAAAGAAAAAAAGCTGTTAGCAAGGAAGAGCACTCCTCTCACGATGTCTGCAGTTGGTTTCCATCAGCATGAGACTACTAGAGAAGATCCAAAACAGAAATTGCTTTGTTTCCATCGCTCTCCTGCTTTTTCTCGTATGCTTGCCAGATTACCAGCAGAGAGAAAATGCAGGTCTATTTACAGACTGAAACATCTATGAACAAAGCTTGACTGTAATAACTAGTCCCCTTGAGTACATTCACACTTCCCTGTATGTGCTGAGAAGCCACGTGATAGTATCCATCCCAATCCTCCGTTACGGGCAATGTAAGAACTGTATAAAATCTAAGTTTCATTATTCCAGTTTGTCTCTACATCGGGATTACCATTTCTTAACAACTGGCATTACATCACAGGTAAGTTTTTAATTACATATTTTATTTTATGGGAAAGATTACATAATCCCCAAACATCACTTTTTTATTGGCCGGCATTTCTTTTTAATTATATATATTTTACACAGTGACTGTTGCCACATTGTAGTAGTTATTGTTAGGTCAGAGTCTCCATAGGAATGTCATTTTTAGTTTCTTTAATAACTGGCCTCTCGGGGGAATCTGCACAAAACATTCCTAAAAACGTTTATCCACTTTGGCTCGTTCTCGAAAAGTTTTGTGCCAAGCCATCAAGAGGGGTAGAAAGTGAGACAAGCATTTGCAATGCAATAGGTCTCGCATTTGGGAGAGTTAGCAGTATTGGCGTTGTAAATGACAACGTCCCCTACCTATGTGTTTTGGTTTGGAGTGTAGTGGGTGTATGCGGTATGGAGTGGAATTATATGGGTTGTATTGGAATTGTTAGTTGTGGAAATGTGTGGGGTAGAATTTTGAGGTGTTAGAGTTGTAGGTTAGAGTTAGTGGCAAGAGTAGGGTTGGGTGTAAGGTTTGGGTTAAAAGTTAAAACTAGGGTTAGGTGAGACATGGGAGCAGGTCTTTCTTGAGGGTGAAAGTTAGGGTGAGTGATACGTCTGATTTAAGAGTGAAAGTTGGGGTTACTGTGACAGATAGAAGCAAGGTTAGGAATAAGGTCTGGTTAAGGGTGAAAGTTATAGTTATGGAGGGAACTAGAAGCAGGATTAAGGGTGAAAGTTCGGGTTAGAGGAATTTTGGGTCTGGGTTAAGGGAGAAAGCTAAGTTTAGATG
The DNA here is from genome assembly GCA_963921515.1 of Calotriton arnoldi. Lineage (NCBI taxonomy): Eukaryota > Metazoa > Chordata > Amphibia > Caudata > Salamandridae > Calotriton > Calotriton arnoldi. The sequence continues at coordinate 3,766,343 of CAWUFW010000401.1, forward strand.
AGGGATAGGTGCAGGTTTGGAAGTCTGGGTTACTGGCTGATTTAGTGCCAGGGAGAGAGTTTGAGTTGATTTAAACTGCAGGACACAGTTCAGATTAGAGTAAGGGTTAGTGTTAAGGCTCAGTGAGCAAGCGAGGGAAATTACAGAGAAAAAAAATAGAAAGAAAAGTAAATTCAAAACAAATTATCTGAACTCAATGTACATGTCAGAGATTAGCAATTTCAATGTATTTGCAAAATAATATTTTGATAATAAGTCAATGTTATTCCGAGTCATTTACTTAAATTCTTCACCTAGTGCTGGCGCCAGGTCCAGGCAGCATGGGCCAGGTGGATGCCAAGTAAGGAATTGCGTACCGCCCACGACTACAGATGAGCTGCATGTGACTGTAGGCGCTGTGATGTTTTGAGTGTAGTACAGACTTAAAAGCCGCAGCACAATACTCGCTAGCCCTGTATGGATTGCTGGATGATGACAGCAGAGGCACAGCAGTGCCTGAGGATGGGAGCCCAATAAGAAGGGGTCTCGGTGGCTCTTGATCGCATCACTGCACATATGCATTAGTCAGAGGGAATGAGGTAATGCCCTGCAGTCAGGAGAGCCTGCCCTCTACTCCAAGTGCTGTGCGCGCTGCTCTCCTGTGACATCATCTGGTCCTCATCAATCCAAACCTAATTACGAAAAACTGAATTTGGAAAGATGGAGTGCCAGAGGCGATCGCACCATCCGGGAAAAGGCAGAGAGGAAGGGTGAGAAGCAGGCAGCGCTAGGACCCAGAGAGCCGTGTGCACAAAGCTGACTAAAAAAAGAAAATAAATAATAACAAGCGCGCGCGCCTCGCGCTGCAAGTTAAACAAGCATTGGCCGCGCGGCCGTGAAAGTCGCGCGGCCGCGAAAGTGAAAGCGATCGCGCTCCAGATGGCGCCTTGGGCGCTGAAACCTGGTGGCTGCGCGCGTGCACGCTTGCGTGCATTCAAGCGTTAGGCCAGCAAAAGCGTGTGGGGTAGCACTTTGAAAACCCCACTTACAAAATGTCTCGCAGAGCAGCGCATGCGCTGGCTCAGGCGAGACCTAAAGGGGGAGTCCCAAAAGTGTGATTTCCCAAGTTAATTCCCATAGGACAGTAAGCTCTCCAATAAAGAAAAAGAAACGGCTGACCAGAATTACATCAAATTCGGCAAAAAGTTAGAACTTTACTCAGAAAGCATGGTTTTTGTTATGTCGTGTAAATATGTTCAGTCGTTTTCGAGAAATTAGCATTTAAGAAGGTGCTTTGGGAGGGCATTAAAAGGTTAACACTGGTAAAAAGTAAATATATGGTAAACATCTGCACAGCTGGTGTCCAGAAAATGCTCTGAATAGCCCATTCAAAATGGATAGAAGGATCCTGGCCGCAATGTGAAGAATATGTTGAGGCAGCCATTTCAAGAGTCAGGGATTCAGTCCAAGAGTCCTGAAAAAAGGATCTAAAGCTACATAAGAGAGCAGGGTGGGGACACAGTAACCCCCAAGGCCATTTTGAGGAGTGAGTGGGAGGATTTGGGGGAGTTTCACAAACTGGGTCAGTGGTAGCATGGTAACAGCACCAGGACCGGTGGTACACAGGTGCCCCATGTGATACCACAGTACTGTGCCGGTGATGTGATACTGTGGTACCGAAAATGGCCAACCACCATTGTGCAGGCCATGCACAGTGGGGGTTGGCTGCCTGCAGTGGGTTTGGTACAGCACCAAACCACCACTCTGCACACAGCTTAAGGCTGTGTGCAGCGGGTGGTGAAGAACTCACAGGGAGGGAGGGACTCACTTGGGTGCACAGCCAAAGACTCAGCGCAGAGCAGGGCATCCGTGTGCAATTGGGTGCCCACAGGGGGTTGCTGTAGAGCCTTGCCGGAGGCCTGGCCCTGTAGCCAACCCTGGAACTGTGGTACCAGCACTGGTACAATGGTACCCTGTGAGATCCCCAATGACATACCACAATACTGGTACTGCTGTACTGAAAAAACATTTTAAAGAAATTAGAAGGGTCTGGTCATAGATCAGAACCTGTGGCCAACCACCATTGTGCAGGCAATAGGATATGTGCAGTGGGGGTTGGCTGCCTAAAGTATTTGGGCACCAGGCCAAAACAACGTTAAGCACAGCTTAAGGTCATGCGCAGCAGGGGATTAGCGTCCGTGGAGGGTTGGGCATAGGGTTTGGCCAGAGGTCAGGAGCTGAGGTTAACCCCCTGTTGCGCATGGCCCAAGGTCGTGCACAGTGGGTGGTTGGGCTGCCAGAGGTTGAGTGCATGGCCTAGCTAGACACTGTACCCAACCTCCCTGCTCAGTTCTACGCAGTGGGAGTGTTTGTCGTAAGTTGCCCAAGTGAATTGGGCATTTGATCAACTTACAATATGATAAAAAAACACAGAAATTAACATTATAGTTAGGTATGGTAATAACTTAGTTTCCGTAAAATTAAAAAACTGAAATTCAATGAAAAAATGAGTTAAAGTGACATTATAGTGAGGTGTTGAAATGAGGTCAAAACTAATATTTAAAAATTGAACACCATTGAAGTTCGACCAGTTGCAGCTACTGAACTAACTAGAACTTGGGTCCAGTCATAAACTGCTTATGACTTTACACATTACATCACTCATAACATCTAAAATTACATCATTCATGGTACTAAAACAACAGGGTGATGGATGGAATGCCACTGGCAATCCCTCGGGCTGCATCCTAATCCATTGTTTTTTGCCCACCATGCCACCTCAGTTTGGACCCAGTCATATGCAAATTAGTCTTGACCCTGCTCCTCATGGGAACAGTCCATCCCAAACTGCCAGGCCGAATGCTCCCTGAACCGAACACATGCAACCTAGGACCGGTTTCACCCTAGTCAGGGCTCTTCAGCCAGGTATAGCTTGGATCCAGTGTCACAGTGACCACCGGGCCCACATCTGGGCACACCTGGCTCACTAATGGCGGCAAATGCAAAATCAACAGGGTGATGGATGGAATGCTTGAATTAATCTCAGCCATGACGTGGGTCCCATGTTCACTGTGTCACTGGAACCAAGCTGTACTCGGCTGATGAGCCCATAACTAGGGAAAAATCGGTCCTCGGTTGCTTGGATTCCGGTTCAGGGAGGACCTGGCTTGGCAATTCAGGCTGGACTGTTCCCATGAAGAGCAGGGTCAAGACTGATTTGCATATGGCTGTGTCCAAACTGAGGTGGCATGGTGAGCAAAAGAAGGATGGGTTGGAGTGCAACCTTGAGTGATACTGCCATTCACATTACTCCATAAACCCTTACATCATTTTAAATAGGAAAGTCAATAGTAAAGGGCTATAGTTATATACAGCATACAGTTACTGTGTGTACATGTGTGAGTGCATACAATGGAAATAGCATAAGCGCTGAAGGCAAGTGTGGTTGTGGATGTTGAAATTTATATGGCATACTGTTTAAAAACTGATAACGCTTGTGGTGCAAATAGTACTTCATATTAAACAAGGTAAAGGCTGAGTATACCAAATGTGAACTGTAGAGACATTTGTTTAAGTAGGTTATGGCTTAAAGTTTCTGTTGATAATACATTATCCATCAGTGGGTGTTTGGGCATGTGCCCCTGTTAAATATTTGTAATACAGTGGTATAGACAAAATCTATGGAACAAGGATGTTTATTTCCTGAACTTCTCAGAAGATTTTGAGGCATTGCAGCTTGCTGAATAATGTAGAATGTTTGAGTGATTTACTTAGCAGTGGTTTAACTCACACTAAGGTTGTAAGCATGGCTCTAGAGCTGTATGCCATCAGTAGGGTAGTGAGGATACCATGGGGCCTGGTGAGAGCAAGGAAAAAGGTCCCTTTGATTGCTGCTGGGGTAGATGTATACAGCAATTATCAGGGTTCAAAGGGCCTGGACACCACTGCACCTGCTGCACCAATGATAGTTACACCCCTGTATGCCATTGTTTTCATCTCAGGAATGTGTGTAGTGTATTATACCAAACTACGGTCCATAGGACCTGGCAGAAAGTGACTTATCAATGGCAAATGCATACCCGTCAACCTCTTGACTTTAAATTGCAGGTCATGTGAAGTCTTGAAGAGGCTGATAGTGTTAAGATGAATAGAGTACAAACTCTTTTTTTGGAGGGTGTTCAAGGTCCATCACGTGGTCAAAGGTTATGTCCATTAGCCCTTAACTGGTGATAGCAAATTGAACACAGGTGTAGCATGTTGAATTAGTTCAAGTCCACAAACCCTTTAGGACTCTGTCAGAATGACAGATTTTTTAGGTGGGGGTTGTGATGCTGAATGTCTGGATACATTGATTACTGTGGACTTGTTTGCGCTGTTGGTTTGTATTTACATGTCTGGGGTGAGGTGGGGGGTAGGGGCTTTTGTTGGATTTGGGTTCGGTTTTTTTTGTTGTCAAAACTGTTTTTATTATTTCAAGAAAAAATTCAAAACAGCAGGATAGTTTGTAGTGTACAATTCCGTCCCCCAGTTACATAGCTATATATGGAGTCAGCATCTCATATTTTACGGAACCAGCTAGTTCCACCAATATACAGATTCCTGCAACTGGTGGTACCCATGATACACCAAGCCCGCTTACCCCTCCCTTATCTCTCCCTCCCCCCTCTACTCCTCAATTCAACTATGATACGGCGGGGTTTTCATTTTCACAGTACTGGGGTTCAGATCACCGGATTGGGACATTACCAGTGTCACCTACCAGGGTCCCTCACCCCCTACCCCTCCCCTAGAACTGGAACAGGTGTAGGGCCCTTGCCCTGGTCGGACATGCACAGAGTGGTAGACCTTCGGAGAGGTACTGAACCAGGCCTCCCCATATATATTCAAAATTCCTACATGTGTCTGTTAATATATCTGCCATGCGCTCCATAGTGATGCTCTCCAAAGCCTTGCATGCCATTGGATCAGAGAGGGTGCCTCTTTGCTCTTCCATGCTGCTGCTACTGCCATTTTTGCCGCCCCCAAACACAGCCACCTAACTGTTTGGACCTCAACAATTTGATACTTCAAGGAGTCACTCCTGAGACCCAACATTACAAATCCAGGATCATGAGGGATTGGGTATCCTAAAGTTTACCTGATCTGAGCAAGGATCTCCTCCCAGAACGGTAGAATACGCGGGCAATCCCACCAGATATGGTTAAAGTCCCCTAACATACCACAGACCCTCCAGCATAAATCTGACACCTGCAGGAAGATTTTTTTAAGTTTAGTAGTACCAATCAAACAGAAGTTTATAGTGGGCCTCCTTCATGCCCATGGGGTGGTTAACTCAAGGGATGTCCCGCCAGAGATTGGACCATCCAGCCTCCGAAATGGTGTCCCCTAACGTCGCCTCCCAGAGTTCTAAATGCCTCAGGTGTGGGGTAATCAGTGAGTCAAGCAGGAGAGCATATAGAGCTGAGATACACCCCTTAGCCCCTCCCCCTCGCCTGGCAAAATCTTCAATAGGAGTTAGGCCTCTGGTGGCTGTTTTTCGGACTGCCGGTTGCAGTACACAGTGGGCTAATTGGGCATAGCGAAACTGTTCCGTGGCCGGCAAATGAAACTCCAGCCAGCAGTTCTCAAAAGTGAGAATGTCCTCATTGTGGAATAAATCGGATATTGTCAGGCATCCCCCTCCCTCCAAGATTCAAAGGGACCCAATTGATGTGCTGGTGGGAATGCAGGGTTGGAATGAACTGGTTTGAGAGGCGAGGGGAAAGTCGTCCAGGAGAATTGTCGAAGCACCTCGTCCCAAACCCTGAGGGTAGTCCCAGTGGGGGTGCTAAGGTATGCATTCCGGGGCCTATCTGCCTTAGGCTTCCACAGGAGATCCCAAATGTATTTCCCTACCACTGCCCTATCCATATGGAGCCAGTGTTTGTCTGACTCCCTAGCCAACCACTCAGGAATCACCCTCATCTGTGCCGCCTTGTAGTAGAGGTTGAAGTCTGGTAGGTCCAGACCCCCCGCTGATCAAGGCAGGCGTAGCAGTTTATAGGGTAGGTGGGCCCCACGATTCTGCCAGATAAACCAGATTGTTAGGGTGCGCAATGCTGGGAGTTAGCTGCGTTCCAGTGCAATAGGGAGACCCTGAAATAAGTAGAGCAGCTTGGGCAGTACAGTCATCTTGATTACATGGATTCTTCCCAACCATGACAGATATAGGGGGACCACCTGTGCAAGTCAGTTTTCAATTGTTGAAGTAAGGGGGGATAATTGGCTCTAAAAAGGTCTGAAATTTCAGGGGTGATTTTAATGCCTAAGTACATGATACTTTTCTTAGTCCACTGGAAGGTTGTGTCCCTCCCCAGGACCTCCATCTCAGAGGTAGGGAAGGTCAAGTTGAGCAAGAAGGACTTAGTCAGGGTAACTTTAAATCCTGTATATCAAAAGAGTGTGCAGTTCCTAACTGGACGTGTGGGGAAAGGGAGGTCTTTCTTCGTGATGCCCTCACACACCCCGGAGGATGTCATGCTTCATCATTGGGCCTTGCTCCTCGTCGGACCGGCGCTGCAATGACCGACGGGCTCCTGTAAACGGGGCTCTTTGTCGGAGATCTTTTGAAGAAGCCGTTGGGTGCGTGCGGGTGTGAGGGCTGGGTAGTGCACGGGTAAGTGAAATAAAATAGGTCAGGAGCAGTCCTACTCTGGTCTGGTTTTAATGTTTAGGTAGGTCAAGCCTGATTAAAGGGTGTGGGTGCCCTAAGCGGATTTAATGTTCCTAAAGGGCTGCCAAGGTGTAGTAGGTCAACATGTTTCGTGCCCCATTAGCCCCTAACGGGTCAAGTGGCACTTCATCAGGACCGAGAAAAACTAAAATGTGATTGGTGCACTACCGTCTGGATCTATACATTTTTGACTAGTTGCCAGACACGGTAGGAAGTAGCCTAGTAGGCTAGTACTGGGGTACTGTAGACTCCTAGTACTGAAGCCTAAGGCTGTCGGGGGAGGCAGAGCACGTAGTTGCTCTAGAGATCGGGTGGCAGACGACTAACGTTCATCCTACCCATAGCTCTGGGCTTTAAATCCTGCCATCTGTTCAAACAGTTCTAGTTGACGTAAGAGCGTCGCTGATGATTGCTGCGGTGTTGTTAAAGACAATAGGACATCGTCCGCGAACAGTGAAACCTTGTGTTCTATTGAATCGAACATGATGCCCCTAATCCCCTGGCTTGCCCTTATCCTAGCTGCTAACGGCTCTATGCTTAAGGCGAATAGTAATGGTGACAAGGGGTGCCCCTGTCTTGTCCCCTTTGCCAATTGAAAAAGATCTGAGCTCCCCCCATTCACTAACAGCCTGGCGGTCGAGGCATAATTAGCCCTAATCATGGTTATAAATTGGTCACAGAATCCAAATTTACATAAGGTATGGAATAGAAACTGCCAATCGACCTGATCAAAAGCCTTCTCAGCATCCAGTGCCAACAAGACCGCAGGGATCGCTTTTTTAGTGACCTTCTCCATTAAATGGAGGACTCTCCGGATGTTATTATGGGTTTGCCTCTCCTTGATAAATCCTGATTGGTCAGGGTGTATTAAATAAGGAAGCAGGGGCCAGATGTACATCCCTAAATTGCATGCGCAAACGGGTTTGCGACCAGTTTGCGCATGCAAAATGGCCCAGGGCCATGTACAATTCCTAAATAGCGAGTCACAATTTATTTGCGACTCGCTATTTAGGAATTGCGAGTCACAATCAGGAAGGGGTGTTCCCTTCCTAATTGCGTCCACAAATCAATGTACGAATGTTTTGTGACCGCAATTGCGGTCGGAAAACACTCGCAAATTACCACCCTCTTCAAGAGGGTGGTAATGCAGTCGCAATTTGGAAGGGGTCCCCAGGGACCACTACCTGCCCTTAAAAAATTAAACGAAAACGTTTCATTTTTTTTTTTTTAAATGCATCCCGTTTTCCTTTAAGAAAAATGGGCTGCATTTTAAAAAAACTGCTTTATTTAAAAGCAGTCCCAGACATGGTGGTCTGCTGAGCCCAGCAGGCCACCATACCTGGGAGGGCCTGTCATTCCCAATGGGCTCGCAAATTGCGAGAGGCTCATTAATATTAATGAGCCTCGTAATTTGCGACCCCATTGGGAATCGCAAACAGTGTTAAACACACTGTTGCACATGGCAAATTGCACCTCGCAAATGAGTCGCAATTTGCGAGGCACAATTTTGCTGGTCGTACATCTGGCCCCAGCTCTTCTAATCTGGTAGTCAGTATTTTGCATGTATATTTAGGAGGGCTATTGGGCGGTAGGAGCCACAGACCGCTGGGTCTTTACCTGGATTCGGTATATGAAAAATAAGAGCCTCACCCATAGATTGTGTAACTGCTCCGGCCCCCGCCATTGAGTTAAAAAGGGACACCAGGTGTGGAGCGACTTCTGCGCTATAGGTATTATAAAACCGGGCCGTCAGCCAGTCGGGCCCTGGAGATTTATTTAATTTCAAGCTCTTTACTGCTTCCAGTACTCTGTAATTGGGCTGCTGAAAACCTTGTTCTGTGGTTCAGTTACTCGGTGCAGGACTACACCCTCCAGGTACCTTTGTTGCACTGGCCCACTAGATTCCTGCGTAGTGTACAGTTTTTTATAGGAGCGGCCAAAGGTCTGAGCTTACCAGTGTCTTGGTAACCGTCTCACCCCCCCCTCATTTATGCTCCCTTTATATTCCTTCTCCCTCTTAATCCTTAACTGTCTCGCTAGATGAGTCCCTATCCTGTTGCCTTGCTCATATGTCGTGTGTTGACGTCGCAACAGTGGGAGTTCTGCTCTGTTGTTATAGATTGCATTGAGTTTCCCTCGTAACGCTGTCACGTGCCCATTGAAGGTTAGGGTTCGGTTCTCCTTGTGTGATTGCTCAGCAAATCTTAACTCTGCTTCCAGAGTTAGTCTCTCCTTTATTCTCTGTTTATTTAGGGATGCGTTTAGTGCTATGCATTGTCCCCTATGGACTGCTTTTAAATGCGTACCAATGAGTAGAAGGGGAGGTGTCTTGTGGAGCATTTGTCTGAAAGTAGTCTCTGGTTGACTTCCTCAAGTCATCTCTCAGCAAATGGTCCCGTAGCAGTGAATTGGGAAAGAACCACCTGCGGTATCTAGGCGGGGGAGACTCCCAGTCCAGTAACCCGGCCACTGGGGCATAATCCGAGAGTGCTATAGGGTGGAAGGTGACCGCCTGCACGGCTGAGGTCAGTGTGCTACTTACAAAAACATAGTCTAATCAGGAGTAACTTATGTGAGAGTGCGAGAAGAAGGTATAGTCTCGATCCTTCTGGTGTAGTGTCTGCCATGCGTCATGGAGTCCCAATTCCCCAAATTCTTTCTTTAGTGTTTTCGGGAAGCTCCCGGTACTAGACCTATGAGGCTGTGTACTATCTACCCTCGCGTCCCATGTGAGGATGAAATCTCCCATGAGGACAATGTCCCCCTCTGCACAGCTCCCCAACATAGCGAGGAAGGTATGTAGAAACATCACTTGATTTAAGTTGGGTGAATACAGAGAGGATAAATTGCATTTACGCCCATGCAGTGTGCCTTTCACTAAGATTATTCTTCCCTCCTTGTCTGCCTTGCAGCCTTCAGGCTGAAACCGAACTGTGGAGTGAAAGAAGAGCGCAACCCCATTCTTTTTAGCTGTTGCGGAAGACTTATACATGAGGGGGTAATTTTTATGCTTTAATCTATGATCTTCGGAGCGCTTAATATGTGTTTCCTGCAGAGCTACCACATCATGCCTCTGGTCTAGTACATATTTCCACATTTTTGTCATTTCGCAGGAGAGTTCAGCCCTCTCACATTCCAAGGAAGAGTTGTGATCACCATGACCCCCTATCAAAGATGTATATCACCCTTTTGAGCCGCTGCAGCCTTCCTCCCGTCCCACCTCTGCCCATTCTGGTCTCAGGATAACACCCATCCCATGTCCTCCCTGCCCCTTCCCCCCAAGTAACTCTGTATTAAGCTCTGTGAGTACCCCGTACCAAACAAAGAAAACAATACAAACCCCACAATTTGAACACTTAGAATGCAAAAGTTACTTCTTAAACTCGACATTCCTTCAGGTCGTTGCCTGTCCTCCAGCGTACATTTCAGTGTCCGTTACGACAACCTAGCCGATGTCAGCTTAATAGTACTCAAGAATCTGCTGATTTCTTTCAGGCGCTCCATCCAGGGAACCCCTCTACCCCTTTGCAGTTGCACTAGCTGACCCATGTCCCCTGTGTGTCCTCTTCTTGCCCAGCGTAATCACTGTTGGAGTCCTTAGGTGGCCGTTTGTTTGAATGACGTCTTCCCTTATAGTTCAGCTTAGGGACCTTGTTTCCCCTCGCCCTGACCAGCATCTCCCTCAGCCCCCCTACCATTACGAGTGGTAATCATCTCCCCTTTCCCGCGTTTCTTCTATGTTCTGGGGCGGCCTTGAGCGAGCCATTGCTTTTGTGTCTTTGGTCCATTGGAACCTCCTTGGAACTCCCCGCTCCGACTGTTGCCAGACTCTCTGCCTCTGCTAAGCCCAAGAGTTGCATCGCTTCCTGAAGCTCTGTGACGTGAGGTGCTTTGTTGTGCCACTCAAACGCCAGTCCGAAAGGGTAGGTCCATCGGTACCGTATGCGGTCACGTCGCAACTTGTCAGTCACTGGCCGGAACGGTATGCGCCTCGCTAGTGTTGCCGGGGCCACATCTTGGAAAATGGAGCCTGAGGCCCCCTGGAAGGTCACCTCCTCTGATCTGCGTGCTTCCTGCATAATAGCCTCCTTGACTTTAAAGGAATGTAACATGGCTAATCCATCCCTGGGGCGCCTCTTCTCCCCAGGTGGCAGTGGACCCACCCTGTGAACTCTGTCGGGTTTAACCTTCAAGTGTATCCTGCCCAGTACGGTGGCAAAGAGACCCTCCACAAAGGCCTCCAGATCTGGACCCTCCGCCAGATTCCTTAGGTGTATATTGTCCCTCCGGGATCTGTTTTCCAAGTCTTCACATTTAAGTATGGACAATTCTAGCAGCGTCGTAAGCCTCGTCGATGACTCCTCCGCCTGGACCGTGCAGCGTTTCAATTCTTGGAGCTTACTTTCCAAGTCTAGAGTCCTAGCTCCCACTGAGTCTACATCTTGTTGCATTGTCTGTGGTGGGGTTGGATACTGAAACTCGCAGAGACGTCACCTTTTCCAAGAATGCTTTATGCCAATAAAAGCAAGAAGGCAGTATAACAAGAGCCCACGGCGGAGGCAACTGCACGGCAGAGAACCACAGATGCAACTGCCAGAGCCAGGGTAGAACAGAACATGACACATACAGGATTCCATGCAAATACATTCTAACATTAAAGAAACCGTGAATCACTTACCACACACCCACCTCCCATTAAACACAAAAAAAACAACAACAAAAAAACAAAACAGGAGCATCAATATAAAACGTAGTCTCGCAATTTGATAGGTAACCTATAGGCCCGCTAGTTGCGAGTAGTTCCCCCCTCAAGTGAGGAAGAGTGTGGGGAACCAGAATTTGAACAGTTTGGAGAAGAAGAAAGCATAGCTCCCCCAGAGTTATCACTTAGGACATTCGGGAAATCTACCACATCAAAACCAGGACCAAAAGTAAAATCAGAATCGTCTTCATCAGACCTATTAGCATAAACTTTTAAAAAAATCTCAACCTGTGTGTCAGAAAGTTTGACAACATTGTCCTTGTTCCACCAACCTCTACCTTCTAACAAAACAGAAGGTTTGGTGACTCTGATAACACGAACAGGTAATGTAAATTTAGATTGACCTTTGCAAACTTTGTAAGGCTTCTTGATCAGCACCCAATCATTCACTGCTACATCAGCACATTTAAATTTAGAAGCGCCATCATAAAATTCCTTCTGCAGTAGCTGCTTGTCAGCAACCCTGTCCTTAACCAGTTGACGATCTTCCAAAGAATTTCTTTTTTTAGACAAAGCAGAACCCACTGCTAAGTCACTAAACCACTTAGGCATCAGGTTGGATCTAGCTTCTCTACCTGTCAACAAAAGAGCTACTTGTTTGTCCATGCCTGGCCACCAGTAAATATCCTTCAATTTCTTGCACGTAGCAGAAACCCCTAAATGACCCTCATGAGCCATGTTGATAATCCTTTCTCTCAAAGAAACAGGAGGTACAAAAAGACCATTTCTCACACAAACCCCATTCTCAAAAGACAATTCTTCACTAACTTGAGCGAAACTTCTTAAATCATAACTGAGACTTTTACTAACTGGCCATTTGCTCTTGTTAAACAACTCTACTTTTTTTAAAGACTCATCCAGTGCCATGGCTGTGGACCATTCATCTTGTGTGATGCTACCACTACACATGGAAACGGCATCCACCAAACCTACAACGCAATCTTTGTGGAAATCATCCTCCCCTTCACTACAATCAGGAAGTGGAATGCGAGAAAGGCAATCCGCTCGGATGTTCTTTCCTCCGTGAATATATTTGATTGCGAGATTATATTCTTGTAACTTGGATAATAATCTGACAAGTCTTGCAGAGGATTTTCCTAATCCATTTCCGGACAACAAAAAAACCAAAGGTTTGTGATCAGTGAAAACTTCACAACGAGTGCCCCAAATATATGTTTTGAATTTCTGAACCGCCCAAACAATGGCAAGGGCCTCACGTTCAATCGTGCTGTAATTACATTCAGTAGATGTTAAAGCACGAGAAGCAAAAGCAATAGTGTTCTCCTTACCATCAACCCATTGTCCAAAGACTGCACCAAGACCTTTTTGACTGGCATCTACAGTAATAAAAGAATTGCCATTTGAAACATAAGGATGTAATGCAGGTGCGTTTACGACCAAAAGTTTTACCTTCTCAAAAACATCATGTAGGGTATCATTCCATAAAAATGTAGTTCCTTTTATGAGAAGATACCTCAGAGGTTGGACTAAATGAGCATAGCCAGGAACGAACCTGGCATAATATTCACAGAGTCCAAGGAACGAACGTAAGGCATCTTTGTCAATGGGAGGAGGAGCATTGCGAATTACCTCCACATTGCAAAATTTGGGTTTGATAACTGCACTGGAAATGAGATGTCCAAGATACTCCACCTCACTAACCAGTAGCTTGCAGTTGTTAGCTTTCACAGTCATACCCTTCTCTTGTAAAATGTTTAAAACTTTCTCTAAAATCTGTAAGTGGTCACTACATACTGGTATCTAACACCAGCGAGACTGCACAGGGGGAACCCAGACAGAAGTCCGACATGCTGGCGGGGCTGTGACGCGGAGGGGACCCTGACACACCTCCTATGGGATTGCCCAGAACTAACGGACTATTGGCGCGCAGTCTTAGATGACATTGATAGACACTTCGAGACAGAGATACCTCGCTTCCCGGCATACACGCTATTAGGGCTGCCTAATGCACTTACATACCCTCTGAGATCAATCCGGGGGAAGCAAATGGGCCTAGCGATGGGGGCAACAGTTCAACACATTCTATCACTCTGGGGCAAACAGTCCAGACCGACACATACAGGATGGTTGCACAAATTATGGTACACAGTCGGAATGGAACGAATCCAAGCCACCCTTACGGGTACCTCCGACGCCTTCCGCACTCTGTGGACACCCCTTCTGTCCCTACTAGCGACAGAACTGAACGAACTTACATGCCCTAGATACTTACGCATTCTCCGACTTACGGATACCCCAGAGGAGGCAGCAGCCCTCCCACAAGAGAGGCAGTAGGCGCCCTCCATATTGGATGCCCCGGAGACAGGCTGATTTACACAGATTAGGGACCCCAGATGGGAGGATGCGGGAGGAGATATATGCTGGTTCCGCTTCCTCTATTCAGGATCCACAAGGAAGGGCCGCAATCCCCAGAGGGGACACCATGCAGGACTATCATATGGCACATCGGTTCGGGGAGGGTTTGGGGGGAGTTGGGGCAGTTCTAGTTTTAATTTGTATTTGTATTGGTCATATGCAGGGGATAAAAATGGAAGACACAAAGTTTCGCAACCACACGTTAAACTCTTACGCGGCCGACCTCCGGGTTGTGGCGGAAACGCTGTGTATGCTCAATAACTGTGCGCTCTGCCGGCCGAAGGATGTAGGCAGCCAGCTGTGTGACACTATCCTCTCTTCCATCAATAAATATGATTTAACCTTAAAATCTGTAAGTGTTCCTCCTTGGTTTCTGTATGGATCAAGATATCGTCTTGAAACGCTTGCACTTGGGGAAAGCTACCAAACAGATTGTCCAACAACTTTTGGAAGACACTTGCAGCAGAAGCGAGCCCAAAAGGTAACCTCAAATACTTGAAGGCACCAAATGGTGTCACAAAAGCAGTAAGCGCTTGAGAACTTTGAGAAAGTTGAATTTGGTGGTAAGCAGAATGTAAATCAACTATAGAAAAGAACTTGGATTTGGCAGTGTTGGCTAACATCTCATGAATATGAGGTAGGGGGTAACAATCGACAAGAATATTTTGATTCAGGGATCTCAAATCCACACATAACCAGAGATCCCCAGTCTTCTTCTTGGTCAAAAGCACTGGAGAAATCCATTCTGAGGCATCGATTGGAGAAATGATACCCTCAGATTGTAGATTCGACAATAACAATTTTAAATCATCCCTGATGCTGAGAGGCACAGGTCTAACTTTATGTACAACAGGTACAGAGTCTTTCTTAAGCTTAATCGAATGTTCAAAACCTTTTACTGTTCCCGCAGAATTTTTGAAAACATCAGGAAAAGTTTGCACCAATTTGTCAACTGCCGACTCATGTTGACCCACAGATAGAATATTAGTAGGAAGATTTCCCAAAATAATGGGAGGATCTTGTCCTGGACACAAAATGATCTCTAAGAGAGCAAGATCCTTCCATCATATGATGTCTCTTCCTTTGACTGCCACATAAATCTTGGTTCTTGCAGATCTACCCAAACATCCCACATTGTCCCAAAAGTAGCCCAACAGATCAATGTCCTGTTCTCCAAAAGCTTTGGGACTGATATCAGGTGCTATAAGTGGCATGCTGTTGGGCCATAACTTGCAAAAAGTGCGATCTGCAAGAATAGTAACAGGAGCTCCCGAATCAGCCATGACCAAAATACCTTTTCCATCAATAATAACATCCACTAATGGACCTTTAATAGACTTGAAAGTATGTGTTTTTAAGTCAGGAATATCAACAGTAAGTAAAACATTAGCAAATTGAGATGTACATTCTTGCATATTAGGAGTGTCTAAACAAGTATTGGAAACTTTAACTCTACTGAGGGTTCTATTGCTATTGGACGCTGTATTAGACCCTCCCCTGCACAAACCTTGGAAATGACCAAATTTGCGACACTTAACGCATTTCTTGCCAATGGCTGGGCAGTTAGCATTGTTCCATATATGGTTCCTAGAACCACAACAAAAGCAAATCAATTGACTTCTAATAGATTGATTCCTAGGAAACTTCTTCTCTGCAGTTTGCTTGGAGTTAATGGCACAAACAACATTCTCATCAGATATCACATTCAAAGTGGCTTGTGCAGGATGAACAGTGGCTTGTGCGGGAGGAACAATGGCTTGAGTGGCATGGTTGGATAAAACTTTAGAAGTAACGATTGATCTTTCGATGCTTTTGGCAATATCAGTCGTTTCAGCTAAAGTGGGATTGCGAGAAGTTAGAAGACGCTCTTGGATCTTTTTAGAGTAACAATAGAAAACAAATTGGTCCCTAATATAAGTATCAACATTAGGACCAAATTCGCATTTTTCAGCCAACACTCTTAACGTTGCCACATAATCTTCCACAGATTCTTCACAAGATTGCATACACAGAGCAAAATTAAACCTCTCTAAAAGAACACTTGAGGTATCAGAGTATTGCTTCCCCATGCGTTCTTTAGCTTCAATAAAGACATTCCATAAGGTATCCTCAGATGTGGGAGCAGGAAAACTTGGAAGATTGTCAAAAACTCTGCGCCCAGCCACTCCCAGATGATTGACAAGTAAAGCTAATTTCCTTGAAGCAGAGTAACTATCAGCATCAATGGCGGTGAGATAATTTTCAAAATCCCTTAGCCACTCTGACCATTTTAAATCAGGTTTGCCTGGTTTCTGCAAGAAAGGTGCAGGTTGAACGACACCTTGACTGCTGGCCATGTTGAAACGTAGGTAGACAAGTAAAAGTAGCAAAAGAGTAAATAAAACAGTTACCTTTAGAATGACTAAAATAAGGCTGGGAAAAGTTCTTGAGGATTGCGTTCCATTAATTTGTAAAAAGGAATGAGATGTGTGAATAAACGTGAAAATTCCACACAAGGAAGTAAACACCCTAAAATGAAAATATTAAATGAATGGTGTGCGAATCACCGATGAATGAAGGTGTCGCACACTTAAAACGTAGTAACGAAGAACAATGAAGCCAATGCAGAAGGTTGGCGAATCACCGATCTCAGCGTCGCATCCAAATGAAAGAATGGTTGAAGTCGATAGAAAATCTCTTTACCGACTTATCTAAGATGGCCGCCGTGCGTGTGACGTCAAGACGCCTCCCAATGTCCTTTGCGGCGCCCGTCTTCCCTTGTGAGGACGTTCCGTGAGGAAGACGAGCGCGCAGGCACGAGATGGAACTCGAACACCGCAGAGGATTCAGAATGAAGAATGGAGGTGGGTGCGAGCGCAGTAGCAGGGACTTGTATAGTTTTAAATGATGGCGCACGCGGGCGACCAACGGCAGCAAAGCGAAGAAGGTCCAGGCAGCGGCAATTAGATAAATAAAATGACCCACTTCTGCAGAATGCCTCAAAATCACCAGAACAATTTCCAGAGCTTGATAAAGTACAGCAGGAAAACCGGTGGGCTCTAGTAAGGGTGTCAAGTAGAGCGGGATGCGGAATGCAAGACCAACCCCACTCCTGGTACCAAAATGTGGTGGGGTTGGATACTGAAACTCGCAGAGACGTCACCTTTTCCAGGAATGCTATATTCCAATAAAAGCAAGAAGGCAGTATAACAAGAACCCACGGTAGAGGCAACTGCACGGCAGAGAACCACAGATGCAACTGCCAGGGTAGAACAGAACATGACATATACAGGATTCCATGCAAATACATTCTAACATTAAAGAAACGGTGAATCACTCACCACATTGTCAATAGGCAGGCATTAATATCTGAGCGGAGAGATGCATGGGAAGAGGTCATATCTGCCTTCAAGTCCTCACGCAGTTCCCGTTTAAAGTCCTTTAGGGAGGCCAGAAGGTCTTCTTCTGTTAGGGCCATTGCACCGTCTGCTTGCAAGGTGGGTGCCTCCTCCCGTGACTCCACATGGGTAAAGTAGCTTGAGACCCTGCTGCTCGGATTTTTCTTTGGTGGCATAGATGCAATCGCCCGCCGGGCGCTACAGCGCCCAAACCATGCAGAGTCCACGACGCCAAAAAGAAGCCAGTGCCTCTTGACCACTTCCTCTGCTCCTGGGCCTTCCCATCGCCTGCTAGCCGTCCTGGCCCCCATATGCTCTGAACCAGACCAGCTCAAGGTACTCCCCCCTGGTGCTCTCTGCCATCCTTCACGGTCGGGCCTTCTTCTCGCCCTAAAGGGGGGTAACGTGCCCGACCCTGCTCCACTTTCTTCTTTGGCTCCGGCAGGAAGCGTTGAGGCCCATTCACTCTCCGGTACTCAGGCCTATGTTAAGCGCTGGGCCTCCGCTAGTGGTCATCGGGGCTGTGCACGCACCAGTGTGCCTTAGGTTATGTTGTGTGGGACAGGATCATTTCTTTCCACCCGCTAAGCTGGAGGGAGACACTTTATTACTCTCAATTCCTGGCATGGAGCCCCAGGCCCAGACCGCCGGTCCGATCGTTATCTCTCCGCTCACCCTGGGGAGGGCTTCCATTGCGCGGCTCCTGTCAATGCAGCGATCTAGTCCCGGCCGCCATCTTGAGGTCAGGCGCGCATGGCCTCTACTCGCCTGGAGTGTGCCGCCTTCACCTGGCTACTACCGTCATCCTGGTGAGTGCCCCAGCCTGACATGCACGAGACCCCCCATTCAGTTTTACCAAAACTTTAGTGATCGCGGGGGCCCAGCTTGCCTTCTCAGTGCTGTCTGCTCTGCCGGGCGGAATCGCCAGGCCTTCCACGCCGCCGCAGGCCAGCAGGGGCCCGCCAGTGACACTTTCGGGCTTTGGGCTGAGCTGTGGGGGACTCCGCTCCTTCTCTCCCTCTGCAAAGCCGTTGATGTCGATCCTGCTGGTCCTTCTACTCCTCTGGCGATGGCGGTCTCTCGCAGGCCCGCCCTCCGCCACTGCTCGTCTCCAGCGCTTCCATGATCCCTTGGCATCCGAATGTTCCGCCGAGTCTAGGAGACTGATTTTCGGGTGAGAACACTCTCGGCCTTCAAGGGGTCATAACTTCAGTGGTGCCCAGCTCTGATGTAGTGTAGGTTCCCGAGTTTTAGGAAAGGTCGCCACAGAGACCTAGTGGATTACGTCCATTCGGCCATCATGGTTGGCCACGCCCCCTCTGTTTGTTTTTTTTGTTGGATCTTTTGCCCTTATGTCACAGGAGGGAGGTTGAGAATTGTCCCGCATGCGCTAACTTATAATGTGTACGACAGGATCGTTTAAGCTCCTTACCTGGAATGTGCAGAGGCTAGGTTCTTATAAAAAACGATATAGGGCGCACTCCTTCCTAAGAGATGCAAAGTGGATATTGCTTATTTGCAGGAGACTGACCTTTCAGATGGAGAAACGTCTAAGTTAGCCAACAAGTGGAGGGGCCGGATGTACAGTGACAATTATTCCACCTTCTCTGCAGGGTACTCATTTGGATAGCTCCAGGCGTTCCCTTCGCTCTTACATATTTGGCGGCAGATTTGGAGGGATGGTACATATTGATTCAGGGCTGACTCGCCAGGGAAGAGGTGGTTATGGTTAATACATACGGACCCAATTTAGATGACAAGGCCTTCTACCTCAAGGTGCGAGGTATTATCTCTTCGGGTCTCGACCCATGGGTACTGTGGAAGGGGGATTTTAATTGCATGGCAGATGGAGTTCTAGAAAGGCAATAGTCAGAAATACAAGGAGTGTGCAGTTCCTAAGGGAGGGGGAAGAAAGGTCTTTTCTAAAAAGTGTCCTCACAAACCCCGAAGGATGTCATGCTTCATCATTGGGCCTTGCTCCTCGTCGGGCCGGTGCTGAAATGCCCGAAGGGGCTCTTTAGCAGAGATCTTTTTAGATGAAGCCGTAGGGTGGGTAGTGCAGTGAGTGGGTGGGTTAAAATGGGTCCAGGGCCGTCCTAAATAAATGTGTTTATTCCCAGAGGGCACTAGCCTAATTTAAAGTATTCAGCCCCAACTGGATATAATGGTCCTATAGGGCTAGTATGGTGCAAAGGATCGACAAGTTTCATGCCAGGTTAGCCCCTAACGAATCTGGTGGCCCTTCATCAGGACCAAAGGAATGATAGTTTGTGATTTAGCACTACCGCAATTCTGGTTCAGTGGTTTCTTAACTGGTAACCAGAAGCAGCGAAGTGCCCCAGGTTGAATATTCCCGAGGTGAAAGACCCCTAAGGATATGGGCTTGTGCTGGTGGGGATGACAGAGCACTTCGTTGATCTGATGGCAGGGAGGCAGTGCAACTAGCGGCTGTCCTACCCTTGCTCCGAACCCACTGAGGTATACAGTTGGGAGTAGTGACACAGGAAGGCGGTATATATGTCCCTCTGTCTGTGGAGTTTGTGTCCCTCAGCAGTGCAAATAGACAGAATGGGTCGGCGGTCTATGTCCTGACATATCAACCACGTGAGTAGTGTACCTGGGTGGTCAGCGCTAGCGTGCGTAGCCTTTCCGATAGGGTTATATGTTCCTAACAGGATAGGTGTAGTTGTTCCCGCCCGGTGCTGGAGGACCAGGCTAGTTCCTCTAGGCACAGAAGTTTACCCTCAAATTGGGAGACATCAGCGAAGAGGTGATGGCGCATGTTAAGTACATTGACCATACAATGCCCTCGAATGGTTACCATAAAGGCATCCCACTGCAGTAAAGGAGAGGAGGCCGAGCCTGTAATAACGTGAAAGTAATCCGTGATATTATTGGCAATGGAAGCACAAAACGGAGGGGGTCTTCCAATGTGGACGCCTGTAGTCTCTAAAGGTGTATATGCAGAGGGGCTGTCTTCCCAGCAGAGTTGTAGTTGGAGTGGGTAGTGATCAAAGGCGTGCAACCAAATTAGTGTGTGAGTAATATGTGGAGCAATGTCTTGGGTGCAGGCAAACCTATGAATATGGATGCGTAGGTTGTATACATGTGATTAGTGGGAGTATACTTTGGTTTGCGGGTTACAGTGGCGCCATATGTCAATCAACCCCCAATGATAAAGCCATGCATTAAGTGTATGTACGTTGGTGGTGGTGACAGTGCGAGGGAGCGGAGGGAAAGAGCGGTCCAAACCAATGTCTAGTAAACTGCTGAAATCTCCTCAGAACACCCAGGGGATATCACTCCAGCAGGCCAGAATAGCAGGGAAGGAATAGAGGATAGGAGCCTGTTCTACATTAGGTGTATATATCGCTCCAAGGAGTAGTCTCTTACCATCTAAACAGCCTTCTACGAACACATACCGGCCTTCTGGATCTACTATTGTTTGTGTTGCAGCCAAATGGACTCCCACCCTGATCCAAATGAAGACCCCTCGGTCAGTGGTAGAGTAATTGGTGGAAAAAACCAGACCACGCCATCTTTTCTGTTGACTGGATGCTTCCAAATGTGTAATGTGGGATTCCTGTAATTAGACAATGTATGTGTGTCTGCGGCGCAGGTAGGAGTACACCACATATCTATGGGAAGAAGTGTGATTACCTCTCATGTTCCAGGTGATAACATTTGTGGTGGCCATTGTGCGGCGTCAGAGGCAGTAGCTGTATCGGTGGCCCTAAGTATGAAATCCTCTGTTGGGTCAAGCATGTTGATCATGAACGAGTGCAGTGTGGAACAATAAAAAAAAAAAAAATCATTACAGCAAAACTATCAACAATCATAGAGAGCAGGTGCATAATGGGTACCCGCCCAACCCAAAGGGGGTATAGGTACCGGTAACAGGTAGCCGGTCTAGGGGGTGAGCTGGAAGACAAAGTGTGGAACGAGAGCTGCTGCCCATGCTGAGTTAACAGTGAAGAGGACCAGCCGTGGCGACCATCCAAGACCCCACCGTGGAAGAGCAGACAAATCTAGGTGTGTGGGGAATGAGAGGGGAGTCCACCAAAATAGTGTGAAGATCCACCATACGTATCCGCCCATTATGAGTGGCTGGGACCCACAGCCAGGGGAGGAAGGAAGGCAAGGGGAAAAGACATGTACACCATTTTCAAAGGCTATCATTGAAGGTTTGACGAGTCACTGTAGGCATCCCATCAGTGCTCGGATGGAAAATGCCAGGTGTGAGAGAGTCATTGTGGCCAGCTGAAACGGAGCCACCCTCGTCCACACTGGCTTGTAGTATAGGGTCACGGACGTTCGCTGCCGCCTGTAGTGCCCGGTGGAGCTCCTGGCTGACTTTTTCTAGACTTGGACAACTGCGTGTCCTTGAGGTCGATAATTCCTGGTGTCGTGTGCGTCTTCTACACCACCGCATTGCCGGCAGCGCCTGCCAGCGCATAGCAGAGAGGGTGTCAGTGCCAGTAAATCCATTCTGTTCCATCCAAGACCACGCATACGCTGGGACAGTGAAGAATGAGGTTTTGCCATTGACTTGGACACACAGACGTGCCGGGAAGCGGAGTGCATACTGTACATGGTGAACACGTAATTGACGTTTGACCTCAAGAAATGCATGTAGTTTCCGAAGCACCGCAAGTGTATAATCCAGAAACACCATTATCCAGGCATTGCCCACTGTCAGGTCATTCTGTTTGTGCACTTCTTTCAAAATCACGTCTCTGTCCCGATAGTGCATGAGGCGCGGCACTAACGGGCGGGGTGGTGAACCAAGTACGGGTCTGCGCGTGGGGACCCTGTGGGCAAGCGTCACGGAAAAGAATGGTGACAGCAGTTCTGCAGGGAGAACGCATATCCAAGTGTTGAACATAAGGAGGGCCCACCACTCCGACATTGTTACGAAGGGATCTCCCTTCAACGTCTTCAGCGCATTCCTCAAGGATCCGCACTTTATTATCTAAGACGTTGATATGAGATTGCAATTCTGAGGTCTGTGGCTGGAGATCTGCTACTGTCTGTTTTGCAGTATGCACCCTATCTGTAAGTTTACTGCGGTCGTCGCATAGTAGGTAAGGCCTGTGGCTATAGTGTCAATTTTTGATTCCATGGAAACACAGGATCGCTGAATTGCCTCGAGTACGACATCCAACTTGTCAGGGACTAGGTCAGTAGCTGATGGTCGATCCAGAGGTTCAATGGTTGACTGGATGCTGGCGTCGATTGGCAGAAACGCAAGGCCACAGCACCAACCCTGGGGCACACCATGTTGAGGAGCCACTGGAGTAGGTGCGAGGTAAGGATAGAACTGTGGAGTAATTATGGGCCCGCTAATGAGTGTCAGATTATAGCACCACACGTCACAGCACAAGCAGCCCATAGGGAAAGCCAATAGTAGGGTAGAAGGATCCAATGTCGTCAGGTAGGTGCATAAGTGGTGTTGCATGAACTGAAGAACGTCACATGGAGACACCGCCCAGAAGCTTGGCAAGCACATCAATATTTAAGGTAAGAAATATCAGAACAAATGAGCAACAGTGGGGCAGGAGGAAACACACAGGCAGCAATGCACCACACATGGGGGCAGGCAGTAAGCGACCAGCTCCAAAATGTTCAAGCAGCCAAGATCAGGATTTCAACATATGGTGCAAGGGAAGTCATAGCGTGGCAACGTGGTGAGGGCTCAAAGTCGGGAGCCTGTAAGAGGCAGGTGTCAATAGAGTGTGCGTACCATCACAGCAGGGTGAGGATTCACTACAACTGCAAGTCTGGCCAGTAGCGTACTTAAGCCCCCAATGTAGGCCAAAGAGTACATCAAGGGCGGGGGGGGGGCTCGCTGGTGCTGGTAACTCACACTGAGCCTCGGTTAAAATCCAATGCCTCCACTCTGCAGCATTCCTCGGGCCCAGCAGTGTACAATAGTGGGAGTAAACAGGTCCTCAGGTCTTCTCCAGGCTGGTATCCAGCAGGTTCATCAAGTCGTGTGCGTCACTGCCGATCGCCGCAGCAGGATCAAACAGGTCCTAAAGCATAGGGCAGGCAGTTCACTGGAAGACCTCCCTGGGGCCCTGCAGTTCTCACTACAACTGGGCGGCGGCCGGCCGTTTCCAGTCCCGCACACCAGGCAGGCGTGTTGCATGAAGGAAATGGCTTGTGATACCACGCAAGATAAATGGAAATCACGGACACACCCAGGGAGGGTTGTTCGGCGCTCCGCACAGTTCCCAATGCAGGTGCAATGTCTGCGGCCCAGGAGGCTATTGATGTCAGGCCAAACAAGTCCCAGGCGCACACTGGAGTTCCCGGAGGGGCCAAAGAGCACAGATGATCTTCCGTAGTGGCACTGCAAATAACATCCTGTGGGCAGGGTCTCCAAGGACTGCCCGGGTAGCGCGAGCGTGTGCTTCACAAAAGGCCCCGGGGAGTGAGCGGGTGGCGCAAGCGAACCTACTGCCCTGGATCGGTGTGCTGTATTTAACCTGCCACGGGACAAGTGCAGAGCCCACAGCAGGCACGTCAGGAGGCTGTGAGGCCTCGTGGTCAGCGCGGGGCGTAAAACTGCATCCTGCTGAGTACAGCAGTCGCCATTGCTGAATAGGGCAGGCTCACAGCGGCATCCCCAGTACAGGTGGCGAGTTAGGGGGTCTGTTGGTTGCCAGATGCTGTGTATTTGTCAGGATGACTGGAATGTGACGCGGAGCTCGATCAGCTCGCGTCCGCCATATTCGCCTCCTTGATGATACCCCCCGTCAGACAAAGCTTCTATATGTACTTCCAAGGCTCAACTGGCATGCACAAGGACCTCCAACCCTATCTCATGGAGAAGAAATGTCAGTACTTCTGCTCTGAGATGAACACCCTCTCACCCAACTACAGATTACGATTAATACATGTTAAATATTTCCAAAGAATTTATTGCATTGCTGTGAAACTTTACAGAACGGGACTTGCAAATACTACACGTTGTGCATGCTGCAGGGAATTAGATGTTGACTTCTTGTAGTTGGCATGCAGGTGCCCACGCATTGCTGAGTTCTGGATGTCTGTTTTTGACACTTTATCATACAATTTATCATATCACTGATTTCCAAATTCCAAGGACCCCTGCTTGTTGCGCTTCTGGGGTATGTTGAGGATGTTTCTGATGGAACCCAATCACTTATGGCTACATTACTTACACTTCTCAAGCATAGAGTGGCAGAGCACTGGGGCTGTGGATCAGCCTTAAGGATATTTTGGGTCCAGGCATGACCTATCCGGCCTTGCTCAGTGAACATGAGCTTCTTCCATGCTGGGAGAGGGGCCTGTGGATGCGATTCAGGTGCATTCGCTGGTGGGCTGATCATGCTAGTTTCGCAATCATGCATGCATTACACAATAAACTTGGGAGCTTCGATATACATGTCAGAGTGTGATTTCTAACCACATTGTATTTGACCCCATCTGCCATAGCTACACACCTAAATATGTTACTAGGGAATACCCCGTATTGTTCTCTTACTGCATTACTGCCTCGATCAAAGTGCAATGTACGGTGATCTGTGGCTATCTCTGGAAAATGTGCATTAACTGCTTTATTGTGGCTATCGCATATATTATGTGCTGCTCTTCCAGTGAACTGTTGTATGTAAGCTAATTCTTGAAGTCAATACAATACGGCATGTTTAAAAAATATCAAGGAGGATTTACGATTAATAGACATTTGGAAAGAAAGAGCAGGGCAGATGAAAGTCTATTCTTCCAATTGCAAGAAATATTATTACAGCTTGCAAGTGGATTATTGGCTGGTTGACTGTTACTCCCATGAAAAAGTAAAAAAGGTAAAAAAATATCCCTTCCTTTCTCTCAGATCATGCCTTAGTGAGACTGGACTTAACCCTTGGAAGAGAAAACATTCCTCGAAGATGGACCACGGAAAGAAGATTTCTTTCTAACGCCTCCTTAAATTAGACCCTAAAGTTTAACACAAGCCTTTTTATAGAAACAAATGAATGTAGCGCTCCAATAAATATAATTTGGGACACCTGTATTGAATATTTGCGGGGGTGATCCCTCAATGGTCTAAGAGGCATACTGGGTTAGGAAGAGCAGAGGAGCAAGGTCTGATCGAGTTAATGGAAAAGTTGAAAGTACAACAGACTTACTGAAGGTCTGCTGCAGAATAGGGGAGAATAAGATCTGATTTAGATAACTGTAAATACAAAAGCTATTGTAAAACGTAAAGCACAAGAAAGATGGGAAGCAAGAAATGAACAGACCTTTGAATATGGTGAGAAGTGTGGGAAATTCCTGCCCTGGAAAGCTGATACGCAAAATTCTAGGAGTAATATAGCATATATACAGGAGTCATTAAATGGGATGGGTAGTTCTGATAGTGAAAAGATTGGAAATACCTTTCAAAATGTTTATTAGTTATATAATAAGCAGGTGAGCTGGGGGAACAAGGGATCGAATCTTAGCTTAAACCTCTCCAATTCACCATATTGGACCCCAAGGAGCAACAAGAACTAGCTCTGGAGATCACTGAAGAGGAGGGAAGGGCTGCTAAAGCAAAAGTAAAGCTACGGGCCCAGACGGTCTTACCTGGGGAGTTGTATAAAATTATGACTGATGAAGTAATATCCCTGTGGTTGGAACTAACTGTATTCTGATCAATGGTCAAAAATCTCCACTCTCTTGGTGGTGGAGGGGTAGGAGGGAAGCAACATTAATCATAATACTTTAACCAAATAAGCTCCCAAGTAGGTGTGAGCTCTGTCGTCCAATTTCGTTATTGTATAGCGACTAAAAAATCTTTATAGCAATACTGGCCTAAAGATTTGAGGAAGTAGAGGGAAAACTAGTGAATGACGATAAAAAGGGTTTTTGTCAGGTAGACAGTTGAGTGAGGCAGTCCTACAGGTGATAGCAACAGTTGATCTAGCTAGCACATTTCAGTCACCGCTGGCATTGACAACCTGGAATGTAGCCAAGGCATTCGACCAGGTGAACTGGGAATTTCTATGGGTATGTTTAAAAACCTATGGGTTTCCCTGAAATATTATCGAGACAATTAAATGTCTGAATAATAACCCTTCTGCCAGGATTATGGTAAACAACACATTAACTGAAAAAATCCTGATAAGGATAGGAACAAGACATGGCTGCCCCCTTTCTCCCATTCTTTTTTATTTATTGACCCCCTAGCTCAGATAATAAGGGCAGAAGAGAACATAATCCAGTCTGAATTTCAAGGATATAGGAAAAAGATAGCACTTTATGTGTATGGCTTAATATTATTTACTAGTCAGCTTGAGCTAGCCATTCAGACTTTCCAGCGCCTAGTATGTCCGTTCAGGATCTTGGTAGGATATACCATTAATCAAGAGAAGACCGAGATTATGACTTGGAATATAGAAAATGTGATGCAGAGACAAAATATAGATGTAAAAATATCGATTTGCACAAATATCGAGGTAAAAATATTGTGGGTCAGAAATAACGACAGAAAAAATATTGTGGTCAAGAATATCGATTTTAGGTAAGTAATATCGATTTGAAAACTATCGAAGTGTTAAATATCGTCTGTAAAAATATAGTTGTTAAAAATATCGATTTTTTATTAATGTTATGTATTTTTGTATATATTTTATATGTGTGTGATGTTTGTTTTTTTGTATAAGAATTGTTTGTATTTTTATTGTATGTGTTAATATATATGGGTTGTAGGTTTATAGGGGAATAGGGTGGGAAGTAATTTAATTATATAAAATGTATTGAATAATTCTTATTTATTAATATTTGTATACTTGTGATTTTATAGTGTTAAATGTTGAAATTAATTTATTGATAATTGTTTGATAATTAGTTAATTAAATTAATTAATAATTAATTATAGTAACTGTGTAATTAATTTTAGGTGTGTGTTGTGGTGTTTATAGGTGTAAATGGTTGAAAGGGTGGGAAGTAATTTAATTTGTATTGATGGATTATTAATTAGTTTAATTAATTTAAATTAATTAATTAGTAATTATGGTAATTGTGTAATTAATTTTAGGTGTGTGTTTATAGGTGTAAATGGTGGGAAGTAATTTAAATGTTATTGATGAATTATGAATTAGTTGTTAATTTAAATTAGTTATTTAGTAATTAACTATGGTAATTGTGTAATTAATGTTAGGTGTGTGTTGTGGTGTTTATAGGTATAAATGGTGGGAAGGAATTTATTTTTTATTGATGAATTATTAATTATTTGTTAATTAATTTAAATTAATTAATTAGTAATAATCGTAATTGTGTAATTAATTTTAGGTGTGTGTTGTGGATATTAAAGTGTTAAAGAATGTGTAATCAATTAATGTTTATCTTTTTTTAATAATAATATATTTTAAATTTATTATTAATTATGTTAATTATAGAAATACATTTTAATAAAAATGTTGGTCTTTTTTATTGTTGTGGTGTTATAGGGTAGGAAATAAAATAAATACATTTATGTTTTAAATAATTTGTTTGTTTGTGAATATTTGTTTCTTTTAAATAAATATTGTTTATAAATGTATTTATTATTTTTTTAATATCATATTTGTAGGTTTTTATTGTATGTAATTAACATTATAATATGTGTTATTTTTATATGTTTAATGGTATATTTTTAAAATATTGTTTATTTATTTTTAAGAATATATATATTTTTTTAATTGTTGAAATGTTATTAGTAATTTTTGTTTTTCTGCTAGCCACTCACTAGAGTGGGAATAGTAATTTTTACCCCTCAGCTATCCAGCACTTTCTCTACTGTTTCACTCACTGGAGTGGGAATAGTAATTTTTACCCCTCCGCTATCCAATACTTTCCCTACTGTTGCACTAACTGGAGTGGGAATAGTAATTTTTACCCCTCCGCTATTCAATACTTTTCCTACTGTTGCACTCACTGGAGTGGGAATAGTAATTTTTACCCCTTCGCTATCCAGCACGTTCCCTACTGTTGCACTCACTGGAGTGGGAATAGTAATTTTTACCCCTCCGCTATTCAATACTTTTCCTACTGTTGCACTCACTGGAGTGGGAATAGTAATTTTTACCCCTCCGCTATCCAATACTTTCCCTACTGTTGCACTCACTGGAGTGGGAATAGTAATTTTTACCCCTCCGCTATCCAACATTTTCCCTACTGTTGTATTTATTGTGTTGCGAAATGTATGTTTTATTTTTGTTTTAATAGTTTAATGTTTTAATTAATTATAGAATGTTTTTTTATTTGTAAATTATTGATATATGTATATATTTTATTTTTATATAATTTAAATGTTTAAAAATTAAATAAAGATAATAGTTAATAAATTATTTTAAAGTAAATATATGTATATGTATAAATTATTATGTTTGTGTGTTTATATTTTTTAAATTACGTTTATTTTTTATATTTAGATAAAATGTATATTAAATTCAATTAATTTTGTTAAAGATAATATTAATATTTTATATTTTTAATATATATTATTTTATTTTATTTATATATTTAAATCGATATTTTTTACATATATTTTTTACTTCAATATTTTTGATTCAATATTTTTGTACTTACCTGTTTAAGTATAGGGAGTCGATATTTTTACTATCTATGGGGGCCCATTACAATAACCGGCGGTAAAAAATCCGCCATCTACTATAGCCTGAAAAAACCGCCCGCCTGCACCATGGGAATACCGACCAAGCAATTATAATGTCGGGAAGCAACCTCCGCCCGCGGCGGTAAAAACACACAAAATTCCGCCTGTCCATGTCAGAGTAGAAGATTATCCGTCCGCCACGGACGCAATCCCGCCCGACAACCCAAATCCGCCCGCTCTGACGACCGAGACACCGGCCGTGAAATTATGATCTCCCCGACATGAGCGCGGAAAATCCACATATTTCCCACCCGCCACGGTTAACAACAGTGATGAATAACTGACACGGCGGAAGGCCTGGCGGCCACGTCCGTGCACAGAAATCATTGGCGGACCAAAGAAATACACACAACATGGCCAACAAGTCCACACAGCAAACTACGCCAAAATAGCCAAACACAGAACACATCCCAAAGACACATCCCCCTGGCAAAACAAAAAAACTA
Source organism: Calotriton arnoldi (assembly GCA_963921515.1). Taxonomy (NCBI): domain Eukaryota; kingdom Metazoa; phylum Chordata; class Amphibia; order Caudata; family Salamandridae; genus Calotriton; species Calotriton arnoldi. The sequence goes on from CAWUFW010000401.1 coordinate 3,795,660, forward strand.
CAAATCCCAGGACACCAGGCACAACACACCTGAAAACGACAGCCCATCATGACACACCCACATAGGTGAGTACAAAAGCAGCCCCTTCACAGACCACAATCCCTTGCACTACTACAAAGCGAAGACGACAGCAGAGAACCCAGAGAGCCACAAAGGAAAGCAGCATACCACACGCACGCACACATCACACTCATCACCAACAACACCACCACCATCACCACTGAAACACCGGCACCACTAACCCCCTGCACATCACACACCACACACCCACCACACCAGCACCACAAATACCAAACCACACGCCATGGCAACACAAAGAATGCCTAAGTACACTGCCACTAAGTTGACGGTCATGGTCGACGAGATCATCAAGGTGCACCCACAAATCTATGGGAACCAGGTCCAACAGACACCAGTAGCCACCAGAAACAGAATGTGGAGCAGGATCGTAGACCAGGTGAATGCAGTTGGGAACGTGCCACGCAACCGGGGTGAAATTGCAAAGAGGTGGCACGACCTGAAAAGTGTGGTCAGGAAGAAGGAGGCCAAGAATCGTGAGCTGGCTGACAGGACTGGCGGCGGAAATCCCGCGCCATTCAAGACCTTCAAGGCGTGGGACGAGAAGGTGCGAGGCATTCTACATCCGGAGAGTCTCACCGGAATACCAGGGGGAGTGGAGGCTGGTAAGTACAAACAAATGTATACCAGCACACCGCTATGTACTGTCATGCACTACCAGAATGCCATAGCTCCGAGGGTCAAACACCCCCATGTCCAGTACACAATCCACAAGACATCTCTCACACATGCAACAGACACTCCCACACACTCAGCCCAAAGGTACCAACAAACAAAACCATGGGGGCATGTGTACAGTCAGCCAGCACCACAACTCCCACCAGGTCCCCTTGTACCCCAGATGCGCCGGAAGGAGCACTCCCCACACCCACACACATGTCAGCCATAGCTGCACTAACCAACAAGTAACAGGTAAGTAGCCTTACCACAAAGTCAGTGTATCGGAGGGGGGACTGCAGAAGTACAACCCCCACCAGGCCCCTAGTCCTACAGCGCAGCAAGATGGAGCACTCCCCACACCCATGTGTCAGCCAGTGCAGTGCACACCTTCACCCGACAGGTAGATATGTTTCCCTACATACCTCACCACAACTCACAACACGGCCCCCACTCCCACAGACCAGCAAGATGGAGCACCCCTCCCTCTCATAACCATGTGGTAGCCATTGCATTGCTCCCTCCAAACCAACAAGTAGGTAGACTACTGTACAGGGCGGGGTGTCTGTAGGCATGAGGACTGTACTACGACTAACATTTGGGACATGTCACGTAGCAGAGGAACAGGTAGCACTGCTCCCTGTCATAATCATGTGACTAATGTGCACACGGACATGAATTACAGAGTCATAGCCCACATGAGCCATCTCAAATACAGTAACATGTAAGGAGTCAAGTCTGCATGCACAAGTCTCACTGGAGTACTGACCCACATGGCGTGCACTGTGCCAGTCATCACACACATCAGCAACACCATCGAAGTCTTGTCCATGTAGTCGTGTTTGCTTGTTCCGTTGACATTGTACAACATCACCCATGTAAGTCTATCTTGTCTCAATGTAACAGAGTGGAACCCCAGTAATGTCACATACACCACTGGACCCATGAACCACACAGCTACACAATGCACATTCAAAATCTCATCCATCTCATCTTTCAGCCCCAGTGTCATGAAAGGTATATCATCTAAACAGTTGTCCCATATACAGTAGTTCAGCAAAGATTCCTGCCGTTGACCAAAAATGTGTCTGCAGTGTCTGAAGCGCACGTCACACTGTGATTTACAACATACCTAATATAGTCAACACCCCAAGAGCACTGCATTGCTGCACATGGCTGAGGGTAGCACGCACACCAAGGAATTGTCCCATCTGCAATACGTTGTGTGGCACACAACCATTACTCACTCACTACAATGCTTGCAGTGTAATGTCCCTAAATGACAACAGTGAGCAGATATGCTGGGTATGTCAGACATACACACACCTTTGTCTCTGTAGTGTCGTGTGGCCAAAACACATGTCCCTTTCTGCACCCATATGTCACAGTATGTACCACAAAACCATATTTCATATCAAAAGCGTTGATGGAGCTGTACTCCTTTTCCCATCTGCGTTTCTAAGCGGTTCATTTGAACCCCAAAACCATATTTCATCTCAAAAGCATTCATGGGGCTGTACCCCTTTTGCCATCTGCGTTTCTAAGCGTTTCATTTGAACCCCAAAAACATATTTCATCTCAAAAGCGTTCATGGGGCTGTACCCCGTTTCCACCAAAGCCACAAAATGTAGGGGTACTGCAACACACACCGATTGGCATTCCAAATCCGTCCCATGCCACATGCACCCATCACACTATTCCATTGCCTTGATCATGCACACACATTGTAGAGCCATACACACGCATCTGGGAAATCAGTGCACAACTGTGCACAAACTGTGAATGTCAGACATCTAACACAAACCTTGCAAGGTGCAACACAATAACCTTTCGTCTCCGCACCACAGGTGACGAACAGCATGATGCTGGAGAGGGAGACAGCAGCCATCACAGCCAGTCCACAAGCCCTCCACCCGGACTCACGGATGTGGAAGACCTGGACACCTCTTCGGACGAGGACTCCCGACCAGGCACATCTGGTGTGGCAGGGCGCAACCGCTCCCCAGGACCCCTCCTACCCACCAACCCATCTCCCAGGGCTGGTGACCAGTCCCAGGCCCCAGCTGCCACGGTCATTGCGGCCACCACCACCACCGCAACCACCACCACCACCACCAGGGCCTCCCTGACCACTCACCCTGCGCAAGGGGTGGTACGCACGTCGACATCGACCCTGGGAGCTAGAACGAGGCCCCGGGTGACCAATGTGGCGAGTGGGCAGGTCGGTGGCAGCAGTTCAGGTGGGAGGAGCAGGGTCAGGCCAATGCCATCAGAGCCTGGGAGCCAAGCCCTGCTGCAAATCGCCAGAGTCCTTGGGGCCTATGAAGAGGCCCAGGGACAATGGGCCCGGTCAGCTGCCGATACGCGGGAAGTCCTTGGGGTGTTGAGGTCCATGGACGCCCATATGGGCCAATTCGTGACCCGTATGGGCCAACTTGTCGACCTCATGGGCCAGCTATTGGTGGTGGTGAGGGCCCAATCAAGGCCAACCACACCACCTCCGCCACCACCTGCTGGGGCGCATGGTCGTGCAACATCCAGTTCCCCTGCGTCCACAGCAAGTGGGCAATCCTCAGCCACCACCAGCAGCCCACAAACACAACCCCCCCCCTCTCAAACGTGGAAGGGGTCGTCCGAAGAGGAAAAAGGTGTCCAGAGATGAGATTTGCACGCTCCAAACGCCAGTGAGTCAGCCAGCTACGGTGGCCATCTACTGCATTCACTTGGACTACTATCCTACCCCACACTGCCATGTGAATGGCATGTGTCTGTCGGACTGTGGACCCAGAACAACATGGGTACACCTTGACCATCACACGGACATGACCGTCAACTCATTGTTTCAGCATACACCACTTTTGTGATCACCTTGCCCACAATCACATGTCACCGCTTAAAATAAATACACCTGGATCACATTCTGTTTTATCTGCTCTGTGTTTAATCAAGGATGTGCAACCGTCACCATGATCAGAAATGCATCTGGAGTGTGGTATGTCGATAGGCCAGGAGAGGCTGTAGGGACCTAGGGGTGAAAAACAGAACAAGAGTCCATTGAATGTGTGTGTCACACACTCATCACACAGTACTTGTCATCAAGTTTAAGCAATGTACACACATCTCACAGAGCAACAGGGCACAATGCTACAGCCACTGTCAGTGGCATACTACCCTGGACATGGACCATTGCCACACAGCACTCAGTGAACAATAGGCCGCCGTGACAATGCACACATACACCAACACAACTACAGCAACATCAGCCGTCGTACATGGTTACTCACCGTCAAGTGAAGTAGCGGGCGATGAGCTGCTGATGCTCATTCACTGCTTCCTCCTCTCCACTGTCCTCGTCACTGGACACGGCTTGGTCTGCAGGCGGGGGCCCTGGCTGATCACCGTCATCCACTATCAGGGGGATCTGCCTGCGAATCGCGAGATTGTGCAGCATGCAGCATGCCACAACTATCTGGCACACCTTCTGTGGGGAGTATGCCAGTGCACCCCCGGTGCGGTCCAGGCATCTGAATCTGGACTTCAGGAGTCCAAAAGTCCGCTCCACCACACGTTTGGTCCTCCCATGTGCCTCATTGTATCTGACATCAGCTGGTGTCCTAGGATTACGTAGTGGGCTCAGCAGCCAAGGCCCATTAGGATATGCAGAGTCACCTGGGTGTGAGAAACACAGAGAATCGTTGCAATTCCAACAGGATACAAGACAGCATGTCACACCCAGCACGCTACATGAGTATGCATACTCACCAACAATCCATGCACGGTCCGGTTGAAGATTGGTCATCATTCGTGGGAGGATGCTGTGGCGCATGATGTGCGAGTCATGGGCGGATCCGGGAAACTTCGCACACACGTGTGTGATAATCATGTGCGCCAGGCACACCACTTGCACATTCAGGGAGTGGAAATGTTTCCGGTTCCTATAGATGTGCTCCATGGCCTGTGGTGCAACAAGGCCAACATGGGTGCAATCAATTGCACCAACAACGTGGGGGATGCGTCCAAGGGCATAGAAAGCACCCTTCACTGCCGCCAAATCACGAGCCCTGGGGAATCGGATGTACCGGTTCCTGTAGAGCATCATAGCTGACAGGACATCCCGTAGCACCATGCTGAACATGGGCTGGGACATCCCACCTCCACTGCCCACCGTGTGTTGGAAAGATCCGGTTGCGAAAAAATGCAGTGCAGCCATCGCCTTAGCCGTGGGGGTGAATGCTGTAGGATACACCCTGCGAGGACGAAGGTGGGGTTCCAACATTGCACATAGGTGATGCAGGGTGGGTCAGTCCAGACGGAATTTTCGTATAACCTCCACATCCTCCATGTCTGCCAGCAATTGGCAGGGGCGATGTATGTTTGGTCTCCTCCTAGGACAGATGGAAGTGGACACATGTCAATGCAACACACCACATGGCATTTTCACATACACAAAACTAAAATTACTGACAAAGCAATAGAATCACAGAACAGCTGACAAGTAGGGACAGCACAGCTACAATACTCTTACACAGGTCCCCTTACCAATAGCAATGACCACTGACACAAACCATTGCTATGAGCATGCACATGGGGATTTAGGCCATAATAGCTTGAAAGGCATGATGATGATTTCAGACTGCATATGTGGGAAGCGGCAACACCACGGCAATATACCTAGCTGCTGTGCCTGACACAGCTTCCGAGGCTGGGTGAGTATGGCACACACCAACAACACAATGTACACAGGCTGAGCGGCCCAAACAAGTGGGTCCTGTTGCACAACGGGATATGAGACAGTCAATGATGTCCCTAGTTCACCCAATGTACAGCACTGTACGTATCACACCTCCAACACACATTGACAGGTGTACACATTGACAACTCCATGACAACACAGCTGTGTGAATGCAAATACACATCACAAGTGACACGTAACGTTGCATGTGCCAAGTGTGAGCGGTACATGGAGAAATATGGCATGTGTGTGCATTTGCACATCCCATGCTCCCATGCTAATGTGTACATGATGATGTGCCAACAGACATGTGGAGGCTGAGCACTGTCCGTCAATGCCTATGCACACAGCATGAAGTGGCCCTGTCTAGTGTGGACATGCTCCCACACACAAATCATGGTCACACCTGCAAATGCATGGCGCACATTAAACTGTGGATTCCACATGGCACCAGCGGACTGTACCCGCCATGGACCAGGCCCTTGAGGCCAACTCTAATGGCCCTCGCGGTTGCATCCTGCGTGTTCGACTATAGAGGTAAGCGTACCGGGACAGCTCGGAGCAGGCCATTGGGTGCATTTGAAGTAGGCAGACATGGTACACCAATTGCAGCAGCTTGGACCCACTGAAACAGCCCCAGGGGGCTATATGAGTGTGGGAGGGAGACCGGCATTACCACAGCTTCCAGGGACTGCTGCCTGGCATCCCTCAACAACACCTGCTGCTGCTGCCACCTGTCCACCTTCATGTCGACGACTCTGAAGATATGTCCAGGTCCACTCACCAGCGAGGAGCTGGAGATCCTGGATTCCGAGCTCCACGCACACTGCCCAAGGCTATTTCTTGCAAAAGTTGTGTTAGAAATGGGATTTCTGGTTGGCTAAGGCTTGCGCCAAAGCCAAGCAGAAACCACCACTCTAGTCAGGGCAAGAGAGTTACACACCCAAGATAACCCCTGCTCACCCCCTTGGTAGCTTGGCACGAGCAGTCAGGCTTATCCCGGAGGCAATGTGTAAAGCGTTTGCGCAACACACACACAGCACAACACCCAAGGCCCACTACAAAAGGAACTCCACACAAGGTTATATATAGAAATAGCCTTTGTATTATCATAAAACACATTAGAATAGTACTCACATACAATACACTGTGCCAACTGGCACGGGACAATATTTACAGGGGATTATGTACACATGACAGGGCCACGTGGACCACTGTCAGAACCCTCACTTAGTAAAAGGTAATAGATGTAGAACACATAATAAATGTAGGACATATCAGAAACGTACAACCAGTAATCACTGGCAACCACTGTACTTAGCATCAGCCTGTAACATAAACCACATTATGCACAGCATCACATTAGGCGCAAAACCTTATGCGCCAACCTCACCAGCATAAACACATTATGCAATTATCTCTCCAGTCTAAAGGCATTAGACAATAACATCCTATGTATAAATCACATTAAGAAATAATCTCAGGGGAAAATAACTCACAACCTAAACGCATTAGGAAGTAATAACCTCACAAGCATAAAAACCACATTTTAGAGGTAACCAAAACAGGGTGCGTAAAACATACTACATGCATTACATTTCCTAGCACCACATACTCACAGTAGCACATAACCTCATAGTAGAAAGAACCATAGCAGAGGTATAAATCACATTAGCCTATAAATCCTAGGAAAGAAGCTCACTAACACACCAATCACATTAGGGCCTGGCGCCCTATAAACCTAGCAGTCCCCTTGGCCAACTGGCCATCTCACAAGGGGCTCAAATGCCCTCTGTCCAAAGAGTCAGGGCTGCTGCCAATGCAGCGAAAGTCAAGGGTGCGCCACTGCGCCAACCTAAACGTGGCAGCTGCCCACTACTTGCTGGGCAGCTGGGAAAGTACAGGGCAAAGGAGTGCTTCTCACTCCTAACTTCACAAGACATGCCCCCAAAGAACTGTGCGCCTAAACGGTGCAGCTGACCACTACTTGCTGGGCAGCTGTGAATATTGAAATGAGGCCTGGACACTCCTGGTGCCCTTTGAACAATATGCCAAACGTTGCAGCTGCCCTCTCGCAAGCGGGGCAGCTGTGAAGAGTAGCCATACAAGAGGGGAACAGCAGGGGCCCCTCTGGGCCCTCTTAAAATAACTATGCCATCGTGGGAGCCCTCACGGCTCCAAAAACAATTATGCGCCACTTTGTGGGAGCGCATGGGCTTCCAGAATAATCATGCCCAAGTTAGAGCCCTACTGGCTCCAAAAATACTTAGCCATGGTGGAGCGGCCCGCTGCCAGCTGGGGCCACTGAGACTTTCCACACAGCGGCGTCACCACGAAGAGCGGTAACTTACCCGCTCTCCGGCTCCCTCTCGCTGGGTCCGCCTTGCTGCTGTTCACCCGGGCCCCCTCCTGGACCCGGGACTTCTCTTTACTTCGGCCGCCGCCGCGGGGCTCTCTCCTCAGTCATGGGAGCCCCGCACTGCTATCTGCCGCTCTTCACCCGGGCCCTCTCCTGGGACCCGGGACTTGAACTGCCGCACTTCCTCTCTGGCGCCGGGGCTCCCTCTTCTCCACGGGAGCCCCGGAGGGGACAAGGGACAGGCGCTGCCTGCGCCGGCCATTTCCCTTCACTTCACCCGGGCCCCCTCCTGGGACCCGGGACTTCGCTATGGAGCCCGCGAGGCTCTAGCCGGCACTTCCTCTGGCAGGCCCCGCCCACCGTCAGGCGCGGGTGCCTGACTTCCTGTTTTCCGCGTTCGGGCCCGCGGCGGTGATTTTTCTCTCGGTCAATGCGGGGTGGGCACCCGCTATTTTAAATAGGACAGAAGCGGGGTGGGCACCCGCTATGAAGCACCATAAAGCGGGGTGGGCACCCGCTATCCACAGATAATCAGAACGCGGGGTGGGCACCCGCCATAACTCAGCAAAACGAGGGAATCCCTACAAGGGGGGATTCCCATTACACAGACGGCAGCAGCGCTACGTAGCCCCAGCTCTTCCCTTCTGTTGGGGGAAAAATATAAAGCATAGCGCTCCCAGGGCGCAGAAGAATGCAGCCAAGTCCTGCATCAAAAACAAATAAGTCCAGCAAAAGGTTTTCAGGCATCAAGGGGGCATGCAGGGCCCAGGGAGGCAAGCCCTCATGGCAGCCCCCCCTGGGCCCCAGCAGCAGCACGCCCCAGCAGGAACAGCACCAAGGACTGAACATTTTCATGGGGTCACAGCCCCTTCTTTTATACACCATTTTCCTTTGTCTACAAAGTGCAGGGCATGGGGGAACCAGATACAACTAGTTATGGGGGGATTTGGAGCACTTTGTTTTGCTCAGCTCCTCTCTCCTTTCAGAGTGTAGGCTAGGGACATCAGACGCACCACAGGAGGTGGAGCCAGCATTGTAGAGGGAAGGCACAGCCCTATTCAGACCCAGGTAGCACTCCTCCCCTCACTCTATGTGCAGATCTCCCTATTCAGCCCTTCGCTGACTCACCCTCCCCCTCCTGGAGCCACACAAAACCTCCCAGCCCCTGTCACTCACAAGCCAGACATGCAATTCACATCAGGCAGACAGACACAGAGCACACAGAAAGGCCAACTTCTAAAAGTGGCATTTCTCTACCAGTCACCATAAATCTGCGCACACCATTGCGCAGCATTTATTCTCACGAATTCAGACATACTAGACTTGACCATGCTGCACCTCTCATAACAGGAATTACCACTAGCACACAGATCCTCAATGCATTCCTATGGGAGGCAGGTCAATCTCACTAAATGGGCACAGCGCGCGCACGCACTTGGCACTGGACCACAGTGTCCAAGTGCCCAGAGGTCTAAAACTACTAACATACAACGCAAAAAGTTTAGGGGTGAACCTGGCAAAAAGGGCCAAGTGCAACACAACCCCTTCCAGCCAAAACGCAGGGTAGACCAATCACCACCGTGATGGGCTTCCCTGCTTGGGGCGATAGAACACGGACGCGGGCCCGCACTGCAGGGACACCCTCCTGTTCTACGCCACTTGGAACCCATGGGGAAGAAAAAGAAAAGAAAAAAAACTCAGGGCCAACTAGGCTACCCCACCGGTACTCCTTAGTTGTCCACGGCCAGGACCAGGCCCTAGGCTACCCAGATGCCACTGGTCTTTGCCAATCCACAGAATGGGGGGCAGTAACCCCTGGCATACAATAGCCACTTTCCACTCTCCCTCTCAGTGTAGTTCCAACTACCACTGATCCTTCAACCTAGGGTCCGCACCCTCAGGCTGACCAGAGATCACGGGCAAGAATGCCTCACCCTACCTCTACTTCTGGGGTTCCGCACCCTCCCAGGGGAAGCACCCACCAGAACACAACTCTCCCACCAGTTCAGGACCTCTCTCCATCAACTGGTCTACCACCTGGGATCCACATTCACCGGCTGCACCGGGGTCAGAGGCGAGGACTCCCTCCCTCTGCACCCCCTTCCAGACTCCGATACCCTCCCAACTGGAGTGGTACCCCCTAGAAGGCAAACCGGCCAGGACACTGACTACAGTCGCCCTGCCGTCCAGATCCGGAAACACCGGCTACTGGCTCCCCAACCTAGGGACGTACCCTTTGGTCAGATGCCTGGAAAACCAGGACTTCACAAGGATGACACATCCCTAGCGTGACGTGTGACAGTCTGCCTGGCGCAGAGCTCACGACCTCCTGTCCCTCTGACAGTGCGTGAAGATGCTCCAGGACAGAAGTGGCGCTCACCATGGTCAATCATTGGCGACTCAACCCTTCTGGCTGGCCCCTGACCCACTGGTCCCCACTGGGGACTCTTTCCCCCTCTCAACCCTCGAAACCGGACCCCACCTGCGTTCAGGGGGGTACTACCTCACAATTGCCCAGAGAACCAGGACTTCCTGGGAGCACACATACCCTCCCGAAGGTGACACCTCACTAATGTGTCATGTGACAGTCTGCCGGGACCAAACCCAGGGCAGAAGTGGTGTCCCCATGGCCCCTTCTGGACCCACTGGTTTTTCCACTGGGGAACCTCTCCCCCTCTCACCCCTCAATCAGGACTTCTGCACCCTCCACTTAGGAGCGGTGCTGCCTAGCACCAGGACTGCTGGAGCTCTGGTTACAGACGCTCCACGTCCTCTAGAGACTAGAAGATCCTCCTCAAATGGCCTACAAGTACAGCCTAGGCCCCCAACCTGGTGTTCCCTGAAGAAACCATCCAGGCCCTGGGACTGGGTTTCGGGCACACTCACTCCTTCTCCTCTGAGACAGGACGTGAGCCCCTACACCCCTCCCGCTACACTGGGACCTAGCTGGGCTACACTGAACCTCTTCCAACATGGAAGACACCTGAGCCACTCTTATTGGAATCACTCCCCAATGCTTCTTCAGATCCTCTACCACGGGGAGGTCCCCCATACAGAACAGTCCAACAGGACAGACTAGGTTCCCAACCTCCTCACTATAACGGTTCCTAGTTGGGTTCATTTGAACCATCTCCGCCACGCGGGTTAGGAGACACCTGCACCATCCCTCAAGGTTGCTCCCCCATGCAAGTTCCTTATTTCAGAGAACTCACACTCAATCATTCAGCAAGATCCTTATTTCAGAGAACTCACCCAAGCGTCCAGCAGCACATCACTCATCCACACACCCCCCCCCCCAGACCGGTGAGACAGTTCCTTACTGTCCCTGAATCTCAACCTGCACCCCTCTTACTGAGCACCAGGTACCATACTCTGGGAACGGGACGGGGACTTCCTGCACTGGACACACACTTCGCTGCCACCACTGGATCCCACCCTTACTGGTGAATCCAGAAAACTCACACTGCAACAAGAACACATATTTCAAAAATGAAATGACACTTAAAACAATCTTAGACCAATAATCCCCAACATGTGACTATCTAAAATGCAGAGTTTTGTAGTGCAGCCAGTTGTCGCCGTGGTACTGCGCAAACGCAAGTCCTATCCCACCGCTGATCACCAATGTTAGAAATGGGATTTCTGGTTGGCTAAGGCTTGCGCCAAAGCCAAGCAGAAACCACCACTCTAGTCAGGGCAAGAGAGTTACACACCCAAGATAACCCCTGCTCACCCCCTTGGTAGCTTGGCACGAGCAGTCAGGCTTATCCCGGAGGCAATGTGTAAAGCGTTTGCGCAACACACACACAGCACAACACCCAAGGCCCACTACAAAAGGAACTCCACACAAGGTTATATATAGAAATAGCCTTTGTATTATCATAAAACACATTAGAATAGTACTCACATACAATACACTGTGCCAACTGGCACGGGACAATATTTACAGGGGATTATGTACACATGACAGGGCCACGTGGACCACTGTCAGAACCCTCACTTAGTAAAAGGTAATAGATGTAGAACACATAATAAATGTAGGACATATCAGAAACGTACAACCAGTAATCACTGGCAACCACTGTACTTAGCATCAGCCTGTAACATAAACCACATTATGCACAGCATCACATTAGGCGCAAAACCTTATGCGCCAACCTCACCAGCATAAACACATTATGCAATTATCTCTCCAGTCTAAACGCATTAGACAATAACATCCTACGTATAAATCACATTAAGAAATAATCTCAGGGGAAAATAACTCACAACCTAAACGCATTAGGAAGTAATAACCTCACAAGCATAAAAACCACATTTTAGAGGTAACCAAAACAGGGTGCGTAAAACATACTACATGCATTACATTTCCTAGCACCACATACTCACAGTAGCACATAACCTCATAGTAGAAAGAACCATAGCAGAGGTATAAATCACATTAGCCTATAAATCCTAGGAAAGAAGCTCACTAACACACCAATCACATTAGGGCCTGGCGCCCTATAAACCTAGCAGTCCCCTTGGCCAACTGGCCATCTCACAAGGGGCTCAAATGCCCTCTGTCCAAAGAGTCAGGTCTGCTGCCAATGCAGCGAAAGTCAAGGGTGCGCCACTGCGCCAACCTAAACGTGGCAGCTGCCCACTACTTGCTGGGCAGCTGGGAAAGTACGGGGCAAAGGAGTGCTTCTCACTCCTAACTTCACAAGACATGCCCCCAAAGAACTGTGCGCCTAAACGGTGCAGCTGCCCATTACTTGCTGGGCAGCTGTGAATATTGAAATGAGGCCTGGACACTCCTGGTGCCCTTTGAACAATATGCCAAACGTTGCAGCTGCCCTCTCGCAAGCGGGGCAGCTGTGAAGAGTAGCCATACAAGAGGGGAACAGCAGGGGCCCCTCTGGGCCCTATTAAAATAACTATGCCATCGTGGGAGCCCTCAAGGCTCCAAAAACAATTATGCGCCACGTTGTGGGAGCGCACGGGCTTCCAGAATAATCATGCCCAAGTTGGAGCCCTACTGGGCTCTAAAACAAATATGCGCTATGTTGGAGCCATCTGGGCTCTGAAACAATTATGCCCAAGCGTTGGAGCCACACCGGCTCCAAAAACAATTATGCCCAAGTTGGAGCCATGCCGGCTCCAAAAATACTTAGCCATGGTGGAGCGGCCCGCTGCCAGCTGGGGCAACTCAGACTTTCCACACAGAGGCGTCACCACGAAGAGCGGTAACTTACCCGCTCTCCGGCTCCCTCTCGCTGGGTCCGCCTTGCTGCTGTTCACCCGGGCCCCCTCCTGGGACCCGGGACTTCTCTTTACTTTGGCCGCCGCCGCGGGGCTCTCTCCTCAGTCACGGGAGCCCCGCACTGCTATCTGCCGCTCTTCACCCGGGCCCTCTCCTGGGACCCGGGACTTGAACAGCCGCACTTCCTCTCTGGCGCCGGGGCTCCCTCTTCTCTACGGGAGCCCCGGAGGGGACAAGGGACAGGTGCTGCCTGCGCCGGCCATTTCCCTTCACTTCACCCGGGCCCCCTCCTGGGACCCGGGACTTTGCTATGGAGCCCGCGAGGCTCCGGCCGGCACTTCCTCTGGCAGGCCCCGCCCACCGTCAGGCGCGGGTGCCTGACTTCCTGTTTTCCGCGTTCGGGGCCGCGGCGGTGATTTTTCTCTCGGTCAATGCGGGGTGGGCACCCGCTATTTTAAATAGGACAGAAGCGGGGTGGGCACCCGCTATGAAGCACCATAAAGCGGGGTGGGCACCCGCTATCCACAGATAATCAGAACGCGGGGTGGGCACCCGCCATAACTCAGCAAAATCAGGGAATCCCTACAAGGGGGGATTCCCATTACAAAGACGGCAGCAGCGCTGCGTAGCCCCCGCTCTTCCCTTCTGTTGGGGGAAAAATATAAAGCATAGCGCTCCCAGGGCGCAGAAGAATGCAGCCAAGTCCTGCATCAAAAACAAATAAGTCCAGCAAAAGGTTTTCAGGCATCAAGGGGGCATGCAGGGCCCAGGGAGGCAAGCCCTCATGGCAGCCCCCCCTGGGCCCCAGCAGCAGCACGCCCCAGCAGGAACAGCACCAAAGACTGAACATTTTCATGGGGTCACAGCCCCTTCTTTTATACACCATTTTTCTTTGTCTACAAAGTGCAGGGCATGGGGGAACCAGATACAACTGGTTATGGGGGGATTTGGAGCACTTTGTTTTGCTCAGCTCCTCTCTCCTTTCAGAGTGTAGGCTAGGGACATCAGACGCACCACAGGAGGTGGAGCCAGCATTGTAGAGGGAAGGCACAGCCCTATTCAGACCCAGGTAGCACTCCTCCCCTCACTCTATGTGCAGATCTCCCTATTCAGCCCTGCGCTGACTCACCCTGGCCCTCCTGGAGCCACACACACCTCCCAGCCCCTGTCACTCACAAGCCAGACATGCAATTCACATCAGGCAGACAGACACAGAGCACACAGAAAGGCCAACTTCTAGAAGTGGCATTTCTCTACCAGTCACCATAAATCTGCGCACACCATTGCGCAGCATTTATTCTCACGAATTCAGACATACTAGACTTGACCATGCTGCACCTCTCATAACAGGAATTACCACTAGCACACAGATCCTCAATGCATTCCTATGGGAGGCAGGTCAATCTCACTAAATGGGCACAGCGCGCGCACGCACTTGGCACTGGACCACAGTGTCCAAGTGCCCAGAGGTCTAAAACTACTAACATACAACGCAAAAAGTTTAGGGGTGAACCTGGCAAAAAGGGCCAAGTCCAACAAGTTGTGTGTGTAAGACAACTACAGTGTGTGTGGGAGTGCATGTGGGGGACACACATGTCGTTGATCCGCAGCACTATGAGTCAGAGCCTGTGGGGTTCCAACATGCACTGCTTACCATGCTTACTACAGGTGGAAGGGGTATGTAGGCTCTCTGGCGCTTTCCCATGTATGTCCCTCCCGAGTGGTGGTACATGGCATATGGCATTTTCATGTCAGACATCCAGTGACGCAGCCACTTGGCAATGCAGGACTCAGGGCAGTTATTGCATGTGTGAATGGCTGGCTGGGTCCCTGCTGGCCTTCTCAGTCTCAGCAGACCTGGGCTGCACATTGACCGCCCAATCCTAGAAGGAAATAACACTGACTGTACAGTGGGTTACATGTGTCTTTTGTTCACAACTCTCCGGAAATGCGCAAACTCAGCCCTGTCGATTGAACACTCCAGGCCTTGTGATAGGGATGTGTGTGAGAGATAGTGGCACTGAATGTGACCTCCATTGCGGGGTGAGCCATTCACAGGGTGAGTACATTGAGGGCTGCGCTGTGTTGGTCACATTGAGTCCACCCACTAAGATGTGTTGCCTTGTCATCTATGTGTTGGTCTACCTGACAATGGACAGTAGATGTGGGCAGACTACCCATTGCTCAATGTGCTGGCATCCTGCATGTGAATGGGATGGACAGGTACTGTGTACACACTCCCACCAGCATGCATTCACGTGTGGTGTACACATGCTGTCATGCCATGTCCGATTACTTCTTGGCTCTGTTACACATCTCTGAGTATTTTGGATGGGTCAGCATCATGCCACTGTGATTGGTGGATGTGGGTGATGATGAGAAGTGTATGAGTGATATTTCAACCCTCTTGTGTACCATCCCTGCAGTTGGAAGTCCTCCAGCCCAAGGCCTTGTGATGAGCCATTGCATCCAAGTTGATGCCTCTGTGTATGTGTAACCGACAGTGCAGCCAATTCCACAAAGGGTGTGACGTCATCTGCCGGATGAGCGACTACGTGGCGAAGACGAATCGGGGGATGCCCCCTTGTATTGTCAGGTTAGCACGGCGCTGCATTTCACCACTAATGGTCTGCATCTTGACAGTCACACAGCCTGTGCCGGATGCACGTTTGTAGGGGCATCAGCAGCAAGCAAGTGTACAGTATTGTGGGATGGTGTCTTTTGCTGTGAGAGGCAGCATGTGTCCACAGCCTACCCATAATCTGGGTAATGTGATGTCTGTTGTGTGATGCAGTGGGTTGTAAGTGTACTCTGTGCTGGGTGCATCTGACATGCATATGCGATTCCTGAGCGTCAAGATGTAATTTGAGCACTCTGCATTGTCAATGCATTCAGAGTCGTAGCCCTCAGGAACAACCTGTAGTAGGCTGGAGTGGCAATTCACATGTATGTTTGAGGCACTGTGCCTACTCTGATTTCGTTCGGACATATGTGTGCGATGCCTCACCTCATATTCCTGGTACTTACACATCCGGCACCCTGTGCAACAGTAGTTGTGCTCGTGCGAACGACAGGTGGATGGCATGGGCTCATGACCATTGTGGACTGTCATGTTGCAGTCTGTGTGAGTGGTGTCCCATTCTGCTCCATGCAGGTATGTCCTTGGCCTAATTACGTAGGGGTCATCCTTGCCACCATCAGGACAGTGGGTGTGCACACAGCGATTTGTGGCTATGGTCGCAGGGTGACACAGGCCGGGTGTTGTGCTATGTGCACAACACTTGTGCCACTTAATAGCGGCTTCATTTTCTGTACGCCAGCCATTACGTGTTGATTGTGGTGGCTGAATACAATTGCACAGGTATCGTGCAACATGTGGATTTGGGAATGTTCTGTGCTGCTTCCCTTGCACATGTCTGTTTAATTGATGCCAAATGAGTGAGGCCACCTCGCTCTCTCTCATGTAGCATCTCCCGTGGGTGCTGAGGGACAGGGGACGGTCAACAGTGGTGAGGCATCGGATGAAGCAGCTGCACAGGAGCTGAGTGAGACAGATGTGACCAGCGCCTCGGAGGGGCCAGACGTGTGCTGGATGAATCACAGCCTGAGACGCCAATTTCTGCGTCATCTGAGGACAGAGGTGATGCATCCATGTTTGCTAGCACAGGGGACGTGGACTCTGGCTCCTCTTCAGCCACGCGGAGGCCAATGCCCGCCCTCCCATCTACTTCCACTGGTGCAACACGTGTCGGCACAAGGATGAAGGATAGAGTGTCCTTCACACCAGGCACAGCTGCCCCTGCACATGTGACCCCTGCTGCCCTCAGTGCTGGGTCTGTTGAGCTTGTGCGGCATCTCTGCGTGGGGCAGACAGCTCTCCTCAATGACTTCATTGCCCATGACATCACCTTGCCGCAGGTGACATAGTTCATGGAGGGCCTACATGTATGCGTGGGTGGGCTACACCAGACTGTCCAATGGTTGTCCTCCCCATTCAAGGTGGGCCTTCAACTGGGCCAATCTCAGGCTGACATTCCTGACCCTTTCTCCACCCCCCTGGAAAGTGGCACATCTGACAACAGCAGGGCACGAGTCCTAAAAAAAGAAGTGGGGGGACGCTGACGTCACGACAGGAAGTGACATCACGAAAGGTGGCTTGCACCGTCAGACTCATTGCCTCCCCTCGCCCACCCCTTAGATGCGATTGCATCAGAGAAGCCAGCGCGTGCACCAGCAGCTCCAATCTCGCCCCAGAGAGGCCAAAGAGTGAATGTGTGGCTCCATTTGCTCCAGTTTTCGAGCTCGCGGTAAAATAAGTGGGGGGACGCCATCCACCCGTGTGGTACCCCGACAGGGTACACTCACACACATTGCATATGCAGCTTTTCGTATCACTACTCTGCACATCGGACTGGCCACTGTCCCTGGTGTTGAACAATATTGCCGCCTGTCTATGTAATCTGTGACTGGATGCTGTTGTTCCTGTAGTCGGTTGTGTCTGTGTAGTTGCTGATTGCAGTTGTTACTGTGTGTGCATAGTTAAGTGAGGCACATGCCGTGTATAGTACCTCAACAATTGCAATGTCTGGTCTCACATTCAAATGTGTTTTACACGTGGCAGGGACTTCACTTCTTTCAGACTCTGCTACTTGTGTGTGTGATGAAGAAGTATTTTTGTGACACGGATTGTCTGCATGTATTTGGTGGTATTTCTGGGAAAATGTATACGTGTCATGTTTGCGTGCAAGCAAAGCACAGGGTATGAGTCTAGCCACAGGATGACAGGTAGCATGTGCAGAGTGTGCTGGTATGTGTGAGCTTACTTTCTGTGTGGCCAGCAGTGTAGGTGTATGTTAATCTTGTGATGAACATTGAGCCTGGGCACATGGCTTACTTTCAATGTGTGCATTTGGGGGGTGTAGGTGTGTGTGGTGTGAAGGGTGTGACTTTGGGGTAGTGTTGGTGTGTGTGTGTGTGCGCTCTGGCAATGTCGACTACACACATGTGTTACCCAGGGCCATGGTGGGTGTTTGTATCCGTGTTCAGGTCTGTGAATGTGAGCACATGTGTGTATTGTATGTTGCACAGTGTGCAGTGTGTGGGTGTGTCCTTGCAGTTCAGGATGACTCCTACTTGATATGTTTTGGACATTGTGGGTCTGCAGGGTGTGTGACTGTCAAGATTGTGCCTTGTTTAATTAAGCATGTATGTGAATTTCTGCAGTTCGTACTCACTGTGCAGACCTGCCCACCCACACTGATATCGTGTGTGTGTTTTGTCATGCATTGCTGTAGCATGCTTCTTGCGTGGCTCCTAATTTTGCTTGATGAGTGTGATGTCAGACTGTGAAGGTAATTGTACACATATGTAGGACTGTGCTTTGTAGTGACCAGGCCGTCAGTGTTAATGTGATGATCTGTTGGGCCACGTCAGAGTCTGACAAGCCAAAGCCCACGACCTCTGGTATTTCACTAGGTCCACTGTGGCGGCAACTCATATGCATTGACATCCAATGACACTAGACTACATGGTCATCTCACGACTCTCGTGTACTTCACACACTCTCATCCTCTCTCATTCGTACTTGTCTTCGATAAATAATTCTACAGAGTCACATATTTGCTTCAAGGCATGTATTTGAACTTACTTCCTCTGTGATGCAGTATAGTGGACACTACTGGCAGCAAAATGCATGTGGAGGATATTCTTAGCATGATTACACATACAAAAGGGGTACAGGTAGATGTGATTAGTTGTTGACTGTGGAATAAAGGCTTCAGAGTTACAACTGCCTTGCCCTTGCTATGCTAAAGTACATTTGCTCATTATTGAAGAGCTCTAGACTTTGACACAGACAGTATTCATTTTGCCTACCAGACAGCTTGACATCATAGGCACAGTACATCTTAGTTCCATGGTACAGGATTACTACAATAGTGACTCCGACACACCTGCGTCAGAGGTGACATCAGAGCATGAGCCTACATGCATGCAGCAGCGTCTCACAAGTTGTTGCAATGTGGTGGCTACTGAACATGACACAATAACTAGGGCCATGTTGTAGGGGGTTGCATTTGTTGTCCATGCAAAAGTCCTGGCACGGAAGTACAGACAAAGGTGAGGTGACAGTTCTCACGTAATACAGCAGACAGATAAGTGTGCACTGACAGGTGCATGTGTTCAGGTGCGCAGAATACATATTATAGCATAGTTGTTCGTGCAGTATTGGCCATGTGGTTACTGTACACAAGTCCCATACCTCTGCCTCCCCCTGTTCATGCAGAGACACGGGATATGGTGAGGAACAGAGTGCATGTCCTGAAAATGTCAGATGTCATGGCAGTGGAGTTGATGGTAAGGTGTTTGTTGCAGATTGTATGGTATAGTTGTTGTACAGCTAACTGCCCACTCCGTGCGAAAGCCAAGCATAGGTACAGTGTTGAACATCAATGTTCAATTGGGGGTATTGAGTCGGGGACCCATGAATTGACAAGTTGTCAGGTATGCTATACCTTCCAGCAGGGCATCCATCGCATTGGTGGTAAACATGGATGACATCCAATGAAGCGGATGGTGGGTAGCAACGTGTTCATCGTAAGTTGTCCCTTGTAGAAGCCTGATGGGACATGTTGGATGACATTCGATGAAACTGTGATCCAGAATACGTTGTGTGGAGGCACACTGGTCCCATTGCAGTGTGTCCCCGATTGCAGCCACATACGCCATGCCCCCATACACTGAACAGATCCTGTCGTGGGCGTCCAGGGGTGCAAACAAGTGTACCAAGTCCGCCTTTGGACATGCCGGGTTGGAGAGACATAAATCCACAGGACAGTGGAACGGACACCTCCGACAGTAGAAAACGGGGATGACGCAGCTGAACATTGCAATGCGGTAAGTTACTCGGTAACTTACATTCAGCATAGCCAGATTTGCATAGCCCACTATCTGTAGCAAGCTGTCACTGTACAGCTGCATCTGTCCGGCGTAGTTGGGAAGCACTGGTGCAACAGCCATTTTGCTACAGGGTGATGTGATGGCGTGCTCCGGCTGCCTGAGCAGTCAGCAGAGTGTAACCTCCGACGATGCTGGGAATTCTGGAACGGATGTACGGCGGCAGGACTTGGGGTATAGCTTGGGCGGAGGACACAGGCACTCATCCCACATGCTTCAATGAATGGTCAAGGCCAGTGGTGTCTGACTCTTTCCAGATTACTTGCATTTGACCCACATGGAGGAGTGGTATAATTGTATTTTGTAGTATTATCTTTCTTTCATGTTAGGCGCTATCTGCCAGTGGAAGATTTACTCTGCATGGCTATGTTTGGCTTCTTGTTGGTACAATGGCTCCATTCTCCTGCATAATTTGTTGCAATGTGATTTCAGAGTAGGAATGGAAGGCCATTCAGTGCTATCTGCTCTCCCGTGTGTGGGCGGGACACTCCGTTGCCGCTGTACATTGAGGCTTCTGTGTGGGTGTAGTAATTGGGAACACCTGTTCTCAGGCAGCAGGGTTTTTCTATTTTGTACATTGCATGGCTTGATATTGCGAGCAGGATGGTATAGGTATTTTTGGATGAGACTGGCGTGCCTTTTGCGGACAATGTCCATATTCTGCGCTGTTATGTAGCAGCCGCCGTGTGCTTCTCCATGTTTTGCACACAAGGGTGTGTCCTATTTTGCCATCACATTACTCCCCTGTTCGGGACACTTGTGTGACATCCAGTTGACAACTGTGAGTTGTCGGTTGGGGACATGATTGATGCAGGAAGGCCACGTGACATGTGCCTTCAGGGTGGGGCTGGTGTGTGGGGTGTGTAGTTGTGACCCTGTGGTGTTTTTGTGCAGCCCATGCGTGGCGCCGTCATAGCCTCTGCGTTGTGCGCATGTGTACCTGCGTCATCGCCGCTGCGCTGCGCTGGGGTGCCGTGACGGGGACGTCACTTCCAGGTCCCGGGTAGTGGGTGCCCAGGATGTTGCGAGTTGTTTTTTTTTAACAGGTGGGACATGTGTGGGTACAGTGGTGGATGTGTCCTGTCCACACAGGGGTGTCTGGGAGGGCCATGTACAGTTTTTCCGCCCTTGCATTGTGTGCAGTGTTTGCGTGCCCTTGTTGTGTGTCTGCCTACCTGCGTCGTCGTGGCGCGTTCACTCCTAGGTGGTGCATCAGGTACAGCATGGGGATGGCCTGGAGTGCAGGATTCATTTCGGGGTGGGCCGCCTTTTTGGTCTCCGTACTCAACAGTCGGGTTTCCGCCTTGGTATCTCGTGCGGTGTCTCTTTGCCGGTGAGGCTGTTTGGTTGTGGCATCGTAATTTGTACGCCGGGCGGTACGTCATTTCGTCGGACGGTGTGTCTCCATTGGCTCGCGCCGCTACGTAGACGGGCGCACTTTGATGGCGGGCGGCGTCGCAGGCTTACGGGCGGTGTTTGGCTGACTTTTCACATTCTAATTTGGCGGGCGTGTGGGCCGTTGCTGGCGGACGGTAACTAGCGGTTTTTGCCTCCGACAGCACGGCGGTAGTGCTTCCGCCCGACATCGTAATGAGCCCCTATATTTTTACTTCGATATTTTTACTATCGATATTTTTACTACCAATATTCTATCAGTGAACCAGAAAATGTTAATACACCCATGTGCAATCAAATGAGATATCTAGATAGAGTCATCTTCCAGGGTCTGGATTTAATCCCCCAAAACAATCTGGGAAGAGTAGTGCTAGATATTAAAAAGTCTTTTAAGAATTGGTTGAACCTTACCTTGACCGTGTAAGACAGGATCAACCTTGTAAAAATGTGCATTCTGCCCAAGTTGGCTTTTATAGTCACCTAAGTCCCACTATATTTTGACTCAAGAGTCCTTCACACAATCCACAGCAATAGTGGCAGATTTATCAGGGCAGAAAAGGTACAAGGATCTCATGTAAAAAACTAAGGAGCAGATTAAAAAAAAGGGGGGGATGTTATGAATACCAGTGAGATGCAGAGGACAATGGGAGACCTCCATCTGACCAACCCCACTTAAGCACCAACCACAATCCTTGTCAGTGTGAGGCACAAGCAAACCCCACATTAATCTGTGCTCAACCTTCTGGTAGCTTGGCACAGATTAGTCAGGCTTAATTAGAGGCAATGTGTATTTATGCAGCACTTCCAACAGTAATAAAGTGAAAACACAATACAAGAAACAAATCACACACCAATTTAGAAAAACAGAGTAAATTTGAATAAATAACACAAGACTAAAACCATAAAAATCCAATCAGTAGAAATGGAGATATGCAAGTTTAAGATGTCAGTAAACATAGTGCCAAAAAGCACCAAGCGGCAACTGTGGATATCTGATCGTGCCGGACCAGAAGAAAGTCACAAGTTCAAGCCAAATGCGATGGAGCGTGGGCCAGCTAGAGGGTCCCAGTTAGGCCCGTTGAACAAGAGTACCTTATATCTTGGTAGAGGAGTGTTATGAGGTCTAGCGCCGAGGATGCGTCGCGCAGCTGCGGCGATGGTCTGGTTCTGAGGTGTGTTGTGAATAGAGGTCCTGCGTCGTCTCTGATCCTGTCGATGAGGGCTTGGGATGCGAAGTCGGGCATCAAGGATAAGTTGCACAGTTGAGACAATGCGCCGGTTTCGAGGAGCTGTGAGTTTGCGATACGAGATCTTGGGTCTACATTGACTCCGTCATCGACAAGAGATTTGCAATGTGAGGGCCTGCGTCCGGAAAGCTTCACACAGGGGGCGGTTCCGAGGCGGGCTTCAGGGTCAATGTTGAGTCTTTGCCTTAGGAGAACGCTCGCAGCAAAGGCGATGCATCGGTTCTGGTCGGGATGACGCCACTCTGCAGAGGAGATGTTTTGGTCTGCTGTGTCGGCAGATGGGTTGGTAGAGCACCTTTAGGCCCATTTCTAAGAGTTCGGGTCTGGGGTGGCACAGCTTGGCAGGGTAGGACTCACAAACGGGAGAGTCCAGGTGATGGGTTCAAGGTTGATGGAGCCTTCTACCCTGAGGCTCTAGTCAGGAGGACAGCCAACTAGCCGTTGGAGTCTCTTTGGGGTCCTGGGTTTCAACAGATGCAGGTCCAGCCCTTCTCACCCAGGGAAAAGGGCAGCGGATTAGCACAGCAGGGCAGCAGTTCCTTCAGAGCAGCTGTCCAGCAGAGTGGCAGTCCTTTCAGCAGCACAGCAGTCCTTCTTCCTGGCAGAGTATCCACATGTTCACAAGTTTACTTAAGAGTTGGTGCCTGGGGTCTAATATTTCTACCTGGGCCTTCCTTTGAAGTGGGAGAAGCTTCTAGAGGTTTCCCTTTGAAGTCCACAGACATCCTGCCTTACCTGTCCTGGCTTGAGACTAACCATACGGGGTATGCAGCCCTTTGCGTTGAGGCATGACACAGCCTATTTGAGGGTAAGTAGGGCTGTGCCCAGCTCTGCTCTCCCATCCTATCAGTGATGGCCCATCCAGGCAAACCTAAGCTCTATTATGTGTGGCAGTCTAGGTGGAGTACACAAAGCCCTTCTGTCATCTACACCCAGTCATGTGATCCAGAGGCAGGCTGCATGTACTAAATGGCTACAGCATGAAAATGCCAACTTTCTAAAAATGGCATTTTCAAAATGGTAATTTAAAATACATTTTCACATTGAGAGAGGATTTTTTATTAAAATTCCATAAGACACCAAACATAAAGTGGCTACCTACTCCAATTTGGAAATTATCTCCTATTAGCTGTAATAAGGTAACGTTAATGTTAGGCTATGAGAGAGGTAAGCCTTTCAGGAGTTAAAAACGGATTTAAGAGTTTTTCACTAACAGGGCATGTAAAAATAAAAAGTACATGTCCCACTTTTCAAATACACTGTACCCTGCCCTCTGGGCTGTCCAGGGCCTACCCTAGGGGTGAGCTATATGCATTAAAAGGTAGGTTTGGGCCTGGCAAAAGGTTTATTTTTATGTAAGTAGTTGGAGCCTCGTAAGGTCACCCAAACACAGGATGCACTGCCTTGTAACAAACGTGAATAAATGCAATCAACACTCTCCGTGCAGCTTTAACATTTCTTCCTTGTTTAATCCATAAATTTTCGTACTCCATTTTTAATCATCAAGTTCAAAGGGCTGCCAGTCCAGGCTTTTCTCCCCAGCAACTGGTGATTCACAATTACCCATGAATCAACGATGATGGTTTAAACCCAATGCATTTTGGGCAAACTGCCCTTCCTCAGGGGTAACTAAGATATAAAAAGATTACATCAAAACCAGCAGTAGCCAATACCTAATGCACCATGCCTTTAAAACCCATGATTTTGCCATATGCATACCTTATCATCCTCTAATGTTGTGAAAAAAACTTACACTAAATGTATTGTATCTAGTGAATAACGTGCCTACTAAAATGAACCAAGTTCATTACGAAACTATAAATATGCCCTCATGTGTAGCCATTGTACTAAATAAACGTGCTATGTGCCACTAACCCCACTACACAAATATACTTAAAACGTGCATCTGTGAACCAGTGGTGTGAGACAAAATATATAGCGAAACCCAAACAGTCAACGTTAACAAATAAATTAACTGATGCCTTACATGCAAACCTGCCATAGACTAAGAAACATCTTTTCCCTACAACGTTCTACCCGACCGCAACTCATCAACCCGTTGGTAAATGTTCTTTTAACAAAATCGGATGTGATGAATGTTCTTAAATTATACCAATTGGTTAATCTATGGCACGTGGCACAAATCGAAAACCGTATGATAAAAATCAACAAAAGACTC
The DNA here is from genome assembly GCA_963921515.1 of Calotriton arnoldi. Taxonomy (NCBI): domain Eukaryota; kingdom Metazoa; phylum Chordata; class Amphibia; order Caudata; family Salamandridae; genus Calotriton; species Calotriton arnoldi. The sequence goes on from CAWUFW010000401.1 coordinate 3,820,506, forward strand.
AAAAAAGTGCCATGCGTGTCGAGACCCAACACAAATAAAATACAAATAGATAATACTAATTGAAAACGTGTCAACAAAGGTATGCCAAAAATGAACCGAGACCATACGTGTAATATGCGCTTGCCAAAATACTAAAACAGAAACAAAAAATACAATAAATGAATAATACATAAACTAAACATAAATAAAAACTGATGCATAAATATTCCTCAGGAATTTATGAGCTATTTAGATAATGAAAATATAGCCTCCTAGTAAAGACAAAACATTGAACCATGATCCAAAATTGAACCTCCGGTTCAGGTAAATGCATCCACGGTTACTACTAATGATTTGACAACGGTTCAGACTATCCTGTGGACCGAAAGAAAATATATTTATAATGAATGATAGAATGCAAACCAATTTCAAAACAGTTCGACAAGTAACATGATGCTCACATGCGATTTCTGTTGTGGCGTGCAACCCTGAAGCATGCTCTGTCCGTGCGCGATGGATATCTGTAAGAGGCAGGAGGAAAAAAACAGGAAGTGATTTGGGTACGAGGGTGTTTATACCACCCTAAGGATGGGTGGGGTTCCTCCCTCCATTGCCTGCTTTTCTCATCTGGTTGAGGTGGGGCCCATCTTAAAATTAATGACTGGGATGAGGATATGGGACATAAGGATAATAGTGAAGTGGGTTTTGGATTTTAAGGTTTTTCCTGAATCAGGTGGGATACTCGGCAGATAGGGTGACCAACCGTCCGTAAATTTCAAGGAACGCCCGTTATGTGGGCCGCTTGTCCATTGTCTGTGATGACTTCTTTCACGGACGCCTATTGCCTGTAATTTTGGACATTGGAGCGGGCTGCGCTGCCCCCCAGCAAGAAGCCTGAGTTCTCTAACTCTAACTATACGGGCCTGCAGCAGCCCCGCCCCGGCACAGACTGCTATCGGCCCATTATCATTCTGATTGCCGGCAACTGTCACATACAGAATGATAATGGGCCTCTCTGTGCAGTTATAGCATTTGCTGGGCCTCCTCCTGTACCAGCCTAGGGCATGGCATGCTGCTTTTGTTCAGGGGCTGGTGTCACCTCACCAGGGGCCAAGATCTGAGGAGGTGGGGGGTTGCATTTTGGCACTTCTTATAGGGTTAAATGCTCAGACTTCAGATCCCTTGTGTGCCAGCAATTTATAGGCTAAAATCTTCAGTTTATATAGGCTAAAAATATTGGTTTAACTCTGGTGATTAATGTATCTGTCTGAGAGATCTGAGTTTTGTCTTGGCTGAGTTTTGACTCATCAAGTAGAGCAGCGGTATACTGTGCCTTCAGCAAAGAATAATGTGTAACACCCAGATAAAATATTTTTTTTATGTAGACCACTCAGTGTGTTACTATTTTTGTCACAGGGAACCTTTTATTAATTGCATTCATAAAATACAATCGCAATATAGCACAGTGAGCTATGAACTAAAATCAAATAGCAGCATAGAAACTGCAAGGCACGGATTCACAGCCTTATTATTTTTCTCTAATCTTTCTTTATTCTATTGTTGATAAATAGGGTTCCTTTGGATAATAATAATAATTACTTATTAGTAAACACAACCCCAACAACTATGTTATGTTTTAAATCCCGAGCTTGTTCTTCTCCAGACTAAGCAGTCTTAGCATATAATGCCTACCAGTATGGATAACATGCAATTCCTACACGTTGTAGTCCTCATTATCTTAAGCAGGGCCACTAGAATTATGAGTCCAGGGAGAGAAAAATTATGAGGCAGGGTGGAGTAAATTATGCAGCAAGAAAAGGCAAATTATGTAGCGTAATGCAGCACATTTTGCAATAGTATTACTTAATTATTTTGCCATTTGTAAACTTGTTAACACTGTCTGGGCATAGGCTACACCTCATTAGTATCAGTTTAACAATCAAATATAGCAATAAGCAACAGAAAGGTGACCAGTCACCCATAGCAAAGGGCCTTCCGCTGCGCGGAAAGATGTGCTGCTGCATTTTTATTAACTTTTGAATCATTTGAGCTAAAATCAGTAGAATATGCAGCAGATGATGGATTATGTTGTAAATGCAGCAAATCTATAATTATGTGAAAATTGCAACGGCCGGACAATTAAATAATTCCAGTTGCCATGGTCTCAAGTAACATTGCCTATACATTTGCTTACACACTTATACAAGCCATTGTGTCTGTATAATATGAGGACCATCACCTCTCTTTCTCTCCTGGTTCCCACTCCCATTTAAACTATGCCTCGATCTACTCGCAAGTTTCTTTAATCCTTACATGCGTTGCAACAGTATGTTCATGTCCCCATAACAAAGCAACGGCTTAGAATATTAAACTGAAGGTCAGTGCTTTGGTTGAGTTAAGTTAGCTCTGTCTGCCTTAAAAGATGTGTGACTTGATCTTTATTTTGCAGATCCATTCTCAGTTTTTTTTAAATATGACTGCTAGCTTGGTGAGGAACCAGGAATTGGAGTACTTTTGTTTGTGAGGCTGCAAAAAACTCTGCAAACTATTTGCTCTAATAAATGCTCAACCGCTGCCTCAATAGTTTATGTACACTATAGAGTTTATGCGTTGTTGGTGTATTCCGCAATGGATACAAAAGTAAATTTTTTTTTACAAGGTCAAACATGAAGCAGGCTTTGAATCTACCTTTCCTCAACTGCAAAATAATGAGCTCTCACTCATTATGTTCACTGCGTGATCATGTTGCTTTTTCATGGCTCACCATGCCACCAGTTTTATTTTGCCTGGTGATTCCTGATGATCATTTGGTCAATACCGTTGCCAGTCTACTCTCATTGAGTGACCAGGGTGATATCCAGAGGTTTAGTGTGTCTAGCATTCTGTCTCATGGTTCACTGTGTGTCAAGGCTGATGTGAAATGGTACAGTGTGCGTTCAAGCTGCTAAATGATGATTCATGGTTTGATCTGGCTGGTATATGATGATTCTGTCTGTCCGGCCTACTTTATGAATTTTACTGGTGTGACTTGGCTTCTGTCTGAAGGCTTACTTAGCCTCAGTGAGCTGTTTGATAGTGAAATGTGACCAGGCTACTGTATGATGGTTGAAAGTGTGATGTGGCTGCTATCGCATGCCAACACCGCTGTCACTCTGACCACTTTTATGGGTAGGCTGCTGCTTGTTGTTCCATTTGTGCCAAGTCTTGGTTGAGTTACATCACAATATGTTTTGAGCTAGCCCAGCACATAGTATATTTTAAACTGTACTTTAGTATAGCTTGGAGAGTGCTTGGGGGCTATTTAGGAGGCTGTTTTGGTACATGGAATGCACTTGCAGAATCAGTATTTAAATTGGCCTGGATTGACTTGGAGGTGGGTAGTTGAGGCTAAAATGAATTGTATTAGGACAGCATCTGAGTAGCCTGGAGTACACTAATAGGGTTAATACAAACAATAGATACTGAAGGGAGGTCTTTAAGCACATCAGTGTTTGGGAGAGTCTCATGAAGGAGCACATGAATTAACAGTTTATAGGTAAGTGGACTCTGGCTGGCGTGACGAGAATAAAATTCGATCTGGGTACTGCAATACATAGTGGATTGCTTGAGGTGGGACATAATGGAATGGGAGAATACTCATGGATGTGTCATTACTTTTCAAATAGTTACGTTTGTGTAAGGAGTTAACTGTTTCCCCCCATCTGAGGACGTCCAACCTTCAGCTGTGTATGAGTATGCAGCAAGTGTCATTGATCTTTCATATCAAAATAACTTGCAGTGTCTGTGCTACTTTCCCCAGGTTTAAACCACTCTACCTTCCCATTCAAACAGGATTGTATAATAGGAGGAACTTTAACAATTTGGAAATAAGGTGTCTGAATGTTTAAACTGAACATATGAGGGACATCAGAAATTCAACACTCACTTTCTAGCCGGTGGGTAATGCCGCCTTTAGCCTTCACCCTTTCTACATCAAAATGTTGGGTACTGATAATGGCAAAATGTTCCTCTTTAACAGAATGAATGAGATAATGAGCAACAGAACACCATGCATCTCCTCTACAGCACCACATACAAGAACACCATAAATGTACGAACTTCACACCCTCACACAACCAGTCTAGGACCAAGTGCACAAAGTCTAGCAAACTATCACATATACTACCCAGTCTTATCATGAGTTTGAGTTGAGAAGGTGAATGAGCAATAAAGATGCCTTTAAATTTTGTTTTCAGCTTGTCACAAGTACTATGTGTTCAAGAATAGAGGGCAAATGTCAGGCTATATCGTCTGACAAATTTCTGCTTATTCCTTTAACATGTAGATTGGTGTTTACAAAATTGCAGTTTCTAGTCTGTAGCACACTTCTGGACATCAATGAGAATCTTAGGTTTACAGGTCACAGAAATGAAACAACCCAATCAGTATACTATTTCCCATATATAAGTAAAATAATGAGGGCTGACATATGGCTAGCCAGGGCATTATATAGTAATGTCAACTCCTATCTAACCGTTCTGGCCCACAATAATACAATAACACTCAGCAGTGTGCAGCCAATTATAGGTCATGCAGGCTGGTTAATAACTACCTTTTCCTGCTTAATGCTTTTACCCTCACAGAAGACCTGTCCGCTATGGGTCTTATCCATCACTCAGTACTGTACCAGCCCCTAAACCAGTCCTCACCTGCTGAACAGACATGGAAACTTGAAGCGATCTAACATAAAGCTGGCCAATATGAGGACTGCACTCTAGTCCGGTACTGCAGGTCCCAATTAGCTACAATTAATGTGTGCTGCTTTACATCTCACAATGGCACTCAGATATGAGATGCTAGTAACAAAGTCTATCCGAGCAGATCATCCCGACCAATTCTCTCACCAAACATGCCTGCTCAGGACTATCAGACTGGGCAAACCAGTGCAGTAACCATATAAGTAGATTATGATCATATGAAATACCACAAAAAGACCTGCATAGTTTCTCAAAGCTGGCGCATACTGAAAAACCATTAAGTGCACAATTGTCTCAACCAAATATAAACTAATTTTAACTTGTACTTATCTTAGTTGTCTAGCATCTTATATACTATTGCTAGTGGCGACTGGCATATATTGGGGGTGGCGAGCGGAGAGGAGGGGTAAATAAAAAATGAAATTTTACTTACCTCCTCGCCTCGTCCTCATCGCGTCTCTCCTCCTCGTCCCTCCGGCCGGATCTGGAAGCACCCAAGCTCCACTGAGCCAATCACAAACTGTGATTGTTCTGAGTGCCACTATGGCGCTCTGCCAGGGAATGGGAGCCTGGGCACGTTCTCCACCCAGGCTGTAATGCAGCCTGGGTGGAGGCTATACTAAGTGCGCATGAAAGTTTGGTTGCCTGAGACTCCTCCCCTGCTCTGTCAGCAGAGCAGCCCCGCACCACCCCGCAAAGCTGCTGCAACAAGAAAAAATAAAATTATAATAACATTGAGTTATCATTTTATTTTTCCTTACACTGCTAAAAAGCAGTGGGGCGACACTTCTCCGCCTTAGCGGAGGAGCCACCACTGACTATTGCATGACCTACTCTGTTGTGTCTGTAAAACTTACCTTTTGTCCAGAATTTTGGTCCTGAATGTTGACCTTCTGTCCTGAATATTTGTTCTGAATTATGACCCTTTGTTGTGAATTTTTAGACTCACCGTCCTGAATTTGCACCCATGCCAGTTGGTCAACCTTTCGGCAGAACATTATTTAAATGCAGATCTATTGTAAAAATCTATTCAACATAAAGAAACCATAAATTATATAAGACCAAACCTACTGCAACTGCACAAATACATTTGTAACGCTTCTCACTTTGTCTTTTATTTGAGAAACTCGCACAGCTCTTTCTCGCTTTGATCTCCTCGCCAATCCTGCGTGCATTTCTCTATTTGCTTTTCGCTTTCAGCACTCTGTACCATCACGCACTGTCTTGCATCCATCGTATTTCTCCTTTTCTTCACAGAAGGCAACGTGGCCCAATTAATCGTGTGCACGAGTTTTTGTTTGTGCGCATGCGCTTCTCAAATAACTCGAAACGCCACGATATTAAGGCGTCGCAGCCGTGTATTTTAGTGGGTGGTGCACGCGTAGTGTTTCACGTGCCACCCAGAAGTGTGTTTTTAAGCCGTCCGCTGCCTTCCAGGTGCTGAACTGAAACCTCAAAAGGCATCACACACTTCCATAAACACAGGTGTGCCTGGAGTACGCGCACAGAAGGACCGTCAAACGTCAATCCGTAACGTGCAAACGTCACAGGGTCTATCCTTTCATTGGACCCGGTTACTGAAGTTGTGGAGAAAATCAGTTTCCCAGTAGATCGTTAGCACTGAGCGCGGAATAGTAACGGCAAGGAAGGTAAGAGACAGGTGGAGGGACGTGGCATTTTAACTTCTGTTTTCTGTCCCTGTCATAGTAATAACTGTCCGTATTACGTCGTCGCTGCAATTCTCGACCCCGCATTGAATACCCAACGAACAGTGAGTGCCTTCGGTGTAATTCCTTGTTTTCACTATGTCAACACTCCTACAGCATTATCCGTCATTGCCATCCGCTGTTGTGCAACTACTCCACACGCCTTAACGACACCCACTGTGTTCCACTGGGATACCACTTACTGTCCTGCTATCATCCACTGTCACTTACTGCCCCTTTCCGTCTCCCTTTACCGTCACTCACTCCAGCTTGGAAATACCCGCTGCGTCTTGCTATCAACTTCTGTGCACTGTCACTTGGAGTCATGCTCATCACTGTCATCCCACTAAATCTTGCTGACAAGCGTCTGTCCCTCATCAACTTCTGCACCCCCTCCCCGCTGTCCACCTCTCGCTTTTACTGTCTTCTTCTCGTTTTGCTAGCAGACTGTCTCATTCCTAACGCCACACTGCACCACAATGTACCTTGCTTTCACCACACCCAAATCACTTAAACTGCCCGTTAATTTAATTCCACTTCTGTCATCTGTTGCCCTCACTGCAGTCACTGATAACCACGCTTTACATTCCATTCACTGGGAACATCGCCGCCAACCACTACCCGTTATTGTCATAATCAGCCCATTGCTGTCATCCATGGCACCTTGATTTGCTCTGTCATGCCTTGTCCCTCGCTATCACACTGGTGTCTGGTAGATCGAAAGATGAGTATTTACTCATTCGTGAGGTAGCAAAAAATGAAATACAGTATACATGCAAAGAGAGGTGAAGTAGAGAAAGTTGAGGTAGAAAGAGGGGAAAGGTAGAGCGGAGCCGTGGAAGACAGCAGGAGGTAAGAGTAAGTTGCAGCGAGGTAGAGAAGTAGTGCAATGTAAAGAGGATCTGCAATGTAGGGAGACTAAGATGATAAAATAAGGGATAAGTGAGGTATAGAAAGAGATATAGGTAGGGAGTTATGGCTAGGTAGAGGTAGACCGCGTTCTTGACAGAGAAAGAGATACACAGGAGAGAGGCAGACAGCACGAGGGGGATCCTTGTGACTATACCAATCATTTTTCCTGGAAAGGGGGGGGGGGGTGTAATGTTGGGCCTCAGGCCCGCATGGTGATGAAGGACGAACACAGACACGAGGTATTATGGTGTAGTAATTGGCCTCAGGCACGTGAGCCCGGCACCTTTTATTGTCAGGATCACCTGACTGGTGATGCCAGTGGTGGGTGGGTGTAAAGTGTGTTACATTAGCGGGCGGAACACTAGACCATGTCTAGCTAGACACTACATCCCCCCCACCTTAATGAAAAGAAAAAAAGGGAACAGAAGTCCAACCTAGAAGAAAAACAAACAAACAACAAATAGCACTAATTGAGATTCTTTAGGCCATCAGCCAGGCGTCACTGGAGCCTTGGACCGCATGGTCATGATGTTTTAGTTGGCCTTGGCGAAGTGTTTTAGACCGGCCTGATCTCGCAGTGTCGAAGTCTATGTACAAAGTCCAGCATCAGTGCACTGGGAGTTGTGGTGGGGTCCACTCCGGAAGATCTGTGTGTGAGGCCTTCCTCTCCTGGTTTTCGGGTGACCGGTCTTCGACTGTGACCTACCTGCGTCCTCTGTGTGTCGAGGAGCTGCTGCCGACTCATTTCTCCCGTTCGGACTCCCATTTCACGGGAACTCCGCCGAGACCCCTTGCCCCTGGATTTCCACGTGACCACGTGGGCTGTGCGGGCCTTTGCGTAGGCCGCGCTTAGGGGTCGCTGCAGAACTCCCCTCAGGGCCACAGCCTAGTCTTGCGTAATCCCAGGGGTGGATCTTCCAATAGCCGGGTGCGCTCTACTTCGGTATGCTGCAGGTTTACGGGGGAACACACACACGGTTCCTGGGTGTCTCGCTCATGGAACTCCGGTTATCTGGAGTGTGTGGATTCACGTTGGTGGTGTGATGCTCCTTGGTGGTAATGATGAACGGTGGTTGTTTCTCAGTTGGGCAGCAGGCGGCGGTCTGTTGTCTTGGGTGAGTTTGTGGAGCGAGAAGGACTGGAAGGGACTTCGCAGCTTGCCTTTATCTTGCTGAGGTTGTCTTTCGCCAGTTCATCTGCGGTGGGACACAGGGATGTCGTCTGACTTAACCCGTCGGTGTTTGGGACTGCATGGTTGCCCGGGGAAACGTTGGAGAGATACTCGCTTCGCGCTGGCGGCTTACGTTTGGTTCGCCTCGTTGGGCTGTCTCCAGGGACGTCGGTCTGGCTTCAGGACTGGACGGTCTCACTGGGACGCTTTGGAGAGAAACTCTGTTCGCGCTAGCTGCGACTTCCAGTTGGGTCTTCTCCGCGGGCTGTCTCTCGGGACGTCGGTCCGGCTGGTGGCTGTCTGGTGTCTCTGGGTGTGCTCCTCCGGTGGTGGTACGAGTCTTCTGCCCTGTCGCTCTGCTCCTTTCCTCATGCACGCCTGTGGTGGTCGTTTGCCCTGTGGCGCTGTGCCACTGTTCCTTCTCTCTCCGCGGAGTGGCATCATGTCATTCTCTTCTCTCTCATTCGACCAGGATCTCACTTGGAGGTGGCGTCCTGCTGCGTGTCTCATGTTGGTGTCACGTGGACCTCGCTGGGCACCCAGACGTTCTCACCTTTCTTGTGAGCCTGTCTCAGGTTTGTCCTGTCGGTAGGACTTGTACTTCCTCTCGGGAACTTTCATTGGACGGTCTCATCTTTCCTGTGGACCCGTCTCAGATCTGTCCTGTCAGTAGGACTTGTACTTCCCCTTGGGAACTTTCATCGGACGGTCTCATCTTTCCTGTGGACCCGTCTCGGATCTGTCCTGTCAGTAGAACTTGTACTTCCTCTTGGGAGTTTCCATTGGCACCATCTTTTGTTCGGGGACACCGCAGTGGTTGTCCTTGATGCCTTCTGCATGCCTCCTTCTCTTCGAGGAGGTCTTGCTCTCCTGGGCGCTTGCCCATGCAGTCAAGCTTCGGAGTGCGTCTGTCGCGCACCTCGGACTTGGCGCTCTTCTGCCTTCTTCGGGGTAATTGTGATCCTGGTGGTCTGTCCTGCCACCTCTTCGACCTCTTCCTGGTCGCTTCTGTTTGGCGCGCTTCCGACTGCCTCTTTCGTTTTCTCCGCTGGATGCGCTTACTGCGCATTCTGTCCAGTCTTCTGTTCCTGAGACTGTAGCAGCTGTTGCTTGCTTGCTTGGTGTTGTATTTTCCTCTTCAACGTCTACGTATGGAGTTGCCTCTCTTTTTGCAGTCTCTGCATGCCCTGGCAGTCTTTACTGTGATCTCACTATGGTGCACGGTCTTTCCCTTGGCGCTCTCCTCCCATCACTTGGGTTGCTTTCTCTCGCACTGTGCCCTGTGGGAGCTTCCTCTAGCAGGGGAAACCACTGCAGTAAGGGAAGGGCTGCCTTCTCACCTCCTACCGTCACACAGTCCCCTTCACTTTTGCCTCAATTGTTCTTTATACTGTAGCAGCAGGCAGACTGCCATTCTGTGCACTCTCCTTAAGCATTGTTTTTACACACAGGCAGTCTTCAGTGTGTTCCGGTCAATGCTGCATTTTCTTTTCTTTCGCTGGTGTCGTGCTGCTAGATGGCCACTAGATGGCACTGTCTCTTTATTTTCACGTTCGACCGCTTTCTGATGCTGTGGGCTTCCCGTGCAGTCAATGCTCACGCTGAGCAGATGTGACTGGGGTGGCCGTGCGCCACAGGAGGACTCAGACCTTCTTGCTGTAAGTTTAAGTTTGATTATATATTCTGGCAGCCTGTTGTGGTTGGGTGTTTAATGCTGCCCCACTCTAGGTGCGGTGTTTACGGGCAGGCCCTTGTGCTGAATCCTTCCTGCCGTGGCCACTTTTCTGCCGCGCCGGGAGTCTCGGGTCATGCAGGAGGACACACTGCACAGTCAGTGCATGAGGGGAGGGGCACCTCTACTCCCTCCGGACTTCTCAGTTTAATTCCTCAGCGGCGCTGGCCGCACACAGTCACTCTGTGTAACCTCCGCCCCTCGCAGCAGACCCTCTAGCCTTACGGTCTGCGCGGGGGATCGGATCTGCGGCCTCGGACTTTCCTGTGCATGCGGCACGCCTCAGCACTGCAGGCGGGACATGGAGGCCGAAGGTTTCCCCCAATACACATGCTGCCGGAGGCCCTTTTCTTCATCCCTCCCCCCGCAGCAGCTTCACTCAGTTCATACACTGCGCGGGGTGGGCTGGAGCTGGCTCCGGAGACTGCTGGCTCTCTTCCGGGCAGTTTCTCTTCCTCGCGGGGGCAGGGGAGTGGGGAGCTACTTCACTCTCCCTCCTCATCGCGGTAGGCTCACCTTCTTCCTCAGATGCGGGGTGGGCTCCCGCGGACCTTCTTATTTCCTCGGGGCACTTCTCATGCTCGCAGGCCTCTGGGCATGTCCGGCTCGCAGAGGGGTGCCCTCGACATGGGCAACACTTCCCCTCGCGCCGATCAGCTGAGCTGCTGCACGCACGCGCACATCCCACCCTCGTCGCCAGTGTAATGTTGGGCCTCAGGCCCGCATGGTGATGAAGGACGAACACAGACACGAGGTATTATGGTGTAGTAACTGGCCTCAGGCACGTGTGCCCGGCCCCTTTTATTGACAGGATCACCTGACTGGTGATGCCTGTGGTGGGTGTAAAGTGTGTTACATTAGCGGGCGGAACACTAGACCATGTCTAGCTAGACACTACAGGGGGGATATGAAGGTGTGGGCCTTGGCAAATTGCCCACTTTGTTCATGTTTTAAAAAATATCTGCATCCCAGCATCTATACTGCCCGCAGCGAGTAATTTCAATGAGTGAGCTCGAATGCTGCAAATACTGCTTGGGCGAGTATGGGAGGTTCTACCACCCAAGGAATTTCTGAAACATAAATGTGGAAAATGGGGCATTTTAAAACCCGTTTTCTTCATATAGTACATTTTTCCTCTATTTCCCTTTCCCTCCCCTTTTTTGCTCTCTCATCCTATCACAGTAGCCCCCCCTTTCTGTAACCATAACATGACTTTGTGTCTCACCTCTCCTTCATTTCCCTTCTTATTGCTCTCTCCTCCACTTTCTCTTCCTTTCTCCTCATCCTCCTCTTCCTCCTCCTTCCTTTCTTTTACTGCATTTCCTTTCTCTCTCATTTCGTCCTTTTTCAGTTCTCCTAGTTCACTTTGTTCACCAGACCTCCTCTCGGTCTCCCTTCTACTCCTTGCCCATCACTTGGTGGTCATGGAAAGTCTGGTTGGTCAGCCCATCTCATCTTGTTTCTCTAGGAAGGTCTGACTGATCAGCCCCATTGTATGTGTTACTTTAGAAGAGTCTGACTCGGCAACCCCACGCACTCTGCACTCCTCTCTCACGCCTCAGAAGACACTGTAAATGGAAATTGTTTTGTTATGTATCCTTTATGTACAATTGGATGTGTACTTTGTATTAAGTTGTTACATGTGTATAATGTCTCCGCCATACGTGGCTCATGTGTCACTGGGCCTGTTGCTTTTGCTGTCTCGCCTTCTACTGTTCGGATTATGACTCATTGTAGAGTCTGGCTCTTTTCCTTGTCCATTTGCGATGTCCTTCCTTCTTGCGGACTAATTTGGTGTTCATTTGTCTGTTTTTAGAGCGAAGTTCCTTTTTCTACGTTGTGTCCTTGTTATGCTGGTTTGAGTTATGGGCACACCTCTGCTATTTTTGGGACTGGCGTACATTTTGCACTCGTACTCTCCAGATTTCCTCTGAGATCCCTGCATTTTGATGCAGAGCCTGTCCCTTTGCTAGCCCGTTGATGTTGCCCCAAAACTCTTTGCTGTTAGGTAGTCTGCTGGTCTGCAGTAGCTTTTCCCATAGCTCACTTGTTTTGCCCGTTCAATATCATTAGGCTTTGCTTTTCCAACTGTGTTGTGAAATTGGCTACAAGATCCGTGCCTGATTGCTTACTTTTTTGTTGTGCCCGACAAGGTTTGTGTTAAAGTCTCCGGTGATTATCATGTTCCCATGTTGATATAGGTTTTGCATCCGCTTTATTAAGTCCATCAGGATTGCTATCTGTACTAAGTAAAGAAGTCCAACTGTAGGCAGAGCGGTAGGTTCCAAGATATAATTTATTATATTAAGTTACGTAAGATGGTAAATACGAGTAATAGCTGTAATAGCCCCACCAGGAGCAGCCTCCCTCTGCTCAGCCTCTCATCTTCAACTGACACTCTCACCAAGCCCACACACCAACATTCCGTGACATCATACAACATTCTCCAGTCAATCAGGCTGAACAGAAGGGAGACTATTGGTGTAAAGAAAGAAGACAAGAAATCACACTATAACACTATCCTTTCTTGTTTCTTTGCTTTACATGGGTGTATGTATGCGTTTATAATGAGCAACTTCTTGTCTTCTGGGTTGCTATTACTGCTTCCAACCTTGATGACTAGTAACTAGCTTACTCCTTAGTCTATTTCTTCCAGTGACCACTTGTACTTTGTGTTTAATATATATGGACATACCCCCCCGGGGTGTCCGTATGAAGAGTTCCTTTCTGCTAGCGTGTAGTACTCCAGGAATCCAACTGTGGGTACTGATTTTAGGCTCCTTGTTTACAGTAGTAGAATAATTTCAAAGTTTTGGAGGAATGACATAGTTTTGTTGTCTTGCGACATTACCCTGAAGCCATGTACATTACATGAGCATATACTGATGTGCTCGTTTTTGTTGGACCACTTGATACTGTAGGTGAGTCTTTTTTCTTGGTTACTTGCATCAGGACCAAATGAGATCTAGGGCTTTGGGGATCCAGGTCCAGTCTGACTTGGCTTCTACTGTAGGATCCAGCTGGGCCTATCTTTGCCCTGCATGAGGTGAGACTTATGCCGGTAATACCCGGGGATTGGGAGAGTAACGTCTAGCCCCTCGTAAAACTGATTTGATTGATTTTTGTTGGCCTAACTGATGTTAGGCATGGGCGATTCATTTATTTTTTGAAACAAATGATAAGGGTATTTAGGGGTCTGATATTTCTTTTAAGTGTTTCTCCAGCTTTCGAATAGCAAAGTGTAGGAGCAGACTAAGTCTACAATTTCTTTTGTTTACCAGGTTTTTAAGGTTGATTCGTTTTGGTGGCTATTTTCTGTTGGCTGAAACTCTACTGCTCATAAGTCAGATGATGCGATGCCTCTTAGTTCCGGGATCTCCCCGAACAGTTTCAGAATATTTCCTCTCTTTAGGATGTCCCGATTACCTTGGGTGAGATATTCAGACTGAAACAAGAGTTTGCTTTGGCTGTCCCCGATTCTTGATGATGTTTCCTGTAGGGACTGTGATTTTTGACGACTGATTTTGATTGTTTGTGGTTGTCTAACCGGGTCTAAGCCAGATCCAAAGTGATGCCCTTTTGTGTTGAATTGGGAAAACCTCTGCGGTGCCTTCAGGACACTGGATCGGTAGGGTCGTCGTAGGCGTCGTCGAGGTGGTGTTCTTCGGGTTGCAGTACGAAACACACAGTCCCCAGTGCTGCGGGTCGAAGAACCTGGAGTCTTTGATGTTCCTGAGACTCCGTGAACAGGGGGCAAGCTCTACTTCAAGCCCTTGGAGAGTCTCACCACTACGGTTGCAGAAAGTCCAGTCCAGGCCTTTCACTGCCCAAGACAGAAGCAGCCACTGCAGGTCGGCCCAGCAAAGCACGCAGCAAAGCAGTCTTTCCTTCTTTCAGCTTCTCCAGCTCTTCTTCTTGGCAGTCTTCTTGATCCAGATGAGTTCTAAAGGTCAGGGGTCTGGGCCCCAGTATTTGTACACAAAAATCCTTTGATCTTCCAGGCAGAGGGTGTCCGTTACCGGCCAGAACCAGTTCGGCCTTCTCTGGTATGAATTCCTGGCAGGAGGTGGAGACAGCTTTGTCAGAGGCAGACCAGGCCCTTTGAGGTGCGAGGAAATCTCCTCCCCTCCCCCCCCCCCCCCCCCCCCATCGCAGCCCAGGTCTATTTAGCCCTTTCCTGACCTACCTAGAATATAAGGAGCCACCCTGCTTCCTAGCCATCTGTCGTCCAAAACCCAGACAGGCAATCCACATTCCAGCAGGGGCACCCGGGATGACCGAGCAAAATAATACCCACTTTCTAAAAGTGGCCTTTATGAACTCAGAATGAAAAGGGCACCCTCGCTAAAGGCTGCGTCTTTAGACGTTGAGTTCAGGCATACCAAACTTCACTCACTTATACCTTTTCGGGCTATGTACGTGGGTGGCACAATCCGTGCGGCAGGCCCACGAGTAGCGGTTGACTCACAAGCCCCGGCACCCGCAGTGCCCTTTACTGGGGACTGACAAGTAAGTCAAACATCCAATCCTAACACAATTTACCACAGGAACACCAGCACTTTACCACTGATCAGCAGTGCGAAAAGCGCGCAGAAACGTTACACTAGCAAAAACCGAGTCAAAACCGGGAGGGCAGAAAGCAAAAACTCGGGGGAAACACGCCAAAAGATGCCAAGTCTAAAAGGCGCTTTACTGAATTTCCATTTGATGGCATACCTTGGCCTTTGCAGGGCTTGCATCTTTTCTGGTAATGTGCCCATTGTTTGTTGCCCCTTATTCTGCAGTGTGCGTGTGTTCTGTTTGGATAAAGAGATTACTGTGATTGTTGCAATCTTTGGAGGGAAACCTGTTACTGCCTGGCAGTCAGTTTGCTAATTGAATTGACTGACAGTTTGTGGCAGAGTACTGTCATTAATGGGCAGAATTCTTCAGTTTATTGGCTACCTTTGTATATAATCTGCGGTACACTGACAGGACTGAGATGAAATGCTTCTTAAATCTTAGTTCCAGCCGAAGGAAAACACAAGTAGTGAGTTTTGGCACTGCTGCTAGACTTTGAAAACGTGTTACACAGATAATCTAAAGATAGTAATGTTTAGGGGTAGTGAGAAGGTTTTAGGGTTCAGAGATGGATAGTCCATAGGCATAGTAAGGGTTTGTTTAGGGTTGAGGGAATGACAGTTTTAAATAATAAATTTAAATTCAAATTCATTTAGTATAGAACAAATATAAGTATATAAAAAAAAAAAAAATATATATATATATATATATATATATATGTATATGTATATGTATATGTATATATATATATATATATACATATATGTGAACAAGGCAGGAATGCCGAAACGCGTCATGGTGAAATAATCTAAAATAAATAAAGGATGAAATGGCAACGCAACCCCTGTGTCGGTGTCTGGTCTTTATGGAGCCCGGAACTGGTCTTTGATATATATATATATATATATCAATCTATATCCGTAACATACGGTCACATTGATACTTAATTAAAACAGGGATTAAAAATTGAAAACACATTATAAAAGCAAGCAGTACAAGATAAGTAACAATTCCAAAGCAGCATTTCTGGTTGATGGCAAGTATGTCAAAATAAGCCGCTTAGCGCCAGAAGGAGAGTGCGGGGTGCAAAAGGCAATAACAGAATGTCCCAAGGTTTATTGCAGATGCCGATACCTAGCTTTCAGCAAAGTCCATTTGTGCAATCGCAATATAAGAAAGAACTTGAGATTGCTTCAACAGCTCTTCCTGAACTATCTCTGAAAGTGCATTGTTAGACCCTACAAGGTGATCAGATTTGACCCCCTGAAGCCCGTCTCATGTTCTTTATCTATTTCTTAGTGCTGAGCTGTGTGCAGTGCAGTTAAAATAATGTTAATAAACTTCCCAGCCCTTGTTAGAACTTGAGCGGAATTGTTGCTGAAGCACAAATCAGACGCTTCACTCCAGTGCCTAAGTAACTTGTCCAGATGGACTGGGAGCAAAAGTCGGCGTCGGTCATTAGCAAGATGAGGACAGCAGCACAGCAGATGTAGCCAGGACTCATGTGGATAGTTACAAAGCCTACACGTTATCTGTCCATTCCTCCGAGCCCAAAGCGGATTAAAGTCATCGATTGGAAGGGCTAACAGCCTCATATAAGTAATTTTGTTGCGTGTCTGTGGTGAAAGGAGTAATTAAAGTATGGTTGGGGTTTCCCCTTGATGAGGCATCCAGAGCTGTGAAGAGTGGTTTTTTTGGAAGCCGTGCAATGTCTCTCTCAAATGACACTAAGGTATAATATATGTATATTTTTGGCTTAAATTAATACGTACAAACTTACCTGTGAAGTAAAGGCACTTATGATATAAAAATATTTGATGTAATGTACTCCACATGTGATGACTTCCGAAGAAACACTGGCCATTCGATAAATGGGATAATACACTGTGTATCTCTGTATGGTTTATTTCATGCTGTTTCATGTGCTTTAGAAATAAACCATGGTATCTGACAGTAACCAGAGCACAAATCTGTACTGTGGGATAAAAATACAATGGGAATCATGAGAACAGCCCCAGTGTTTTTACTTAATGCTCAACTGTGGTTGTGACTTTAGATTTGATTTTTTTCATCGTAATAATACATGTTTTACTTTGTGTTTCCTAGATCATTTGTAGCAAATAACACATTTATTCTCACTGGCATGACATTGATAATTATTTTGGCAATAGCTTAAGTGCCAAGTGTGTGTATATGTGCTCAGTGTACTGTGCTATTTATTATCAGTGTTGAGTACGGGAAGGGCCATAATTCACAAGAGGCGGATCCTTGTGTGGGTCATGATGTCCCTTTCCTCTATCAACAATGGTAATCACTAGCATTACATTCTGCACAACTCCATATCTGTTTTATGCTATTGCATGTTTTCATATTTATTTTTTAGAAGAGAGATATTTCAGCAAAACCATAAGTTAAATGTGTGCAGTGAGGTCACATTGGTTATGGCTTATGAATATTAGGAGACCAGTATCCTTGTTTAATATAATTGTAAAATGCAATCTGTGAGTCAGTAAGCAGTGTTTTTCTAATGGTGTGCTCTTGAATTTGACCTTTGCATTGTTTTAATAAATGTGTTTATTAGTACTGTTGCTCTAAACGTGTGCTATTGGCCACATTTATTTTCTCTGCCATGTCATAAATATATAGTTGTTTTGTAGTTATGCAGTTAGGAAAAATAATTTTCCTAACTGCATAACTACACAACAAGCTGCAGCCAGTCATCACTGTCATAAGCATTTGCCCATTAGTAAATGGGAAGCAAGTATTAAACAATTCAGTTTATTAATAGTTTCTCTGTCATTTATGTAATCCTCACTGAAAGAGATTGTGAAAAAACTTCACAACGTTAAACTTTGTGCCTTCTTAGAATGTTATTAAAAAGCTTACAGTTCAGTAACAAACTTGTTTCTCTGTTGACACATGAAATTCTGGACTAGCTACTGTCTTGCTTCTTAGACCTTTATGGCCTATAAAATGTCCTTTTATTTAAATTTTTTTTTTACATTGATGAGAACCAGTGCATGACTTGGGCAGGATTAAGGAGAGTTGGATAAAATGTGTCCGCCTTTGAGCTATCCGTTTGGATCCCCATTGGCGCAGACACAGTATCGGCTTTTATTCGTTAATTATTTTTGATCGGTTTACATTGCTGCCCTGTAATGAGACAGGACTAATAACCTGATATTGTTATAAGATGCAGTAAAGTGTAAATCACCTTGGTTGTGGTAGGTCTTTAAACTCTAACTCCCCTGCGTGCCACCACACATCCCTCACAAATTTGACAAGATGGGATGGAACAATTTCAGCAGAATGAGTAAGTTAATATGAATTAACAACTGCACTCCGGGCGCCCGCAATCTGTGAGCTGCAACCAGGCTCATCTGTGGCATGCCCCAGGGCTTCTCCCTGAGCCCCACTCTCTTCATTTCATACATGGCACATTGTCACCATTGTCCTCCCCTTCGGCTTCCACATTCCCAGTTGATGTTGCCCTTGGAAGACGCACCCACCTCCCAATCTGCCTTCATCCAGTGCACGTCCTCTGTAGCCAACTGCATAAGCAGTAACTGACTAAAACTCAATTGTGACAAAACCATTATGGTACTGTTCACAAGAGACCCCTCGCTCTGGTCACCGGCCTTGTCTCCTGCTGATTTAGGCACTGCCCTCCTTCCCACGAAGTCGCCAGAAACCAGGTAGACAACCAACTTTCAATGCCCAACCAGGTCAACACAGTTGCGTCAACATGCTTTCTCATTCTTAGAATGCTCAGGAAAGTATTCAACTTGCTCCTGCTCAATGTCTGTTGAACAGTGATACCAGCCTTCCCTATCAGCAGACTCAACTAGGGCAACTCCCTCTATGTGAGCATTGCGTCTAAACTCGCCAACAGATTCTGGGTAGTGCAAAATGTACCCTCCAGACTCACACACAACATATCACTCCCGGCCGACTTTACCAAGTACTTGAAAGACTTCCACTAACTACCAATCCAGAAACGTTCCCTCTTCAGACTTCTTACCACACTGACAAAGTACTGCTCAACCTGGGCCGGGGGTACCTCAAAGACTGAATCAGTTTCCACATCTCAACCAGACATCTGTGATCAGTCAGCCATCTACTTGCCTACTCCCCTGTATCTGGCGAACCAAAGTTTGAGACTTTGCCGCCTTCCACATTGCACCCAAAGCATGGAACAAACTCCTTCTCTCCATTGGATCTGCTGACTCGTTCTTAAAGTTCAAGAAGAAAACCTGGCTGTTCCACTAGGGCTCTGTCAGACTTTCCAGTCCTCTCCTACTAGGCACTGGGATACCCTCCCAGGTGATATGCACGCCTTACAAATAAGAATGACATAATACGCCCCTTTGCAATTACTATGTTTTTTGTTCTTTTTTGGGGATGGTCTGCGTGGCATGTCTAAGATTATTAGCATGCATGTATACGTCCGTACTGATGGACTTTATGATATTGGGTGACATTGTATTAAATGCAAATGTAAGGTATGGTTTACAGCTACTAGCAATGATACTGTATTGTCTGTGTTTATTTAATACTAATAAAAATTGGTTTGAAAAATGACTGTGGAAGCTTCCGAAAGCCAGTTTTTGGGATGATGTTTTAAGGTTACTGGGCAGCTACAGAATTCTAACCTTTTAGCAAGGCTGTGTAATTTATTTGAAATATATCTACTTGCTCAAACAGGATGCTTCTGAAATCTACTTGTCCTATAAAAAACACTTGTCCCATTTGATGCAATGTAATGAGTTGAAAAATGATGGCAACATTCCCATTATTTCATAGCTATGATAAGATTATCTGATTATGCCAGCACTCCTTTTGAGTCAAGGTCTCAATTGTGCAAGTCTCTGATGACACACCTTGCTGGCTCTACAGGACTCTGACCAGGGCTCAGTTTAACTCACATCTTTGGATATTAACAGGCTGAACATCGGCTAGCTTTATCATCATAGGGTTCTTAATATGCTAGCAATTTTATTATATACCAGAGATCTGACTATAGTCGAGTGCAGGATATATTATTGCTCTCTTTCATAGTTTAGACTTGTGAATTGTTCTGGCAAATTTACTTTTAAGTGTTCACTTTCACAAAATGTTTCTGCAAATAAATTCAGATTCCACTTGAGGCCAAGTTCCTGGGCAGCCAAATAAGGATTAATGAGATAAACCCCCCCCGTCAGACATGCTATACTTGACCACATTGTGTAATTCGTGGACAGATTACTTCATATAACTGTAGAGTAGCTCCTTTGTTTGCAAATAAGTGCCATATTAGTGACTGGACATTTACAGTTTTTACAACCTGATAAACTCTGCAAACTCCCGTCAGTGTCAGAAAGTTAAGGTCTATCCATGTAAATTTGGCTTACACATGCTAAAGTTGTTTTTTATCTTAGAAGAATATTTACACTCGAAGACCTTCTCAGAGGCTTGAAGTAGGTTGGAAGTCGTCGTTCTAAGGCTGGACTGGCCTTTGAAGTTGAGCCCATCCAATAAACATAAATATTTAATGATATTCATCACCTTCTTAACAATTCCTTGCCACCCTGGAAAAGGCAGGAGTAAAACGTGGTCTAGGGTGGGAAATCAATCAATCGGGGTTTTTTAAAGCGCGCTACTCACCCGTGAGGGTCTGGGGCGGCCGGGGGGGCGGTGGTTTGGGGATGCAGCTACGGATCATTCGAAGAGCCAGGTCTTGAAGCCCTTCCTGAAGGTGTGCAGAGTGGGGGAGCGTCTGATGTTGACTGGGAGCTCGTTCCAGGTCTTTGCTGCGAGGTAGGAGAAGGC
This sequence comes from Calotriton arnoldi, assembly GCA_963921515.1. Classification (NCBI taxonomy): domain Eukaryota; kingdom Metazoa; phylum Chordata; class Amphibia; order Caudata; family Salamandridae; genus Calotriton; species Calotriton arnoldi. The sequence goes on from CAWUFW010000401.1 coordinate 3,841,110, forward strand.
TCTTCCGCCTGCTCTGGTTCTGCGGATGCATGGGGTCTCTGCCAGGGCGAGGTCGGCGGAGCGGATGTTCCTTTTGGGTACGTGGAAGGGAGACTCTTTCGTTGAGGTATTTGGGTCCGATGTTGTGGAGGGATTTGTAGGCGTGGGTGAGTAGCTTTAATGTTACTCTCTTCTCGATGGGGAGCCAGTGTAGGTCTCGTAGGTGCTGGGTCATGTGCTCGTGTCGTGGGGTTCCGAAGACGAGTCTGGCTGCTGTGTTCTGGATGGTTTGGAGTTTGTGTAGCAGGGTTTTGTTGATTCCTGCGTAGAGGGCGTTACTGTAGTCCAGTCTGCTAGTTATGAGTGCGTGGGTGACGGTCTTTCTGCATTCGGGGGGGGGGGGGATCCACTTGAAGGTCTTGCGGAGGATGCAGAGGGAGTTGAAGCAGGTGGAGGCGACGGCGTTGGTCTGGCGGGTCATGGTGAGGGAGGAGTCTAGAATGATGCCGAGGTTCCGGGAGTGGTCCGTCGGGGTGGGTGGGTTTCCGAGCGCAGGGGCCCACCAGGAGCTGTCCCACGCAGTGGGGGAGGGTCCGAGGACCTCAGTCTTCTCAGAGTTCAGTTTTAGGCAGCTGTCGCTCATCCATGCTGCGACGTCTTTCATTCCTTCTTGGAAGTAGTCTGGTGTCTTCGGGGTTCTTCGTGAGAGAGAGGATGAGCTGGGTGTCGTCGGCGTAAGATACTATGCTGAGTCCATGCTGTCTGACGATGGCGGCGAGGGGGGCCATGTAGATGTTGAAGAGTGTGGGGCTGAGGGAGGATCTTTGGGGTACTCTACAGTTGATCTCTGTAGGTTCGGAGAGGAAGGGGGAGGGGGGGGGGGGGAGTCTGATCCTTTGGGTTCTGCCGGAGAGAAAGGAGCGGATCCAGTCGAAGGCGGTTCCTCGTATACCGGCGTCGTGGAGTCTCCATGAGGTACAATATTTCCTCTGTGGAAAACAAAGAAATACAAGTTTTTAACAAGTATATTGGCACTTGCAATGCAGATTTTACATGTTAATATACTCATGTAAATTGTGCAAATACTGAATTCACAACAGCACATCTGCAACTGTCGGAGGTTTCTAGGCCTACTTCTGAAAACTGTTGAGACTTCCTGAAATTTGTATGATGCCTTTTCGGTCCGTTAAAAAATGCAAACTTTTGCTTATTAATGTGCAATGTCCTTTTCATACAAAACCAACTACTAGATAAGTTGCTTTGGCCCCACCCCCAACAAACATGCCTCTCTGTCCTCCTTTCCCGTCAATACCATACACAACTACACTTACTGGGCTGAAACATCATTATGTTGAGCTGGTTCAGTACCACTGCAACTCAAAACTACAATACAAACCAGCATTAGCAAAGCCAACAGCTCCGGACTCCCATTACAGGGGCTCTACCTATTGGCTTTGTCAGTGCTTGTTTTCTTAGTTAAAAAATATTTTTGGGTACATTTTATGCTTACAAAATAAAATCGGAAATCTTGCCTACCTTATTCTGCATGTATTTGCATTAAATAAATTCTAGAAGCATTTTGAATAGCCACAGATTGTTACATTTTGCAAACATATATAACTTTTTTTGTATTGGAATCACTCCCATTCAAGTTGAGAATACAATTGATTACATTTCTTAGGCGCTTATTCTAGCAATAAAAACTTTGCAGTGATGAGCTATATATTCCATTTTGAACATCTTATACTTATGGATGCATAACCCTCCTTACAAGCAGACCATATTCTTGTCTTCTGAACAAAATAAACATACAGACTTGTTGTCCTTGACCCTAAACTATACGCTCTGGGTGTTGGGCGATAGGAATTCCACACCCTTGCGTTGGGTTCACAGAAGAAGATACTACAAGTCTTTACTTCCTGCCTCATTCTTCGCAGTTTGCTTGAATGCTAGACTGTTAGGCGTGGGAGGGAGAGTTTTGAGTTGGTGTGTGAAGGTGGCCAGTTGCATACTTATTGTTGTTTATTGACTTAAAATTCTAAAAGTCTACATTTTGATAAAGATTAGATTGTGAGTAGCGAATGCTGGCACAGCGATTAGGCCCTGGAGAGCTGCATTATGAGTTTGAATTCAGTTTTCTGTGTACCAAGATGTTATTAGGTTTAAAACAGCTTTTTGATCGAGATGGAGAGCGTTTTTCCATAGTGCACACTGTTACTGTGCCTTTGAACATGGTATTACAGATGCAGACCATCATATTTGGTTTACTTGACTGAAATGGAACCAGTTGGTGGTAGCCTGTGATGATTCTCCCACTATCGTTCTGTTTAATGGGTTGCACGGTTATTATGGTGAAAAGAGTGCACAGTCTACTGTATTGCATCATTTTAATGTGACTGGTCGAACCAGAACTTGATTCATCTTTGGCATTTCAGGTAACCTGCTGTATCAGGTCAACAAAGTTGCTGTTTCCAGGAATACTGCCTTGATGCAACCGTATCTCCCTAGTAGAGCCTTACGCTCGGCAGACTTGATTTTGGCCCTTTTACCCCTCATTAGAAGAGCCAGAATGGGAGGACGCTCCTTTCGAGTCCTGGCTCTGGCCTTGTGGAACTCTCTGCTTCTTTAATTAAAGATCCAAAACCACTTGAGCTTTCAGAACCAGTTAAAGACCTGGCTGTTCTCAGCCTAGGCTGCATCAGTCCTCCTCTATGGTGCACTGGCTTAATTTTTGCTGCTTTTGTCGCATCATTTATCAGCACCAGGAAGCCCCTCTCCTGGGGCAGCTGAACGGTTTAGAAATTATTTTAACATAACATGCCGATCTAGTTGGAGTTGAAATTTGTTTGATTTTTTTTTTGGTCTGGTGGGTGTGTTAAAGTTGCGTTCAAATTACTTGATGATTCTTTTTTCTTTTTCAATTTTTCTTTTATTTTGTTCATGATCTTTCCAGATGATATTGAGTGGTGTGTTAGACCTGACATCCTTGGCATTATTTCCCCCGGCCTTAGGACTCTGCGCACTTTACCACTGCTAACGAGTGCTAAAGTGCTTGTGCTGTTTCCCTAAAACATGGTAACATTAGCTCATACCCAATTGGCATATTTAATTTTCTTATAAGTCCCTAGTAAAGTGCACTACATGTGCCCAGGGCCTGTAAAATAAATGCTACTAGTGGGCCTGCAGTACTGATCATGGCATCCACTTAAGTAGCCCTTTAAACATGTCATGCCTGCCATTGCAGATCATGTGTGTGCAATTTAACCTGCCATATCCACGTGGCAAAATAAATCTTTTGCCAGGCCTAAACCTTACCTTTTAATGTATATAATTCACCTCCAAGGTAGGCCCTAAACCGCTCCAAGGACAGGGTGTAGTGTATTTAAGAAGTTGGACATGTACTTAAGTTTTATATGTCCTGGTAGTGAAAAAGTCTTTAAATGTGTTTTTCACTACTGCAAGGCCCATCTCTCCCATAGGATAACATTGGAGTTACCTTATTACATTTTTAGGTCTCTGGCCTAGCGTTGCAGTGCGTAGCACTGCTCGCGCAGCCCGAGACCTCTTGCACGGGCTGCCATTGGCTGTAGCGGTTTAAAAAAAAAAAAAAATGCATGCAATTGGGCAAAGGCGTGCGCATGTCCCGCCTTTGCTCCGCCCATTCCCATCGGTGGCTAGCACGCGCAGCAGCGCGCGTTCGCCTCGCTGCCGGGCTCCCTTTCCCCCCGCTCCTCTGTGGTGCGCGCGACCACTGGTTTTGCACCGCCCCTCCCCCTGCGCAGTGCAGCCATGGCTGCTCGTGAGGAAGGGCTGCTCGAGAATCTTCGCCGGCAGCCTGTCTTGTAATCGCTGTAAATGTACATCTCGCACCCCCGCACAGCGGGGCCTATTGTTACGCCACTGGTACATATATAATAAAGGGCGGACAACTGACATACCGGCTAGTTCCACTCTCTTACTTGTTTATTTTGGACCCAGGCATCAGCTGCTAGGGACAGGCCATGGACCCCGTGTGAATGAACACGGGCAGCTCGGGCTTCAAGGAGACACTGGTTTGCGCTGATAGAAGGAAGAGCACGGGGAGGAAAGAGGGAGTCCAGCGCCGAGGCCATGAGGAGTAGGAGCAATTCAGGAGTCCGACTAGATAGCTATGCCCGGCTGGTGCAGCAGACCATTCTGTGTCAGCAGGTGAGTGATTTTTTTGCAAATATTGCCTTCACTGTGATTAACCTTTGATAATCACGTTCATCTGGATAGGCTGCTTCTGCTGATAGCACTCATAACGTTGTTGGAGGAGCTGTTGCTGTGTGGGTTATGTGAAGCGTTTGCAATAAGGCATGAATTGTTATTTGTTGTTATTATGTAGGTGTTGAAAGTATGCGCAGTGTCCAGTGTAGTTCACATGAAAGCTGCGTTTTAAAGTTGTCTGTTTGTTTGGATACGGCTCTATTCAGTATTAGACATGGGATAAGCAGGTTTTATCTTGGGCCCCGAGACAACCAAAGAAAATAGGCCGCACGTCTTCTGGTTTAATAGTAAAAAGACCGCTATAATTGGTGTTCACTGGTCCCCTGCAGCCTTGGCCCCAGTGCCACAGTACCACTGATAGCTGCGCCGATGGTAGCAGAGGGCTCTATTTTGCATTTTATACAGGTTTCTCAAAATGTAGATCACTTGAATATTAGGATCATGGCGGTTCTGCAACTTTTTAACTATATTATTTCTATTCCGCCTCTGTAGCCAGATCTTCCAGTTTTAAAGAATGTTGCTTGATTTCTGCCACTGCCCTCCGTTTAAGCCCATGCGTCATTGTCAGAGGCTTAATGCGCTGGACGTCTCTGGCAAAGTTCAAGTGACACAGCGAGCTCTGAAGGTTAGCGGTCACTTGCAACATTCAGACACGGTCTCTGCATTACTAGTTTATGTTTCACACCTATATGCAAGGCCACCAGAATTATGCGATTCCGCTGCGTTTTCCGCATAATTAATGAGTTTCCGCATTGCCCACATAGTCAGTCCATTGTCTGTGCATAATCTACAGATTTTAATTTAAAAAATGTGTTTATTGCTCAAACGGATCAGACGTTACTAAAAATCTGGAGACGTGTTCCCGCGCAGTTGAAAGCCTTTCGCAAAGGTTGACTGGTCATCTTTCTATTGCTTATTGCTGTATTTGGGTGTTAATCGGGGATTAGTAAGGTTAAATATTTGCCTAAACACCGTGACCTTGTGTAAAACTGTCAAAGTTATGAAGTAATACTATCACAAAGTGTGGCACATTACACTGCACAATTTGACTTTTCTTGATGCATAATCTAGCCAACCCTGCCACATACTTTGGTCTTTCCCTGCTGCATAATTCCAGTCGCCTTGCCTCTAGGTGGTGCGATATTATTTAGATGTCGCACATGCAAAACTATTCAGTAGTCTGTGGCCATGCCCTCTCTGCCCTCCCTCTCCCTCCCACCAACACATCTCAAAAACAGCGATGGTCTGGGATCTAAAGCATTTATGTCATAGCTCTCTGTTGGACTCCATGATCACAGGTTCCAATCCTAGCTTGCCCACTTAGCCTTTCATTTTTCTATGGTCGATTAAAATAAATACCGTTGAGTTGGATAACAATAACATCTGCTTTTCCGCGTTAAGATAGCCATCGGTAAAAGTATGTTTTACCTATGCATGCGTTATATACCTTGTTTTATTAACGGGTACATCACAACTTTAGGTACACATGTATGCATTTCATTCAGGAACACTAAGCTTCCCGTCTTATAGGAAGAGTAATGCTACCTTTGTCGCAGGACCTCACAGCTCCAACAAGTTTCTTGCCCATGTTTATGAAGCGACGTGTTTCAGAGTGTTGAAGTTATGCTCTCCGTGTTGGGAGTAAAGACATTTAGTGTCACTTCAGTTCACTCTTATCTGCCTTATCACTCAACTGCCAAGAAAAGCCTGCTTGTTAGCCGTCACAGCGGTCTGAACGTCCCCAGGCACTGAGAGCTCAGCCAGCTCCCTTGAAGTAGGCTCCATGCGTGTTTTTAGGTCTCGGGCCTAGCGTTGCAGTGCGCGGCACTGCTCGCGCAGCGCGAGACCGCTTGTATGGGGTTTTCAAACTCACCTAGGAATCGCACACGCTCGTGCGTGTGCTTTTCGTTTTTCCCCCGGCTATTGGGCTTTGCGTGCGTCTTTTTAAGAAAGACAGCACGCAATTGGGCAAAGGCGGGCGCATGTCCCGCCTTTGCTCCGCCCATTCCCGTTCGTGTCTAGGACGCGCATCAGCGCGCGTCACAGACGACAGGCTCCCTCGCCCCCCGCTCCTCTGTGGTGCACGCGCACCACTGGTTTCGATTCCCGCGTTCGGCTGAGTTTCGATTCCGTGCTTTTTTATGCCGCTAACAAGAATAGTTATTATTGCACTTTACGTAAGCTTCAGTTGCGTTACACGAGTTAAGATGTATTTTTTTTTTGCCAAAGGTAAATTATGTGATTTTGCCCAGAATCACCGTATGTTGAGACTTCGTCGGGACTGGAATTTGGTTCCCCAGTTCCATAATCTGCAGCTCTAGTCCCAAGGTTACATCCTCCCCCTAGTATTGGGCGCGCACTCTCCCTCGAGAGCCGGGGTCCATGTATAGGCTGGAGATGTAATTCAGGGGCCTCAAAGAGGGAGCTGCTACGTCGGCATCTCTGGAATTATTTAATGGTGGACATTTCAGGCTCCATAAAGAATATTTTATATAAGAAAACAAGGTAAGATCACCCTCATCCGAAAACAAATGGGTATTTTTTGCCGTTTTTTATTCTGCTAACAAGAATACTTATTGTTGCACTTTAGAATTTTTTAGCATGGCTAGGATTTCTCATACACATAAATATTCATAACATCCCCATGTGCATCATAACATTCGGATCTAAATACGACACCGCGTGTGAATGCTGATAAGCGTGTTTGTTGTAGAGCAGAACAATAGAGGCTTTTAGCTAGCAATGCTTGAAGTCAAAGAGACACGCCTAAAGATTTCTGCAGGGCTGCGCCGCTCCCCAGAAGGCTGTAAACCCAAGCTCAGCCATAAATACTCCGGCGATGGTTCCTCGTTGCCAGTGAAATCTAATTAAGTCCAGTAGTGAGTGACAGCTTCCTTTCTAGAGCATGTTTTGATGTTTTGCTTTACCACAAAGTATTCTCAGTGGCAATACGGGTCGGGACTGCAAAACACAGAACCATGTGTGTTGGACTCTCTCATATTTGACCCCTGCGGGCTCCCTCAAAGTGCTCATTTTGGCCGGAAGAGCAGCGTGTGCCTTCTTCTTAAACAAATGAGCTTCATCAAAGACGTTTATGGAGAGCATAAAATATGGGTAGAATGGGGACATGCTCTCTTAGAAACAGAGCATGCTTTCTTAGAAACAGAGGTCGGCTGCAGGTTAAAGCTTTTCGGACTTACAAGGCGATCCCTTCCCTGCATACTATTTACTCAAGGATGCCACACTCTTATTTTATTTTACTTTTTCAACTATCCCGTTTGTATCTGCAACGTTCAAGTTTGTAAATCTCCTCATGTAACGTACTTGATTCTATTGTGAAGCGCTCTGACACCTTTGGGTAGTCTGCGCTATATAAAATTGCATAAATAAATAAATGTTCTCCAGGTTTACCAATGTTTACTTTAGTGCTCACGAGCGTGCGTGGGGGCTGTGCAAGCAACAACGTGGGGGAGGATGCTCTTGGTGCAAGGAATGATGTGGATGGGGGTGCATCGGAGAAGGGAAAACGTGCAGTCTTATGGAGTGCTAGAACCTAATTAAAAACAAGCATTGAAAATGCAATAGGTCTTGCATTTGATTAAGTTAAAGCCATTTGCTTTGCTCATGGTATTGTATAGCAAAGCAAATGGCTTTAACTTAATGAAAGCCGAGACCTATTGCATTTTTAATGCTTGTTTAATGTGTAATTCCCAAATGGGAAGAGCTAACCCCTTCAAGTTTGGTGTCTCTGGAATCACAATTCCAAATCCTAACTTATGGTGAAGTTGGATTTTAAATTGCAATTCGGAAAATGCCACTTTTAGACACTTGCCATTTTCTTCTTTTAGCCATTTGACGCCTGCAGCCTGTCTCTGGTCACATGACTGGGTGTAGTTGGCAGTTGGACTTTGTGTATTCCTCCTAGGTAGCCACACACCATGGGAGCTTAGGTGTGACTGAGTGGGCCTTCACTGCCGGGATTGGAGAGAGGAGCTGGGCCCAGTCTCACTTACACCTGAATAGGCTGTGTCCTGCCTCCACAGGAAGGGCTGCATACCCCCTGTAGTTCGTCTGGAGCCAGGGCAGAGCGTCTATGCACCTCAAAGGCATGCCTCTAGAAACTTCTCCCCACTTTCAAGGCGCAACTGTGTATAAAAGAAGGAGCTCAAACACCACCACTTCAGTACACTTCTAGACCTGTGGATACTCTGCCAGAAAGAAGGACTGCCACTCTGCTGGACTGCTGCTCTGAAGGAACTGCTGTTCTGCTGTGCTGCCCTCATGCCTGGGTGAGAAGGACTGGACCTGCATCTCTTGAATCCAGAACCCAGAGTGACTCCAAGGGCTAGTTTGGCTGGCCTGATCTGAAGCTTCAGGGACATACTAGGCTTTCCACAACCTTGCACCTGGACTCTGCCATCTGTGAGTTTACCCTGCCAAGTGGTGCCACCCCTGTCCTGGACCCTTGGAAGAGGCCTATGGTGCTTGCCAGTGGAGCCAACACATCTCCTCTGCTGAGCGCTTAATTTCCGAGCAGATCCGATGCATTGCCACTGCTGCGTGTATTGGACCCGTTCCACAGACCCGCATCGCCCCTGCAGTTCCCGGAAGTGCCACATCATCCCGAAGGCGCGGCGCATCCACACCCCAAGTCCTCTCATCTCTTGCCAATGGCCGTCTCGATTTCAATGACAATATAGCGAGTGAATCTTCACTCGATAACTGGTTGCACAGCAAATATTCACTTTTCACATACTCAAAGTAATCTAAGATTACTTTGAGTATGCTGAAAAGTGAATATTTGCTGTGCAACCAGTTATCGAGTGAAGATTCACTCGCTTATATTGTCTATGATTTAAGAGGGCAGGCTACCTCTGACGGGGTTGCACGCACAGAAGCATAGTTTGCGACAAAAGAGTTGTTGTTTTAGAAGAAAGGTGTGCACAACTACATCCATACACAGTCTCGATGTCAATGCCATGCTCCGCATCACAGCTCCTCAGAACCGACACATTGCCAGCTGCGCTCCGCATCCCCGACACCGGACTTCACATCGCAAGCGCCGGCAACGGGATCCTCGACTGCGATACAACAGGACCTCGCACCTCAGCCTCGTTGCATCTTGGAACCGATGCATCGCTTCAGCTGCGTGGAGCATCTTCAACGCAGATCCACTGAATTTATTGTACTTTGTTCAGCGGGCCTAACTGAGTCCCTGTAGCCGGCCGGTGCTCCACAGGGGTCCATATATCCACAGTTGGTGCTTTGTGCTTTTGGGTGCTATTTTGACCTAAAACTTGACAATTGAATATCTCCGGTTCTACTAATTGGATTTTTGTCTTTTTGGTCTTGTTTTATTGATTAAATTAAGCTCGATTCTTCTAACCTAGTGTGGGATCCTTTTTGTGTGGTGTTTTCACTGTTTTACTGTTTGTAATGTTCCACAAGTAGTTTACACATTGCCGATAAGTTAAACTTGACTTTTCTGAGCCCAGCTACCAGCGGGTTGAGCACAGGTTAATTTGGGGTTTGCTTGTTCCTTACCCTAACTAGGATTGTCGTTTCTGCTTGCCCAGGGCTTATGCTGCAGCCCACCATTAACGCAATTTCCAACAATTGTGCATTTTGTAGTTGGGCTTCAAAGCTTGGAGTATATTTATAGGGTCCACTCAAATTCTCCATTTTGCGAAACTGAGCAATTATCTTTCTTTTTATGTGTATTATCTGCTTGACAGATAATTTAGAAGTCCCTGCTTTTAGCTTCTGACCACTAGCAGGAGTTTAAATAACGGTAACCAACTATAAGGCCTCTTTCTGCTGTGGTGGGCTTCCTGCTGTAATTTACATTTTGTTATTGATGAGATTTGACTTTTTATTTGCTGACTACATTGGTCTGTGGTGGCACTTGTACCCTGTATTTTTTAAACCCATTTTTAGGATAGCAGGATAAGCACTTGTTTACTCATTTCAATTACTGTTGAACACTTTGCCAAAGAAAACTTGTAAGTGAATTACTCAATTTAATTAGTTTGGTTTTCTCTATAGCACTTGATACTTCATTGGAGTGAGGTTTAAATAGTGGTTGTTTAAATGTATATAGTATAGATGGTTTTTGTTTGCAGCTTTCTAAGATTTTAGTGCTCGATTTACAAGTGGACAATAACTGGACATTAGCCAAAATCAGTGATTGTCCCAGCTGCCCATCTCTAGCAGACCATGCTCTAGATGGTGCAGTTTCTTCTGCCTCTACCTTAGCAAAGAGCATTGTGGCAGTCTTGATGGAGGCTGAAAAGGTGCTTGGCCAGCATTTTGACAGGATTACCTATGTACAAAACCTCCAAATGAATCAGAAACAACTAAAAAAGTCTCTTTCTGCTTTGCGTGTTGTTTTGATTAAATAAGCTGGTGTTTGTTCGTGTTAGGTTTCGCCTAAGATGGTGCTTGCGCTGTCTGTGAAATCGTTTGTTAGAGAAAAAAAAGCTTAATACAGGCTTAACGCCAGCCCATTACTTTCCATTGAGTGGGTTGGACATCGCTCTTGTTTCCTTGCTTCTTATTCGTCATCACCCACCTCCTGCTCGCCTTCTACTTGCTCCTGGAGTTTCAATCATTGTCCCTGCATTGGAGCATGGACTAAGTCACGCTTCCTGAACGTTGCTGGTGTTCTTCCACTGGTCACATGCTCCTGCAGGTATTTAAAAATAAAAATGTTTACATGCACACTCTAAGAGTGATGTGCCTCCTGTCCCTCTCTCCTCCCACCATCAGTGCTCTTACCCCCACCCCTTGCCCTCCTCTTTCTCTCTGTTGTGCTGCTGCTCCCTTCCTCCTCCCCCCCACACCCTCCCTTGCTTACCCCCTGCCCTCCTACCAATAGCTGTTGTGTTGCTGCCCCACACGGTTCCCCTTGCACCTCCCCTACTCCCTCCGGTCTGCCACAAAAAAACCACATTAAAGCCAATTAGCTTGCGCAGATGTCGGTGCTATTGAGCTTTGTTTAATGCTTTTTGGACATATTGCAAAGCTGCGCGGGCTGCTGCACAACATGGTCTAAATGACTCAGTCAGAGCTGGCCAGGTCATAGCTCTTTTTTCCCTTTACTTTAAGCCATGTTGCACAACACCCCAAGCTTATTCTTGTTACTTCTAAGACTTATGGATATTGAGGACAGCCGTCTGGAAAACCTCATGTTCATTTCAAATTCTGTTTGAAATTGTAAAGTAAGTAATCAAGTTCACAAGAATAACGTTCTTTTCTTTTTATATTCTAGATGCAATCCAAAAGAATTGCCCTGAGCCAATATTGTTTTCTGTTGGTGATGTGTATCCTGTTTACATCTAAGGCAGTGCCAATAGATAAAGACAAGACGAAAATTAATGAAGAGCCACAAGTTGAAAAAGAGAAAAAGGAAAATTCAGTAAGTGTTGTGAAGTCCTGTTATATGCTGCATAGACTTTAAGTGATGCCAACGCTATTGATATTGGGGGGAGGGTGTGTGTGTGCCCTTATAGTTAGGATCAAAGTTTCCATAAGAAAAGTGTTTTTTGTTTTGACAACGTTGGCGCTGCCTGACGAATGTTAACGAAATGTTCACAAAACGTTCCCTTTTTGGTCCAGCTGTCTGTTTGGAACATTTTGGGATGATCAGTCAAGCGGGGGAGAAAAAAGGGGGGTCCCAAAAACACGTTTTCCCCATGGTATGTCTATGGGGATTTTTCATTTTTTGAACACGATTACAGCCCAAACTGCTGAACGGAATTACACCAACTTTGGCAGAAAGCTAGATGTTGGTCCAGAAAGCGTGCTTTTTGTGATTTGGTGTAATCCTGTTCGGTTGTTTTTGAGATATTTAAGTTGAAAAAATATAGCTATCTGGGGACGCGTGTCCTTGCAGTGGACTTGCAGATCCTACTGAAATTTGATTGGTTGCCAACACTTCAACCAGGAAGTGTTGGCAGCCATTTTGGGACAAGGCTTGAAGCAGAGTCCGACAAAAGAACGGAAAAAATAAAGAAAAGGGGCAGGGTAGGAGTACCCTGCTGACCCCCAGATATGGTGGGGGGGGGAGAATCCCACAGATACCCCGCCGGGGGTTAAAAGTCTTTTAAAAATGTTTTTAAAAAAACAACAAAAAAAAACATTTTGCCGCAAATTTGCGGGTGGACCTGCGGCAAAATTAAGCTGTATGGGTGAGTGTGTGGATATGTGAGTGGCTGTATGGGTGAGTGACTGGTTGTTTGAGTGGCTGTATGGGTGAGTGAATGGGTGGGTGACTGCCTCTTTGGAGGAGTGAGTGGGTATATGAGTACTGTTATGGGTCTGTGAATGGGTATCTAAGTGGTAGTGTCACTGGGCGTGCGAGAGGCTCTATGGGTGTGTGAGTGGTTCTGTGGATGATGTCATTAGAGATGTCACTGACCATGTCATGAGTGATGTAATATGTGAGGTCATTTTGGGGTCGTAAGTTATAGTTTGCTCAGGCAACAATAACTGCTGAATTTCATTGGTTTTGTACAAGTGAAATCTCAGCCTAACTATAACGTCCCTGTCACCTTTGGTTTTTTTCAATGAATTTCTAAGGTTTTTTAAAAGTTCTATTTCCTAATTATAACGTCCCAGTAACCTTTGTTTTAGTGTGTGTGTGAGTGTGTATTTATATATTCATATTTACGTAAGTTGAAACGCCTGTCCAGACGTAAAAACAAAAAATAGCTACTCATCTAGTACAGATAGAACTTCTGTCGTTTGCCCTCCAATGGCTCCTTCTTCAACATCGGTGTCTACTTCGGAGCTCAACTCGCTATTTTGTTCCATTTGTATGTCTTCCTGACTTTGTTTATTCACTTCGGTCAGTCTTTGTGTAAAATATGAATCACCCATACTCCAGAAAGTAAAGAAAATAAAAGGTTTTTACCTATGGAAAACTGAGTATGCATGTATAATTTGGGGCTAACATTGTAAGCTTATGTACATAAGAAGTAGCACGCTACCCATACATAAAAATAATTTTACAGCATATAAGGGCATTCAGGAATGGAGCTAGAACATAACCAGTGGTCGGCCATTTTGAGGAAAAGCACATGAGTGAAGTGAGCGGACTGGAGTATTTTGTAGTTGACGCTGTACCGAAATGTAACAGAGGAAGTAACAGTCAGAGGCAGTTGGAATCCTGATATATTATAGAGCTAAACTCCAAGATCCATTGGGGATTCAACATTGAAGAAGATCCCCATACTCACCTGTAAACCTGCCAATAGATTTCTTTTAACTAAGGAGAGGCAATTGCAAAGGTTTTTAACCTGTTTTTAAATTTAGTACTAAGCACTTTGGTTTGCACTAGTCACTTTAATCAGGCCAGTTCAGTAAAAATAAAGTTAAATCTTATCTATTAAGAGGATAGAAGACGATGCATTGATCTATAGTATTAAATAAGTTTATGTGACTTTTAGGTATGCCCTCTTGGCTTAATTAGAGCGTAGTAAAACTTAAAAGGCAATGTTTAGTCTATTTGCTCAATAGGTAAAGTGCCCACCTGGGCATTATCTGTGATTGAAATACAGCGCTTTATTATGTTTTATTTCATTTTATTGTGCAATATTGCTTTTAGATGGGAAATGCATGAGCAATATTGTATCAATTATGTATTTAACGTGGGCTTCTACCATTTACACACAAAAACGGAGAGAAAACAGTAATGGCAATACATAATGAAGTCTGTCTTCTCTGTTCCTGATGATGTAATGTGTGTGCACTTTTAGCTACATAAACAATATGGTGCCTTGGTTTGTGATCAAGGCTGCAGGGCAGCTGAAACGTGGCAGCACAAGAGCACTTTAAAATAAATAAATAACTAATCGAGCAGCAACCTTTTGTGTCGTCTATCCTTGGATGCGGCGTGCGAGGAGGTGATGAAGCATTATTGCAGAGAGTGCTGACTCTGCTCTAAAACCGAAACGCCCTTCGATTTGCGGCACGACGGCAGCCACCATCTCTCGGATTTGATAATATATATATTTTCACTGGAAAAAAACAAAGGTTACAGGGACATTCTAGGTGGTCTCAGATTTCACTCATGCAAAACCAGTGAAATTCAGCAGTTATATTTACCTGAGCTAACTATAAATTACGCCCCTGCAGTGCACTGCTTATGACCTCACATTTTACATCACTCATGACATGGTCAGTTTTAGACAGGAGACAAATAAAATAAAGCCCTTTTGGGCTTAAAAATATTCGGAGTCTCCTGCCTGAATCTGGTTTGTTGGCATGTATGGTTGTACTGCCCCTGCCTCTTCCTTCTGTCCTCAATGGTCTTTTATATTGCCACAGCCTCTCTTGCGTGTACTGCATGTTTCCCCTGCCCCTCCCCTTTTCCCTGCCCCCATGGTCCTTTGTGCTGCCTCTGCCCCTCCTACCTGCACATCGTGGTCAACTTGTTGCCTCTGCACCCGCCTCCATGAAAGGTTCTTATTCCCATAGAAATTATGGTTAGTGCTCTAAACAACTAAAATGAGGACATATTTTCTGAGTTCTCAAATAGCGACAAAGAAAGTACTTTAAAATAATTTGCTATCTTTGTTTTGTTTTTTATCCAGTTGGTCTCTTGATCACTTAATTATATGTTACACTTAAAGGTGAGGGTGTGGCGTTACAGCCAGAGCTGCAGACTTTGCACCTTGGGAACCAGGTTCGAGTTTCAGCGTCATTTCGACATCCTGTGATTCTGGACAAATCACTTAATCTCCCCATGCCTAAAACCAAAATTAATGTGTCCTTGTGTAATGTAACTGATACTCGTGTAAAGCACTCCTATATCTTCGGGTCAAGTCTGTGCTATATAAAACTGCAAGGAAATTAAGTGTTTTGCACACTTCTGTCATTGGGCTACCCTTGCGTGATATTTGTGTTATATTTGGTCTCTTTTGTTCTCTGGTGTCCATTTTAGGAGACGTATTTGTTATGAAGCTCCCTAATTTACTGCAGTATCCTCAATAGAAAATGCTTTCAGTTTTCTACCTCGATTCCATCGAGATGGCGTTAAGATGTCCCACACTTTTGCAATAAATTCCAAATGTTAACACTCTAGTTGCTCATTATAGCACTGTAATAAAACTGCTGATCACCAGGGAGTTAACTGGCAGTCTGCTGCTGGTGTTGAAAGTGCATTTTTCAGTCTGCATGTTAGAATGTTTTAATACAATAAAAGAGGAAGATATTTGAGAATTCACTTAAAATGTGTCCTAAATGTTCTTTTCACACAGCACTAACCATAATTTCTATGACAAACTGAACCCCCTCATTTTGTTCCTTTCTAAATTAAATGTTTTAAGTTTTACCAGTTTGATCAATCAACATGGCTTCAGGTGTGCCATACTTTTGTCATAAGTAACTGTAAAACGAACTGTACTGACTTGTACTCTAATTCCTCTGGTTCGGTTCGATGCTCAATAGGTCCACCTCTTGATAGCCTTAATTCTGATTGCTGTGATAGCACAGACGTTTAAGGAGATCAAGCGAGGGAATGTAACCGCGGGGAAGGAGACCTGTAACACAAGAAAAGCAATCTCTATTACCATGAACACACCACCATGCTAATAATCTAGTTTCTGTAAAATCTAGGGTACCTGTAAAGAAAATAATCCTTATTTCTAAGTTCCAGGTGAGGTATAGATATAGATTCCTCATCTTAATTTTTGTGAAGGTGTTTATGCTCTTCCAAAGAACTACAGCTGTAATAAACAAGCATTTGCAATGCAATAGGTCTCGCATTATTAAAGTTTGAGCTATTGGTGTTGCATTTGCAAGAGTTTGAGCTATTGCCATTGTAAACGACAATGCCTTTTATTTATGTGTTTTGAAAAGCTGTATGCGGTGCATAAACACGCCCTTTGTACTTATAGTCCTTGCTTACGAAAAGGAAGGCTGGCAGTAAAAGAGGCATAGTTACTGCCAGCGTTGCTTCTCGTAAGCAACGACTGCAAGTACAAAGTGCCTGTTTACGCACCGCTTGCAGGTTTTTAAAATACAGAAATAAAAGGCATTGGTATTTACAATGCCAATAGCTCAAACTCTCGCAAATGCGACACCTATTGCATAGCAAATGCTCGTTTTCTTATTGCGTAGTAGAACCACTCTTTGTGGTAAACAACAATTATGCCATGCCAGATAGTCTTACAGGCATTCACAGATATACAAACCTACATTAAGTTTCCTATATTGAGGTTTTGGAATGTTCCGTTTTTTAAAGCACAATAAAGATGGGGGGCTGTTGGTGGGGGTTGAGAGGTAACTCCCACCTTTAACTTGTGAGGGCCTGAGCCTGGTGAGGTAGCCTGTCTGCTTTGTTTCACTGTTCTACCAAGGTTTTAGGAACTGTAAGATTCCTATCAACAACAGCAAGTGATGGATGATCTGTGGCTCAAAACCTAATCCCAAGTAGTAATTGTAATAATTCATTATTATTATTTAGACCGGACTAAATATTGATAATGAACCATTACAATTACTACTTGAGATTCGCTTTGGTTTGCCCACAGATGAGTGCAAACATCCTTTTGTGTGAATATTAATCCAAAATGAGGGATGAATGCTAGCCACTAAAAAACAAAAGTGTCTGTCCATCCCCTATTTCTCCTTGCTATTTTTCCAGATGTGGTCTGGATGAGATGCCCACAGATTTGCCCGAGCAGCCGGGAGTGCACATCTGTTTGGTGGGAAGGGATAGCAAAAGATGGTGAGGGGGAAGGAAGGAAGTAGGGGGCAAGGCAAGAGTAAAAAGTATTTGCAATGCAACAGGTCTCGCATTTGCAAGAGTTAGAGCTATTGGTGTTGTAAATGACTGTTTTTTACCTATGTGTTTTGGTTTGGAGTGTAGTGGATGTTTGTGGTTTGGCGTGGAATTATTTCGGTTGTATTGGAATTATTAGTTGTGGGATGACGCATACATTTGTGATGTGTTTTGGATGTATGTGGTGTGTTGTGGAATCGGGTTGTGCATTTGAAATATGTGGTTTGTGTAGAATTATGTGGTGTGTTTTGCAAATGTGTGGAGTTGAATTGTGTGCCATTGAGTGTAATTATGCATATTGGATTTATGTGTTATGGTGTGGAGTGCATTTATGTGGATTGCTGGTATGTGGCATAGAGTGCATTTATGTGGGGTCTATTTATGTTGTATTGAGTAGAGTGTAATTATGTGTAGAGTAATTATGTGGAGCTGAGTGGTATTATGTGGAGTGTAATTATGTTGTGTGGTGCAGAACAGTGTGGCATTGAATCGTGTTGTGTGGAATTATATGGCATGGTTTGTAGTGGTACTATGTGCTGTGGAATAGCATGTTATGGTGTGGAATTATGTGGCATGTTGCAAAGTTGACGACTTTTTGTAGATTGTAATTATGTGTTTTGGAATTCGAGTGGATATATGTGCAGTGTAAATATGTTGTGTGGAATGTAGGTTGGAGTGTAATTACGTGTAGTGAAATTATATGGAGTTGAATTGTGTTGTGTGGAGTGTAATTATATTGTTTGGAGTGGAGTGGAAATATGTGTAGTTTTTGTGATCGACAACCGCGGATGTTTTTTTGCTTTTTAAATGAAATTACAAACTTTACAACTGTGCTTTTTTCAAAAATAATTATTTTGTTAATAGTCACTGTTATCTATTCAGTAGGCGCTGCAGACAAAGGAGTTCTACAACTGAAAATAATAAAATGTGATAAAAGCAATTCATGATTAAACAAATCATAAATGTGCTGCAATGTTTGTCTTTTTTACTGTCAACAACTGTCTTTGTTACATAATAACGACATCCAATAAATGTTCAACAAGTAACCACTTGCTTTTAATTTGTTAAACTCAAACGTCTGAATTGAATAATTGAGGGTATTTTTCTTTAATATAAATCAACGGCCGGTGAACATTAGTTTTAATTATTCATCTTCTGATAGGTAAGTAAAAGAGCATTGAGTGAAGCCAAACACCTAAAATTGCAGCCGATCCTGAGCCAAAATAATACCTTTAGTAGGCCAACATTCAGTACAAATAGAGTTGTGAAGGAAGTAGAATATTTAAATAACCCATATTACTTTTGTTTTGCGAAAGCAAATTAAACATTTTCCACTGGCTGCTTCCACAAAATAACTACTGTAACCGCCTCCCAATAAAAATAAAGGTCACAACTTGAGGAATAACTAACACCCCTTCACCCCCAACCCTGCTGGCATCAATGCGGCCCTGGGTCAAACCACAGACCATACCTCTTGGCCCACCCAATGGAAAATGTTTGAGTATGTTGAAGTAGTGACCCTCTACTACAGCCATAGGCGGGTGTGGGAATCGGGCTGCTTTTGAGAAAACTGTTGAAGGCCCAGATTCAGAGGATACCCGAGGGAGAGGGCAGAACATCCTTCAACTACACGGCAGGCACTCTCAGTCGCATTGTAGATCACTCTGCTAATAGGAGGGGTTCAAGCCGTGATTACGTGACCTTCCTTACTACGTGATGGGCAAACTAATAAAAACACGGAACGATGCCTCCTATCTGAAACTAATAAAAACACGGAATGATGCCTCCTATCTGAAACTAATAAAAACACGGAACGATGCCTCCTATCTGAAACTAATAGAAACACGGAACTATGCCTCCTATTTGAACCCGCTTCAATGTACACAGTCGCCATTTCCAAAATATAAAGGATCATTACCTCCTGCAGCTAACAAAATGAAAATGTAATTATTAAACATTTCATAAATGTAATGGAGCGCAGCTTTCCTGTGGGCTGAAGGAGCTTTGTCACAGCGAGCCCATTTTGGATCTTTAAAAACAAACAAACCTGTACATTTTATTTCTTGCAGGTAAAAGCTAACGGAGGCTGGCTCAGGCATGAATCCCTCACTCCTACTCGAGAACGCTGACAAACTCGATAAATATGTACCTTAGAACTAAAAGTTCGAGTCCCAGCTTCGGCTCAAACCCCTGGGCTTCCAGACAAATCACGTTATCTACATATGCCAGTTCGCGCTACATAAAACATGCAAAAAGTTACCCAATGTACAGAGATGTAGCCCTCTGTGCTGTGGCTTACAGCTCGTTCATATATGGCCAGTGAGATTCACGCAAAGAGAGAGTCTATTATTTCCCTGTTTAGCACTCGCCTGACAGGTGGACTAGGTGTTTTATGTCTTGGGTAAACAGAACAGTGTTTGCGCAGCACTCACCCCCAGTGATGAGGAAGTAGGACACGACCACCAGAGCGTATACTGTCATGGCAGAGGGCATATGTAACCAGGACGGCTTTTTGAGCTTGATGTTGGGGCATTCCAGCACCGCAAACAGGATTCGGTAAAGCGACTCCATACCGCTCAATTCCAGAGACTCACAGAACCGGGAACATGAGAGAGGCGTCGGTGCCACCTACCAGCGGTACACCCCTGCCTCTGATAGAGAGAGAAAAGAGACTACATTTCGCTATGCGAACAACTCGGCCCTCTCAAAACCAAAAGATTTCTCCTTCGCGGACACACGTTTACCACCAATATAACGTAAAACGCGTTTTTTATTTGTAATAGAATTAACTTGACAGTCGCCCACAAAGCCCTCGGCTACTGCCACGGACTGTTCCTCCCGCGCGCACCAGGATGACCTGATGCGCGCCTCAAGTTATCAGCAGCAGCTGCTGCAAGTCACATGAGCGGGTCACGTTGCCTCGAAGAGCATAATTAAATACAAAAAATGGCGGCCGCGCGGTAAAAAAAAAATAAACAGTGGTGCGCGCGCACCACAGAGGAGGGGGGGGAGGGAGCGTGGCAGCGAGGCGAACGCGCGCTGCTGCGTGTTCTGGCCACCGTCGGGAATGGGAGGAGCAAAGGCGGGACATGCGCCCACCTTTGCCTAATCGCGTGCCGTCTCCGTAAAAAAACGCACGCTCCAGCCAATGTGGGCTTCCAAAAGCAAAACCACACGCACAAGCGTGTGGGTAGCTTTCAGAAGCCCTTTCTAAAGGTCTCGCGCTGCGCGAGCAGTGTTGCGCACTGCAACGCTAGGCGCGAGACCTAAAAAGCAGGACATTAATATATACTCCCACTAAATGAATCCTCTTTTGTCTTATCGATATAATGATATACCATATATACCAAAACTAATAGCGTGCCTTGTCTCACAGGGTGTGAACCATATCCTTGAACTCACGAGGCCCCTGTTAAAAATGGCAAGAAAATAATACAACCCACTTAATCCTAAGAATTTTCGAGCATAGCACCTTAGCACTCCTCCCCGTGAAGGTAATGATTTGAATCTCAATGCTAAGCAGGGATAGTATTGCTCCATACCACCATTGAGGATGTTTTCACAATTTGTAATACTTAGAAGAATTTGGAACAAAATATAACTTCTTTTAAAATGTCAGCAGTTTCATCAACATTGCCCCGTATCAAGGAAATTTGTGTAAAAAGAAATTGCCCTGACCTTTTGGTTCACTTGGAATCCAAATTGCAATGAACAAATCCAGGCAAGTGCAGTCGTCACCACAACAGATCGGCTCACAAGACGGGAGTTATTTTCCCCAATTCGGCAAATAAACTCCATACTTTCCTTAAAGTTAGCGAACAGTTGCTAAGCCACATTAAAAGCGATCCGTCGTGTTATTCACACATAGTACTTTGAATACAAAAGAATATATTCAACTGACTGGTGCAAGCACCCTTACTTCACCAGAGACTACGGCAAGGATTCCTATGGCAGATTGGAACAAACGGCAACCAGAATAATCTGCACCGCAGTGACAGCGGAAGCAGTATTTATGTCCTTCCGGGTAGAGAACTAAACTGCTAATCAACTCCTCTTCCTAAATACTAGGTGATGAATAGAATCATGGGAAATGTAGTTCATCCCTCCCTGTGCTCTGAACCTCCTCTACGCTCCACCATTCAAGAAGACCCTGAAACAGCATAACCACCGTCTTCAGCTCCTGTGACTGTACCGCCGTTTTTTATCCATTTAGAATTCTCCTTGTTCCCAATAACATTTACTATATTATTTCATGTACCCCTCGTTATGTGTGCAACAGTAACGCTGTTAGCGATCTAGTTGTTCTTTAGGACCCGCTGGGAGGCTGCAGTAGAATACCAGGGAATCAACGGACAGGCTGCTCCTGTTGGAAATGTATGATTTACTGAGAATGTCCGACTTCATTCTCATATGGCTGAGAAAGATAGGTTCTCATTTTAGCTTCTGGAGCACCTTGGTAGATTTTTACTGGGAGATATGTATTGTGACACCTTCTCACACCTAGAAATTCGAGATGGGGCTTTCTGTGCCTAAAGAATGTTATCTGTGCAGAGTGACTAAGCTGTTTGCTCAGAAATAGAAGAAAGGAATGAAAGAAATAAAGGCTGGTAGCTTATTTCCCCAAAAAGTACATTTTAATCGCATTCCCTGTATTCCTCTGCTCTCGTTTTCGGTCCGGAGTTCCTGAAGCTCATTTGTGCACTATGTTCATCATGCATCCCAGTAATAAAAGTTTGATGTGCAGTGTCCAGAAAGTCTTTCTTTGTGCCCTTCTTAGAGAACCCATATGCCATGCATGTGGCAGTAAATGCATTGGGTTTTATAAGAGTGAGGTGGGCGCAAGTAAGAGTTGGAAATAATTCAGGTGCCTTATCCTGTGAATCCAGTGCACACTAGTCCTCTGCTGTATCTCTAGCTTTCTTTTTTATTGCCTCTATTTTGACCTCTGCAAGAAGTCTGTCCCTCTGTACACTGACATGAAAATCCTACGTGTTGTTAAGGCCAACACAGTATATTAAGGAGTCTCTAATGGGATATAGGGTCTGATGTGAACAGGCACTACCACAGTCCTGTGGTACCATGGTCGAGGCACAACTGGACACTTGAAGGCAGAAGCTATCTGGGATTTTAAGGCCGAACACGAGGGATAACATTATGGAAAAGAAAAACATGCTGTACAAGAAGCATGAAATGGATAATAGCATAAATAGTTCAAAAACACAAGGCAAATGAACAATAGATTAATAGTTTGAATGTTTCTTTGAAACTTCTCTTTCTGTACCTAACAGATATCACAATAAGGCAGTAGAATTCATTCTCCTAAGAGTCTAATGAGATATCCAGTGGCCCTTACGTTACTAGTGTTAAAGAGCGGCTCTGATGATGCACCTCATCTCAAATGTTATTATTTTCAAAGGGAATTATAAAGAAAGCTTTTTAATACAAACACAGGAGAAGACAAAGGGACTGAAGCAATGGGGCAGTATAAAAGAAAAGAGCTCTGGGGAAAAGCAGGACTGATTCTAAGCAATAATGATCAGAGCAAGAAAATACAGAAACTATTTGTGGATGTGCAGTATTGCATTCTAAGAAGCACTGGATGCAGCAAGAGTAACTGAGTGTGTGCAGCAAGAGCAGATGAACCAAACCTAGCTAACTGTTTGGGGATGCCAACATGGGGAATTGGAAAAGGCAGGAAAGCCATACAAGCAAGAACTGGAAAAATGCAGAAAGAACTGGGACACTGGAATACAGGACTGGGAATCTGCACACAAACCAGCACAGGAAGAAAGGACTAAGAGCTAAAAATGTGTACAGGAATCCATAAACATAATTAGTGATGGCACAAGAATAGGATTCAGTAGCAGAGGAAATCGCAACCAGGTATCTGAAAGAGACCTCTAGCCGCAGATTCTTTAATTTTTTTTAACTCTCCCAAGGTGCCAGTCTGGACCTGGAATTTTTTCAGCAGTACATCTGCATGCCAGGGGACAGTGTCATACGGCTCTGTGATGACGTCTACTCCGGACATGACATCAGTGGAGCCATATGAGTCCACTCCGGTGCCCGGACATCAGTTTCTTCTTTTCCGCGCTGCAATGCGGATCCGAAGAAGCGGTTCATCGGGCCGTTTGTGTTTTGGCCTACTTTGCCTTTTTGCGTCAGGGAACAGTGTGCCTATGCCTTCGGGTTTCAAGTCGTGTGAGACCTGTACTCTACATATGTTGGCTACGGATGCCCATTCTATCTGCATGTGGTGCATGGGAGAGCACCACGACTCCGAGGAGGGCGATGCCTGTAAGCGGCTGAAACCTAAGGCCTTGCGGGAAAGGCTGATGAAGCTGCTGACGGCGCGGCTCTCCTTCCTGCTCTGACGCGCCTGCCTGGGGCTGTTCAAGGAGCTGTTCCCGTGGGCGCCACTCACCCAAGTTGCGAAAATCCAGTCGTAAGGGATCAAGGTCACGGAGGCCTGAGGCCCCACCGTACCGTACCGTGACGTGGTTGCTGGTTCCTCCTGTTCCTTACCAGAAGATGTAGTCGACCCTGAGCTTCCCTCCTTATCTTGGAGCCAGGGCGACTATGACCCAGATGCAGGCATACTTTCATGCCTTGTAGGCCTTTTTTGGGTCCATGCCTTCCCCTGGAGCGCCTTCGGGCCCCAAGGAGGTGGGGGTACTCCGATTGGAAACACGGCATCGGTACACCGCCCGGTGCGGCTTCCAGTTGTGGCACCAGAGGCATCGAATGAGGTGGTACTGGAGGTGGATACGACGGCGCTCCAATGTCCGTTGATTCCGGAGGCGCCGCTCATGGTGCATGACGATACAACGCCGTCCCGATGTCGATCGACGCAGGAGACGCCATTCATAGCCACTGTGGTTTCTGTATCTTCTCCTTTGCATTCTGAGGACGAAGCTGGCTCTGTTGCTGTTTCTCCAGCATTGCAATGTGGCTCAGCTGACGCTGGTGACGCCGACTGCTTGGTCGGTCTTCTTCAACCTCTTATAGGAGGTTCTTGGGCTGCAACCCTTTCCTATTTATGATATGTTTTCTCCGCCATGAATGGCGACGGAGGCTGGTGCAGCTTTTGCTGAGGTCAGAAAGAGAGATGCTGATGTCTTGAAATTTCGCTTCCTTCGGTGACTTTGTCATCTGATTCCCTTATTGGATCTGCTTCACCAGGGTGTCACAGGTGTTGAACCCTTAATACCTTATGGAAAGTCTCTGTATGATATTCTCCTAGGAACTTGGGCGAGGCCGCTGTCGGGTGTTTCTGTTGATCGTGCCATTTCCCTTCCCCATCGCCATCCTCCTGCTCCGGACGACCTTGCTTGTCTTTCTCAACACCCTACTGCTAAGAGATTTGTTGTGCATGCTGCTACGACTTTGCCGAATCTAGATGTTTCTCCTTTACTTCCACCAGGTAGAGAATTTAGGTGGTTAGATCTGTGTGGCCAGAATATCTTTGCGTTGGCTAATTCGGCCTTGAGGTGGTTAAACATGTCGTGTCTTAGGAAGGGCTTCATATGCTTTGTGGGACTCTGTCACCAGTCTGCTTCCTTCCCTTCCTGAGGGGCTCAGGCCTGAACTCTTTCAGGTTGCGCAAGATGACCGTGAGATGGCAAAGTTTAATATTAAGTTTGCAATTGACACCGCCGATTCTATTGGTAGAGCTATGGCTCGATCTGTTGCTCTCCGTAGACACACTTGGTTGCGTGTGTCGAAATTCCCCGATAATGTTCGGGAGAGCTTGAAAGATATGTCCTTTAATGGTGTTAGTTTGACAGCCATGCAGATTCAGCGATACAACGCCTCATGGCTGGTCACTTGTAGTTTGACCTTATCAGGTCTTTTGCTTATATTTTTTATAGCCACAGTCTTGGATCTTTAGGTTTAAGGATTTAAATCCTGCCTCTGCTGTTTTTGCACTTTGTGGTGCTGCAGTATTAAGCACTACTTCTTTCTTACGGCGAGAGTGTCTGACTCTGGATTTTACTATTTTAATCTCCGGATTCTCTTTGCAGCTGTGTAGCTGGTTTGCTCTTTTATTTTACTCTGATGAGGAGCTTAGTCTCGAGTTCATACCCTTTTAGGTATATGTCTTACTCTACGTGGAGTATTGGTTTGCTATTGTATAGCTCTTTAAGAGTACTACTTGTCTCTGTCTTTTATGGCTGTGACTACCGCCGAATAAAAATTATTTTATTATTATTACTACTTTCATAGTCCTATTTGTTTACTATTAAAAAGTTTTCTCTGAGTACCCTGTCTTGTGTGGGCATCACTCGGCTATACAGCTTAGTCCTACTTGGACTTTGTTATATGCTCTTTTAAGGGCTATGGTTATGAGCTAATAGCTGTTCTTTTCCTCTTGTGATGCCCTTTTTGGGGTTCTGTTTCATTTACACGCCCCTCTGGTTTTTCTTAGCCAGGGTAATCGGTGCAGTTTGTTTTCTCTTCTTGAGCGGACTGCATAATTATTATAAGTGCTGCTAAATTCGGAGTTTGTGGTGTATTCTTTGGGCTACACATGTTACTGGCCTCCTCCTGTGTCGAACGGTATAGGTAATACCTTTGTTCAACTTTGGCAACATGGCGGTGTGAACTCTGTATCTTAAGCTGTCTGATAGTGTCTGAAACAGTTATGGCTGCTTTCGGTCATACATTTCATGGTAGGTGTTTTTAGGCTTGATAGAAAGCTCTTCTTGTTGTTCTCCTACAATGCTTTTTTGCATCTGGCGGAAGGTTAGATATTACCTGTCCTCTTGGGTATGCATCTAATTTTCCCTGTGCTTAACAGTCCTTGAGAAATCATTGCTGTTGCTTCTTGAGGTGTATGTGTGTGTGTGTGTGTGTCAGTGTGTGTGTGTGTGTCAGTGTGTGTGTCAGTGTCTCAAAAGCAGAAAGTGGGTCTTTCTGGAACAAGCCCGTAGTCAGGTGGTGCCGGTAAACCCAAGGCCGGACAAGTAGTAATCCAACAGGTTCACAAAAGTAGAACGCACTCTCAAAGGATCAGGTGCAAGACAGATTGCTCTTTATTAGCTCAAACGTTACGCGTTTCGACAAGTAAATGTCTTGATCACACGAGCGTTTCAGGAAGTGCGTGCATAAATCAACATATGAAATGGACAAAGGACTACATTTGCATCTATCTCGCACAATGAGTCAAAATTATGTCGGCCATATTGTAACGTGCAACTCTAAGTATAGAAGCAACAAGTCTGTATATGTAGTAGACATAATGATACATCACAGATACATTTTGACAGAACTACTATATATATAAATGCAAGTATACACCTGTCAGTGTTACATAGCGGTGAGGAGTACTGAAGTATGATATCGCACTAGTGGCTGAAAGTTCACGATGCTGTCGGCCATATTGTAATGTGCAACTATAAGTATAGAAGCAACAAGTCTGTATATGTAGTAGACATAATGATACATCACAGATACATTTTGACAGGACTACTCCATAAACGTAAGTATACATATATCCGTGTTACATAGCGATGAAGAATACTAAAGTTGGATATCGCGCTAGTGGCTGAAAGTTACGGTGCTGGGTGTAGAAGACCGAAAGGGTAGTGCAGCTATGACGCTAATGTCTGACAGTTATACGTATCCAGTGATTAAGTTGTGTATTCTGACTAGTGCCCATGTGGTGATAAATCGCGTCTTCGATTCCAGCTGGCACACGACATAATTAAGGAACAGTACCTAAGTAGATACAGTGCTGAGGACTGTGGGAGAGTTAACATTTTTCGCGCCATGTGGCTGGTAAGGAGATGTCCAAGTCCAATTTAAATACTATAAGGTGAAAATACAAACCCGGTTCTAAAACGAAAGACAAACTAACGAAAGTTGTTGGTTGATTAAAAGGTTTCTTACCTTAAATTCAGTGTTCACCCGAGCCCGGGGAAGAAAAGGGTAGGGAACCCGTGAAGTGACCATGCAGCGTGGTGGGTCCCTTCCTTTCCTCCTGTGAAAAGAGAATAAGATGGAAAACATAGTAAGTACAATGTCATTGTACCCATCTCATACAGATACACTCAAAAATTATGTATAGATACAATTAAAACCAATATCATTGAAACGTACATTGTAATAGTATCGTGGAAGGATAACAACAAGTCAGTTCTCATGGAGATGTGTGGCTAACTCCTCGTCCAAGTTGTGGCCTCCAGGGAACCTGGTTTCTAGCTCTAATATCCACTTGGATTCTTTTTTTCTGAGAGCTAGTTCCCTATTGCCGCCTCTGTTGCCTAAGTTTATTTGCTCAATGGCAAAAAATCTTAGAAGAGAGCTGTTGGATTGGTGGCATTCCTGGAAATGTCTGGCGATCGGATAGTGTAAATCGGTGTTGTTTATGGCCCCTAGGTGTTCCATGATTCTTTTCTTTACCATATGGGTAGTACTCCCTACATATCTAAGTTTGCAGGGACATTCCAAAACGTAAATGACAAAGTTACTGCTGCAGGTTAGGAACTGAGTAATGTTCCACTTTCTTGTGTGTCCTGGAATACTAAATTCTTTTACCAGATGGCTGAACTTGCACGCTCTGCAGTGTCCACAAGGAAAGAAACCTTACAGGTTATGCAAATTACTTTTCTTTAATTCAGAAATATCCCCTTTGACGAGGATTTCTCTCAAGCTTCTCCCTTTTCTATATGTGATCTGTGGTCTGTCACTTATATTCGGACCTATGATGGTGTCTGTTTTGAGAATATTCCAGTTATCTGCAAGAATTTTCTGTATTTTCTTGGACTGGTTGTTATAAGTGGTGATCACTCTGGTGTTGGTCTCATTCGAGCCCTTTCTGTCAGTCTGTTGACCTCACTTATCTTGTGCATTGCCTTCTTAAGAACCCTCTCAGGATAGCCCCGTGCCCTGAATCTGCTGAGCATGATTTCCTGCTCTTGCATGTATGTTTCCTCAGTGCTACAGTTCCTTCTTGCCCTCAGTAGTTCCCCGTAGGGGATGCTCCATTTGAGGGCATCTGGGTGACCACTGAGGGCATGGAGGAGGCTGTTGCCAGCCGTTTCTTTACGGTAGAGACTGGTGACAAGTCTACCTTCCCTGACTTCAATCTTCGTGTCGAGGAATTCAATGCAGTCCTTGCTAATGTTGTGGGTTAAGACGATGTGGTACTTATTGTTGTTGAGTCTGCCGATAAAGTTAATAGCTTCAGACTCACTCCCCTTCCAAACAATAAATAGATCGTCAATGTACCTGAGCCAGACAACTACATTAGCAAAATCTTTGAAGAATGAAACGTCAGAATTTGTTTCTTCTTCCCATTTGCCTAGGAAGAGGTTAGCAAAGCTCGGCGCGAAGCAAGTACCCATCGCCGTGCCTCGCACCTGCCTGTACAGCTCACCATTGAACATGAAGATATTATTAGTGAGACATAACATCATCATGTCTGCCAACATTTGAGTGTGTTCCAGATAACTGATATTTTTTGTACTCAGGAAATGCATGCACGCCTCAATACCCTGGACGTGATCAATGATGGTATATAATGAATTCACGTCCAGGGTGATGAGGGAATACTCCTTCTCCCATGTAATGCCTTCAACTTTGTTAAGGAAATCTTTCGTGTCCCTAACATAAGATGGTAACAAGATGATATATTCTCTTAAAAAATGATCAACATATTTTGAAATATTTTCATGCACATTGCCCACGGAGGATACTATGGGCCTCCCAGAAGGGATAGTAGGGTGCTTGTGAATCTTGGGGAGGAGGTACAATATGGGCAACTTTGGGTAATCTTTTTTCATGAAACAGTATTCATGCCATGTGATAATACCCGATTCTTGCCATTTAGAAAGTTTCTCCCATGTAGTGGTTATACTTGCATTATAAACAGCAGTGTTACATGCACAATAGAATCTTTCATCATCAAGCTGTCTTTTAGCCTCATTAATGTACATTTGTTTGCTCCAAAGTACTATATTCCCACCTTTGTCTGATGGGCGTATTACAATACTATTGTCCTGAGATAGAGACACAATAATGTTCCTTTGTTTGCCTGATAAATTGAAACCTTTAGCATTTCTACTCGCGTTGCTGTGTTTCTGCTTGATCAGTTCTTTGATGACAATGTCATGAAAGGTGTCTATAGAGTCATGGGGAAGGTTGGGGTTAAATACAGAACGTGGTTTAAAGGCAGTGCATGCTGCTTTATTTGTAACAATGTCTGTAAGATCGTACAGAGGTAGTTCTTTGGTGTCTAGCCAAGGTACCTGCTCTAAATTACACATGATCTGTAGCGTATTGGCGTCACCCACTGTAAGTGAAGGTCGGACTTGCAATCAAATTTTGTTTTGTATCACAAGTGTGTTCGTATGTGCTTGTTGCTGACAAGGATTCATTATATGTATGATTTCTTTTTAATGTTTCGATTTTTCTTTATGAATATTCTGGTACTGCACTAATAGGTGCATTTCTTTTTTTCAATAATACTGTAAAGTGCTTTGGGACTGATTTCTCAGTTCTAGTTGGCGATTTGGTATACAGAGGATACATGGCGGTGTGCATATGTGTTACGCATATTTGCTCTTCGATTTTTATAAATAAAATTTTAAAAAAAGAGAGAACAGAAAGAGGTTTTAATGTGAGACGTGGTTGCTTCTCTTTTCTTGCTTGCCTTAATGCTTCGAGCGTGTTCACGGCTCATAGTCATGTTCAGACTGTTGGGCCATGGCACTGAAGGCCGTGCGTGGGTAAGCTTTGTAGATCCTTGCGGTCTGGCTGTTCATATTGGGCAGCGAAATTCTGTGAGTTGTCGAGCCGTTTAGAGTCTCTGGGTGTGTGTGTATGTGTGTGTGTGTATATATATATATATATATATATAATCTCAAAGATCCTCTCCAACAGAACGGGTAAGGAAGGAGCCACTCCGGTTAAGAATGCTTAATAGTTATTTATTTGGCAGAGAAACAAGACGCATTTCGACCTCACACGGGGTCTTGGAGATATATATTCCACAAGAGAAATCATGTGCTTTATACAGTATGAAAAGCAAGCCCTCCAGTCGAGAGTGGATAGAGGCAAGTATCTATTCCAAGCAGGTAGCCCAACAATTTAGCATGGCGCGTTTCGACCCCACCGGGTCTTAATCCTATGCAGGTTGTCCGGGCAACTGGAGGGCTTGCTTTTCATGCGGTATAAAGCACATGATTTCTCTTGTGGAATATTTAGCGGTGACGTCGCTTTCAAGCCTCGACCCGTCAGGCTGAGGCGTCTGTTTTCGTCAAGGTTCGTTTGGAGAATATATATATATATATATATATCTATATATATATATATATATATATATATCCATATATATATATATATATCCATATATACATATATATATATCCATATATACATCTTTGTCGCAACATTTTATACAACTGGCATAATTGATGAATGTCTATTTGAGATTCAAGACTGTATGGTGTCATTATAGCTTCTTTACAGTGCATTATGTAAACTTAAAATTCTTTATACCATGGAGGTATTATTGTTCATCTGCAGCGCCCCGGCATGTTATTCAATTTTGCCCCGGGTAGTAGGTGATCCCCGGGCCATATTAAAGCCCCAGGAGGGAGGGGGGGGCCTACGTGGCCCTCCTCAGTTGTTAGAAAAAAGACCTGGCGAGGTGGTGGCCCCCGGTGGCTCCCATAAGCCCAATGGAGGGGGTCCTCACGCCCCCCCCTCCTCCAGTATTTAAATAAAGCCCAGGGGAGGTGGTGGTGGTCCCCAAGGCTAAAAACCTCCCTAGGAGAAGGACCCTCCTTTTATTTTTCCTAATAGCCACATGCCCCCGGGATCTGACCCACAAGGGGGCTATAATGTAAACCAGCGCGGAAGACCACGCTTGTGTTTTTATTTTTGTGTTTTTGCCGAGTTTGGAATCTG
The DNA here is from genome assembly GCA_963921515.1 of Calotriton arnoldi. Lineage (NCBI taxonomy): Eukaryota > Metazoa > Chordata > Amphibia > Caudata > Salamandridae > Calotriton > Calotriton arnoldi. The sequence goes on from CAWUFW010000401.1 coordinate 3,872,038, forward strand.
TCACAATTTTCGGTGAAAATTGAAAAGAATAATGCTTTTTTGCTCTGGCATGGTCCCATGGGGACCCCAGGACTAGGGCTAGAGGGTCGGAGTATTCCTAACACCCTCCCCCCACTTTTTTATTTTTTATTTTCTTTGGGACTCAGCTGAAGCAGTCCCAAGATAGCTGCCAATACTTCCTGGTTGAAGTGTTGGAAGCCAATCACATTTCAGCACGGGGACTGTCGGATCCTCAGAGGATCTGCGTCCCTAAATATACAAATTTGGTTTTCAGTTAATTTCTCAAAAACTACTGAATGGATTTACACCAAATAACAATGCGTGCTTTCTGGACCAAGAGCTACCTTTCTGCTAAATTTTGTGTAATTTGGTTCAGGCTGTAGTCCAGTTCAAAATCCCTATGGGAATTAACATGGGAAACGCACTTTTTTTTTTTTTTTTACATTCCCTTTTTCTCAGCCCCGCTTGACAGATCACCCCGAAACTTTCCATACACAACTAGAATGACCTGTAGACTTTTTTGGGAAATGTTCGTGCAGATTCGTCAACCAGCACCAAGAATATAGGCAAGTCAAAAAACGCTTTTCCTATGGAAACATGGTCCCAACTATAACTACCTACTGGCAACCGCAAGTAGGTAATAGATTTTTAATAGGATTTCCAACAACAAAAGACACAAGAAATCATATTGTGACTGAGCTGCATAGATATTATCGAACTATGCCATATCAATGTATTCTCACCTCAACAGAAGCATGCCTCATCCAAACACAAACTTGACCATTAAAACCGGTCAAATCTTACTCCCACTGTTACTACGGTACAACATTAAAGTGATCAACTTTTGTGTCCTATTGCAAGCCCACTGATATGCTGCACACGTTCATCCATCTAGGATCTTCCCTGTGTCCCTCAAGTCAGCAGGCTCGTCTTTTTTTTTTTTTTTTTGTTATCCTTCATCTCATGGGAGCCTAGTTCCCTGCGGGATGGAGAGGGCCTGCAACATCTCTGCCCCCTCATCAAAGTCGTCTGGTAGATTTTCATCCCGTCTTACTTGCTGCATATGCGACTCTTCCGCAGCAGCGTGTTTTAACATATTGTGGATCTGGGCTTCCCTTGGGCAAGCTCTAGTGCTTGCCAAGGTATGGCGATGCACCTCTTGGTCCGTATAGTGCCCAGTTTAAAAAATCTTTAATTTGTATGTTTCCTCTTCCTTCCCCGTGGTAGGATATCTAGTAAGTAACGTTTTAGCATAGGGGTCGAACCGCCTGTTACCTATTTGCTTATTATGTGCGGTATCTACAACCAGAAAGGATTTATGACCGGGCAGTGCAAGACTATGTGAAGGAAATTTGCTCCGTCCAGCCCACACCCACCACAACTAGCCGATGGAGCCTGGTAAATTTTATACAGTTTCATCGTAGTGTAGTATGTCATGTGAGTGTAATTATACTGTATTAATCCAACCAGTGGATGCCGTTCTGCAACTGGGCTGCCTTGTACTACAGTTCCATGTGGGCGACCTTAACCCTCCTTGCTTCCACTCCGGTTTCAGCGAATCCAATTTAAAAAATCACCTTACCCATCCCAGGTTTAGCAATAATTGATTGAGAAGCCCAGAAGTCTGTCTAGAAATCATGTAGGTGGCCTCCTGTAATACGTAGACACATCTGTGCAGGAATACCACTTTTGCCACGGCCACTCTGCCCATAACTGATAACGGGAGCATGTTCCAGGACTGAATGGAAGACTGGAGGCTGTCTCACACCTGCACCATTTGCAGCGAGTGGCTGTTGGACTCCTCTAATGTGATACATATGCCCAAGTTCTAAAGTCACCCAGGATAGGCCCAGTCTAGGGAGTTCGTCAACTCCAAATTCTCTCAGTCCCCCCATTGGGAATTATTTAGGTTTATTATGATTTATGCACAGACCTGAGGTTTCCTAGTTTTCAGTGAGAGTCTGCAGCAAGATTGGAACTGAGTATGTCAGATGTTGGAGATATACCAGGGTATCATGGGCCTATATGGACACCATATGGGTGGTGGTCCCGACTCATATCCCCCACGGGTTGAGCACACACTGCAATTTGCAGGCCAGCTGCTCCAAAGCAAGCACAAAATGTAATGCTGATAGCAGGCAGCCCTGTTGTGACCTGCGCTCCATCATGAATTGTACAGAGACTATGCGGCTGGTCCTGACCTGTGCCAGGGGTTTGGCATACAACAGCCGGATCAATTTAATATAGATCTGCCTAAGGCGCACGTTCCGCAGCACCTCCAGAATATAGGTCCAGCAGACTGAATCGAAGGCCTGTTGAGAATTGAGTAGGGCCAGTCTGGAATCCTGATCCGACCTGCTTACCATGTGGAGTATGTGTGTCAGACGGAGTATATCGTGAAGTGTGCTTCTATGGGGTATAAAACAACATTGGTCCATGCAGCCTAGCCCTGTAAGGCTTTAAGAAGAAGATTAGCCAGAACCTTACTAAGGATTTTAACGTCCACATTTAACTTAGGAGAGTGGACGATATGATGAGACGTTCATAGGATCTCTATCCGGCTTGGGAATAAGAACTACCTGTGCTTCCCTCATAGAAGCCGGCAATACTCCTGCCTCATATGCCTCATTCTACACTCCCAGCAATTTGTCTCCCAGTAGGCCCCTGTAACCTTGATAATATTCCACAGGCAGGGCATCCCCTCTAAGAGTTTTGGCTGTCGGTAAATTCTCAATAGCGGCCATGATTTCTTCTTTGTTCAATGGGGCACTCTCTGTTCCAGAGACGGGCAGCCCAACAGGAGACTAGTGATATATGCGGCTAATTTCTGAGGGTACACGGCATGGCGCTGTGAATATAATTTGCATATGTGTTGCAATAATAGCCCATTAATGCCCTCTTGGGTATGGAATATGCAACCGTTCTCGTCTTGAGCCGCAATATGGCCATGTGTGCAGGTTCAGTTTCAAGCAACCATTCGAATAAATGGCTAGATTTGTCTCCTTCCCTATACAGCCGTCGCCCATAAGTCCTAATAGTAAATTTATCCAGCCTATCCCATGGGTCAGTAAGTGAGGTCTTACACGTCACCCAGTGGGGCACGTTGTGTGTGTGAGTGACCAGTGACATCTGCAGGTCTTGTAGTTGTTTTTCTTGTGCACACAAGGACTGTTCCAGTACTTTTTTACCCCATATACCCGGGCGATCCATTCTCTGGGTATAACCACTTTCATTGCTTTCTATTCTGCAGCCCTGCCAGTGAATTTTTGAATTAGTCGTGAAATAGTTGTAAATCTTATTCGTGAGTCACTGGGAACATTTGGCGTCTTTAGGGCGTCCGCTTCAAGGTACCACAATGGCACCCTCTGTGTGCCTTGTCCTGCCATATAACTAACTATTAAAGGAGAGTGGTCTGACCAGTATCTTGCCAAGCACGTCACACTTTCATACTTGTGGCTGTGGCCAAATTGAAGCAGGAAGTAGTCTAATACACTATGTGCGCCCGCGGGCGGTGTATAACCGGAGAAGGCTTTAGATGTAGGGTGTAAACCCTCCCCTCCCCGATCTACTATACTAGGCCTTCCATTGCGTCTACTAGGCTACGAGTCCTGTTAGGCTTAACATTGTCCTTTGGTGGGTGTCTGTCCAAAGTACCATTTAAGACGTAATTTAGATCGCCAGCCCAGATTATGTCCACTTGTATGTACAGGATCCACTCCTGCACTAGCCCAGTCAAGAACACCCCCCCCACCCATTGTCTGCTTTAGGGTCATATACATTTATCAACCATATGTCTTGTGAGTTCAGTGTGCCAACTAATATCAAATACTTGCCCTCTGTGTCTGCCACAGTAACTTTCAGATGAAAGTGGATGTTGGCAGTCACCCAAACCAGTTCCCCTCTTGTGTGTCTGAAGTGGGATGTTGCATATATCTCTCCTATCCATTTCTTACAGATCTTACATATATCCTCCCCACAGATGTACATCTCCTGTAATAGTGCTTTACTGATTCCTTATCAATGGAGATATGAGTATATCCTGTGTCATTTGGTGGAAGGTATCAAGTCCACGAACATTTCAGACAAGCGTATATGCTTTCCATATTAAGGACTTGTCGCTGTCTAGATTGGAAGCAAGCACCTTAGTAGCGCTTATGTCTTAATGTGCAACTTGCTCTGGTAGCTAATCTACTGTGTGTTGATCTGTTTGATCCAAACTTGGGCATAAAACAACTGTGTAACATCCCAACAATCCACACCCACCCATGAGTAGCGTTTTTGATGCCCCTTGGTCCCCATAAACAGTAAAAAGATAAAAAGGGATACCTTAAACTACCCATCCCCCGTAGCTACCAATAAACAACCCAAACAGGGATGTAGAAAAACAAGCAGTCTGGTTGAACTGTGGAGGTAATACCTTCCATCGGCATCCGCCCCCTTCCACAGCATAGGCAGCAGCAGGGCAGTGCAAGCCTAGAAGTTGTATCACTCAGTCCTCCACACACAATGAAATGTGTCTTACCCGACCCATTGGTCATAGCAGCAGTTGCATTTCGATCAGTTGTGTTTCGGGCCCAGGTTAGACCCCCTCCATGTATATCTTGGCTGCAGAACGTTCAACTATTGAGTGTAATTTGTCCCATCCATCGTACCAGTAGTAGTCCCCTTGGTGCAGTCAGCCTCATCGGGGCTCAGCCGTGGTGATTGCAGCCAACCTGGGCTCTACATCTCAGGCACTAGTCGGAGATGTTTTGTCCCCATATGAATCCCCAGATGCCTCTCTCAGCGACCCATCAGTTTGTACTACAGTGTGACCAAAGGCCCTCCAACATCTGCGGAAGGTTCCCCGGCACAGAGGACCTGGTCTGTTCCTCGCCGGTTATTTTTGTGTGCTTATTGGGGCCCTGTTAGCTGCTTCTGTTACAGTTTCCAACCATTCCCATGCCACGTCTGGTGCAGTGAAAAAGCAGCCACTCAACCAAAAGAGACGATCGACTTTTGACGGAAATATTAGGCTGTTTTGAAAGATCGGATCTCCATATCCATTTTAAGTTAGTCAGGGAAGACCAGGATTGGGGCGTTTTCATATCCCAGTGGCCTGATCTTGCAGAGATGTTGCAGGATAGCGGCTCGGTCTTTATTCCTAGGAAATCAATAATTTATTGTTTGGTTACTTAAAACTATTACAATCCATATTAACGAGAACAATGTTGAAATTCCAAGTCAAATGACTTTCAGAGCATTTTTACATTTAACGATAAACCATTACAATCAATAGTCGTATGTACAGTGTTAAATTCCAAGTTAAATGACTTTCAAAGCATTTTACATTCATCGACACTGCTGGTGCAGACAACTGCTCCATTGACTGATAAAAACAAGGTGCAAAGTGCAATACATAAAATAGCCACAGACTTTTATCAACAAGAGTTAGGTGTGTGAGTCTAATGTTTCCACCAGGTACTAGCACCTAGTTTACATTTATCAATAATGCAGGTGCCAACAACTGCTCTAATGGCAATAAAAGCAAAGTGCGAAGTGCTATATATAAAATAACAGACATTTATTGGAAGTTAGGCTCAAGACCTTAACGTTCCCTGTTGGAAGTAGCACCTATCTTGCTCAGATTGCTTAACCATGACAGCCAAGACCACATTGAAAGAGCATAACCAAAGAGGATCAATGCGTTTTAAATATTTAAATAAGGCAAGAGCAAGCAAACTACACCGGTTAATACAAAGAACAAAGTGCGGAGTAAAAAATAATGGCAGGCTTTTATCAGTGAAAGATTAATGTGAATGCTCCCTTTGAGGACTTGCACATGAGTAGACTCAGCGCATCTTCAGTAATTGCATAAAGGTCAGGATGCATTCACAATGCTTTTCACACAGCGCAAAAAAAACAGATTTCATAAGCAAGCTTAGCTGTAAGCAAAAAATCAGGTTAGCGACACTGAAACAGGGATCAGACAGAGCAATTAATCCTTAAACTTGAGACGACAGAGAGTTTGCCTTAATGTGCAGTGGCATCAGTTGGCAATCCAATAAAGTGCTGGAAGTAATGGCTGGAGCCACACCACACATTGTTTCCCCCAAGTTTAGCTTCTTAGCCGCTAGGGCCACATCTCGACTAACAAAATGTTCAAGGTGGTATTGTTGGGGTTGAGAGTTCCATTCCAGTCTTGGGAGTACTTTCCGCTCCTCTGACAAGGCTGGACAGCTGCAAACGATGTGTTGAAGTGACTCTTCATACATACCACAGCCTCTGCACATTTTAGATTCCAAAGGCTGACGCCACCTGGCTAGGTGTTTCAAAAACGGCCACTCCCCAATACAGAGGGCTGTAAATTTAAATATTTTGAGATATGTACAGGCCAGTTAAGGTTGGTGGTGTCTCAGCTGATAAGAGTTGATGATGGCCCACGCATGCCTGCCCTTTGCCAGAACATCCATGTCAGCCTGGCGTGAGAGGAGGCACACTCCTTTTTTAGGTCTCGCCTACGCAGCGCGCATGCGCTGCATAGGAAAAAGACCTTTTGTAATCGACACAGCTTTGCAGGCAAAAACGTGCACGCGTTGCATTGCTTTCAATGGCAACCCGTGCACGTTTGGCAATTCCCTTGCGGGAGCGAGCTTTGGCGCCATGTGTTAGCAATTATCGCTCCTGGCGCTGCTCGCTCCCGCAAGGGAAACGCTTTCACTTTTGCCGCCACTTGTGTTTTTTTAAATTTTTTTTTTTTTGTGTTTTATGTGGAGAGGCGCCGGGATAGATGGACCTACCAGCTGCCATAGATACCATTAAATACTTGTTGAGCTTGAACCATAACATCGTGTTTGAACGCTTCGCAAAGAATAATATACACTGTACACCAAATAGTAATGTTATTTTGAAATAAGTATTCATAATTTTCATATGGTCAAGTTCTATAAAGCCACCAAAACGCGGGTCGTCCGGTAATACCAATAACGTGATTTGCTATTCCTTATGCTGCTCCCAGATGCTTTAATGTGTATATATTGTAATTGTTTTTATAGCTGGCTGGCTCTCGGTACCCACTTCTTAACAGTAGAGAAAAATATAAGTTGCCCTTAAAAGAGCTTGGCATAAATGGAAAGTCTGGTGCACTAATCCTCGAGTTTAAGGAGTAAAAACTTCCTACATAAGGTGTTTCCACATTACAAATGCCTGACTGGGACAGATTGTCGGATTGGGCTTTTTTGGAGCAAGCACCTTGGAAGAAGGTGGCTGGGTTCATTATTAGTGCGTTTAATGATAAACGCTCGTCAACTCAAACAGGCCCAGCACAGAGTTCCTTTCTTTGTTTTGCATCACGTGTGTTGCACCTTAAGGACGCAATGAAGTATTCCTAAATGACACAAAAACACTAAGGCATGAAGGCCTGTTCAACTATTAGGAATCGTGTACGAGCATAATGTCTAAAGATGGGAACAATATATTCATGACCCCGCCCTCACCCAAAAAACGTGCCCACGCTACAATATATTGTAGTACAATGTGTACATGGATATGCCTGATTTATTTAATGTTTGTATCATTTTAACACGATATGTGCAGACGTAGGTAGCACGCCTTCCGCTGAGGGGCGAGGAGGGAGGAGAGTGTGTTTATATAGCTACCATTGGTGCAGTGGCACCGGTGTCCACTGAGCCCTCATAATTGCTGTAGTTTGCTACCCCAACAGCAGTCGGGAGGGCCATGTTCCTAGATTGCACCAGGACCCATGGCATCCTTACTGCTCTACTGCAGATAAGGCCACGTGTACACAACATCCCAGAAGCCTCAGCGGGGCAGAGGGTGTTACACTGTTTAACCATCAGTGAGTGTGGCGCGTGCAGTCCACATCGGGCTCTCCTGGATTCCGAGTGACACAGCCCTTGAGGAGGACACCTTGGAAACGTGGGCAAGGGGAGAGATATTTCAAACACTCCAGTTTTCACCGGAATCCTGGAACCTGTTGCATTTGTGCATCTAGCCTTGTCGAGCAACAGTTGTGAGTTATGCACTGCTTGCGATTCATGTATTCTCAGCCATTAGTAGCGCCGAAAAGCAATGAGGAGCGCTTTCCATTCTGGGAACTGAAGTCAATTCTGGTAAAAACATGTTCGAAGCAGCCCCCAGTGAGAGCGAGTGCGGTGACCCTGTCTTTGGGAGGTGTGTTTGTTTGGAGGGTGTTCCCCAACCCCCCCGCCCCAGGAACCCAGGAACTTATAGAAACCAGCATTGGCATAGCCAATAGGTCTCGCCTTTGGGACCTTATAAGTGTTTAGCCATGCAACAGTTAATGTTGTTGCACCGAGGATATTGTGCTGCATAGCTAAGTACTTATGAGGTCCCAAAGGCGAGACCTATTGGCTATGCCAATGCTTGTTAATACTTGGCTTAAAGTAATTTTGACTCGTGTGTGTGAAGCCCAAAGCTCTCCAGCATTCAGGAGACTGCAACAGGAATGGGGTTGTCTGGCGCTACCTGATCGAATTTCATCCCACAGTTGGGCCTCCAAACTTCCTCTTTTAGCAAGCCGGAGTTTGTGTCAAAGATTTAAAAACGCTCCTGCCCTTGCCACCAGTTGATCAAGAAGGCGAAATTCCAGTCGGATCTGAGTGGCTGATGAAGATCTCGGCAGTCGAAGAGCAGCCTTTTAAATCTTGGTGACCATCTTATTTAGAAGCGTACCATCCCTCCCCAGCAAGATTTCACTGCCACAAACCAGGGTTGGAATGATCTTTGCCCTCATTGCCTTCAGAAGTGGGTCAAGGCTCATCCACACAACGACCTCGACAGTTTTGAAAAAGATGACAGGAGGGCCAAGGCCTTAGTTTCTACAGCCTCCATGTGCTGGGCTAAGGAGTACCTTGCATCAATTGCAATACCAAGATGTTTATATGTCTGTTCCTTCGAGATCTTGTTGCCATTGAGGTACCAGCAGCCCACCTTGTTGATTTTCATGCCCAATATTAAAATATTGTTTTTCCTTAATTTCACTAATAGGCAATTAACATTGGAGTAAGAGTGCAATACAGTTAATAAGCGCTGCAATCCAACTCTTGTATAACTAATCAGAACTGAGTCCTCTGCAAGATGCTGATGTGTTCATCTCTGATATTGGGAGGATGGCTGTTTGTATTGTCGAGAGCACTTTACAAATCAGAAATGTACAAGTTAAAGAGACGTGGGGCCAGCACGCACCCCTGCATGACCCTCCGAGCTGGCAATTTTCCTGGATACACAGGTTCCCGTGCCCAGTGCTCGGAGGGAAGCCCCAGGTGGTGACCCCAAAGACCGGTGTGCTCTTTTTATCGAGAAGAATTTAGAAAATCCTGGGGGCCGCAACTCCTCCGTGATCCACTCCTCCAAAAACAGTTTGACCGATGGGCCGTCCGCTCTCTGAGTAGCCAATAAATTGGTATTGAGTGCCCTTCCATGTCTTCAAGGCATTCTTCCGTATTGGTAGTCTGGGTGGACAGGGAGGCGACTGTGGTTTTCAGTGTCTTTTCTTTTCTTTGTAGCATTTTGAATCAATCCTCCGCCTACCTCGCATGATCCGCAACTTTCTGCATGTCGGCTCTCAAGAGATTCACTTTGATTGTAACCACGTCTGTTTCCCCTTCGAGTGCGTACAAGTGCCTTAAATGGCTGCCATAATGTCCGCTGGCGAAGACTCTACACACGTCTTCTGGCTGCGCTGTACTCCCAGCTGCACACTGTCTGTTCCATTCCTAGGGGCAGCATAATGCAGTATCTTGTTGGACTGGGAAAACTTGGCAGTTCTGTCCTTACCCATTTGGGGTTTCTGGTCACGCCCAGCTCCCGTGGGGCAAAGCAGTCCGCAGGGTCATAAAGGGAGGAACCCAAGTCCAGTAGTCACGCCACAACGCTACTAGGCAGCCCCCTCTCCGCAACCTTGGGGAGAGGAGTTGGCCTAACGGCTAGGGCGGTCGACCTCGAATCTGGGGAACTGGGTTCGAGTCTCGGCAACGACGCTGAACATCCTGTGATTCTGGGCAAATCACTTAATCTCCCCGTGCCTAACAAAAAAATGAATGTGTCCTCATGTAACGCAACTGGTGCTATGTAAAGCGCTCTGATACCCGATACCTTCGGGTCAAGTTCGTGCTATATAAAACTGTTAAATAAAAAATAAAAAATAAACCTTCAGTTTATTTTCCATGCAAGCCCTCTGGGATAGTGGGCCCCCCAAAAAAGGGTTTCCCCACCTCCCGTGGCTCTCCAGGTCCAGCACAGCTCTTTGCCCCGCCTCAGTTAGATTGCAGACAGACATTCACAGTTGAGGCCTCCTCCAAGACAGCCGGGTGGCCCTTGGTTGCACACAAATGCTCAGTCATTGAAGCAGGCCGAGCAGATAGCTGGGGGCTAGCACAGGCAGTGTACCCGTCTCTATCTGGCCTCTCCTCATTCTCCACAGGCCACAAATCCAGGCTCTAATCGTGTGGGCCAGGTCCGGCTCAGGCCCACGTCAGCCGTGGCAGCAGCGATCAGAATCGCTGCGGTCGCCGTTGCCCTTTGCTGCTGTGCCAGAATAAATGCTTTTGGCCCCCAGCCGGTGGTACTGTTCCAATCATCTCCCTGCAGGCGTCTGGCTCCATGTCTCCCGCTGACACCAGATTAACTGCACTGTTATGCTTTGTGTTGCGCCAGGCTGCGGTCTATAGCTTCAGCGGTGATGTTAAGGAGGAAATGCAAACCCTCTGCAGACTCTCTGCCACTGATCACTCTACAGGAGGTTCTGTGGTGTGATGGGCAGGCAAAAGCTAGGATTTCAGCAGGACCATCTTGTGTGCTGGAGCTCAGGGAAAACAGAGCTAGTCTGCCATCTTGCTATGCCAGGCCACCATTTTAGATTCCTATTCCAATGAGTTCTTGAATTTTTCTAGCTAGTCCCAAACTAAAGTTATGCATTATCAGGAGTTCTAGTATAGCCCAGTGCTTTTCTACGGGAGAGCCAGGCTTGCCACAGTGAAAAACGATTTTGGAGATTTTTCACTGCTACATATGTTCTACTTTTTAAATACTATGCACGTACCCTATGGGCATTTACGGCCTACCGTATCAGTGACTTATAAGTATTAAAAAGGAAGATTTGGGCCCAGAAAAAGGTTTATTATGCCAGGTCAAATTTGCAGTTTAAAACTGTGCTACAGGTTGCAATGGCAGGCCTGCAACATGCTTTTCAGATCTACTTTAGTGAATGGCACAATGGGTGCTTCAGCCCACGTGTAGCTTTTAATTAACAGGACCTAGATACATACATTCTAAGTAAATGAAAACTTCATAGCAAAAGCACCTTACCACTGGTTAGCAGGGGTAAAGTGCACAGAATACTAATGCCAACAAAAAACTGGTTCAGCTGCAGAAGGCAAAATCTGGGGTGATCCTGCAGAAAGGGCAAATTTCCAACATAACCCCTCTCCAATCCCCCGCCCCCCCCCGCCCCACCTCCAGCCAAAATCTAGGTGAGACTAATCAATACCCTGATGGACTTCCTTGCTCAGACGATAGAACATGGACAGTTTGCCTTTTCTGCAGTTGCACTTGTCTGTTCTGTTCCCCTCTAAACCACACTGTAACCTTCTACCACTGTCCTTCGGAGTACCTGCACTTTCCCATGGGGAACACTTCACCTCACCTGCAGACCCCATCTGTGAGACCCCTGTCCGTAGCTTGCTCACAGATGCATCCAGTGATTAATTTGTAAAGAATTAAGTGCAGGGGCTCTCGTCAGGAGGCAGCTTGCACCAGCCCATTTTTTCCCTGTTGGGGCTGCCTAAAACAGAACGAACTATTACTAACCATGAAAGTGGGGAGAGAATGTGGCGTAATGGCCAGAGCTGCCGACTTCGGAGCTGGGGAACCAGGTTCGAGTCTTGGCGTCGGCTCAACATCCTGTGATTCTGGGCAATTCAGTTAATCTCCCTGTGAATTAATGTGTCCTTAATGGGTGCTCATGAAAAGCGCTGGTGTTGATGATTAAGTGCTGGTGCTGAGCACCGGAAACCACCGGCTCAAATTAAGCACTGGTTGCATCCCAGTTGGCAGACAGTACCACCATGGCCAACAAAGTGATGTGGCCCATCTTGCCCCTTAGATCAGACTTCTGTCCCAACCTAAGGAAACTCTAGCAACAGAGGCCAGTGACCGCTGTCGGAGTCACAGCTTGGACCCTGGCCGTTCACTGCCAGGTGAAGGTTCCAACTAGGGGTCTTGGAAAGACCCTATTTCCAGCCTTGGGGTTGGCAAGGAGACCCCACCCACCCCCTGCCTTTCCCCCGCTCATGAGGCCCTTCAGGCCTCTTATGTTTCCTTCTGTGGGGGGCAACAGCACTGGGTGATGGTTACTCTACTTTCATTCTCCCGCCTGCCATCTCAGGGGTGATATTCTGAGACTGGCTTCCCAGCCTATGTTCTGTACCCCTTGGCTGAATAGGTGCATAGCTAGCCAGGTCCTCCAGAGAGGAAACCCCGCCCTCCTCGAGGGTGATAATCTGTGTCATGCAGGGATTGCCTGGTGCTGGTCTCCTGTCTTCTGTCTCTGGGATAGCACAGGCAGCACCTCCAGGCCAAAAGGGTCCTCACTAGGGTCAGTCTTCGGGTGCTCTTTTCCCAGAGTAGATAACCCCTTACCCGCTGGTCCTCCCAATGTGGAGTTCCTCAACTTCTTACCCCGTGCTCTCCATCTGGGCCTCCACACTCTCAATTTGGGAGCAGTACCCTGAGAAACCTGAGCTTTTGGGGCACCCTGGCTCCAAAAAATCTCCACTCTGGGGATTTTGTTTGCTGCTAGGACATGTAAAACATGAAATATGTAAGTCCTACTTTTTAAATACAATGCACATTGCCCTCTAGACCTTTAGGATACCCAGGGGTGGCTTATAAATATTAAAAAGGAAGGTTTAGAAAAGGGCCAAATGTTTATTTTGCCATTTGGAAATGGCAGTTTAATTCTGCACCACAGGATGCAATGGCAGGCCTGAGCCATGTTTTTCATTGCTACCTTAGCTGGTAGCACAGTGAGCGCTGCAGCCCACTTTTATTATTTCATTTGAAGGGCCTACGTACATATAGTACCATATACTAGGGACTTATAGGTAAATTAATGGTGCCAATTAGGTGTGTACCAATTTTACCATGTTTGGAAGGGAGAGCTCAGGCACCTTATCACTGGTTAGCAGGGGTAAAATGCTCAGAATCCTAACACCAACACATCTGGGTTCAGTTGTAGAAGGCAAAAATCTGGGGTGATCCTGCAGAATGGTCAAATTTCCAACAATGTCCAAAACAGCTTCCAGCTTACCCTCCTTTCTATGTGTAAGCATTACATTTTGGATAGTCGCGCCAGAGCCGATGGTCTGTTTCATTAGTCCATATATATTTTTACCAGGTTATTCATACTTAGGAATATTCCCAGTCTTATTGGCAAAGGAACCTGGTAGGTAACGGTAACTGTATGTGAATCGCTGAATTAACCCCAATACTATTATTTTTTTTAGCACTCTGCAATCCTAAGATTTACCTGCCTGTGTGCCATTTGGCAGGTTTGTGTCTTGGAGGAAAATTTGAAACTAATGTGAGGGAGGCTGAGCGGACATGAATTAGAAACCCCTTTGACTTGGGAATCATGTTTGCAGACTATGGGAACCCCTCCATCCCCAGAAGTTTACACCTCTTCAACAAGGTTCTACTAAAATAAGCTATGTTCTGACATTTCTCTGATGTCGAAGTCCCCTATGACCACCTAAAATAAAACTGATTTTTAAGCGACTCAGGAGATGTCAGTACAGAAAATGTTTTTGCATATGTTTGGTTTGTTTAAATAATCTAAAGCCTAGACATGTGTTTGACCTGGCCCTTTTTGCAGGGTTATCCCTAAACTTTTTGCCTTACTCCTGTATTTTTTTTGCGACCTGTTTTTGGACTTTACCACTGCTATTCAGTGCTAAAGTGAATGTGCTCTCTCCTTTAAACATAGTATGATTGGCTTGCACCGGTTTGGCATATTTAATTTACCTGTAAGTCCCTTGTACTGTGGTATCCCATATACCCAAGGCCTGTAAATTAATTGTTACTAGTGGGCCTGCAGCGCAGCTTGCGCCACCCACAGAAGTAGCCTTTCAACCCTGTCTCAGGCCTCCACCACTGCAGGGCCCACGTGCGCAGTTTACTGCCACATTGACTTGGTATTTAAAGTTACTTGCCAAGCCTGAAACTCCCCTTTTACTATATATAGGTCACCCCTAAGGTAGGCCCTAGGTAGCTGTATGGGCAGTGTGCTGTTTAGGTAAAAGGTAGGACATGTGCCTTTTATTGTGTGGCATGTCCTGGTAGTGACAAACGGCCTATTTGGATTCTCATTGTTGTGAGTGCTGCTCCTCTCATAGGATTGCATTGGGAATTCCCTGATATGTTTTTTAGTTATTTCTGATCTGAAAGGAGTAGTGTTGCCATGTTTGGATTAGTGGTGATAAATCCTGCTTAGTGGTGTAGGTGGATTTTTCATGACTATGATAGAAATGCCCCTTTCAGAAAGTAGGCAGTTCACTATGCTTTTGACTCTTGTGCTTTGCAGCCTGACTCCAATTCATGTCTACAGTAGTGACAGCTGGGCTTTGTGCAAACTTTCCAGACAGCCATCACACAGGAAGAGTTGTGTGCAACAGGGTTGCATCTGCATTCATCTGCATACTGAATGGTCTTCCTGGGCGGGGAGAGAGGAAGGTGGGGCACACTTACATTTGTAATGGCTGGGCCCTGCCCTCACACAAAGAGCTAGTTTACACCCTACTGATGTCTGGAGCCAGGGCTGGGATTGAATGGGGTGTTGTGCACTTCCAAGATTTCTTTTGAAGGTACCTTCACATTTAAAGACATTTTGAGTATAAGTACAGGGGCTCTGACCCCAATTGTTTTAGAGCACTTTTGGAACTGGGACTGAACCTCTGTCAGAAGACCTTCCTGCGCTGCACAGAGGACTCATCTGGACTGCTCTTCTGTTGTTGCCCTGCTACCTAATACCTGGTGGGTGGCATAAAGGACTCACTGGATTGCTTTTCTGCTTGTTGCCCTGCTGCTTTCTGCTCCCTGACTCTAGGCTACTTGGGCACTGCTGGACTACTGCATCACTGTGCCAGAAGTGTTCTCCCAGGGGCCTAACGCGTGGTGAGCGTTGGTTGCTGCCCCTGAAATTATAGCGCATGGTGAGCACTTCCTGTTGGTGCTTGACTGGTGCAATTGTAGCGCAGTTGGAGCACTTAATATTTGCCCAGGACTTGCAGCTCAGCGCTTTTGATTTTTCCGTGTCCCATGCGTACGGGAGAAGAGCGCCTCATACCCAGCGCTTTAAGGTCCTTCATTTTGGGGCGGCCAGTGTGTGGTTAGAGTTCTTTCCTTGAGGAGGCCCGTTGCGGCGTTGCACTGCCCGTGGTGTGCCGCAGTGTCCTGGGCTCCCCCAAGGCCATGCTCTCCGAAGTTAAAGAGCTGCCACAGCACCAGGAGAAGCCACCTGCCTTTGGCATAGAACAAAAGCATGGCAGAGGAACTCCGCTGATGTCCTGGAGTGGGCGGAGCCGGCACTCTCTGTGAAGAGGCACCGCCCATCGCCTCACGGGAACCTCAGGAGAGGGTGCTCGGTCCGCTCCTTAACTTTCTCGGAGTCGCACCCCCCCTTCGGTGTGTGAGAATTACTCCTCGCCTCAGTGGAGAGTCTTGGGGGTGTTGTCCAGCCATCCCACATCCCGGCATGTGCAGCTCAGTTCTTTGAGGCAGCTGCCATTCATTGTTGGTACGCGAGGGACCCAGCGAGGTCTCCCTGCTGAAAGCAGCAGTGGGTGTACTCTTTTCCCCCCCCCCGCACATTCCTAGGGGTGCCTACTCGTTGCAGGTGTTTTCATGCAGGGTGAGATCTTGGGGGAGGCCCCTGATTACCTCATGATATAAAATTGCTGTATTATGGCAAATAGGCACGCAGGTGCTGCTATGCCCTGCACTTGGGGCCTAAATTACCAGATAACGTATGAAAGGAGCGCAAGCGCGCCGTGACCTACACATTTATGGTGATTTTGGTGGTTATTTCATGATGTTGTATTACCTGCCCTGAATGTATTGGCATATGCCGTTTTTTACCTTTCCTTGGTCAAGATAACGAGTGCTAATTCAGGATTGTATTATATGCACAGCATTTATGATTCATATGTTTTCTCTCCCTAACCTAACTGCTGCAGTTCATGCCCTGATGTTATGGTATGTCGTTTTTGCCTTGCCTTGTCAGGATAACTAGTATTATTTCAGTATTCGCATTTGTATGCGCAGTGATGGTGTTTTCAGGATGTGTGCAACATGTAAGTCTGTATCTTTTTGCACTAACTGTGATGTTATGAAGAGTCTAGTTGGCAAAGTGATTATTGGTTTATGTGGTTTTGGTCTATGTTTTTATGTAATGCAGAAACGTATTTTTATAAAATACTGTGTGGAGTCTCTTTTGTGGTGTATTTATTGCGTCACTGGTGTGAGTGTGTTGGGCAAATGCTTTACACATTGCCTCTGGGATAAGCCTTATAGCTCGTGTCAAGCTACCAAGGAGGTGAGCAGTGGTTATCTTAGGTGTGTAACTTCCTTACCTTGACTAGAGTGGTGGGTTCTGCCTGGCTGGGGTGCATACCCTAGCCAACTAATAAACCCCATTTCTAACAACATACTTATACAGTTTTAGAATAAATGAAATCAGAATTGTTCCTTCATTTTCTTGTCTTTATTTTTCGTTTTCTTATTTTGGTGGGTGTAATGTACAGAGTACAGACCACACGTGTTTTGTCACCTAGTGGCAGGCAGTCCTGGGGCTTTTTTAAGGCTGCTAGGTAGTACAAGTACAAACTGAAAATAAAGAAAAAAGTGAAACTACAATTAAATCTAGTTAATGTTTCACTGATTATCCAATCTGATGGTGGGCACTGCAAACCTTTGCCTGTCATGTGAACATTCTGTGTGACACTGCAAACGTGAGTGTATGAAAAGATGAGGTTCGCACATTGGGTTCTGTGTAGCTAACTGTAGAAGTGCAAAAGATAGAAAATAATCCAGAAAAATGCTGTTGTTTGGGTACCTGTTTAGACGTATTTGTTAGGATTAGTGCATGGTGGAAAGTGAAGCTATGGGGCTATATATAATAAGTATAGGTGTGGGACCCAAAATTATGGAAGCTTTAGGAGAAAAAATAATTTGAAAGGTCAGGTGAAGGAGGGCAACATCTCATGTTGAAAAAAATATAATTGGTCATCTAGATAGAACTAGATGCTATTTCAGTATTACAGTATGTGTGATGTAACTGTAGTATACTGTTAACAAGGTTCATCATATACTGTAAAAAAAGGGAAGAACGTAAGGGTTTGTCCTGATGGACTGTCAGAAAGAGACCTGCAGTCTCCGAGACTTTGGTGGAAAACCAGACGTAAGGCATTCAGTGTCTAAGATTTTGGTCATTGAGTAATGGGATACATGAACTCTATACCAATCAAACGTTGTTTTGACTGTCTGTTCAGTGTAGTTTAAATACTTAAATTCCTGTATTGTATCTAGACATTTGGAAGCCTAAAGTATGCAGATTGTTTAGTGAGTCCTGAGGATTGCGAATGAGCATAGAAGAGAAAGTGCATAGGGAAAAGGCAGTCATACCTTGGTGAGTCAAGGAGTGGTTAAATGTTGAGAAAAGGAGCCAGGAAAGGATCGTGTAGGGAACACCTGCAAGGAGCATTAAATAATTGTGTACTTTTTACTTCCAAATGTCTAGATACAATCCGGAGTTTTCCAGTATTTAAACTACCTTCAACTGACATTATCATAATTTTTTGACACTGAATATTCCACTGCTTCAACATCCAAAAGATGCCCTTCTCATAGTGGGTCCGTGCATTTTCTGCCACATAGATTTGCAGATGTCTTGTTCAAGGTGCTTTGTTTGGTGGCAATTGGGTCTGTATCTCAAATATGCATTATTAAGCTATAGATAGCATTCATCTGTAATGATTAGAAGGCAAGCAATCTGTTAGGTTTGTTTTTTTACTTTTAAACGTCGGAGCATAAAGGGAGCACACTCCTTAGTGATCAAGGGATGTAACATTATACATAAAAAATGGAATTCTGTGTTCCTCTTTCTTCTGTATTTCTTCGTATTCTGGATCATTATTTATCACAGTGTGATCTTATGTAGGTCCGTTATCCTAGGCAAACATTGGTTACGGTAAAGAAAAGTTTCCATTTGACACCTGATGATGTTCTGACCTCATACCCTATACCGGACTCCTCCATAGAGTAAAATAAATCTAGTTTAATGTGCTGCACCTAGGTTGAGAAGTCTAGATCAATTGGGCTTCCAGACATCTGATCCTGTTCTAAGCATGCTGTTGATGTTGCAGTTATTTATCTGAAAGAGGCTATTAGTTATAGATTCCTTACCTTAGAATTACCCCCAGGCGTCAGACTGGATTCCGGAGAAATTTTTTCGTAGCAGTACCCCTGCACGTCGGTAGATGGCATTGGTCGACTCCGCGTTCGGCGTCGTGATCGGCGGGATGACGTCGCGGTGTCTACTTAGACACGGCCCTCGCGCGCTGACGTCAGTTCTGTCTTTTTCCGCGCCAGCTAGCGCAGATCCGGAGAGAGCGGTACCGCTAGTCACTTTTTGACTACTATTTTTCGACTTTTGTCGACTTCTTTTCGAGTCGTTCGACTCCTGGTGCACGTAGGGATGTCCCATCCTCGAACCGGCTTCAAGGCTTGCGAATCCTTTCGCAAATTGATGTCGGTTACGGACCGCACCTCGTGTGCCTTTGGTGTTTGGAGCGCGACCACGACCCGAAGTCGTGCTCCGACTGCCAGGCCATGAACCCGAAGTCTTTGCGGGAGCAGTCCCGAAAGCTTCTCGAGGCCCGTCAGTCCGATCCGTGCCGCTCGAGGTCCCGGTCGAGAGGAAGGTCGCGGGACCGGTCGCTGAGCCATCACCACCACTCATCGTCTAAGTCTTCGGGTAAGTCAAAGCACAAAAAGAAGGCGAAGAAGCATCATCGCTATTTGCATTCTCCCCGTCCATCGGCCGATGCGACGCAGGTTGCGCCGGGTCGACTCCGAGCCTCCCTCCCTTCCTGGGAGCCGGAGCGACCCCTGCCCAACTTCGTAGTCTTTACGAAGCCCTCCACTCGATCTTTGGGCAGCCCGACTCCGACCGCGTGCCTTCGGGTCCTGCGGACTCAGCTGGGGGTTCTATGCCTTCGATGACAGCGGCTTCGGCGCCGCAGGGCCCCCAGGGATCCAGACCTGGATCCGGATCGGCGCCAGTCGACCTTACGACACCTCCTCTGGCGTCGAATCCCATGACGACACCTCTGCCCCTCCAATGCCGGTTGTGTCCCCAGCCGACGTCGTCCCCGGCCTCCACCCTGACCTGGACACTGAGCCAGACCAGCGTCGGCCGACGCCGGATCTGGCGCCGGACGGTACTTTTTTACCATTGTTCTATCCTGGCATTCCCTTTTGCCCTGAGTGGCAGCCAGAAGAGGACTGGGAGGGGGTCTGGTGACCCTTTAGCTGACCAGTTGAGTGAACCAGACTGGAGAGAGGAGTTGGGTGATGCCAGTGGTCTGGATACCTCACCAGACCCTTGTATGCTTTCTCCCCCAACCGTGGCTACGAAGGAGGGAGCCCTTCTACGCAGTGGTGTTGCGTAGGGCGGCTGAGGCCTTGAACCTTGAGCTTCCTACGGTGGCTGTCAGGACTAACCTCCTGACCGAGGTGCTTCAACCGGCAGCGGACTCTTCGGAGCCCCTACTGCCGTTCAATGAGGCCCTTACTGACATCCTTCTGGGCACCTGGTCCAAGCCCAGCACAGGGGCTCCTGTGGATAAGATGATTGCCCGACGCCACCGCCCGGTCCCGGGCGACCCACTTTTCCTCTCCCAACACCCTACCCCCTGAGAGCTTGGTGGTCCAAGCCTCTATTTCTAAGGGTGCATTCCCTACTGCTCCCCCAGATGGGGAATCCAAGAAGGTGGATCATCTTGGGAAGATGTTTTCTTCCGCCAGCTTGGGACTGCAGTCAGTGAACACCGCATGTCTTTTGGGCCTTTATTCCCACTCTGTGTGGGTTACGGTTGCGCAGGTGCTGCCATAGTGTCCGGAGGAGGCCTGGGCCACTCTCTCCCGTGCAGTCGCTGAGGGCAGAGATGCAGCGAAGTTCGCCATTAGGTGTGGGCTGGACACCGCCGACTTGCTAGGCAGGACAATTTCAACGTCGGTAGCCCTGCGACGCTATGCCTGGCTGAGGTCCACTGGCTTTTCGGGCAATGTCCAATCGACTCTTTTGGACATGCCCTTTGATGGCTGTCGCTTGTTTGGCGACAAAGCGGACAACGTGGTCGAGCGCTTTAAGGATTCTAGGGCTACGGCCAAATCCTTGGGCCTCGCTCCCACCTCTCGCCCCGCGCAGTCTGCTTTTCGCCCTTTCGTGGCTACGGAAGGGGTGCCCCACCACGTTCCGCCCAGAGCCACAGGCCTGCGCAAAGTGTTCAGCTTCTGCGCAGTCGGGGATGTGGGATCCAGCGTCGTGGGTCAGGGGGCCAGCGGGCCGCCCAGTCCACCAGCGCCCCCTCTGCAGCAACCTCCAAACACTTCTAGTCTGTCCTTTCAGGGCCACCAGTTGCCAGTGGGTGGCAGGATCTGCCATCACTTCCCCCACTGGCAAATCATCACATCGGATAGGTGGGTTTTGCAGATAGTCCGAAGGGGCTATTACCTCCCCTTCGAGACTACCCCTCCATCCATGCCACCACAATTCCATCGCATGTCGGAGGATCACTTGGCCCTTCTCCATCAGGAAGTTACGGCTCTCTTGGCCAAGGGGGCTATCGAACGAGTTTCTGCCCCAGAAGTAGGTTGTGGCTGTTATTCCCACTACTTTCTGGTGACCAAGGACGACAAAGGCGTGCGCCCTATCTTGGATCTCGGGAACGTCAACCGCTTCCTCCGGAAGTAGAAGTTCAAAATGTTGACATTGGCTCAGGTCCTGTCTGCCCTCGACCCTGGAGACTGGATGGTAGCGTTGGACTTGCAGGACGCCTATTTCCACATTCCTGTCCTGCCAGCCCACAGGCGTTGTCTATGGTTCACGGTAGGCCACGAGCACTTTCAGTTTACCGTGCTCCCCTTTGGCCTTACCAGCGCCTGTTTACGAAAGTGATGGCGGTGGTCGCAGCTCATCTGCGCAGATCAGGGGTTCCAGTCTTTTTTTATTTTTTATTTCGATGACTGGCTGTTGAAGGCGGGCTCGCCCCAGGCTGTCGTTTCCCACCCCCAGACTACGGCGGACCTCCTGCATTCACTGGGGTTCACTATCAATGTGCTGAAGACACACCTGACTCCCTCTCAGAAGCTCCTTTTTATCGGAGCGGTTCTGGACACCGCACAGTTTCGGGCCTATCCTCCCGAGCAGCGAGTCCGTGATATTCGGGCTATGATACCGATGTTTCAGCCTCTATCCCGGGTTTCGGTCCGAATGACCCGGAGTCTGCTGGGCCTCATGGCATCCTGCATCCTGCTGATGGATCATGCCAGGTGGCATATGCGGGCTCTGCAGTGGGACCTGAAGTTCCAGTGGGCACAGCATCAGGGGAATCTTTCTGATTGCGTCTCGGAGAGCACCGCACACCAATTGTAATGTTGGCTAACAAACCAGGACTGGGATCCCTCTCCCTTCCCTAACCAGAGTTCACAGTGGTAACAGATGCATCACTTCTGGGGTGGGGTGGCCACATGGGAGAGGCGGAGATCAGAGGCCTCTGGTCTCCGGTGGAGTCCGGACTCTGCATCAACCTTCTGGAGCTCTGGGTGATTCGTCTTGCACTAAAGGCATTCCTTCCCTCTGTCCGGGGGAGAGTAAGGCAGGTGCTCACGGACAACACCACTGCCATGTGGTATTGCACCAAACAGGGCGGGGTGGGATCGTGGCCCCAATGTCAAGAGGCTCTCTGCCTTTGGACATGGCTGGAGCATCAGGGCATATCTCTGGCGGTTCAACACCTGCCGGGTTCTCTGAAAGCTGCAGGGGCATGATGGATCATGAATGGCGTCTTCACTCGGAGGTGGTGCAAGGTCTCTTTCAGCAGTGGGGAGAGCCTTGGGTAGATCTATTCGCCACCGAAGAGAACGCGCAATGTCAGCCATTCTGCGCGTTGGAATTTCCAAGGCGGCACTCGCTCTGCAACGCTTTTCTTCGCGAGTGGAGTTGCTGTCTTCTATACGCCTTTCCGCCTATACCACTTCTGCCCAGAGTGCTGAAGAAGATCAAGCGCGACCGGGCCCAAGTCATCCTTGTGGCTCCGGATTGGGCATGAAGAGGCTGGTATCCCGAGCTCTTAGACATGGCCATCGATCCTCCGATCAGACTGCCTCTTCGGGAGGATCCTCTTTCGCAGCAGCAGGGGATGGTCCTCCACCTGAACCTGTCCAGCCTCCACCTCCTTGCGTGGAGATTAAGCGGTGACAGTTGACAGCTTTCGACCTTCCTCCCGAAGTCTGAAATGTTATCTTGGCAGCCAGGCGTCCCGCCACTAAAACGGTATACGCCTGTAGATGGAACAAATTTGTGGCATGGTGCACAGCAAAAGCTGTGGATCCCCTTTCTGCTCCTCTTTCTGAGGTTCTTTTCTTCCTCCTTTCTTTGGCCCAGCAGGGCTCTGCTATGGGCACACTTGAGGGGTATCTATCTGCTATTTCAGCCTTTCTTCGGCTTCCTGATCAGTCTTCTCTTTTCAAGTCCCCTATTGTAAATCGATTCCTTAAGGGCATTACTCATCTCTTTCCTCCTATTCCTTTCGTAATGCCCTTGTGGGACTTGAATCTGGTTTTGACTTACCTTATGTGCGCTCCTTTCGAGCCGCTACATAATTGTCCTCTCAGACTCTTAACTTTGAAAACTGCTTTTCTGATTGCCATCACCTTTGCTCGCAGGGTGAGTGAGCTTCAGGCTCTGTCTTCTAAGCCTCCTTTCCTTGCTGTTCGTCCGGACAAGGTTGTCCTTAAAACTCGACCTTCTTTCCTCCCCAAAGTGGTTATCTCTTTCCACATTGGACAGACCATCACTTTGCCCACCTTCTTCCCACCCCCGCATCCTTCAAAGGAGGAGGAGAGGCTCCTCCGCCTGGATCGAAAACATGCGCTATCTTTCTATCTGGATCGCACAAAACAATTCCGGCTGGGTGACCAGCTCTTTGCTGGCTATGTGGGCGCCAAGAAAGGCTGTGCAGTGCAAAAGCGGACCATCTCTCAGTGGGTCGTTCTTTGCATCAAAATTTGTTATTCCTTGGCAAAGAAGGTACCTCCGGTATGACTGCGCGCCCGTTCCACCAGGGCGACGGCAGCCACTACTTCTTTGGGACGTAGAGTCTCCCTCAGTGACATCTGCCAGGCAGCCACGTGGGCATCTCTGCACACGTTCACGAAACACTACTGCCTGGAAAGCCAAGTCCTGAGAGACGGCTTCTTTGGCCGTTTAGTTTTTCAGGACTTTCTGGTGTGTACTTGGTTCGCAGACCCACCTCCGGGGTTGAGATTGCTGGGGTATCTATTCTAAGGTAAGGAATCTATAACTAATAGTCTCTTTCAGATGAACAAGTTACTTACCTTCGGTAACAATATATTTGTAAGAGACATATATTAGTTATGGATTCCTTACGGCCCCACCCATCGTCCCAGTGATGCGAACTGACTTCTAGGGTAAGGGACTCCCTTTCAGGGCCCTAGTTTTGTGCACCAGTGGTCAGTGTCTTGCATGGCTCTGCGCTTCTGGCGTGGAATGTCGTGTAAAGAACTGACGTCAGCGCGCGAGGGCGGCGACTAAGTAGATACCGCGACCTCATACCGGCGATCACGACGAACGCAGAGTCGACCGACGCCACCTACCGACGTGCAGGGGGTACTGCTACGAAAACATTTCTCCGGATCCAGTCTGACGCCTGGGGGGTAATTCTAAGGTAAGGAATCTATAACTAATATATGTCTCTTGCAGATATATCGTTACCGAAGCTAAGAATTTGTTCATTAGTCTGAGCAGGATACCCATGCCAGAGAACTACTGTTATAGTTAAGTAAGTTTTTTCCATTCCTGTCATTACTGTATTCTATGTCATACATGGGTAAAAGTTAAATATGTATATTAATATTTCGGGAAATATACATTTGGTCCAGGAATATTGCAATTACTAGCAGGCAATAGAGGGAGTGTTAAAAGGCAGGTGTTTTGTGAATGATGTGTACAGTTACTTATATCTAGTTTGAAAACTTATGATTTCGTCTATTCAGATACATACGCTGGGGATGAAAACGTGTTGACAGACAGCTGCTGTGTTATTTCATACTCAGATTTGTTTTGGCAGCATTTTGAAAAATTCTGATTGCTAAGGGCTGCATAGGCCTTTGGGATTTATTTTTCTACTTTTTTAAGAAAATCTTACAGAGCAACGTGTATGGATAAACACAACTACACTTGGACACTATTCTTGTTTGATCAGTATACAAAATATAGCCAGTAAGGTAAATGTGAAATAAAGTTATGTTTTGTAGCACGGAGTTAAATCCAGTGCAGGATGTTGAGGACATAGTCTACCTCATGGTCATTGAAGAACACCTTCACAACGCTGGCCCCAGGGCAGCATGTCCCTTTTAACATTGTAAAATCGAGAAGATTAGCCCTGTACAGAAGGGTGGTAAAACCCAGTACAGATGCAATGCAAGTCATTCAGATAAATAAACCACAAAGGAGGTAGGGTTCCGGTGACAGCTTGCTTTTTTACTTCTACCTCCCTGCTGTGCATGTTTTCAGCCCTCCTTTTCTGAACATCGAGAAGGGATTTGAGTTTTCGAAAATTCATCATTCTTGCCAAGGTTTGTATATTCAGCTCAGAAGTTAATTTGCACATGCTAATACTTTTACAGATAGTGTGCTGTTTCTTACAACCTTTTTATCTCCTCCTTTCTTTCTTGGCATCTCTTCCAGAACCGTTACATATGCATTTATTGTTTTATCTTTTTTTCTCCTTACCATATTTCTGCTATGGTGTTCATAGTGTATGGTTCACCATCATCTTCGTAAGCATTTCATTGTCCGACTTATGTGCAGGATTCCAAGCAATTTTTAATTTAGATATTTTGTTTATAAAACAGAAATTTTGAAAAGTGTTTCTGAAGGTCATAATTTGCAAATAATCTGTATGTTTTCATTTTTCTAAAATAACCAATTCAGTATTAATATTTCTTCCTACCAGAAAAAACTCAGAAGATAACTAACATTTATTTTTGGGCTAAAAGAAATTCGGTCTAGAAAATGAGGGAAATGGAGACAAATGGTCAGTTACACTCTGGAGCTAAAATTTGATATTGAATGTTTGAGGAAGCTGGAGTGCCAATAACTCATCCTATTTTAAATGGCAGTTGCTTCAGTACATTTTGACTCTGATAACAGGTTAATTCTTTATTTACCATCCTGAGGCTGTCACTTGGGACGATTGCAGGATATTTGAATCTTTAAGACCATTTTCACGATAGAAAACTTATTGATAGTTGTAAACCTTTGAGTGTGGCAAGCTCATACCTACCAAGAATCGGTACAGCAGCATTACAGTTAATGCTGAAGACACGAACAGGAAAAGCGTTTCACCCTGGCTCAAACTGCCGTTTTATGAGTTAGCCCTTTTAGGTCGAGCCTAGCGCAGCGCGCATGCGCTGCTCTATGGGAGGCTTCTTGTGAGCACTCCACACTTTCCCTAAACTTCTCCGTGTGAGTTTAACTCCCACACATTCTATTGGCCTTTGCGTGTGGCTTTCAATAATGAAAGCACGCAAATGGCCAAAGACTGGTGCATGACCCGCCTTTTCACTAAACGTTCACTCCCATGGCCTAGGGGTCTCGGGAGCGAGCAGCGGCGCGCATTGTGCCAGCTGCATTCCTCCCTTATCGTTGTCTTGGCTCATGTTACTAATTACACAAAGCACGGTCGCTTTCGCGGACGCGCTTGTTTAAGCTTTGTTTTTCTCCCTCTTTGATGCTTAGAGCTCATGCCAGTTCAAAAGGCCCCTTTAATAAAAATAAACACTAAAACGTTTAATGTTAGGGGAGAATAGTGTTTAAAGCTGTGCAACAACGTGCAACAGTCTTAAATGTAAAGAAACTGGCATAGAATCCAATTGCTGTTAAAAGATTTATTTCGCGCCTCAGAAGCAACACCGGTTCCAAGAAGTCAGACACAGTGTTCAGGAGATGTGAGAAAGGATGGAACACATAAATACACTCCACATAATACCACTCAGTACCACATAATTACACGCCACATAATTACACTCTACTCAATGCAACATAAATACACTCCACATAATACCACTCAGTACCACATAATCACACGTCACAATTACTCTATTCAATGCAACATAAATACACTCCACATAATACCACTCAGTACCACATCACAATTGCACTCTATTCAATGCAACATAAATACACCCCACATACCACTCAGTACCACATAATTACAAGCCACATAATTACACTCTACTCAATGCAACATAAATACACTCCACATAATACCACTCAGTGCCACATAATTATATGCTACATAATTACACTGCACTCAATGCAACATACACTCCAAATAATACCACTCAGTGCCACATAATTACACGCCACATAATTACACTCTACTGAATGCAACATACACTCCACATAATACCACTCAGTGCCACATAATTACACACCACATAATTACACTCTACTCAATGCAACATAAATGCACTCCACATAACACTGTGCCACATAATTACTCTACTCAATGCAACATAAATACACTCCACATAATACCACTCAGTGCCACATAATTATATGCTACATAATTACTCTACTCAATTCAACATACACTCCAAATAATACCACTCAGTGCCACATAATTACACACCACGTAATTACACTCTACTCAATGCAACATAAATGCACTCCACATAACACTGTGCCACATAATTACTCTACTCAATGCAACATAAATACACTCCACATAATACCACTCAGTGCCACATAATTACACGCCACATAATTACTCTACTGAATGCAACATACACTCCACATAATACCACTCAGTTCCACATAATTACACACCACGTAATTACACTCTACTCAATGCAACATAAATACACTCCACATAATACCACTCAGTACCACATAATTATACACCACGTAATTACACTCTACTCAATGCAACATAAATACACTCCACATAATACCACTCAGTACCACATAATCACACGTCACAATTACTCTATTCAATGCAACATAAATACACTCCACATAATACCACTCCGTACCACATCACAATTGCACTCTATTCAATGCAACATAAATACACCCCACATACCACTCAGTACCACATAATTACAAGCCACATAATTGCACTCTACTCAATGCAACATAAATACACTCCATATAATACCACTCAGTACCACATAATTGCACTTTACATAATTACACTCTATTCAATGCAACATAAATACACTCCACATAATACCACTGTGCCACATAATTACATGCCACATAATTACACTCTACTCAATGCAACATAAATACACTCCACATAATACCACTCAGTGTGACATAGTTACACGCCACATAATTACGCTCTACTCAATGCAACATAAATACACTCCACATAATACCACTTAGTGCCACATAATTACACGCCACATAATTGCACTCTACTCAATGCAACATAAATACACTCCACATAAATGCACTCTATGCCACATACCACCAATCAACATAAATGCACTCCACACCATGACACAATTTCACTAAGCATAATTTCACTCAACACCACAGTTCCAGGCCACACAATTCAACTCCACACATTTCCAATACACACCACATAATTACACACCAAACAACATATTTCAACTCCACAATCCACAACGTACCTCCAATCCACACCATATAGTGGCACCACCTGAGCACCAAACATCACTCACCACCACCACCATTTTGCATCAGCGCACCACCGAAGCATCACCTAAGCATCACCTAAGCATCGCCCAAGCATCACGTCAGTCTGCCCTCGGAATCTGGCATCTGTTGATTCTCCCCTAGTGTCCGCCCGCTGCTCGTGTTCTAATTAAATTACTGTTTTCCAACCTCCACTCCCCCGTTATTTATGTCCCGCTCCCCCATAACAATTTTTTTTATAACAAACCAGCTTGAGAACAGGCAGGAAGAAGTTGGCAGCAGTGCAAGTACAAAAAAACTAGAAGACATTTTTTATGTTAAAATCTTTTTTTATCCGGTTGTTCAGTTGTATATAATGTCGTCTTGATTTGTATAAAGGTAACAAAAACGCTTAACACTTTTTATCATAACTTTTCAACATGATGCACAGCAGCCACAATGCTCTACAACAAAGCCAAATGTTCTGGCTAAACACATAAGGTCCCAAAGGCGAGACCTATTGGCTATGCCAATGCTTGTTTCATCTGTTCTGTGTTTACTGCCCAACCGATCATGTCTGCAATTTTAAAGCTACCAAAAGTGCTCGAAAGTATTCGGGTCAGTCCATTCTTTTATGTCCATTAAGTGTCATATCTGTACAGAAAGTTCTGTTGCAGTGAGAGCAATGGTGTGGAGGTGTCTACTTCAACCACTTGCGAGTGAAGTCCTTCACAGCATCAAGTTAGTTGCGGTAGAAGACATTTGTGCTTTCGTTTTTCTATTTAATTCTGCTTTGTTTGTAATAGTTAGGATAGATAGTACAGAATAAATATATCATCAGTACAGCCAGTTGATCTTTACATTCCTGTGCTGGGGTGAAAGGATTTGTGCTTTCAGTCTAGTCATCATGGAATTATACTTAGTTCCAAAAACGTGAAAGGAGCTTTAAAACATTACTTTAAGCACGCATAACATCCTAAAGTGTAATGTTTCACAGTCTGTCTAGCTTAGTGACCAGTTGCTGTTGAAATTGCCACTCGTCAGACGCATGCTTACCCATCCCAGGTGTTTTGTAGCAAACTGAGGTTGCCACTCGGGGTTGTTATACATGAAAGTTACGGAGCAGTCCGCAACGCTTCTATTCAACTAATGTTTAATAGCGTTGATGCAGGATAGATGTAAAGCCTTGCAACAAATGCAGTGGGAATTGACTCAGAGCATTCTTGCTTTGTGGAACATTGAAGTGGGGCACGGAATCCAGGTTTTATGACCACTGTAATACCAATGAAATTCTGAGAATTTAGGAACTATAACTGCAGAAGTGAAGACTTCCAGGGACGGATAGAATAAATTGATACAAAGATGCACACACGGTGATAACAGAAGACCTCCTCCAAGGACCTTTGGTCCTCTTAGCCACAATAAATAATGCGGCATCAAAACACCAGAGCCTTCTCCACACTTTTTAATGGACACAGACGTTTGTAAATGTTGCAGTCTGCAGCTTTACATGCTGTTTTCCATCTTAATCTGCATTTCACCTTCTTCCTCATTACATGTTTTGTCTAAGCAGGTCTAAACACCTTGAGCTCAGTTCATGTCTCAAAAGTGCATCTCAGTCGAGACAAACTCCACTGCATAACAGCACATATACAACGCCCTGTATGGAGTTCAACATCATTAAGCTCTAAAATGCCTAGAAACCAGGAAACGAACATTATCATTTCAAAGGATAAGACTGTCGTGCTCGATGATGTGAATGTTTAATGACAACATGTTCAAGTTGGTTGCTAAGAAACCATTCATTGCCCTTTGTGGTTGCTTCAGGGGCTGTGTGGGCTGCAGGTCGCTCAGTGCTTTTCTGCTTATAAACACTGGATAAACGATAAGGAGTTTGTGGCCTTAACCATTGGTCAGTGAAGTCAATGGCAACTTCATAATTTGCCACCTTTTATGAAAAGTTTGTCCAATGCGAATGTGTTGAACCTTTCAAGGAGGGTAAATGCTTTTTTGTATCTGATGGAGACTTCTAGCTGCAGATTCCTTACCTTTGAATTTCTCAGGTGTCAGGCTGGATCCGGAAACTTTTGCTGAGCAATACCCCTTGCGCGCGGCGTCGGGTGGCTCCATTCGGCTCCGCGTGACGTCCGCGTCTGTTATGACGTCGCAGTGGCTATATAGGCCCCACCTAGGCGCGCGGACGTACGTTCTTTTCTTTCGGCGCCAATTAAGCGCTGATCCGGGAAGAGCTACCCCTCTTACGCTTTTTGGCAGGTTTTTTTCTCGACTTGTGTCGAATTCGAATTTTTTTTTCACTTCGTGTATGAGGGATGTCTTTGAGGATGACGGATTTCATGCTGTGCGGTTCCTGCCACCGCATGATGTTGGTCAACGATCCCCCCTCCACCTCGTCTGTTTCCGGTGTCTCGAGCACGACCACGACTTGAAGTCCTGCTCGGACTGCCTGGCCATGGCTCCGAAGGCCTTGAGGGATCGAGCGATTAAGCTACTCCCGGCCGGGCAGTCGACACCGTCCAGTGAGACTCCGCGGAGGTCCCGGTCCCGATCGAAGAAGAGGAATTCGCAGGACCACTCCCGGAGCCCTAAGTCCTCTTCTTCCCACTTGAGGTCCTCGGGACACTCTGGGAAGAGGCATAAGATGAAGTCCAAGCAGACTTCATCTTCACCTTGGTTGTCGTCCGTCGACTAGAGAGGTAAAGAGCACCGACGCTCTAGGCACGGTTCTGTGGAGCCAGAGCCAGAGTCGACTTCGCGCCTCCCCTCCCCCTATTTCCGGGAGCCAGAGCGACTCCCGGTCAAATGAAAGAATTTTACGAGGCCATGTGCCGCGTGTTTGAGTGGAACGACCCCGCTAGTGAGCCCTCTGACCCCGCGGAGTCGGAAGAGGCCCCATCATGTTTGAGCCAGTCAGCCACGGCGCCGGTGGTGCCTCAAGAATCCGATCCCGGATCCGGGTCGATGCTGGTCGTGCCATTGCGACTCACCCCGGCGCCAGACCCGAAGTCTGTGCCTGCGGCACCACCACGGTGCCCATTGGCGGCGCCAGCCCATCCTCATCCCTGACGACATGGAGCCGGAACGACGTCGCTTGACGCCGATTCCGGGGTTGATTAAACCCGGA
Source organism: Calotriton arnoldi (assembly GCA_963921515.1). Taxonomy (NCBI): domain Eukaryota; kingdom Metazoa; phylum Chordata; class Amphibia; order Caudata; family Salamandridae; genus Calotriton; species Calotriton arnoldi. The sequence goes on from CAWUFW010000401.1 coordinate 3,903,210, forward strand.
GGTTCTATGTTGTCGCCTGAGCACTTTGAAGATGTGCTAGGCTCAGGAAAGGAATGGGAGAGGTCTATGGACCCTCTGGTACATCAGGATGTCTCTGTGGAGAACTTGGACTGGTATGGGGAACTTGGGAAGGCTGGTGGACTGGACACTTCCCCAGATACTGGCATGCTTTCTCCTCCAACAGTGGTACGGAGGAGGGGACATCCTATGCCATGGTGGTAAAGAGTATGCAAAAGAAACAATTGATGGACGGAATGCTGGACAATGCAAACATTCACCCCCAGTCACAAGGATCTGGGTTTAATCCATCATTCTTTTGCTCACCACACCACCCCAGTTTGGACCCAGCCATATGCAAATCAGTCTTCACCCTGTTCCTTGTGGGAACAGTCCAGCCCGCCTGGCTTAGAACAACTGGCTTCTCAGGCGATGTCCAAGCTAATCTGATGGACATGCCCTTTGATGGAACCAGTCTTTATGGGAAAAAGGCAGATTCAGCTCTGGTCAGGTTCAAGGACTCTCAGGCTACGGCCAGAACCTTGGGCCTCTCCTCCACTCCTCGTGGCAGTCTTCCTTTTGTGGCAACAGAAGGGGTTTCCAGCCGCATCAGCCCTATCCCAGCCACCATCCGGCACAGACTGCCCAAGCTGTGCGAGGATGCTGTGCATTTTGATCCAGGAATGCAGGCCAGAAGTCGTCCGCCACACTGCCCCCAGATGCCGCAGCCTCCAAGCACTCCTAGGCTGACTCTGCAGGACCACACTACTCCAGTTGGTGGGAGAATTCATCATCTCCCCCACTGGAAATCCATAACATCGGACAAGTGGGTCTTGCAGATCATCCAGGAGGGCTATTCTCTGCTTTTCCTCTCTTTGCCTCCTCTCATTCTGCCAAATCAGGAACGGCTGACGGAGGATCATTTAAGGTTGCTCTAAGAGGAAGTTACAGCTCTTTTGGGCATTTTCTGATTCCAAAGAAGAACAAAGGGATGTGGCCCATTTTGGATCTTTGAACCCTCAATCTCTTCCTCAAGAAGGAGAAGTTCAAGATGCTCATCCTGGCTCAGGTCTTGTCTGCCCTCGAACAATAAGACTGGATGGTAGCGTTGGACCTGTAGGATGTGTATTTTCACATCCCCATCCTGCCGGACCACAGGTGTTATCTGCGGTTCAAGGTAGGCCGCAAGCACTTTCAGTTTACCGTGCTCCTCTTCGGCCTTACCAGTGCCCCTCGGGTGCATCTGCGCAGGTTAGTGGTGTCAGTCTTCCCCCTACCTTGACTGGCTGTTGAAGGCGTCCTCACCCCAGGGAGTCATCTCCCACCTTCAGACTACGGCGGAACGCCTGCATTCGCTGAGGGTTCTACAAACGTGCCGAAGTCACACCTGACTCCTTCTCAGACGCTCCTTTTCAATGGGGCAGTTCTAGACACAGTGCAGTTTCGGGCCTATCCTCCCGAGCAGCGAGTCCAGGATTTTCAGGTCATGATTCCGATGTTTCAGCCTCTGTCCTGGATTTCGGTGAGACTGACTGAGGCTGTTGGGCCTCCTGCATCCTGTTGGTAAAGCATGCCAGGTGGCGTATGCAGGCTCTGTAGTGGGACCTGAAGTTCCAATGGGAACAGCATTGAGGAAATCTCACTGACATGGTCCTGATCTTGGAAGGAACTGCGAGAGATCTGCAGTGGTGGTTGAAGAACCGCGATTGGGCCAATGGCAGACTCCTCTCCCTTCCACCAACCAGATCTCATGACAGAGGCGTCACTTCTGGGATGGGGCGGCCATGTGGAAGAGATGGAGATCAGGGGACACCGGTCTCCAGCGCAGACTGGGCTCCACATAAATTTGTTGGAGCTCTGGGCGATTCGATTGGCATTAAAGGCATTTCTTCCCTCTGTCAAGGGGAAGCTGGTGCAAGTGTTCACGGACACCACCACCACCATGTGGTACTGCAACATGCAGGGCAGGGTGGGGTCGTGGACCCTTTGTCGAGAGGCCCTGCGTCTCTGGACATGGCTGGAACTGCAGGGTATAACCCTGGTGGTTCAACACCTGGCAGGTTCACTGAACGCCAGGGCGGGCGAACTCCGCTGTCCATGCCTAGCGGATCACGAATGGCGTCTCCGGTCGGAGGTGGCGCAAGGTCTCTTTCAGCAGTGGGGAGAACCTTGGTTAGATTTGTTTGCCTCTGAAGAGAACGCACAGTGTCAGCAGTACTGCGCGCTGGAGTTTCTAAGGCGGCTTTTGCTCGGCGATGCCTTTTGTCGCGAGTGGAGCTCAGGCCTGCTGTACGCCTTTCCGCCCATACCACTCCTGCCCAGGTTTCTGAAGAAGATGAGGAGCGACCGGGCCCAAGTTATCCTTGTGGCTCCGGACTGGGCAAGGAGAGTCTGGTATCCAGAACTTCTCAGAATGAGCATTGATCTTCCGATCAGGCTGCGCCTTCAGGAGGATCTTCTGTCGCAGCAGCAGGGGAGGGTCCTCCACTCGAACCTGTGAACTCTGCGCCTCCATGCGTGGAGATTGAGCGGCAACAGTTGATGGCTTTTGACCTTCCTCCCGAAGTCTAACGTTATTCTGGCAGCTAGGCGGCCCTCCACTAAGACGGTATGTGAATGCAGTTGGCAGAAATTTGTATTATACTGTACAGAAAGGTCTATTGACCCTCTTTCTACTGTCCTTTTGTTCATGCTGATCCTTGCCCAACAGGACTCTGCTTTGGGAACTCTCAAGGGTTACCTTTCTGCTCTGTCTGCTTTTTTGCGGCTGCCAGACCAGCCCTCTCTCTTCAAATCTCCCATTGTACATAGATTTCTGAAAGGGCTGGCCCACCTGTTTCCACCTACGCCCTTTGTTATGTTGCTGTGGGACCTTAATTTGGTGCTCACCTATCTGATGTTCGCTTCCTTTGAGCCTTTACACAATTGTCCTCTCCGGCTGTTGACCATCGAAACAGCCTTCTTGGTGGCATTTACATTGGCCTGGAGGGTGAGTGAGCTGCAGGCGTTATCTTTCTCGCCTCCTTATCTTATGTCCTTTCCGGACAAGGTGGTGCTTTGCACCTGAACATCCTTTTTACCAAAGATTGTGACCCCTTTCCATCTGGGTCAGTCCGTCACGTTGCCCACCTTCTTTGCCCCCCGCATCCTTCTAAGGAAGAGGAGTGTCCCCACCGGCTGGACCCCAAAAGAGCGTTGTTGTTCTACCTTGACCGCACAAAAGAGTTCCGGGTGGATGACCAACCTTTTGTGGGGTACATGGGAGCGAAGAAGGGCAGTGCAGATAAGGACCATCTCTCTCCCTGGGTCGTTCTCTGCATCAAGATCAGTTATGCCCTTGCAAAGAAGCAGCCCCTTGAGGGATTAAGGGCCCATTCCACCAGGGTAAAGGCTGTGACTAGGACCTTGGCTCGGGGTGTCCCAGTTCAAGACATTTGGCAGGCGGCAATGTGGGCATCTTAGCACACGTTTGCAAAACACTACTGCTTAGACGGTCAGGTTCGCAGGGACGGGCACTTTGCCCTTCGGTTCTGCAGGAATTCCTAGTATAGGATATGGGTCCGCAACCCACCGCTGGGATGGTATGGCTCGGGTATCTAATTCAACTGTAAGGAATCTGCAGCTAGAAGTCTCTATCAGACGAACAAGTTACTTACCTTTGGTAAAGCATTATCTAGCTACAGATTCCTTACAGCCCCACCCATGCCTCCCCGTTTGCGGACTAATATTGTAAGGCTAGGGTTACTCCCCTTTTCAGGGCCCTAGTTTTGCACACAACTACGTCAGTTACTTCGTGGCTCTGCGCTTCTGGTGTGGAAAAGACCAAAAGTACTGACGTCCACGTGCCTGGGTGGCGCCTATATAGGCACTGCGACGTCATACCCGATGCTGCCGACGACGTCACATGGAGTTGAATGGAGACACCCAACGCCGCGCACAAGGGGTATTTCTCAGCAAAAGTTGTCCTGATCCAGCTTGACGCCTGGGAAATTCAAAGGTAAAGAATCTGCCGCTAGATAGTCTCTACCAGATAATGCGTTACCGAAGGTAAGTAACTTGTTCTTTAATCCAAACGTAATGCTTTGGCTGAGAACATTGGCGTATCTGAAGGGGCCAGACTAATGAATGATCTGGAAAGTATTGATTTCTCATTAAGAGGCAAATTGCTTGATTGATTATAACAATGTGTTGAAAAATATGCCTAAATGGTAGTACTCTAGGAGACCAGACCTATTTCACAAAGAATGTTGAAGGACATGAGACCAGGATAGTTTCCCAGAGCAATGTACTGTATAGTGGGACACCACTCTGCCAACATAGTTTTCCTCCAGCCTGTGCTCATCCTCTTCTCATTGGGGCAGATCATTTAAAAATATTGAATTGCCTTACAGTGATGCAGAAAGAAATCTGAATGTTTATCGACTTAAAATAAGATGCATTTGACCAAGCAAACCGTCTCTATACATTGGCCATCACCATAATGCATAAAAGAAAGTTAGACCCTCTGATCTTGCATATCTCTGTTCTGCCTTCCTGGTTGTCTCCTGCTTTCTTCTTATGCGGCCAATATTCTACCAACCTTCAATTTCATTATTGTGTCTTTCAGTCGTAAACTAATCTGCCCCCCATTGAGGTATCTCTTTTTTTCAGGCAGTTTTTGCGTGAGAATCCACACTCTGCACGCAGGGGTTAACTGGCTAGCATAGCGTTCCTAGGCTTACACCATGATTCTGAAAGATTTTTCATGCATTTTGTTTGCCATACTATAGCCATACCCCTATCTCTTGCCCACATGAGATGCACCTTTTAGTATAGCCTATTATGGCATCACTATATTGACTCGCTTTTTCATGCGAGTTTTCGAGGCTGTCATATTATAACCCCATTGAGCTTTTGTTAATGTCTGCAGTGCCACACAATTGATCAGGTGACATCTGGTTTCTAAAACAATGTATCTGGAGACATTAAAGCTTTTTTTAAATTCCTGTTACCTTTCCGGTGTTGTGCTTCTCCTCATTCTTACGGGTACTGGACCAAAACCTTTGGACCCTAGGAGTTTGTGTAAGTGTATATTATACATGAATTTATGTGTGTTTTCTCACTTACTTAAAACAGTGTGCATTTCGCAAATAGCATACACATAGACTATATTTATATAGGAATCTGCTAGTTTGAGGTCCTGAGGAAAGCCACAAGACTCTGTGAGGGTTGAGATGCCTGAAACACTATTATGGATGATGTTTGGGAGCGGGGGTGTCCCTAACCAGTCCCCATTGACATCCCACCTGGTTTTAACCTTACCTTAGTACTAGTTGAGACATAATTAAAATCTTTTTCCGGTTACTAGAGGTAATTTTATTATCCTTCGACACATCCCACTGGATATTCCCCTTAGAAGTGCTCCCTCCCCTGAGAGGTTGAGTCTTGCCAGATTTACTAGGTGTTCTAGGTGAGGACTCCATGATGAGGCATGCCACTAGCGGAAACTCTAGTGAGTGAGAGTCCTTTTAAAAAATCATGAAGGATTCCTTCGATAGAGGCGTCTTAGTGGCACCACTTCCCCTTTGATTATTTTGTCTACATTTGAAAGTTGAGTGGTCCCATTCTCAACACTTCTAACTTCCCTTTCCCTGCCTTTGTAGGGCCTATACTAGGGGTGACTTATCAGGTACAGACCTCCCTTTTTAATACATATAAGAGGCTTACCTTGCCAGGGCAAACAGTTTTTTTCTTTTTTAATAAACTGCACACACAGGCTGCAATTTCATGCCTGAGACGTGTTTAAATGGCTACCTAAGTGGGTAGCAAAATCAATGCTGCAGTCCCACTAGTAGCATTTAATTTTTATTTACAGGCCCTTGGCATTTGTAGTTGCCACTTTACCACTTTACTAGTGACTTACAAGTAAATTAAAATAGGCCAATTCTACCATGTTTTAATAAGAGCGCACAAGCACTCTGCACATTTTACCACTGCTAGCCAGTGCTAGAGTCCTAAAGCCAGCAAAAACAAAGTAGCAAAACAGGAGGTTGAAGGCAAAATGTTAGGGGAGAGTCACGTCAAAGATGTCAGGTCTAACAATACACATCAGCCTCTACTATGTACAACCCAAATCAAGCAAGAAAAACACTAGCTTGTGTACAACTGAAACATCCTTCTCAAGCGAACGAAGATCACTCCCAATCCCTCCCCTCTGCACTTGGCTTCCTGCCCACCCACCTGTGACATTGCACAAGCTACATGGGTCTTATTCCTCGCAATGCCTAAAAGCAAATTCCTCGCAATGCCTAAAAGCAAACAAGATGCCCACCCTGGCTTTGGAAACTGCTATTCGCTTGCCTTTCATGCCTGGCCTGTACGCGGTGAGCTTCTGCTCTTCCCCAGCTCTCAACGGACAGCCTCTCTGAGCTGCAATGACAAACCTCTTAGTCAAAATCAATATGCATGGTCAAATGTAAAAAGTAATTTGTAATGGTGTATTTGAGGATATAAGCTCTGCATTTGATGATGGAGTTAATGTTCTGTGCAAACGATAATTTTATTTCTCTGGTTTTAGGTTTTTTTGTAGATGAGTCATCATGTTGCTTATTTTGTTATAAAGAGGATTGCTGAAATTAATGGACTTTTTACAGAAGGGTCCTACCTGAACAGGTTGGCAACTGGAAGTGTTAATGAGCTTAAATCACAAAACATGCGAATCCTTGGTAAAGGGGAATAACTTTATGTATTTTATTGAAAAGGCTACCTAAAATGGCGCAAAAATAGTCCTTTCAACTAAACAAAATGCGAGCAAAATCGACACTGCGCAGTAATATTTCTGAAATTATTTTTCAGAATGAGCTGAATTTACTCTTAATTATGATTTTTTTCATATATTTTTTTCTTCTGTACTCTGTACCTAATGTTTATATTCATGTGTTCCGCAATCTCTAACAATAAAATACATTAATTGCCATCTTTGGTTTTGTTGGAATTCATTTTCACTTCAGTGTTTTTTCCTTCAGGATACTGGACTTTATTATGACCGCTATCTCAGGGAGGTGATTGATGTGCTAGAGACAGACCAGCATTTCAGAGAAAAGCTTCAAACCGCAGATCTTGATGATATTAAGGTATGTAAAAATATGGACAGGCGTCGCAGAAAGGGTGTTTTAGAATGGAAGGCACCAAGGATTCTAAGTAATCTAGTTTTTGTTTTTCCTTCTTAGAGTGGGAAACTTGCTGGAGAACTTGACTTGGTTAGTCACCAAGTCAGGACAAAACTGGATGAATTGAAGCGGCAGGAAGTAGCAAGGCTGCGGATGTTGCTTAAAGCCAAAATGGATTCAACTGAAGGTAAGTGTCTGTAGCCAACACTTCATAAAAGTAGCTGACAGCATCCCTGCTGAGAACCACTCTAAATGTACTTTTTGTAGTAGTGGTAGTAGATGAAGCTACATTGGTATTTGTAGAAATTAACTTTGAGGAACAGCATATACAATATCAGTGCCATTTGGCGATTAGGTGTCTGTAAGTTTGAGTACTTCCGTTGAAAATAACTTTCTGCTTTGGGTCAGACTATAACCTTGTGCTATAGGCAGTATATATGAATTCTAATGTAATGAACATTTATTGCTGTAAAATATTTGTTTGTGTTTACTTTAGCAGCACATATGAGACTTACATTTATTTTATAAAGCACTGAAGTTCTGTTTAGGTCTGCTAGAGGCTGGTACACTACTAAATCTGTCCCCAGGCCAATCAAAAAAAATAATAATAACATAAATATAATATTATATAATGAGTTTTGAGATCGCTTCCTCAGCCGTTGCTCTTTTTGAGTGCCATTCACACTTTAGTACAATCCAAAGTACAGCATACATAGAGTAGGGAAATTGGTTAGCCCTTTTGAGCCAATAGCATGTTGGCAGTATCAGTCAAATTTTGTATCCGTCCATGAGACCGTCATTTGGTGTTTGGCTTGGCAGAAAGTGTGAGACCGCATTTTCCCTACTTACTGCCACCTTCCGCATCCAGCAGTCACAGACACAGAGGCAAAGGACTCTGCCTCAACAAAGGCCGAGCAAGAAAAAACTAATTTAATAATCTGGGCTGCAAACAGGTGAGCTACTCAGAGGTAGCTATAGAGCTACAGTAGCTCACAAGCTACTAGTTGGGAGACCCCAGGTATGGGTAATGCTAGCACCTTGCCGAACTGGTGCATGTGCAGATTGCTAGAACGAGCACTTCTTAAAAGGGCTGCTGTACTTGCAGTGAGCAGTGGCTGATGTTCTAAGGAGGGGTGGAGTAGTACTTGAAGTAGGGGCAGTACCAGTGCTTCTCAGCAGGTCTGCACATAATTGCCAGCTGTATTGAGCAGTGATCGGCTTGTGAAGCAATGGTACAGCTCATAGATTCAGCTCAGTCATTTTGCTGCTTTTTTGAAGACTATGGATTGGGCGCATCAAAAGGGTCAATGCCTGTTTCCTGAGAAGGCAAAAAAAAATACAAACAACTATTTGAAGAGTATGCAGTGTTTTAGATGTATGCCTGTCTGTAGTTGCTGTACTGCCAACTACAAGCTTCACAGTGCATATATTTAGTGATGGTAGGGCTGTCTACAGCATGCAGAGGTCACTCATTTATATCTTGTCATGTATTTCTCATGATGTAGTCTATGAGCTACAAGATCTGTTTCCTTGATCTGTATTGTCTGGGGTGTGATTTCTTGTGATGTCCTCCGACTAAGTCATGTTCGGGTAATTCAAAAGGATATCAACATATTTTAAGTTTGACAATATTTATAAGGATTTTATGAAATTACAATCACAGAACCGGTTGCTTACATTTATTATTATTATTGTATAAATAGCGAAATTCTGACCAAGAAAATAAATATAAATTATCAGGAACCTCTCAAAATATATTACTTTATAACAAGTACATATAATTGGCAGAAAATTGGTAATGGAAATGTGTGAAAATTAGAATATCATGTAAAATAAATTGAGTCGTATGAAAATAGTGTGAAATATAGTAAATGCTGCAGAAGGACAATAGGATACACAAGTTAAGTGAAAAAGACGAGAATCCAATTAGGAGGTTGTTCTGCATTATATGAGCAAATAAGGTTAATCACATACTCAAACTAAACATTCCCTTTACCTCTCATGGAGTGTTTTTAGGTCCTCCTGTTTTCTTGAACATTGGCAGAAATGTTAAAATGTATAAATTGTTAGTTTTGGTCTGTATTGCATTTCAGTAAATTATATAAAGTGATGTCAACAGGATGATAAGTTGGTTTTGCTGCTTGACGAATCCTACCTCTTTTTGATCACAGCATGTTTGCAAGCAAGCAGGCTGTCTTTACTATCATTCGTTGCGACATCAATGCCACAGCAGCCCAGTGGCTTCTTGTTGTATGACCCCTTCAGACAGTTATGGGGGTATCTGAAACTGTAAAGGGATAAAAAGCCAGATTTGGTTAAAGATGTCACACATGCTATCAAGTCACATAGCAGCTGTGTAACACAGAGAGTCATGCCAGCAAATGGCAATTAGACATTTATTGCTAATCATGATATTACCTTACATGTGCAGGAGTGTGGAATTTTATAAAATATCTACTTGTCCAAGTGACAGGATGCTTCCGGATTCTACTTATCCTATATTAAAAAAAAAAGAAAAATCCACTTGTCCCTTTTGGCGCCATGTAGAGAGGTGACAAAGTATGGTATCTCCTAGGAGATAGGTGAATAAATTCTCTGGTAATAATTGCTTTCCTGATTGTGCCAAGGCTCCAGTTATATCGAGGGTTGGATTCCATCAAGGTTCTGGTTTTGCTTCCTTTCTGTAATTCCTCATCAGCCCCGATTAGCAGTTAAGTGCAGCAGAATTCCCCTATGGAATTACCATTAGCTCTTTCATGGGTGGCTAGTTGTTCTTGCACCCAAGTGTACAGGGTGTGAGAACAACTGTCCCCGTTTTACCCGTCAGAAAATCTAGCTGACATAATCACTTTTGGAACGGCTGCATTGCAGCCTGGACCAGTTTTCCTCCCCCTGGCCAACCCTCCGCCATGGCACAAAAGGAATATGTTTTGCCACTATGCTCCCTCTCGCTCCACAACAGCCTCCCCCTTCCCCCCGCTTGTGTTTACGATCTGCCCAGAGTAGGCGGTAAATGTGAGTGATAACATACATAGAAATAGATAATGCAGTGTGTAATTCTTCCCTGTAAAATCAGATCTGCATGGTTATGCCCCTTTCCAAGAGGATAAACTTGTAATTGCATGGTGCTGGTGGAGTGTTACCACACTGTACCAGTTGTTATGGGTTTAACACCCTTTCAGTACTGTGCAACCGGTAACTGGGGCCTTAAAGAGGCTAGAAGTAGGCGAGAAGTGGTAATTCCAGAGTTAGAATGCCTGGTGAAATTCTGCACATCCTCATATTTACAAGTTTAAGGTTATTCACCAACTCCTTTCCAATCTCTTTCCATAATAGAAAAGGTTGGAAATGTACTCCTAATAAGTGGGAGTAAAACCCTTTTTTTTGGTGGTTAAAAAAAGGGTTTAGGGAAAGTAAATTTGCAGTTGCTCAGCGGATTTTTGCAAAAACAAATCTATGTGGGCATATTTGCTCATGAGAAAAGGGATATCACAAACGTTTTCTAGGAATACAGTTTCCAAGCCTACTTCAATAAACTGTACAGAATTCGTAAATCTGCACTAATGTAGTGACCTATACTTGCGAGTGCACCTAGGTGGCTTGCATCTTTTTTTTCTTTCTAATTGGCATACATTAAACACATTTTACTAAATGATGCCTTTAGAGTAATGGTATGTAAATTTGCAGTATAGTGTAGCAAAACTGTTTTTCAAGCTGTAGTTTTTATTTGAATACATTAACTTTTGAAAACAATCACCATTCTTGCTTTGCAGCTGCTGCACCTATTTGCATTTTATCAGAGAGCAGTCTGAAAGTATTTAAATTAGCTTCAAATTGTTACATTTTGCAGAGTTCTGTACAGTTTTACACTGGAACCACTGCTCAGCTATGTAAACTGAACTCGCAGCTCACTACATTTCCTTAAAGCACTCACATTATTACTAAAGGCTTTTGTATAAATGAATGAAAAAGTTCCTAGTTATCGTAAAGGAAAGTTTCAATTCTATTAAGGACTCTGAGGCAAGGATTCGGCTTCCACTCTCTTCACTTTATTACATCCAGCAGCGATTAGAAGGTTAAAACCAAAATAAACTACATTTCCCATGAATCCTAGGGAAATAGAAAAAAACATCAACATGCCCACCAATCAGGATAAGTCCTTCCATTCAACCTCCCCTCAGGACGCTCTATCCTTCTTTCTTCCTGCGAACACAGCCGGTAGAGTCCGTCATCAGTCCTGTTCATTCAAATTCATTCCTGTAAAATAAAGGAGGTATTTTAACCATTTGTAAGGACAACTTATCCGGAAAGAAATTCCTTTCAAGACAGAAAATCATCTCACAGCTTCAAACAGTATCCTATCTCAGACCACAGCCTGATATTTATACCTTGAAAATAGATTACTTACATAACCAATGTAGATCCATCAGGAGGGATATCCAAATTCAAGGCTGGGCTAATCCTCTCCTCCGAGTCCTTAATAGTATTGAAACTTTCCTTTACGATAGCTAGGATTTTTTTTATTCTATGTCCGGACTGGAGGCTGGGATTAGGCTAGTTCAAATCTTGTCCACCACCAAAGAAGCCAGACTTGTAACTGGTTTAAAGTAGAATCTTTTGAAGGTAGAGTGTGATGACCAATCAGCAGCATATAGGAGATCTTCCAAACGAGCTCCCAATGCAAAGGCTTTAGAAGCCATCACTCACCCCCGTACTGAATGAGCTCCAAAGTGGGAATTATCAATCCCTGCCTCTTGCATGGCCCAGTGGACCCATCGAGCGATAGTAGGGGAAGAAACTGCCTTGTGTGGCTTTGTGAGAGCAATAAATAGCTGTCTTTTGCCCTGTGGCTGTATATCTTCAGTCATAGACTCATACGCCTTGAGCGCCCTTATCACACACAATTTCGGAACATCCGGGAAAGATGGATACGACACTGACTTTGAGTTACATTTTGTTATTCTAGAAATATGAAATGTAACTCCTTCTGGAGTAAATACTGTGCCTGTCAGATCCTGAGCTCTCACATCCGATACTCTGTGACAGAAAATCAAACACAACAAGGTGGCCAGTTTGGCTGACATGTTTCCTAGAGAGATACTTATTAGAAGGCCAGGACTTAAACAAATTCAACACTTTATTTACATCCCATAAAGTTGAATATCGAGGTTCCAGGGCAGAAGACAATCTAATGCCCCTGAGGAGTTTGCATGCTAATGGATGTTCCCCAATCGGATGACAATCTATTGGGACATCTCCTGCCAAGATAGTGATCTAAACTTATTGATTGACCTATAAGCTAAGCCTTCTGCCCTAAAGAGGCAAAGCAGTTCAATATGTGGACAACTTCTACCCCCATTGGATCCGCCTGTTGATGACACCAACCCCACCATTGAGACCAGGTTGAGCGGTATCTCTTGTTGGTGCTATCTCCCAGGCCCTGGTGAGTAGGGAGACCGCCTCTGCCAAAAGTCCTGGAACTGTCCAGTGTTCCCTGTAATCCGCCGCGCCATGAGATGAAGCAAACCCGTGAGCAGCAGGTGATGAGGATCCCAAAGAAGATACTGAGATCGGGGTAGAGGGATTGGAAAATCCCAGGAAAGTTCCACCAGTACTGGATACCAGACTTGCGATCTCCAAATCGGGGTTCTCGCTACTAGATCCGTCTGCTGCTGTCAAACTTGGGTGGATAACCTCATGATCCTCACAAACGGAGGGAAGGCCTACCCTTTCTCTGTGCTCAGGAAAGCATCGACTGCTATTGCGCTGGGATCCGGATGCCAGCTGCAGTGGAATGTCCAGACGAAAGGCAAAGAGATTGATTAAGAATGGACCACATTGGTTCTGGAGTTCCTGAAATATTTGCAGATGGAGTTTCCAAAGTCTTGAGTCTTGCCAATGACAGTAATGCCAATCTGCCACTTCGGAAGATGTTCTGCCAACAACTAAATCTGGTTGGTCAGGCAGTACTCCCAGAGGTCGCGAGCCATATCTGACAGATTTTTTGATCTTGTCCCTCCCAGATGATTGACATAACGGACCGGTGCTACGTTGTCCATCTTGAGGAGCACACAGCATTGAGCCTTTTCCTTGGTCCAGCATTTCACTGCAAATGACCCTGCCATCAGTTCTAGACAATTCATATGAAGGGCCTGCCCTGCGGAGGACCATTTTCCTCCTGTGGAAAACTCCCTGCATCGAGCTCCCGAAACGCTGGTGTCTGGTTCGCTTACTATGTTGGGGTTGGGAACCGAAGATTGCACGGCCATTCCACGCTTCCATATGGGATATCCACCATTGGATCTCTGTTTTCGCTTCCTCCGAAACAGGAACAAATTGGGAATACGTGAGACCCTTGCGTAGATGAGAACTCTTGAGGCTCTGAAGAGCACGATAATGCAAAGGACCCAGGACAATGGCCTGTGTTGATGAGTAAAGAAGACCTACTATTCTGGCTAGGTGATGTAGAGCGATCGTGGTCTTGGATAGAGTACGTTTGAGCATGTGTGTTGATCTTGGAGAGCTTTTGAGAAGGAAGACTTAGAGCAGTGTTGATGGAATCCACTGCAAACCCCAGAAACTGAATCTTCTGAGAAGGGGAGAGAACTGACTTTGTTTTGTTGATCATGAATCCAAGGGCCTCCAGTAAATTGACTGTCATCTGTAGATGATAGGATATACATCTTGGACACCGATTCAGAATTTCGTCTAAGTAGACAATTAGTCTGACACCTAGAGATCGCAGGTGTTCCACCTCAGGCTTAATCCCCTTGGTAAAACACCACGAAGCGGAAGACAGACCGAAAGGGAGGGAGGTAAATTCGAAAATCTGAGACCTCAACTGGGACTGTAGAAAGCGTCTGTGGGGTGGGTAAATGGGGATCGTGAGATACACATCCCTGGGATCCAACCTGATCCTGCAGCAGATCCCTGAGGAGATGAACTCCTTCCATCTTGAAGTGGCGGTATACCAGACACTCGTTGAGTTCCCTTAGATTTATAACTGGGCGATCACCCCCCCATCCCATTTCTCTACCAGGCATAGTTTGCTGAGGAAGCCATGGGGGTGAAGGGAAGTTGGTACGATAGCCCCCTTCGCTAATAGACTGGTGATCTCTCCATCCACTAATGTCATCTGATCTGCCGGAAAGCACAGAGGTTTGGGACGAGAGGGTTGAAACGGAGAGTTGTTGAACTCTATTTGGAAACCTTGGATTGTTTGAAGGACCCAAGCATCTGTGGTCAGGGTTGCCCAATTGTGGGAGAACAATCTCAGCCAGCCCCCAATCTTGATACCCCCGTGGGTTTTGAACACTCACCTAGTGGGGTATTAAAGGACCCATTGTCTCTTCCTCTGGCACCTCTCTGGCGAGGATATGATCTTATTGGGTAGAAGTTCCCAAATTTGGCTGGATCTTGCCATTGTCCTCCTTTGTGGGAGGGTTGGAGGTAAGTGCTGCCGGTCGAGCGCCCCCTGCAAAGATCAGCTCCGGTAAAAACACAGGGCGTGAATATAGTTTTAATGGATGAACAGCCTGGATGCGGAGGTGAACAGGAGCGGGCTCCGGTCTCCGGAGCTCCGGCCGCCGTATCCCCCGTCACTATCGATCCTGAGCCCCGGGCGCGATTAGCCGATAACAGCTGCGTGGTGGAACAGTCCGGGATTGAGCAGACCCTAGGAAGAAGTACCGGCGGCCTGAGTGAGAATGAAATCAAGAGGAATTGTTGCGGCTCGATTACTTGCAGGCGGATCCAAGATGGCGGCCGCGAAGCGAGGGGGCAGACCCTGCCATTGATGAAGTCGGGTAGCTGCCAGAGAAGCATTGCAGGGGAAACCCATACAGCTGAGAGACATTCCTGCGCTGGCGAGGCGGAGACCCCGGCCTTCGCCCGCTTCATTAATTAGCACTGCAAGGAGCCGGAGAGACGTGCCGGCGTGAGCCCTGTGGGCGCAGAGGAGAGGTGAGGGCCGGCGCTCTGATAACGAGCGCAGCAAGGTGCACGGACGAGAGAGGAGAGCTCTCATTGACCGCACCAGATGGACGATTCGCCAGGACAAGACCCAAAAGCGGCAGAATCACCGGGTCCAGGTAGGATCGCGCCTGACCCTAAAATGGCGGCCGTCCCCCTGCCGAACATGATGACTGAATAAAGAGCTCAACAAAGTAAGCGCCCTCTACTACCCTACAAATTAATTCACTTCCATGGTCTGGCCCATTGAGTCTACACCAGCGGGGCTAGGGGGGGGGTTCAACCCCTTTGGAAGCCAACCTTCACTGCAGAAAAGGCTGTAGGGAGCGCCCTAGCCCCTTTTGTTCAAAATCGCTGGGGCATCGCAAAGCGGCAAACTGCCACATGTAAGCCCAATTGTGGGCTCAGAATATTGATTGGCGCTAAAATGAATCCCCTAGAAACCTCGGCAATTACTCTTAAATCGGAATTCGCCGAGCCTGACCCTAAAATGGCGCCCCCCCCAAGGTACTTCCACTGGAGAGGGAAGATGTCCCTAAAATGGCGCCCGCCAAGGTATTTCCACCGGAGTGGGGAGATGTCCCATTAGTCGAGGGGGTCCCGATGTCCCATCTGGATAATTGGCATAACTGAGCAATACGAACCACTGAACTTGAGGCAAGCCCAGCTGCAGAGTCTCGGGGTCAAACAGACTCAACTACCTGACTGTAAGATGGCTGCTAAGCTACATACCCTTTCCTATCCTGCCATCCTCGTTATCTCCACTCGCCTGTTTCTGGACGCAAGACCTTCGGTCACTTCATGATCT
Source organism: Calotriton arnoldi (assembly GCA_963921515.1). Taxonomy (NCBI): domain Eukaryota; kingdom Metazoa; phylum Chordata; class Amphibia; order Caudata; family Salamandridae; genus Calotriton; species Calotriton arnoldi. Next base: position 3,919,134 of record CAWUFW010000401.1, read on the forward strand.
CTACTCTATCCCGGCGGAGACCGAACCACATGGCCGATTCCCGGTGGAGCTGCACCGACAGCTATAGGGGAGATTGACTCCGGCACACCGCTATGGCCGTCACCTACCTTGCCGGACTTCGGACATTTGTCTTGTTGTTTTCTCTGCTGCTGTCTCCTCCCAGTGGACTTCCAGCTCTCGTTGGTCTTCTTGGGTCTTGATTTTTGTTCGTTAGTAACACCTGTCTCAACTATGTAATCATTCTGGAATTTATGTGAATATGTGGTAACCTGTAACTCGCTGTTTCCTTATGTAAAGCGCTCTGATACCTCGGGGTCTAGCCAGCGCTATATAAAACTCAAATAAATAAAAAAATGGAGGATTGGGCTTGATCAAGGGAATTGAACGTTAATAAATTTCTCTAATTCTTTCACGAAGGGGTCTCCAAAAAGGTTACCCTCTGCAGTTGATCCGGCCTCTGAGGTGAAGAGCTCACCCAATTTAGGGTCTATTTTTATTATACGTGACCCTTCCTTTCCGTGGAAATAGCGCAGTTTGCATTTCCTAAGAGACTCCTGTCCCTCCTCAACCAGCTGGACAGGGCATCGGGCTATACCAAGGAGTCGGAAGCTTTGGTGTCCTCCGCCATATCCAGATTCTTCGCTAACGGACCCATAATGTCTAGCAATTTATTCTGGCATTACCGCCAGGAGCGATCAATGCCTTTCTTCTGGTCTTTTACAAACGTTGCCAGAAAGAGAGCCATTTTCGCACCATCTCCAGCGTAAGGGCTACTTTCCCATCCAATGCCAGCCTGGGACATTCTGCTCTAAGGCAGATCCGCACCTCCTTGTCCAACGACTTCCGCAATCTGGCGGCTATGTAGGATACTACCTTTGGGGCAGGGGTCCATTCCACTGATCGTGGATGTAAAAGTTCATCAGGATTTAGCATATCCGTACCCGGATCTTGGGGATCCGTATCAAGGGCGTTAAGACCTGTAGCAGGTAGGGCCCCAGAAGGGCGCCAGGGTCTACCAGATTCCCATCAGAGGTTTGGGGAGCGTCATCCAGATTCACCGGGTGAGGGGAGTCGGGAGCAAAGGAAGGTCCCCCTAAATTACTAGATCTGGAGGGTTGTGAGTCCATGACAGTCTTCTTTAGGTGATCAAACGCGTCCATATCCACTCCTTTCTCCTCCTCGCACTTGCATTTGGACTCTGAAACTTATGTGGAAGGCTGCCCTGGAGGGTAAAGGGGCCTGGGGCTCTGTAATTTTTTCCCTCGGTTCGAGGGGTCTTTGGTACTGGGCCTGGAGTTGCTGTATTTTCCTCTCCAAGAGCGCCACCACTTGTGAAACTTCTTTAAATATTGACACATCCATTACTTGGCAAAAATGATCATCAATAGGGTGGTATGTAACCTCCTCTTCCTCCTCCTCATAATAATCTTCAAATTCCTCCATTTTGGTAATATATTCAAACAATACGGAGGAATGGGGAATAACAGAATAGGGGAGTCCATGTATATTTTATATGTACCAACAAGGGTTAAATTCAGAGGCCCACGGGCCCAAGACCAGTCCTCCCTGAATGATATGTAGGGGGTGGTTTTGGATGGATGGATGGATGGATGAATGGATGGATGGGGTGGGGCAGCCGGGGGTGGGGGAGTGGATGATCTGAGCCCGTCAATTTCACAGCACAGTTCCCCTGGCGGTCGATTTCATTTTAAGAGCCCTTCAGTCACACAAGCGGCTGTGAAGGAGTGAGCACGTTTCCACGGCCGCGCTACAAGGAGAAAAAATGCAAATTAGGCACAACACATTTGTAAGCTTGCAAGCGAATCAAACATCTGATACGTTTATGAAGCTATAAGCCTTAAACACATGTTAAACAAGCACAAAACAAGAGGAGAGAAAAAACAATTATCTCAGGCTGCTGGAGCAGCGAAGAAATAGGAGGATAGAGCGTCCTCCAGGGAAGTTGAATGGAAGGACTTCTCCTGGTTGGTGGACATGTTGATGTATTGTTTATTTCCCTAGGATTCATGGGAAATGTAGTTTATTTTGGTTTTAAGCTTTTAATGGCTGCTGGATGTGGTAAAGTTAAGAGAGATGAAACCTAATCCTTGCCTCTGGTCCTGATATAGAATCATATATACACCTTTGAACAACTTTTATGTATGGATACACATCTTGCCTTTGTTGCAGGCAATCCTCTTTCAGATCACAGATCTACGATGTGGCACTGTAAACTGGCAGCCAATGGGTTTATATGCTGCAGAGGACTGGGCCTGCTTGTCGTGTCGTCAAAATAAACATGAAAACCTATTTTCCTTGACCCCAAACAATATCTCCTGGGTGTCAGATGTGTATTTGTATAGCATTTTTTTATTTTTTTTTAAATACTTTATTTATTCAATTTTCACACCATAAACAGAGTGGTCATAAACAGAGCATTCAAATACATTGCCTTTCAACTTATACCCAATATACATCTGAGTCCTGTACATGCTTCGCGGTTAGTTATACATTTATACATTTATGGCACAGCAGTATACCCAGCATCAAACATGTCCAGGGTGTTGCCCAAGCAACAATTTTTACATGTTGCTACTACTGTCTGCTCCATTATCCTGCTCACTTCCAGGCCCCAATAAAGTTAACAATCCCCTGCATAGCTCTCTCCAAATTGCAGTATCCTCCTCTAGCTTATCATCCTTACTACAGGCCTTCATATGCAGTTCTTCCGCAAGGGACCACACTCCCACATCCCTAATCCAACTTTCGAACGTTGGAGCCCGCACACCCATCCAGCATATCGCCACCCTCCGTCTAGCCAACACCAGTGCTAACTGTGTTAATTTATTGGCCATTTTCTTTTTCTTGCGTTGCGGGACCAGCCCCAGGAGGCATTGCTCTGGCGTAGCCTCTAACTTGATTCCCACCTCTTCTTCACGGATTCCTGCTACCACCGTAATCCAGTACTGTTGTACTTTTGGGCATTCCCACGCCAGATGCATAAACCCTGAACGGGCCCTGCGACATCTAGTGCATTCATGCGACCGACTGGCGTCTATCCGGTCGAGCCTAACAGGGGTCATATACACCTGTTGTACAAAATTATAGTGCAATAGCTTCAGTTGGGCATTACAAGATACCTTGCGCGTTAGTGTGCATATCCTCACCCAGCTTTTCTCTGACAAAGGTGCCTGCAGATCTGCATTCCAAGCGTCCCATGCCTTGAGGGCTAGGGATCTCGAGTCCACCCTCATGGCCTTATACAATAACGACACCAGCCTAAGTCCACCGCCACATGTCAACAATATATCTAGGGTCTCAGTAGTCTGGGGCAGGTCCGGGTAAGTAGGCCATGTGAATCTGGCCAGTTCCACCAGGCCTGCAAATTGAAGATATTGCCCCTGCCCCAAGCCAAATCCTTTGCACGCCTGCTCAAAGGTAATAAAGGTGTCATTCACATACAAGTCTGCCAGAACCATACAGCCACCCTCCCTCCAGGCCTGGAAGGACATATTCTCTATCATCCTACGCACTGGAACTAGCTGCCAGACAGGCAACACCGGATAAAATGGAGCCCGCCCCAACACTTGTTCCACAAATGTCTGCCGCAGAAAGGCTGTTTGCCGGACCACATATGGTAGGTCTACACTCACCCCTGCACCCTCCATCAGATTAACCGGTAGGCTCTCTGGTTGCACCCAGCCGCCAAGTAAGCGCTTTTCCCAGTTGTCGCCCTCATCCAACCATTGCGCAGCATGTTGAAGATGCGCCGCTTAATAATGTAGGTCAACCCTAAGCACCCCCAATCCCCCTCCTCATATCGCTTCGAGAGGACCGGCAGCGCTACTCTGCAGCGTTTCCCCACCCAGAGCAGGGATATTAATAGTGAGTTCAGTTGCCAAAACACCCTCGCAGGGATTGCGCACAATACGTTCTGTAAAACGTCCAAACATCTAGGTAGCATCACCATCTTTGCCACAGGTATTCTACCCATTAGAGACAGCGGCAGCGTGTTCCAAAAATCCACTGAGCGTCTCCGGGTCTCAACTACCCTAGTCATGTTTAGCTGCAGTAATTTTATATTCCCATGCGCCACCTGCATCCCCAGGTATCTGAAGTGATCCATCTCCCATCTCACTCCCAGATTAGGCAATTCCACCACCCTACATTCTCTCAATTTGGCCAGGGGGAACGCCAGGGACTTGCACCTATTAATGCGCAATCCCGAGTATGTTGTGAATTGGTCCAACAACCGCAGCAGTTTCGGGATCGAATCACGCGGGGACTTGACATAAAACAGAGCGTCATCCGCATATAATGAAATAAGATGGGTACTATTCCCTGTTTGTATTCCCCAATGACTTAGATCTTGTCTAGCCCATACCGCCATAGGCTCTATAGCCAGAGCAAACAGCAGTGGCGACAGGGGGCATCCCTGCCGTGTACCTCGTCCCAGCATCCACTGCACTGACCTGGTTTGGCCCAACCGCACCCTAACCGCTGGGTTCGTATATAGTATTCTTACCCATTTGCAGAATCGTGGCCCAACCCCCAGCACTCTGAGAATTTTCAAAGATAGCCCCAATCCACCGTGTCAAACGCTTTTTCAAGGTCAATGGAGACCAATGCCATCTTCTCTGGGGCCGCACGCGGCTCTTGCAATATATGCGTTAAGCGTTGTATATTCATAGACGTGCTACGACCTGGGATAAAGCTGCACTGGTCCTCCTGAACCAGGTAAGCCGTGTGCGGCCCCAGCCTTTTGGCCAGCACTTTACATAAGATTTTAACGTCTGAGTTCATCATTGTCAATGGTCAATATGCTGCCGGGTCCTGACTGTCCCCACCTAGCTTCGGGATCATACAAATTTCACCCTCTCACATTGTTGGAAGCAATATTCCACTTTTAAAGGATTCATTAAATGTCTACAGCAGTGATTTGTATAGCATTTCTACCCTTTGAATGATCTCTGAGCTTTTTAGGGATCTGGATGCCCTGTATGGTTTTGGCATTCTCATTTCCTAGTGGTCTGTCGACACTGTATTTGGTTATGTTTAAGTGAGGTCAAAGGATGAACTGATTTTAACTGTAAGGCACAATGACCTCGCAGTAGGCAGACTTTCATTTTTGTACATCGTGATGACCTAATATTTGGCAGAGTGTACTTACAGTTGGGCCTGATTTACATTATGAGGGACAGACTGACATAAACCAAGGACATGATGGTAGCAAAAGTAGACTGCCGAAGTCATGATGTCCTATTCGATTATCAGAGAGTGCACTAACATAATAGAACATAAAAGAAGCATAGCGCAGACTAACTTTAATATAAAGTATTGATAGCATCAGTGTAGGGCAGACTGACATTATTACAGAACATAACTGTATTCTATTGCATCATTAATATAGTGATTTCAATCCCTTACAGGTTTCCAAAGCTGACATAAGTGCAGTACGGATTAACTTTTTTTTTTTTTTTTTTTTAAACTTTGTTTATTAGTTTTATACACAACCAACAAGAGACAATGACCTACTTCACAAAATAGTAGCTTCGTGCGACCTTCAGAAGTAAGCGGCGCAACACCGTGCTGGTAATAGGTATACAGTACATCATACATTTGGTAAACCCAATCCGCTCAACGCCACAGACCCCTCCACTGTCTTGACCATTTCGTCAAAGGGCAAGGCAGGACGGCCTACGTCGTTGGGAGCATTGTCGTAATGCTACAGGGGGGCAACTGGTCAGGGGGGCAGGGTGACGTGAAGGAGAGGCAGCATCCAAGTCGGTGTCCACCAAGGTCGCCCCTCCCGGCCTGTACAGGGCCCAAAAGTTCTTTGGTCTATTGCGGGGCGGTAACAAGTCACTGTAGTTTTCGGTCTGGGTGCAGCAGTACATCATATCTTTAGTCCACTGAGCTATTGTAGGCGTCGGGCCACAAAGCCAACAGATCGCCACACATCTCCTTGCTAAAAGCAATGCCATGTCTACTAGCCGTCGCAACGTTTTAGGGAGGGGCTTGGAGTATCCCAGCAATGCTAAAAACGGGTCAGGGGCCAACGTCAGTTCAGTGATTCTATTTATTTCAGAAAAAACCCGAACCCAGAAGCGGGCAACCCCCGGGCATGTCCAGGCTAAGTGGAAGAAGTCCGCAATTTGTTCCCCACATCTTTCACACTGAGAGTCCTCCCGTAGCCCATAACGATGGAGACGTTCCGGCGTGTAGTAAGCCCTGTTTAGAAATTTAAAATGTATATAGAAATAGAGAGAGACCCCTTGTGCAACCAAGGGAATAAGGTACTCTTCACAAGTAAAACAGAAATGTTTCCCCTTGGATCAAAGTACTAACACACTTAGATAGTTGCTTGATAAGAAAAGCAACTATTGCTTATCTACTTCAAACTTGTACTACTTATCCACTCCAATCCATATCATAAGATACTGACTCGTATAATTCAAATATTAAAAACATGTTTTGAATTAAAATCCTGTTATCACAAAAAATATTAAAATCTGATTTTTCAATCACAATAAAAACATCAATATATTTCATACACTTGGAAAAATAAATTCAAACAGATACCACAACGTTACACAAATGACACTATACCCCCACATACAAGAGAAAAGAAAATACTAGACACTCAATTTTGTCATTTTTCAATACATATCCTTCACAACCAAATATAGGGACACGGTCTGAATGCCCTTCTAATTAAGCAATTACAGAATCACGTTCCTCCAAGGATTATGTAATAAATTTGCGTCGACGTTGTTTCGATGGTTAGAAATTTTTTAGTCCATCTTTTCAAGACACTTGTATACTTTTTCTCTGTAATATTCCTTGGTTTAAAAATCCTTATTTATGGATAAGCTATGTTCGAATGAAAAATCTCTTAAAATCTTGAATGCCATAATTCTCTGAATCGGTCGATAGATGAGAACGAGCAGGACGGATGTGCGATACCTCGGCGGTAATCCCTTAGCACACCGGGAAAGAGGAGGACGTGATTGCCCCTCGATTTGTGAGCAAGTTATGACCCATAAGGTGCGAGGATTGGTACCACGAGAGTCATTATTCCAAAATTGCATTGACTCAAGTTAATGAGATATTGTCGACTTGGGTGACATAAACACCCTCCGTACAGCGAGGTTGCAGCCCTGGCAGTAAATCGGACCGAGTAAATTATTCAGAGAATTGTGGCATTCAAGATTTTAAGAGATTTTTCATTCGAACATAGCTTATCCATAAATAAGGATTTTTAAACCAAGGAATATTACAGAGAAAAAGTATACAAGTGTCTTGAAAAAGATGGACTAAAAATGTTTCTAACCATACAATCTTGTATGTGGGGGTATAGTGTCATTTGTGTTTTGTGTAACGTTGTGGTATCTGTTTGAATTTATTTTTCCAAGTGTATGAAATATATTGATGTTTTTATTGTGATTTGAAAAATCAGATTTTAATATTTTTTGTGATAACAGGATTTTAATTCAAAACATGTTTTTTAATATTTGAATTATACGAGTCAGTATCTGATGTTATATGATATGGATTGGAGTGGATAAGTAGTACAAGTTTGAAGTAGATAAGCAATAGTTGCTTTTCTTATCAAGCAACTATCTAAGTGTGTTAGTACTTTGATCCAAGGGGAAACAATTCTGTTTTAATTAGAAATTTAAAATGTACAAGTCTGTGCCGACCATTGAGGGATACGCGTTTAGTGCTCATGCAGCAGTAGAGCCATTTGTCATCCGTAAGGTCGACCTGTAGGTCACGCTGCCAGGCCAGCCGTGATTTGGTGTATTTATTTCCCCTAGCAGACTGTGTGGTGCGGTAAATCCTAGATACCATCTTAGCAGGTGTTTGCGCTCTAATGACGGCAGTTAGAGCCACGACCTCCGGGGACTCCGCCATATCCTCGCCCAATAGATCCTTAAGAGCGTGTCTAATTCTATGGAATTGGAAACGGGCAAGGGGCGTCGGCTGAGCGTCCTCTCCGTTCACAGCATCCCATGTGCGCGCCTCGCCATCTACAAAAAGGTCCCCTATGGTGTGGGCATTTAGCGTCTGCAAAGCGGCTGTGACCCCCCTATCTCTACATGGTGCAAGCCAATGGCACCACTCAAGGCGTGCCACTGGGGAATACAATATGTTGCCCGCCTGAATAGCTAATAAATAATGCCAGGCATGAACGACCGCATTAAGGGAATCCAATATACCCGTACGTCTATCAGGGGGTGCGAACAGTAAGGCAGGAAGAGGCCTAGGGGCAGCAACTATCGCCTCTATACGTACGTGCGGGATGTCAAACGGGCCGTGAATCCAATAATATGCTTGAGAACTTTGAGCAGCTCTATAATACAAATCCAAGTCCGGAGCACCCAGTCCCCCCATCGAGTACGGCATTGTCAGTATGTGCCAGGCAACGCGAGCCTGCTTGCCCGCCCAGGCCAGGTGTACCATTAAGGACTGGAGGCGCTGGAAGAATACACGGGGAAGTACCATGGGGATATTCATGAAGAGGAAGAGAAAACGCGGCAGCACAATCATTTTCATAAGGGACACTCTGCCCATCAACGATAAGGGGAGGCGCACCCATCGATTAATATCCTCTTCCAACTTGGAAATAGCGACCCCATAGTTCTTCCTGAGGACCACCTCAGGGTCAGTGTGCAGTTTGATCCCCAAGTACCGCACCGCCTCCGTAGTCCACTGCAGAGGGTACTCAGGCTCGAAGGCCACCGTGGCTGGGGTCAGGGGGAACATGATGGATTTGCTCCAGTTGACCCTTAGGCCAGACAAAGAGCCAAAGCGTACCACCTCACGTAAAACCGGGGAGAGATTATCCTCCGGGTCTCTGACATAAAGCAGTGTGTCATCCGCATACGTGGAGACGATTAGGCGGTAATTCGGAAAGCGGATGCCTCTATGGCTATGATACTCCCGTAGGGCGCATGCCAAGGGCTCAGCAATCAGGGCGTAGAGAATTGGAGATAAGGGGCAGCCCTGTCTCGTACCTCTGTAAATTCGTATAGGGTCAGTGACCAGGGAGCCTATTTTTATGCGCGCTGTGGGGGAGGAATACAGTACGGCAAGAAGTTGTAGAAACACCTCCCCTACCCCCATGCGGCGGAGGACCTGCCTCATGAAGGGCCATTCGACCGAGTCGAATGCCTTTTCCATGTCTAAAAATACCGCGAGAGCCGGCACCTCCGGTCTTGTATGTTGAAGAGCAGCAAAGACCGTGCGCAGGTTGTATGTCAGATTTCTGCTTGGCACAAATCCGGCCTGCTCCGGGGCCACCAAGGTAGTGACGAGCGGAGCCAAATGATTGGCAAGCAGTTTCGCGAAAATTTTAGTGTCCACATTCATCAAGGACAGAGGACGATACGAGGCACACTTGTCTGGAGACTTACCCGGTTTAAGTATAGCCACCAGGATCGCTTCACGCATAGTTGGGGGCATCACGCCTGTTTCACACATGTCCTCAAACAGCGCGAGCAGATGTGGCAGTAAAAGATCAATAAACGCTCTGTAAAAGGCGACAGTGAGGCCATCCCCTCCCGGCGCGCTCCCCGCCCTCATATCAGAGAGAGCTAGGATTATTTCATCCCTTTCGATCGGCCGCATCAGAAACTCTCGATGTACGTCGGACAGCCACGGTAGCTTTATATGCGTCAGATAGTCTAATATTTGCTCGTCCGGGCTGCAGCCTCTCGAAGCATAGAGGTCCGTATAGTATTGGCGAAATTGATCCGCCACCTGGGCCCCTGTCAACGGAGAGTCGTCAGGCTGTGGTCGAATGTCTGGGATCGCCGTGGCATCTCTACGCTGCCTGAGGAGCTGCGCAAGGACCGCTCCCGGCCATTCGCCCTCGCCATAAGTGCGAGCAGTGGCATACTTCCCAAGATGCTTTATTTCCCCGTCGGCCTCTGTATGGTATTCCTGTAGGGTCTGCGTCAATTCTAGAGTAAACGCTGCATTTGGGCCATCGATCAGGGAAGCCTCTAGCGTCTTTATCTTATGCTCCAGGACCTTCAGCCTATTACGAATCGACTTAAGAACCCCCGCGTGTTTTGATATTGCCACCCCCCTAACATATACCTTAAAAGCCTCCCATATTGTTTGAAAAGAATCTACTGACCCCCCATTGGTGTCAAACGTTTTGATTGCCGTAGCGATTTTATCCTTAAAAACGGCGTCAAGGAGAGAGTAAGGTGGGAAGTGCCACATAAAGGGGGAAATACGCTTCTGGGGAGAAGTGAGAACCAAGAGCAGGGGTGAATGATCAGAATATGTGTGCGGTAGAATCGTGCAAGACTGGATGTGCGGCGACAAGCTTCTGGAGGCAAACCAGTAGTCTATTCTGGTATGAACATTATAATACGCTGAATAATGTGTGTACCCGCCCTGGCCCGTGTGCCCGTGGCGCCAAACATCACGCATATCCAACCTGATCAATGATGCCTCCACGACTCTAGCCGAAGCGGAGACACGCCTGTCCGGGCCGTCCGACCTATCCAAAGTAGGGTCCCTAACAAAATTGAAATCCCCTCCCCATAGGATCTGTCCGTGAGCCTGGAGATGAGTCAGGTCTGTCAACTTATTATAAAAGTCTGGGTGATCATAATTAGGTCCATAAACGTTTAAGAAAAGTAGCTCCATTCCCCTACCGTAGCATTTGGTGAGAACAAACCGACCCTCCCTATCCGTCTCCAAAGGAGACAGACGGAACGCCGTCTTCGGATTGACCCACGTCAGGACCCCCCTAGCATGCGTGGTAAAACCTGCCACGTGCACATTACCTAGGAGCCCTTTTGTGCGTAAAATGGGGCTATCTAGAGGGAGGTGTGTCTCCTGTAGGAGAGCGATGTCTATATTATGCCTATATAAGTAGCTCAAAATTTTCCGGACTTTCCTATAATCATTAAGGCCACGTACGTTCCACGTAAGCACTGCTACCGAGCCCAGGGCATTGTCAGAACGCGTCGTAGTCCTATCCGTCATGATGAGGTATCCAGCCTAGGTCCCATGGCGTCAGTCTCTTCGGGTCTACACAGCCATGATGTCGCGCTACCCAAGTTGTCACAGCAAAAAATGTCAAAGGTCAGTCTCAATGCATTCCCACCCCCTACCCACCCCCCCCGCCCACGTCAGGCCCACCCCAACAGGACCCGCATCATACATCCCCCCCACCCCACAACTCTGCAATTAGTCGAAATAAATCACTCTCAACAATCCCCAAAAAAATCAGGACCGATCCCTAAAAAAAACCCCACCCTCCACCCACGCCTGCCCCATCCCAACTTGGCTGCGAATTATACCCTCCCCCCATAATACATTCTCCCCCCCCCAACTGAAATTGTACTCCCCAGTGTGATTCACACGAGGGCGGATGTTGCTCTCCCCACTAAAACGGTTGGAAAAAGCGTTCGGCTTTCATAAGGCCGCGCTCCGACAACCGTCAAGACTAGTTTAAGCAACTACATACAGCTTGTAGTACTGAAACCCAACTGGAATCCCAAATGCTACTTCGGGAGATTAATCGGAATCGAAAAGGTGAAGTAACCAAAGGGCGAGCTAAGGTATGGTGTATGAACCCCATATTCTCAAGCCATAAGTGAAGATAGTATCTGAGCTACGCCTGCGGACTAACCACCTCGGATCCCTCAGGGTATCACGACCCCCATCTAGAACCCCTCGCCTCACCCTAAACAGCAGGAGAGGAGAGCAGTGAGCCCAATAATCATCAGAAGTATTACCATCCCCCGGTGCTGCTCCTCGCAGCAGACCCCCTCTGGTCATCCAGACATGACCCATTCACACTTGGCTGCAAGAGCAACTTTAGGAAGCCCCCTACACTCCTTAAACTTTTCACACATTGTCACCCGCAAATTTCTAATCCTGGTTGTCCAGCATGCCACCCGCCGCCTCATCAAGGAGTCGCTTCTCCGGGCTGTGCCGCTGCTCCTTCGCCCAGTCTTTCATTGCCTTCTGAAGCGCCTTTGGGTCGGTCAAAATGTGGGAGCGTCCCTGACGGTTGACCCGGAGCTTTGCCGGGTATAGCATGGCGTAGTCCACCCCCAGGTCACGGAGTTGTTTCTTGATGGGGGCAAACTGGCGCCGTGCCTCCTGAACCCGAACCGTAAAGTCCGGAAACAGAGAGATAGAGGACCCCTCAAATTGCAGCTGTTGTTTCTCTCTGGCTGACCTCAGTGCTACATCCCGATCACGGTAGTTCAGCAGTTTCGCTATGATCGGTCTATGGGCAGCACCCGGTGGCGGTCGTGGGCCCAGTGATCGATGCGCCCTCTCCACCACAAACATAGGGGAAAACGTGTCCTCGCCGAGCAAAGTCTTCAGGAGTCGTTCCGTGAACTGTTCCATATTCCCCGTCTGGGTGGTCTCAGGGAGTCCTGCAATGCGGAGGTTACAGCGCTGAGAACGCGCTTCCAGGTCCTCCGTATTGTCCTGGAGCACCTTCAGGATCCCGCCCAGTTGTTTATGCTCCGTGTCTAGGATCGTCTGAGCCTCCTCAGCCTCCGTGAGTCTGCGCTCCGACATGTCTAGGCGCTCGGCGTGCTTGTCTAGACGTTCGGCCATACGATCCATCCGGTAGGACAGTGCATCCATCTTAGTGCCAAGCGCCGTTATGCCCCCCTGCAAATTCTTTTCCATGGACCGCAGTAGGCCTCTGATGTCGTCCCCTGGATCTTCTGCCGTGTGGTCCTGTTCTCCAGTCGCACCGTCACGCGAAGCCTCGCTAGATTTTGACCTCTTCTGGCCAAACGACCGTTTCTGTTGCGTTCTGTCCACACGGCCCATCCTGACTTAGCAGTGATGATTGATCAGGCACTTCTTCGGGCCTATTCCTGGAAGGTGTCTCCACTCCCAGGATGCAAGGGCAGCTCCCCGATGTCCCTCCCGGCGCTCCCCGGGTCAGCCACCAGCACCAATGTATCCAGCAAGACTGGCCAGCCCCGCGCACCCGCCAGGTGGGCAGCTACTATCCAGGCCTCCCAACAGGGGGCTCAAGCGCGCAGCCAGTGTAGGAGGCCCAGACGCCGCCAGCGGCGACCCTCCAGCCCCACGTGCACCGGCACCGGGATCCAGACAGGACCGAAGGAAGGCCAAGTGTCCGCGACGGAGATCGCCGTGAGGGAGGGGGCACCACGCACCAGGGCTCGATGGCGTCGCGGGACACAGCACTCCGGGGTCGTCCCCCCACCTCGACGCTCTCCGCAGTGCAGCCCCGAGCAGTCCAGGGCCTCCGCTGGTCCAGAGGTTCACATCCCGGGCAACCCGCCTCAGGAAGCACTCACCCTGTAGGGACAGGTTCCCCTCCAATGAGCAGCGGCTGCCGTCCGAACGGTCTCCGGGTCAGCTGCGCAGGCGACGCAACTGCCGTCCCACCAGCAAGGCCCAGGCCAGGGCAGCAGGGAGGCCAGGCACTAATCAACTTGGGCCTCAGCGTGGGGGTGCAGGGGACACCACCCGGACGCTATTCCGGCGAGTGCACACCGCTATCTGGACCTCCTCAGCCTAGCCGGGCATCGGGGTTCTCGCGGCACCCAACGTCTCCGCTCCCGATCTCGCGCCATCTTCCGGCTCACCCCCGGGTGTCTCAGGCGGGGGTCGAACCGCAGTCGTCCATCGCCCGGTGGCGAGCTCCCGGTCGTGCAGTCTCAACAGGGGCCAGGGATCTGCGCGTTGCACCCTCCACCGCACTTATCCACTCTGCGCGGGTGGAGCGGTGGTACAGCAGCACTCCTGCAGAGTAGCAGGCCCGTCCGGCGCCGTGAACACAGTTCGCGTGTGCGCTCCCCAGTGGATCGGAGCTTCTCAGTTTTTAGCCCAGACCGGGCTGCCAGGGATCAGGAGTCGAGGGGTCGTCTTCCCTCGATCCTCGTGTGTCGTAGTTGCAGGATTCCTGTAGTATCGGCTGACGGATTATCGGAGCTCTCGGGTCAAGCGGCCATCTTGGTCGCGAGCAAGCTCCGCCCCCCCCAGTGCAGTACGGATTAACACTACCACAGTACATGATGACAGCTTTTGAAGACTGGTGTAATCTGTCTCCATCCTCCATACACACACAGTCACCCATTCATTCATCAAACCCTCCACTCCTGCATGCACATACTATGCAAGTGAATGGAATCCATAAAGATTCTTTCACTTATAAAATAGCCAGACTTCTTGGCTTTTTCAAAGCTTACTTAAGTTATGAATTGAGTTGTGGTAAAAGTCCATCTGTTCCCTAACTGAGCTAAGGATACATTTCTTATTCAAACTAAACCAGTAAGTCATGATGGGCATGATCCGTTACAGCTGGTGCCTTATACAGCAGTACTAATTATACGGTTCTGCATTGCATTTATTGCTATATTGTATTGAAGATAAACGCTACCTTTTTCCTTTTTTCCTTTTTTTGTTTCACGTGTACTGTTCTCCCTGACTTCAGTAAGGGTTGTCACACCTTTTAGCCCTAGTGTTTTGGATCACAATTAATTTACTCCATTTTGGGACTGGCAATTATTTGTCTATTGCTGTTGTCTTGTTAAAGATAGTCTACGTATATGACTGAGTCAGAAGTGATATTTACTCATTATAGGATCTTCAATTAAAGCAGGCAATCCTGTGCCCTTAAAAGATCTCGAGGCTTCCAGTCCTATGATGCCTTGTACTGGAAAGTGCCTCTCATTCGCTGCTTAACAAACCTTTTCTGTTCGGTAAACATATTTTGTGAAGGCAGGTTGCAGTCAGTGTTAATCTTATTTAAAGAAGTAAGAGAAGATACAATCTGAATTTTCTTTTTTCATTGAGTCTTGTGTAGTGGTAGCACATTTAAAATATATTCCAAAAACGGATCTGCATTGGAAAATGTTTATTTCTGTTTGACAGTCCATCTTCCCCTTCTGGACCCTCCCAGATTTACCTCTCCATCTCTGTTGCTCCTGTTTCTTGTTGACTTCCTGTCCTCTTTTTTTCCAGGACTGCTATTTTCTTACTGGAGAGATAATTAGGTTTCTTAGTGTAAACTACCTCTAATCTCGAATTGCCCCTCATCTCCTTTTTGCTGTCATCTAAATTATTCGAATACTCCATGCCAGTTACTCTACTGTTTAGTAAATTGGACTTGGGCCCTTATTTAAACTTTGGCAGACAAAGTACAGTCCCCCATGGTGGCGGAGGACATTACCTCCACCATCCTTACGGACTACTGTCCGCCAAATTTAGAGATGATCACTAGCCCAGCGTTCAGCTCAACCGCTATTACTGCAGTTCCCTTCAGGGTACAAAATAGTTAATGAACAACTGCTGTCGGTTTTGTTGGCCGTTCACCAAACTTTCTCTCGGAGTGTGGGGGTCATTATTGTATATTTATGCCCCTCACTGACCGGTTTTATCTGGCGGTGATGGGCAAGGAAACAAAAAAACGATTCCATTGTTCACTATAAAAAGGGTGGGTGGTGTAATGCCCTTCCTCTGACAGCCCCTACTCAAGTTTGGCTATTGGAGGAAGCTTTCCGTGGACTGAGCCAATAGATGCTCCATCGACTGTAAACGGAGTGTGTGCCCGTCTCTAAATGAAGTGAGAGCAGACCAAGAGTTTGCGGACCGCATTCTCTATCCTGTTTGCAACAGAGTACCTTTTCTTTCAAACTCTAAATTTGGCCTTTCTTTTTTAACTATTTGCCAGTGGAACTCTTACTGTGTTATGTAAACCATCTCTCGATCTGCTACCTACTTAAATAATAAAAAAAAATCATACTTACTGTATTCATCAACTATAACGACTTTTCACAACAATTCACAGTTTTGTTTTCACATTGCTACATTCAGAATTGTTGTATCTGTAATCTCAGTTTATCAGCTGTGCCTTCATATAGAAACATTTGCAAAAGACAACGTTTTTATTGGTCCTGTCTCTATCCCCGTCCCCCCATCACATCTTGCCCAATTTCTTGAACTGCCTCTGCCAGAATCTATGAACCGAGGGCAAAAAGAGGCTCACGGAGTCTCTCCACACCTACAATTGATACCTGGTCTACAGTGGCACCATTCACCTCTCCTGCCCGGTTTGGTTTATTAGGCTGCAAGTTGTGCAAAACACCGCATCCCACCTCTGGGTAGGTCGTTATCTTTGCACCTCAGTTGCTAGACACTGTTACATCGTCACTGACTGACTGACTGACTGACAGTTGGAAGGATTTGTGTATGGTGCATCACTCTACACATTCACAGTGCACTCTTTTTCTGTTTAGCAGATTTGTGTCCCATGTACCTTCTTGCATGCTCAGATCATCGTATCAGAGGCTTCTAATTTCCTCGCTTAAGCTTTCAACTAATTTATTACACCATCATTTCTGTTTGATCCTAACTGTCTTGCACCAGGACCACTTCAGGTAGCAGTGCCCTTTATGAATACTTTCATTGATTCATTCATCATGCTGGCAAAATCATTTAAAAAAAAAAAAAAAAAATCTTTCTGAACTACACAATTCTTATCTACAAAGTGGTTTTAACCCCTGCTCAGCTAAGACCATTATCTACAGATATTACCATTTCAGAGTTCAGCACTAAACACCTCAGTGTGCTCGATAGCTGGTCTGTGCTCTGCAGTTAGTCATTTTGAATCATGAGGTCCAGAGTGTGTTATGAGGACAGTAAAACAGTGATTTATTAACTGTCTAAAAGTGAAGCGGGTTTCTCCACCAGACTAACTAAAATAAGGGCTAAGTGTGCAATGGTAAAATGTTTTTCAAACATTTGAAATTGCCAATATTGTATATTTGGCTCAAAGACACTAGAACCTGGCTGATATGATTATTACAATGGCCTGATTATTTACATTGCACTGTATAAATAGACCGTAATAAACTTGATATTCTGTTAAAGTAGTGCAATGAACGAGGGGTTTTATGATACCCAGTCGATACATGCATGGAAAATATTGGAATAGCTCTGTGAATTTTTCTTTGATAAAAGGAAAACTGATAACTTAAACATTAAAGAAAATACTCCTAAGTAGCGCAGAATGTATTTTCACTTTCCTTATGGCTATCAGAAATAAGTTGACCTCATGCTAGAAGTATTGAAGTGCCAGTCAATATTGCAAGTGGAAAGGTTTGCAGAAGCAGCTCTGTGAAACAAAAGTGTACATTGTCCTTGTTCCTCACAACCTATGTCCTGAACTGCTCCCTGAGAACTGCTGAAAAATGAAAGGTTGTTCACTCCTGGAGGAGCTTGGAGGGACACATAATTAGAAAAATACCTACTTGTAGTTCAGAGGGTTGTTAGAGAAAGGAGCACATGTTGTAATAAGTAGCAGTTCCATTTTGTTTTGCAGTCAAGCACCACCTATGTGGGTCTTGTAATGAAACTTTGACCGGATAGGTCACGGAAAACTTTCTACAATAGTGTTGGAAAGCACTGGTGCTAATAGAGGGACAATGCTCTCCAAATCCGCAACTAGCTGGCTACCACGCTTTTCTGTGGCACGGTTTAAAAATAAAAAAAGGAAACCATACCTTTTACTTAAACTGCCGGCCTTTTCGGTTGTACATGCTCATAGTGAAAAACATTCCTAACATTAGGTTCTTTTCATAACCCTCTTTCACTCTGTGGTCCAATGGATTATCACTTCACCCAGCACTCAAGAACATTGTTACCTTCTGAGGTATCGCCACAGGCTGCATCTGTGGTAGTGCCAAACTCCTCTGCATATCACCTTTCTCTGTGACTGTTTTGGATTGCCACCTAGATCAATGTCGTCAGGACACCCAGTTTGTTTCCATTCAGCCAGTTAGACTGAGACACCTCTGATTTCAAGAACATTTGGTGTCCTGATGGACAAAACTAGGTCCGACCCTACTCAGTCACCATCGGCATGAAACAAAACTAATCTTGAAGTCCTACATGCAACACAAACATTGCTCCTCTGCTCTCACAAGGCGAGTAAATATACAGCTTTCTAAATGAAAGAAAATTGCCACATATTATGTCACGGAAATATAAATTCTCAAGTGTTCAACGCTGATGGCACGCCCAAAAGTCATTTTCAATTTCCCCGCTTCTCATGCACTTCTATTTTCTAAAAATGTCTGTTGGACCGAGCCCTCTGCAGGGTCATCCCAGATTTTTTGCTTTCCTTTGCTGAAGTGGTTTTTGTTGGCTTTTTGGACGCTGCAGTTTACTTCTGCTACCCAGTGATAAAGTGCTTGTGCTCTCCCTTTTAAACATGGGAAAATTGATTTACACATTGATTTACACATGATTGGCACATTTAATTTACTTGTAAGTCCCTGGTATATGGTCCTACATGTACCCAGGTCCTGTAAATGAAGTGCTACTAGGGGCTGCAACGCTCTTTGTACCACCCACTGAAGTATCACTGTAAAACTGCACTACAGGCTGCAGTGGTAGGCCTGAGACCTGTTTTAAAATGCCATTTCAAAAGTAAAAACGTTGGCAGGCCTAAACCTTCCTTTTCAATACTACTAAGTCACTTCTAAGGTAGGCCCTAAAGGCCCACAGGGTGAATGGTGTAGGAAGCTGGCTCTGTATATACTATACCAAAGTAAGGTATAGTGTGCACTGATTCTAGGGGATCCCCAGAGATATAGCAGAGGCTAAATGAGATAATCACGAACAGCTCTTTGTGGCAGTGTGGTCAAGCAGTTAAGCTAATCAGGAGGGTCTGTTAAGCATTTATTGTATTCACTCAATCAAGGCTGATGGCACAAACTCCGAGACAGAATCCAGACCAATTAGGTAAGTATAAAAAAGTATACTGCTGTTTTATTTCTAGAACCAAGCAAGACTTGGCACAGGTATGTGAAATATATTCTCAAATGCAAGACTTTGCAAGGAAATGCAGTTGTGGTTGAAATTGTAATCGTTACAGGTTTGTATTTGCTTCTAAAATAATTTAAAATACATGGAGATTACTTTTGGATTACATCAGCTACTCGGGGTGATATGCCAAGATATCACACAGTGGATCCTACAATACAAAGGTAAGTAAGACACTTTGTGGTTTAAAGCACAGTTTTTTTTACAAAACTCCGGTCAACACATACCTTTTTAGGAACAAAAACTTGTAACATTGGTTCCTATGGGGAAAAGAAGAAGGAAAGAATAGTTTTTGGGGGGGGGGGTAGAACCAAGGTTCAGTTAGGCACTCAAAGTGCACCACTAGCAGCACTAGGGCTGCCGGGTACAGAGTGCATGGGACCAATGGTAGCCAATGGGGCTAGGATGGCCTTCGGTCAGGGGCTGCTTATGAGCAGGCCACTCTGATGTGGGAGCAAAGCTCCTGGGGTTAGGATCAGCACTGTAGGGGCCAACAATCCGCAATGGAGCTGCACCACCATCAGCACAGAGGCGGCCGGATGCAGAGTGCCAAGAAGACGTTGGGGACCATGTGGTTTGCAATTGAGAACTTCAATTCAAAGAAAAGGAGAGGTAAGTTGGGTTTTTGGGGGGTGCCTGGACACTGTTGGTTGGGCCACCTGTAATGGACTGGCAGCTGACACCCAATCCAGACAATCGGATATAAGTCAATACGGACACTCAATGAGGAGCAATACACCAATAGTGTGCACAAATTAGCTTTAATAAGACATTAAAGTAAATAAATGTGTTAGCACAAAAACAAGATTATTATGCACATCAGAGTATAATGAATAAAAGTAACAATCAAAAGATCCAATTCACTAAATATACTATGATTGTACACACAAGTATGAAGTACACCAAAATAGCATTTAAAGAGCGTGGCTGCTTAGGATCTAATATCAAACTGTGTAGCAATTGAATTAGCTTTCCATTGTTCTTGGTTTGCAAAACAATATTAATTGGCTGGCTATGAAATGTGCAATAGCTACCACATTACATTGGAATATTCAAAACAATCCCGTAAGTATTAGAGTCAGAATAGCGCATAATTCATTTGATCAGACACGACACTGACGCCCTAATCAATAAAATAAAGCAGTGAAATAAAGGCCCATCATCCCTAGGTGGAACTTAACTCATCCACAGCGCTGGGAAGCCCTCTCCTTTCTCTCGAGTCCCTCTCTCTCTCGAGCGTCGCAACCAAGGAACAGCACGGCCAGGGAGGCAGCTACAATGGGCGATGGCAGTTTGCACAACTCCATCTGCGAGCTTCAATCCCCCCCCCCCCCCCACACGTGCCTCTGTCTTTAAAGATCCTGAAGCTTGGCTTGTTTCATATTCTGTCCCTTTCTCGCAATTTCTAGCTTTATCGGAATGTATCCTTTGGCTGCCCTGACGCTTTTGGTCAACATAACCTTCGGCTGCCTCTCTCCCACACTTCCCGCTTCCCGTACCTTCTTAGTGTACTGTAATTAGCATACCAGCTGCAGATAGTCACGTCTGCGGAATGCTAGAAAAAAACAGGCTTGGATGCGACAGCAAGGCTCAACTCTTTCCCCAACACTATTTAACCTTTTTATACGGAACCCCTAACAGAAATACTGCACGCCAACATCTCTTTCCACATGTATGCAGATGACACACAGATTTATATTAAGATTTTGTCACTGGAGGAGATCAAGACAATGAATGAAGCATTAAAGATGACCGTTCAATGGTTAACAAGCAATCAGCTTAGATTAAACGCGCAAATAACAGAATTCCTACTAATATCCCCCCAAAAGTTCTTCTGATATAAAGGAATGGACCAAGCTGATCACCGCCCTAAACTGCACCTCGAACATAGTGGACTCAACCAAATCACTCGGAATCACGCTGGATAAGAACCTAAACATGCAAACCCACAGCAACTCGTTGGCTAAAAATGCCCGGCTTCACCTTCGCTATCTTAGAAAACTGGAACCATTCAAAGAAACGTCGGACCTCAAAATGGCAGTTCAGGCAAGAGTCATCTTGAGGATCGAATACGGATGTATAACACTATCAGGACTTCCAAGATCTCAACAGCTCCTCTAAAAGCCTGTCTCAGTGCAGCTGTGAGACTCATAACAGGTTCTAGAAAATACAACCACATCTCCCCGCACTTGAAGGCTCTGAATTGGCAACCATACGAAGTCAGAATCCAACTCAAACTGGCTTGTATCACACACAAAGCGTTACACTAAAAAATACTGACGTATCTAGCTTGATATTTCCCGAGGAGGCAGGCATTCCTGGAGTGCCAGAGATCAAGTACTGTAACCTCTGTCCTTCCGGAAGAAGAAAACTTACAACAGAGCTTTCTCTGGTGCCGCACCTTGAATCCGGCATACGCTGCCTTCAAACATTAGAATGATCCCGACCACATCAAGATTCAAGAAAAGGAAGCTAAGATCTTTCTAATGGGCAAATTCCTACCATAACTATCTTCAGAGCAAGCAGCTTAATGTTTGCTTAGTGATTACCACCTGTTCCCTACAGGTATGTAAACTGCTAGCCTCACAAGACTATCAAAATGAAGCAGATTGGGAACTATACTACCCTCATTGGAGAGTCTAACCAGATGCCAAGTATAACTGTAAAGTACAGAATTATTATTATGATTTTCATCCGAATGTACATTTTTTTTTTTAATACTATGCATCCTTTAGGCTCACGTACTATTGTAATCGCATATGTCTTTTCTTGCTCATAGAATTTAATTTGATGCTTGAGAGTTATGTATAAATGCTTGCTCCGGAACCATTACAACAGGAATACTATATCACTGTGAAGCTCTGATACCCTAAAGGGTCATGTTTACGCTATATAAAACACTAAATAAATAAATAAATAAATACTCCTAAATAAAAAGATGGGATGACCGGGAAAATAAAAATTCAGAAGAAAATGAAAAAATGGTGTAGGCATTTTCAATTTTTTATTGTGACGATTCTAAATACGATCTAACAGGGTATGAAACGCACTGTTGTATGGATTCCAATTCCTGTGGGTTTTATTTTTATTTTGCTTTTTAAGTAGGTGGATTCGTAATTCTTTGGTATATTTCTGGGTGTATCGTCGATAGACTAGTCCTTTACTGTTTTTGTGTATGATATTGCAGGTTTTGTTTTCTGTAGACCCCTTAGCTTTTACACCAATAGGCCTGTGATTTTAAACCCAATTTAAAGTATAATGGTGTATATTGTCATTTATTTTAAGGTGTAAGCAGTGAGAGGTATCATTGTCCTGATAGTTGAGATTCTCATGGAAAAAAAATTCCCTTTATTTCTGCTTTGATTTCCTGGCTCCTTTTATGTGGGTGGGTAGCTAACAACCAATATTCTTGACGGTTTATAGCCCAAGCTTTCACAATCTAAAGAGAAAAAATGAGAAAGCTCCATATTTCAAGCACATTAATTATGTAGGATGCCTTACATAAAAGTGTTGCATCCTCTACATAATGAAAGATAATACACTTTAACCTGAAGTTCAGGATATTCCCAACATGTTTTCCCTTCATGTTGCATTACATTTTTCAGAAAATTAATTTCCCCTCAATGACAAATTAATTCTATCAAATTTGTAAGTTTTCATTCAGAAACTCCACATATCAGTTCTTTATTATTTCTTTAATGAAAAGCTAATCCGATTTAGTAACGACTTTATTTTATTCTTTCAGACAATGGCATCAACCATATGAATCTTCTTAAACAGTTTGAACATCTCAACCACAACAATCCAGACACGTTTGAGACAACAGATTTAGATATGTTGATAAAAACCGTGAGTGGTAGATGTCTTTTACATTTCAATGTCATTACACAATTGTAATTTTTGATGTGCGTTGCTACTGTATGTTGCAGTAATGTGTATGGATTTCCCAATACAGCTCCATATTTACCAGTGGGACAGTAGAGCTGAATTGCGGAGTTAATTGCAATAGGACCACTACTGTTAACAGCTGTGATGTGAGTTTAAGACAAATGTGTCTATGCTATCTGTAGCTATGAATTACTTTAATTGCATAGCAAACACAATAAGATGCTGGACGGAGTGCTGAAACTTTTCAGACACTCACCTCCAGTCACAGATCTGGGTTTAATCGATCATCATTCATCTGCTCACTAAGCCACCGCAGTTTGGACCCAGCCATGTGCAACTCGGTCTTGACCCTGCTCCTCATTGGAACAGTCCAGCCCGAACTGCCATTTCAGGTCCTCCCTGGTCCGGAAACAAGCATTCTGGGACCGGTTTCGGGGTATCGCCCCTCATCAGCCAGGGTAGCTTGAATCCAGTGGCATAGTTAGCAAGGGACCCACGTCTGGGCATACCCTGGCCACTTAGGGCGAACATAGCAAACACAATAAGACGATGGACGGAGTGCTGAAACTGTCTGGGTCTAAACTGGGGTGGCATGGTGAGCAAAAGAGCAGTGGATTTAACGCAGATCTCTTGACTAGAGGTGAATATTTTGATTTGTTCTGCATTCCGTCCATCATTAGTGTGTTTATTACTTTTAAAGCAGTCATGTCTAATTCATTTCTTTATGCTGTCTTGTTTTTATGAGTTCAACAGACAGCTGATTGTTGAATATTCAGTTTGTGCTGGGATCATTTTGGGGCAGATTTTCGATTGTTTTATTTACTTATCCTTTTTAGGTTCTATGCTTTCATGCTGCTAGAGTGGATTATGTAAATCGAGTATATTTCTCCTTTTTTCTAAATTCTTATGTTTTATGTGCCACCTCTTCAGCCGAGGACAAGGTTTTACTTTGACTTCTTTGTTTGAAACGTCTTGGGGATTTCAGGCTTAATGTGTGTGTTTTCTATTGTGTGTCTGTACGTACATGTGTATGTGTGAGGCTTTCAGAATATTTCTTGTTTACTCCAGTCATGAAACCTCAAACCATGGAAGTGTTTTTTAGCGCAATGTACAGAGACATCCATTGAATCATAGGATAAAATCAGTTATCTGCCCAGCACCAAAACAAAATCTCAGAATACTTTCAACAAGGAGTGTAAACTTTTGTAGACTCTCTTGGACATTGGGTTCTAGATGGCACAGTGACATTAAAAATACTGCCCTCTTTACCAAACTGTTTACATAGCCACAGATGGCCGAAGTGAGAACTTGTTTTTGATCTCCAGTGCTATCATAATTTTTTTTCAGGCTGAATAGAAATGATTCTCTGAGAACATTGTTTTATTAAATAATTCTGCAAAAAAATCTGAAATAAATTGTTTTCCTTGACACAGAGCAGTATGCATCCTTTGGTTAATTAAAATGGTTTCTATTAACTTACTTGCCACTTAATGAAATTTGGATTATTGTTTGTGATTTTGTGTGTTCATTCATCCAATACTGAGATTGTCTACTGTCAATGAGATTGCCACGTCCCTCAATAATAATGACCCCTCTTGTAAACCATTTAACATTGAAGCCAGTATTTAAAAAATGTTATTAATGAAAACCTACAGAGTTTTCAAATGCCTAAACCAAAAAAAAGGAATGTGAGTCAGAAGTCAAAACCAGAAGGATACTTGATGGTCGTGAATTACATTTAGATTTTGCCTTCCTTCAAATTACTAATTTTGTCAGAATTCAGTGATTGAAAATAATTTTGATAAATTGTTGAGATTTAGTAATTACCATACCACAAACTAAGTTGTTCTCTCATACCTAAGATTGTATTATTGCTACTCAACTGGTTACGGACAGTTTCCTGCAGGTTGCATGCACATTTCAGCAGTGTGTGCTCAGCCTCTCCTACGCCGACGACACCCAGCTGATCCTCTCCCTCACCAACGACCCCACCACCGCCAGAGCCAACCTACACGACGGGATGAGAGACGTCGCCGACTGGATGAGGAACAGCCGCCTTAAACTGAACTCAGACAAGACGGAAGTCCTCATCCTGGGCTCATCACCCTCCGCCTGGGACGACTCCTGGTGGCCCCCGGCCCTGGGCACCGCGCCCAAGCCAACGGACCACGCACGCAACCTGGGCTTCATCCTGGACTCCTCCCTGTCGATGACCAGACAAGTCAACGCCGTCTCATCTTCATGCTTCAACACCCTGCGCATGCTCCGCAAGATCTTCAGATGGATCCCCACTGAAACCAGGAAGACCGTCACCCAGGCACTCGTCACCAGCCGACTGGACTATGGGAACACCCTCTACGCCGGAACCACAGCCAAACTTCAAAAGAGACTCCAGCGCATCCAGAACGCCTCCGCACGACTCATCCTGGACATCCCCCGACACAGCCACATCACCGTGCACCTGAAAGACCTGCACTGGCTCCCCGTCAGCAAGAGAATCACGTTCAGACTCCTCACCCACGCACACAAGGCGCTCCACGACCTGGGCCCAAAGTACCTCAACGACCGCATGACCTTCTACACGCCCACACGCCAGCTACGATCAACCAGCCACGCCCTCGCCACCGTACCACGCATCCGCAGAACCACCGCCGGAGGAAGATCCTTCTCCTACCTGGCAGCCAAGACCTGGAACTCCCTCCCCACTCACCTTCGGCGAACCCAGGACCATCTCTCCTTCAGGAAGCAGCTCAAGACCTGGCTGTTCGAGCAGTAACTTACCCCCTCCCCCAGCGCCTTGAGACCCTCCCGGGTGAGTAGCGCGCTCTATAAATGCCGTGATTGATTGATTGATTGATGAACTATTTCCTGGCCACCTTTTTCCATGCAAAGTGTTTTCAACTCTACCTCTGTTAGTACTTCTGTGGTATTGAAGTTGATGGCTTTTGTCTGCATGCTTATTAGGTGTACAATGGCATGAATGATGTGATGGAGCATGTCATGTGTGGGGTTTTAAGCAGTACATGGCGGGGTGCAAGATATAGTTAGTGCTGCTAACTATAACTGGTGAATTTCTATGGGTTTTTATTTGTTCAAAAAGTTAATATTGTTATTGTCAAATTTACCTAACTATAACGTTACTTTAACTATTGTTTTTTCAGTGAATTTCTAGTTTTTTTTTTTTTTAACATAAAGTAATAATTAACTACCATACATAAATGCAAAGGCTGTGCGTGGTGGGGGAGGGGTGAGTTGGCTGCAGGCCAGGCTCTGCGACCAACCTCCACATGCAGTCAACCCCAGGCTGCGCATGACCTTCAGCAGCATGCAGTGAGGGGTTGGCCACAGCGCCGGGCCCTGGAGACCCCATCTCCCAGGGCTGTGTATGTTTTTGTAAGGGTTGAGGGCCCCACCTATAAGCTGTTATCTCCCTGGGGTCCCTCCTTCCCTGGGACCACTTATTTAAATAAAGAGTAGGGGGGCTGTGTGGCCCCCCTCCAAGCCTTGTTAGGCCTTGGGGACCCCATCCCCCAGGGCTACCCCTTTAAATAAACCCCATCTCCCGAGGCCCAATGTTATTTTTAGGGGGGCAGGAGTGCCGCTCCCCGGGGCATATTTTGGCCCTGGGACCCCATCCTTCGGACCCGGTGTTATTTTTAGGCGGAGGGGCACGTGGCCCGCCTCCCTGGTCCTATATGGGCCCCCGGCGTTATTTTTAGGGGGCTCGAGCTGGGCTGCTGATTTTGGCCCAGAGGACCCCATACCCAAGGGACCAACATTATTTTGAGGGGGAGGGTTGGGCCAGTTTCAACCCCTGGTACCCTGGGGCCCAGCGCAACAAAAGGTGGGTGCCCTGGCGCCTATCCAGAGCACCCACCCTTCTGTCGTTGGGGGCCACAGGAGGAACCCGAAGGCCCCATCCAGCTCCCCACATACAGAGGGAGCCGCCATTGCTCCCACCTGCAGGGAACAGCAAATAATGCTACTCCCTGCAGGTGGGCGCAATCTTTTGATTGAAATGGGCAGGGAAACAGATCAAAAGCTCACTCCCAGCAGGCAGGAGCATTTTTTAAGCTGCCTTCTGCTGAGAGTTAACTTGGTGTTTTCTCCTGCTTGGTGGAAGTTTTGAAAATGCTCCCGCCAAGCGAGAGCAAACACAGGGAACCCTCTGTGTCTTGAGGGTGGGCTCCCCAGGACTTAGTTGGCATGCTGACCCAGGGGGTGGGCTCCCTGGGGCTTTTAGAGGCTCTGGAAGAGGGGCTGGGTGGCCCCTCTCATATAAGCTAATTTAGCCACAGGGGTGGGTCCCTGGGGCCTCCGATGGCTAGTGGCTACACGTCCCTCCTCCCCATAAATTATGTTTGGTCCGGGGTGGGCTCCCCAGGGCTTCTAATGGCTCGGAGGGGGGGGGGACTGCATTTATTATAAGCCCCCTCCCGTGCTTATAACCTTTGTTTTTTTCAGTGAATGTATATATATTTTTTATATGTAAAAATGGTGGGGGTACGCCATCTACCCGCTTGTACCTCCGACTCGTGCCCTGTTTGTGTGTGTGTATATTTATATGTATATATGTATGTGTATGTATATGTATGTATATGGATGTATGTATGTATGTGTATATATGTGTATATATATACCCCACACACTATTTTTACGCTGTCCTTCCTGCTCAAAAGCTGGTCACTCTAACAAGAGTGCACCAAGCATGTCCAGGTAATTGGGACTGAATCCAGAAATTTCCCGGACTACCATTCACCACGCTCCCTAACTGCCTTAGATGGCGTTGATTTGCCCACCCATCTCCCTACTACAGGGCTGTCAATCTTTAATAGCGCACAAAAGCACTACCTATGACGGCTCTGCCTTGCCCTTTGAACCTGCCCCCACCGTCCCATAAACCTTGCTGGGCTGTCTCCCAGTATACCCTGCAAGTCTGAGACCAATCAGTGGTTGTATCAGACTTCACTGTATGGGTGTGTGTGCCAGAGCCATCCTCATGCTGCATTGCCCTTTATTTTTTGGGCTCGCCTCCTCTGGCTCCTTTACTTTTGTGACCTGACCCGGATATGGATATCGTTGTGCCTCGCCCTCCCACTCGAGACTCCACTTGCATTCCTGGTCTCGCCTGCTGCCTGACCACTTATATGAGATGGCTGAACACCAAAGGATCGGAAGCAGAGTCTGCGCTTCTTCTGCTGATTCAGCCCATCCCCTGCTGCCAGCCTCTGAGTGCCGGAGTCTCTTTTTACTCTGTCCTTTTATTGATCCCATTGGCTGGTTAGTCGAGGGGGGGGGAAGGGGATTTATAAAACAAGCTAGCCACACCTCGTCTGCCTGTTTAACTGTTGTATGCCCACTCACTGCTGACTGGTACTATAGACTGGACCCGTGCCCGGCTGAGATCCTGCCGAATGCCCTATTGTTTCTATGTTTGGGAGAATTGGAAGTTATCCGCGGCGTTGGGGGTGTACAGCTCAGCGCATTTTGATGGAGTGAGCTCTTTACCACCAGTCTGCCGTGAGAGGACCTTGGGCCACAGCGAGCACCAAGGTCTGCTGGGCCTCGCAGCCCCCTAGAACGAGCCCGCTGTGAGTGGCCCAGGGAGGGGGAGCTGAAATTCACAAAAGCTATTGCTGGGTCACGGGTCCGGTCTATAGTACCAGCCTGCAGTGAGTGGACCCTTGGGGAACACTGATGCTGTGGACTACTGCTGGGCCACGCAGCCGGCTTCATAGCAGATTGGTGACTACAGGTTTGGGTCACTCCAAGCCACACAGACAGCTGCTTGATCGTTTCGCAGTCCTCTGGGCCACGCAGACCTCTCTAAGTAAGTAGCCTGCTGTGAACGGGGCTTGCATGGACCACAGTGACAACTGCTAGGCCACGCAGTCCCCCTTAAAGTACCTTCATGGGGGACGGACCCACGGTTCCCCCAACTGCTTCTGGGCGACATAGATGGCTTTAAAATGCAATCATGCTGTAAAGCGGACATAGGCCCCACTGTCAGTCAGTCAAATTACTTTATTCGGTTAGTTAAATCCAAAGTACACTGCAAAACAGATGAGAGCAACATTAAAAACCTATACATATTTCTTTTAAAACATGATCTTATGCACCAAAAACATCAAGATAAAATCATTTACCATCATTGCAGTATAAAATCAAGTGTGTACCAGTTCATAGAAGCCTTTTTTTCCTTTTCCTAACCACCGCAACTAAAAAACAAGCAATAGTAAAACATTCCCATGGGTTATTCAACATCTGTAAGTATGTTAATGCAGGTCTTACCTGCATAAAGCCTTTATCTTTCAGTATAGGTATTAAAAAACGTTTGCGAATATGATGATAGTAATCGCAGAACATTATAAAGTGCAAAGAATCTTGGTAAGACAAATTATCACAAGAGCAAGGGCCCAAGTCTTTCACCTTACACCACCCCTGAGATTCTGCCAAAACAAGATGTAACAGGTTAAATCTGAATTTTGTTAAGAGTAAGTGGTGGTAAGGCTTTGTTATTTCATTTAAATAAGGTTCTATCGCTGGGGCTGTGTTCAATAGTATACAGGCTCGTACCTTGGGTTTCACGAGCTCTCTAGCCTCTCGCTCTGCTTGTATCACACATACAAAATGTTTTTTTAACCCACAACAGGTCCTCTCACCAGCTTGTTGGGGGAATCAAATAAGGCGGGCCGTCCTAATTTCTCTGTTATGCTCTTGATGTAACCTAGCCAGGAAATGCTACTTGCTTTATCTAGAGATAAGCAGTCCCGAGCAATTTTACGATTCAGCTCCAATTCTGGGTTTGTCCAAATCGTGATTCAATACAAAAGTGAAGCCATACCAATCAAATTTGATACAAAACCAGCACCCAATTCCTGATGAATAATGTAAGAGGGCGTTGATTGCGGAACCGAAAGCAGATTTCTAAAAAACTTATTCTCCACTATTTGGAGTTATTCAGCCTCCTTGTATCCCCAAATATCAGAGCCATAATTATCAATAGCGGTACACTTGGCTCTGTATATATTTAGCATAGCTTGCATAGGTTTGGCCCCTAGCCTGAGTGTGAAATCAAGGACCGCTACTGTTGCTTTCGCCATGGCCCCAATGATTAGTACTCCTTCTTTGTGCATTGTTCTATTCTACAGTACCAGTCTGACACGAGGGGACCCGCTGCTATACTAAGGCTCACTCCTCCTCTAAAGTGCAACTCTGCCCGGAGAATTCCTTGGGTGACACAGACTATTGCTCACTACTGCTGTGCTCTGGGCCACGCCACCCTATTTCAAGTGCTATCCTACTGTAAAGGGCCCCTGCGACACAGAGACTACTGCTGGGCCATGAATTCTTTGTAAAGTGCCACCATGTTGTGAGGGTGCCGTCGGACACATGGCCTACTGGACATTATTTGTGCAATGCTCTGAGCCACGCAGGCCCCACTCATATATTCCTAGCTTTAACACAGGCTCCTCTGAAGCAGAGAGACACCACTTCCTTTTGTGTGTCATAGTTGGGGATATTGGAATTATGCGCCGCTGCGGTGTTTAGTGCACAATTATGGATTTGCCACATAATCCTTCACCAGCTTAATCTGCAGATTTCATCCAAAAAATGTTTCTAGCTCAAATGGATCATAAGGTACTAAAACTGCGGTAACGTCTTTGAGGCAGAGATTAGGACTGCCATGTTCATGTTTCAATAATCTGTAAAGGTCTGGACATGAAACTTAAACAGCGTGGCTTTTCTGTCTTTATTTACTTTAATTATCAGTTCGAGGCAGCTCCAGAACACACTTCAAAGAGATCTTTGCTTAGATTTACTGTTGAAGTATGTACATATGGGGTAAAATACCAGCTTATGGTGATTTTGCTAATTTTTGTTCTACATGGGACATTACGGGGTAGTAGTTTAGCGACTTTCTATTTCAGGTGTTTTGCAGCAGTTTTTAAATATTGTAGAGCTTCTCATTGCTCAAAAATGTGCAATTTCTGATATCTTTTGCTTTCCACACATATGGTCTTTGAATGTCACTCATAAGTACACTGAAACCATGTAAATGTCACACATAAGCATCTTGAAAACTTGGCAGCAATTTACATGTAATCGAGTTATGCACTATCATCCCATCACTTTGCGATATGGAAGACCTTACTAACTGAAATACACCATACCTACCTTGTATGTGACTCATTTCAGACCATTTTGTAGCATAGCTTGAGAACAGCATCTTTTGCTTCGCTGTTGACCAGTTCTCCTCCACACATCATGCATGACCTTTCCAATTGACTTTCCTCGTAGTTCTCTAGTGGCATTGCCGTGCGGACAGGGGAGCAGGGATGTTTCTAAGTTCAGGTTTAAAAATTATCACTTTTCAAAGGTCTCAATGCAGTGTTATTATCTGATGTACACGTGTAAGGGATTCAGCATGTTACAAAAATGCATTTGTTTTTTTTACATTTTAAAAAGGCATTGTCATATTTTGACGTGTGCTGCATGATTTACTTGCTAAACATTTTCACAGCTCGCCTAATGCACAACCTCTTAGACCTAAGCTAGACCCCTGGCTCTGGCCTGGCTTTGCTCTCTGTTGATTTATTGGCTCGCCGGCCTCCGTTTCTGTCTTCTTCATTGGTAGCAGTATGAGGATTCTGTATATGAACCCCAGGCTTGGAGTAAGGCACATTTCTCCACTTCCCTCTGCTCCAAGAACAAGCAGCGAATTGAAATGGTAGCCACCCTGCTCTTGAGAAGAGGAAGCCAAAGGACTATTTCCACATTCTTTTCATCCCAATAAAAAGTATAGCAAAGTATTGCCAATTATGTATGCTCATATTGAGTTAGGAATGGGGATGAGGATATCATGGATTGATTACTTACTGGAAATCATCAGTACTCTGATTCTCACTTCTTCATCCCAGTAGTTATGTTAACACCCTTTCATCTGTTATGATAGCAAGATTTCCAATCTATTTTCTTTATTCTGTGTATTGGGGACCACAAATTGTTCCATGGAACCTGATCTAAATTTCATTAATGGCAACCTGCTGTTCAGTCAACATCTGGAATCACTTCAACCTCTTCAAATATTAATATTTGGGTGTTCAAGATTGATGGATATCTATAGAATGCCTCAGAATCGTTTCTAAGGAATGAATGACCACGGCAGCAGGATGCCACCTTTCCGAAAATGCTTACAATTGCCTAATGTGTAGGATTTTATTTGTGCCACAGCTTACAGAAGTTATCTTGGGAGCCATCCTATTTAACAGACCCCCGGCCTTACGTACACGTCTGCAGCCCCATTACCTTGTCTTGCTCACACCTACCATGGTCCATCCTTCAACACAGCTGGGCTGCATCAGGTCTCATGCACACCCAGGAAGCAACACAGATTCCCAGAAAGGAAACTTTGGCTTCTCCCTCTAGCGTGGAGGCTGCATCAATGGTAGTCAAGAGAGGTAAAAAGCACTGGTACTCCTTGCCAGAAAATGTTTGGTTCATTTATGGCCACAAACCCTCGTAATTTAATGTTCATACATTACATGGAAAACTAAATGAGCAATATCACAAGGGTAAATTTGAAGATGATTAATTGCTAATTGAGGGGAATTTTCTTTTTTTGAAGGGCTTTTGTGACATCCTCTTTTTTTTAAGTGTAATACCACCACAAACCTGGATGATAATTGGGAAGATTAAACAATGTCTCTGTAAGCCACAAACATTTTTCTAAGTGCAGAGTAAGTCACCTAGGCCCAGTAATGCTGAAAGTATTTTTGCCAAGCACCTTTGCAAATTTTTCTGCTCACCAACCATCAGTGAATATGAGAGTGACAAATGCAACAAAATATAGCTGATCCTGTGCTTTCTGATTTCTACATAAATAAGCAAACGCAAATTCAGCATCATGGATTTCTTTGCAAATGCAAACAAGAGATCACTGTTCGATTCTGAAAGTAGCTGAGTACAGCCCAGTGTGTGCTTGCAAGATGTACCTGCACAAGATTCAGAGAGGATGGTGTCAAGCCACGGATCTATTCAACCTGCTCCACTGGAAGACTCTATAACGAATGTCCGAGATGCGGGTGCCAGTTTTGAAAGGGATACCAGCTTGCCATAGTGTTGGGATCACAATCAGCGGGCTCACTTTAAAGAAAAATATCGATGGCTAAGCATTGAAAATAGACGCTTTGGGTGCAACATATGAAGTGAGGTTAAGCTACTTGGAGTGTCCGCATCACAGGGTGTGAGTATGTCTAGAAAATGGATAACTGAGAGCATTGCTGCATCTGGCACAACAAAAGCTAGCCAGTTAACCTCCCTGCGGAAAAAAATCATAAGCATAAACTTTCTGAAGCACATTCTAAAGCATGCGATATTGTCACCAAGATGTAGGGGGGGTAAAGCCCCATAAGGAGACAACGCAATACTTGACTCTAATTGTGAATCCTTTTTATCAGCAAGGGCTCTACAAGTCTTTCTTTTGGTCCTGGTCCTTTCTTCCTTGTTTTTTTTGTTTTTGGGCCACGGTTTGTAGACTCTTTTTCTTCTTCTCTCGAGATCGGGGGTTCTGCCTGTTTCACCGTTAGAGATTGTGCCCCTCGGAGGAAGAAAAGAAAACCACAGGTGACCGTCTGGAAGTCGGTAGAGGGCAGTAGGGGAGGGTATCGGTGAGGGAGGTATCGCCCGAAAATAAAATAAACCAGGACTACAAAGGATGATCCTGGCACCACCATCAAGTGAAGCCCGGTTAAGTCACCGGCCTTGCTTTTAGTTTTACAGCAACGTTCCTCCCGTTGCTTCTTTTGCTCACCCCCCCCCCCCAGCTCCCCGTGATCCCTTGCATTCGGAGTTGTACCTTGGTCAGCCACGCTCCTCCAGGAGCATGGCGTGGCGAATCGTGGGACCGGTGGCCTCCTGGCATCTCCTCTCTCTCGGGGACAGCTTCTCGGTTTTCTGCTGGAACAGGTATCCTGGCTGACCTCAACGTGCTGTTTTTCCCCGGCGTCTCTCTGCTGTGTTCTGGTCTCTCTCCGCCTTCAGGGTCGCTTGCTACTTCCTTTTCTGGATTTGTCAGCGCCATTCTGCATTCCCATTGGCCAGGGGTTGCGTCCGTCAAAAGGGTTTGCGTACCGCCTCCTTCTTGGTTGTTGTACTCCGTTGATTTAAAGACACAGGCAGGTGACGGTGTCTGTGTAGGAATGAATAGGATTTAATTTGCCACAAACGTCAGGGAGTAAGGTACCTCTTCCCTCATGTCAACATCAACCCCGTGACAGATAACCAAGCTGCATCCAAGAAGGAGGTACTGCGTTTAACTATCCTGGAGCAGCAGAGGCATTGCCATGCTTCAACAGTTAAGGTTTTTCGCACTCTTTACTTTTGTGCAAAAGATAATTGTCCCTTTTCAGACTTTCCAGGTCTAGTAGCCTTACAGGTTGCTAATGAGGCAGATATGGACTCGATTCTACTCTGCGAATATACTGAGCAAAGATTACCGATTGCATTGCTAATGAAATTCAGAGAAAGCTTTACATGGGTATGGTTGAACAGGCTCCAAAATCTGTTTATATTGTCGAGTCAACCCATTCTTCCATGACCGTTTTAATTATTTATATCCGTGCTGCAATCAATAGAAAAAAGAAAAGAGCCCCTCACCTTTTTCCTTGACGTGGTTAAGTTGACGTGGGGGGTGACGCAGAGTGCATTTAGTCCTCACTGTTGAAATGTCTTGAGAAACATGGATTTTGCAACAAGTACCTTGCAGGCACTTGGATATCGGTGTGCAGTGATTGTTATATTCCATATAGGTACCGTATATAGGCACAGGTAACATTGCAACCTTTCACCTATATTCTTCCCTACATTACATACATAACTGTTCTTAGGGACTGACCTTTTACCTAGTTACGACACTGCGTTCAGAACGCTGGTTTTTCCCTAGTTCGAATCTCATACATTATGCATGAGGTTTCTTGGAAGCACAGCAGGACTACCATCTCCTGTATAATATCTCTGTATAAAGTTCAGGCCCGATGTCATCCTTTAGGCCGACACAGTAACACAGCAAGGTAGGACCCCTGGGGAGACCTATGGGTATATATACATCACATCTTGCTTAGAAGGACAGAGGAGACCAAGACTTCCCGGCTGGCACACTGACCAGAGACGCTGAGGTTCCTGCATGCAGACACTCCAACTCGCAGTGGTCCAACATCCCTTGCAGGGTGTCCAACTCGAGACGAAGATGGGGTCCCATATTCTCTCATTCTCAGGTAATGGGGTTGACTAGATCCTAGAGGGATTCTTGGCATAACACCTACACAGATGCTACGTACATTTAGGTACATCTAGTTAGGGAGGCATCGTAGGAGTACGCACTTTTTATCATGCATTTTATGTTCTTGTATATATTCATGATTACTGAAAAATGGTAGAACTGTACCATCCTTTTACTTTCATAGTACTTCTAATTATATATCTCTGCTACTGTCTAATGGTGGTTGCAGCTCATCTATTCTACACTAGGATAACAACTGTTCAATAAATTCTTATTAACTAACGCCCAGACTGTTTATTCTGTGTACCTATGAGATAAAACTAAATGAGCACGAGTGACTGAGCGAAAGGTAGTATATTGTTTCCACGATCCTGAGGGATCAGGGTTGTCATGTTCTGAGGTTGCCAGAATCTATTCTCTCCTTGGTAAGAGGAGATTATAGTGGCACTGTGAGCTAGCTAATACAGGCTAACATACCCGATGGGGGTGCATGGAATCAGTCTGCCACCAATCCCACAGTTTGTTATCCAAACGCGCAGATCCTGTATACGACATGGCGCCGCCAACGTTGGTTGGGTACTAATTTAACAGTAGAATCTGAGTAGTTCAGTTGTGCTATTCTCAGAGACCCCTACTCGCAAAACACCAGAGACGTCTGGAGTGGGTGGGTACAAACTCCGCCACAGCTGAGTAGGCAAAAAAATCCTATTTATTGGCTGTTGGTTAATCAAGCTTGAAGGACACATTGTTCCTAAATTGTGCATAAACACCTTATCTTAGTTTCTTGATTATATTCAGGGATGTTTCCTGCCAAGTATAGGGGAGGAGATCGCTGAGTCCCTGGATGCTGAGATACTGTGGGAGGAGATCGAAATGGCAATTGGGGCACTACCATCGGGTAAGGCTGCGGGGGAAGACTATTCCCCTAGAATTTTATAAAATCTTTAAAGATGACCTGAGGCTGTCTTTTAGTCAGATGATCGGGTCAATCAGTGTTAATGGGCAAGTGCCCGATTCCTGGAATATGTCAAAAATTGTTTTAAAAAAAAAAAAAGGATAAACCAGCAGAGGAATGTGGGTCATATAGACCGATTTCTCTCATTAACACTGATGCAAAAAATTTTGCAAAAATATTGTCTAACCGGCTTGCTCCGGTGATGCCTAGTCTGGTTTCTTTCCAACAACCTGGGTTTATTCAAAATAGAGATACAACTACTCATGTAAATACGGCGGTGACAGCGTTCAATGTGGCCAATATTACATCTACCCCACTCGGTATGATTCTATTAGATGCTGAGAAAGCGTTCGACCGAGTGGGGTGGGAGTTTCTTTGGGCTGTAATCGATGCCTTCGGGATTGGCAGTCACTTTAAGAAATGGGTACAAGCCCTATATGATAAACCCAGTGCTAAATTAGCGTATTCAGGTTTATTATCATCTGCTTTCTCGGTTTCTTGTGGCACGCGCCAGGGCTGCCCTCTTTCACCCTTATTATTTGCTCTATACATAGAGCCATTCATCTGTGTTTTACAAAATAATCCCCGAATAAGTGCATATAGCAATGGAACAATTTCTTTAAAGGTCTCCGCTTATGCGGATGACTTGGCAGTATTCTCCACAGACCCGGGGCAAGCATTAGGGGAAATAACAGTGGCGGCTGCTAGATTCGGACAAATATCGGGGTATAAATTAAATATTAACAAGACCCAAATATTAATTAATCATAGACCGTTAGATGTTATACAGGGGGTATGTTCAGTCGTCACTTATCTGGGGGTGCGGATATCAGCACAAATAGAGAAAATTATTTTTCTTAATTATGAGGAACTGCTGAAGGATACAATTAGATCATTTAAAAATTGGCATAAGCTACCGATTGGCATCATTGGTCGTATTAATATAATTAAAATGAAAGTCCTGCCTAAGTTCTTATATCTTTTTCGTTCTATTCCACTACGGGTTTCCAACTCCTTTTTAAACGATTAGAAGGGGCCATTGGTGGCTTTATATGGGGATACAAGAAATCTAGGAGAGCGATAGGAAAATTAAAACTACCTTTTGGTCAAGGCGGCTTGGAGTTACCGGACTTCAAGATGTATTTTTGGTCAGCTTTCTTCGGCCGCCTCCGTAGTCTGATTAATCCTGCGGGTATTCTATTTTTTCATACATTAATGTTGGGGGAAGAAAGTAAGATGTTTCTGTATAGAATAATGGACCCTAATTATTTTAAAGGGGTTAAATTCAAGACCGCACGGGACAGCATATATATCTGGCGGGCGATCTTACATAAAGGCAATATATCTCTATATCATGATAAATTCCCTCTGTATTCTAACCCTGCCTTACCAAGTATATTTCATGATGGGACGGGGAAAAATTGGGTCAGATTGGGAGTAGGATGCTTGGGTGATCTTTTCGATCATAATGGCATTATTGCTTTTGAGAGACTACAACTTATATATAAATTACCAAACTATATGCTGTTAAAGTATTATCAGATTCGAGACTACTTTCTAAAGCACCTGAAGTTGACTAATATAATTGGGTCTGAGGTTTGGGACTTTATATATGACGAAGTAAGGGAATCTATGATTAGTAAGGTTTATAAATGGCTAAGTAGTAACAGAGTAGATGATTGTGGAAGATTGGCCAATCAATGGAGTAAAATATTGGAGACATCTGTAGGGGCTAGCACCATAACACAAGCATTGGGCACTATAAAAGAGGTGGTGTATTCTACTAATCTGAGATTACACCAACATCGGACGATCTGTCTTCTTTATTACACACCTGAGAGGATAGCCAAGTGGGCGGCTAATAATATAATTACAGATAGGATGAAGTGCCCAAGATGTGATATATATAAGGCAGATATCAAACATATGTTTGTAACGTGTTTAGAGCTAAAAAAAATTTGGCAGGATGTCCAGAATATTATTCATCAGAAATTGGGGTTAGATATACCCCTGACAGTAGGGGAAATTATGCTGGGCTGTAGTAATGCTGGATCTAAAAGTAGCGGTTTATTAACTATTTTGTTAGTCTCGGCAAGGCTGATTATTGCTCGAGAATGGATATCGCCAAAGCCTCCAAATGTGATGGATTGGTGGCTTCTAGTCCGACAGACATATGATATGGAACAGGCATTGGCCAAGTCAAGAGGCATACGATCACTCGCTAAATGTAATAAAATATGGGGGTCTTGACTTTAGATACTCTCCTGAAAATTTTAGGATACTTAATGGAGTGTAAATAAGTGGGTGAGGTTCTAGAATGTATTTTGGTATTTCTTGTTTTTTGTGCTCCTTGCTTAATTACTTTATCTGTGATATTATGCTTTGATATTGGCAGTATGCGGCATCGATATTGGTTTGATATATTTGATTGTACTATGTATTACCTAATCATTGACAAATAAAAAAAAAAAAATAAAAAAAAAAAAAAAACACCTTATCTTAGTTTCCTTGGAAAACTTCTTCTTTACAAAAATGACTAAGGACAGAGATAACGTAATAGTAGATCTACACCTCTCAGCCGGAGAAGAAGATGCAGACGCAATACACATTTCAGAAAATTTTAGAAATAGTCACCCTGAAAACTGCTAGAGCATGGTTTAACACCTAGGGGTGGTATAGTAGTATTTGTGATTGAGGCACACGAATCATACAGAACAGAGGTATTTTATTCGTGGGTTACATTCCCAGCAGCAAATGCAAGAACAAAAACATTTCACTCCTACACAGAAGGAGATGCACCAGCGGAATATTGTCCATTTGAAGACATTGAGGTTTCGCTCACGTACCAGGAACACTTATACTGGTTTAAAGGCACCCTACCCCACATAAGAAGAAGAGTGAGACTCGGCCCGCTCAGAAGAGAAGGGGCAACATGGCCGATATTAGCGGCCTACACACCACATCCTGACATTGAAACAATGCCACCAGGAGACTTACTCCCACAACACAAAGAATTGATAAAAATCTACAGAAATTTGACGCAATTCGTCATGAGGACACTTACTGTCCAACCAGCAATAGTTGCAACAAATGGAACTCAAGCTCAGCGTACAGCAACTAAAATCACACCTCAAACATTACACGCGGTGATGGGTAAAATGCCCATAAAACGCCAACAAATGCCATTCTGGGTAGCTCAGAAAATAACACAGCTAGAGGCAGTATTCCCGAATACTACCCCGTAAGAATGCTAACAATCTGCTTGCCCATGGGGATAACACCACTAATAGAAGATTGTACCTCTTGGGGTACAGTCTTTGCTGCCATTTATACCAGGACTCCTGGTATTCCGTCATTAGCAGTGATACCAGATGTATTGAGACAAATACAAAACGAGTACGGAGCAGAGCTTGCTCTGAACTTAGGGATGAAGTTACTAGGTAACTATGCCCAGGTATCAGCCATAATATTAGCTAATATTAAAGGGGAAGCAGCTTCAGTGGCTATCCGCCAACGCCTAAGGCAGTTCAGTCCTTTAGAACAGGAACATGAACTACCAAAAATAATTGAAACTGCATATGCAGAATTAGGCAGAGACAGTTTGGGTGGGAAAGCTTTAAAACCCCAACTGATGGGCAGTCCTGAAAAGGACACTTCCAAGCAGATACCTGCTTCAACAAAAAAGAAGTGGGACAACAAAAAACAACAAATCTTTAAAGAAAATAGATGTCAATCCA
The DNA here is from genome assembly GCA_963921515.1 of Calotriton arnoldi. NCBI lineage: Eukaryota > Metazoa > Chordata > Amphibia > Caudata > Salamandridae > Calotriton > Calotriton arnoldi. The sequence continues at coordinate 3,958,852 of CAWUFW010000401.1, forward strand.
GAGGTAGATCTCCTCCACAGGAGCCCTCCGAAAAGAAGTATAACCTTAGGAATAGGGATAATATTAGGAAACCTGACAGGTATCAGGATACTGATACACGTTCCTCTCGTTCCTTTCAGGGTTCATCGAAAAACTCTGAGAGGGAAGGACGGTCAGACAGAGAAGAAGAGCGTACAAAGTCCAGAGACAAGCAGCACGCTCAAGATTACACTTCTAAAAAAGAAGAGAAACCAAAGCAAAAGCCACAGTTCAAAAAGAAGAAGGTTGCAGGTCTAAAGATCAGACATGCCCGGAATTCTGAGGACTCGACTACTGAACGGGGAATGGGCTCTGATGATGCTAGACAGTGCGGCAGAAGTAACAATAGCTCGCCAGAACCTGATGGAATTTCTGGTGATAGCGGACTTGAATGATTATATCACGGTAGAAACACCCGATACTAGGGTAAGTGTCCCACATAAAGTATATGAAATAACGCTCCAGATGGAAGGGGACAAATGTAGAACAGTGAGAGGTCTCTTTTGGGAGAACCTGACCTTTGACTATGACAGACCTTTGCCTATGACATTCTGTTAGCTGAACGATATTGGCCGCCAGCAGTCGTAATGGATTGCCCTAAAGGGGAAACGGTAATTCTACCAGCATTCTAAGACCATATTCCCAGGACCTTAAAACACACATATGCGCAGGAGTGGGCAGTAGCCCAAGCGCCAGCATTATACAAAAACCATGTTTGATGGGATGAGGATTCAACCCACCACATAATTCCTTTAAAAAATACTCCAACTGCACAGAGGCAGTATCCAATAAAGCAAGAAGCTAAAAAACAGGTCAGGGAGATCTTGGATCAACTTGAATACCAAGGGGTGATCGAAAATTGCACCTCAGCAATGAATAATCCTTTGGTTCCGGTCATGAAACCTGACAATTCATATGGTTTAGTTTTATATTATAGACATCTGAACACTTGCACTAAGACATTTGCAGTCCAAAATGCACACAGTGCCGCATTAATGAATAACATTGTGTGGAAAAAATATAAAACAACACTTGATCTCTCAAAATGATTTTTCTGCCAAAATATAGCGCCTGAAAGCAGGTATGGTCGCGCTAGGGTCCCAGCGGCAATTTTGTCGACTCCCCTAAGGGTATAAGAACAGCCCAGGGTTGTTTTCGGCCAGAGTAAATGAGTTACTTCAAAATTTGGATGAGGAGGAGTTGTCCTATGTGGATGATATTTATCTGACGGACGATGACCTAGAGGAGCACTTGAACAGGGTGAATATCATAATTTTGGGATTTACATCCGAGGGCTACAAATTCAACTTTAAAAAATCAAAAATTGCCCACCTCAGTGTCCTGTTTTTAGGATATGAGCTTTCAAGTGAAGGCAAAAGCCTGGCAGCCAATTTTTTAGAAGAATGCGCGCTGCTTCAACCTCCAAAATCATTAAAAAATGTACAATCAATCCTGGGATTCCTAAATTTTGGGAGAACATACATTATGGATTACGCAGAAAGAGTAAAACCTTTCTACGATTTAATAAAACCTGATTTTTCAGTAAGACAATGGACACAGGAACACACAGATACACTTCGTTCCTTACAAGCTGACATGATAGCTTCCAAACACTTACAGACACGCGTAAACGTACGCAACCTGGTGATCCATATAATTGCAGGTCAATCTGGGTACACCTATCTGACATATAATGAAGGTGAAACCGTACCAATTGTAAACAAATCACATTTGTACACAAATGCTGAGATGCGCTTCGCATCTACAGAAAAGATCCTGACAGCAGTACAGACTGCTATAGTGAGAGAAAGAGCACTGGCTCAGGGCAAACGAATAATAGAAGTGACCCCAGTTCCAGCCTTAGAGGCTGCAAGAAAGGCAAGCGTTCCAAACGCTAAAGCCTTACATCCGAGATGGATACAATGGGCTAATTCTCTCACTGCAACAGATGTAGAATACAGGTACGACCCAAATTTAAAGACACAAGCATTCCTGAAATACGAACAAGAATATCCTCTACCAAATGAAATAATGCCTCTAGATCAGTATGAATGTATAGTTTACACTGACGGATCTGCTCAACCGGCCATAGGAAGTAAGCAACAATATACCGCGGCATGTGCAATCGTTAAAGGTCGCATGCGGAATGGAACGTTCCATCCAAGTTGCACGAAAACGCAATCTCTAGGAGACTGCACGGCACAGCTGGCAGAGTTAAAAGCCTTGATACTGGTCCTGGTAAATACGGATCGAGAATTCCCCACACTAATTGTGTGCGATTCGTTTTACTGTGTACAGTCATATAATGTATACTTGCAACACTGGGTTCAAAACGGGTTCAAAGATGCAAAAGGTGGCACAATTAAGCATAAAATGCTATGGGAACAGGTAGTGGAGTTGAAATCCCAACTACTGAGGGCTCACGTGATACATACACTTAGTCATCAGCATGATGGCGTTCACGTTGAAGGGAATTCATTGGCTGATGAAGCCGCAAAGGGGGCTGTACGCACGGCTTCCGTAGCTGCAATCACTCGTTCTAACACAAGAATAGACGGTGAGATTATGGTGGCTGTCATTGCTTCACGCAAAAACAGCAAAGCAGTACCAAAAAGATTACCACTCATGTACTCCTACAAGTTAGATGCTAATAACATTCCATTTGCTCAGATTCCTGGAGTGGGGGATAGAGTAATTCCAAACATGGATTGTAGGTTGGGTTTAATTCTAGCAGCACACGAAGGGATAGGTTCTGCACATGCAGGAGTTACGGCGACTGTTTCTTTATTGAAACAATGCTATTGGTGGCCGGGATTAACATAGCAGACTAAAAGACTATGTCTTGAAATGCGACATCTGCCAGCAGATGAAAGGTTCCACTGTAACACGTCCAGCGCAGACACCATTATTAATATCTGACAAACCACTAGCGTGTGTTTACTTGGACCACTGCGGCCCCTTACAAAGAGATGGGGCTTACAGGTATATCATGGTTGCAGTGGATTCCTGCTCAAGATTCCTATGGGTGTGGCCCCAACGCTCGTCTGATGCTCGAACTGTTATAAAAGATTTGCGAGTCTTCATAGGGACATACGCAATTGGCACATTACATTCTGACCAGGGCCCTGCGTTTAGCTCTCAGGCTTACAAGGAGGCCATGCGAGGATTGGGTGTAGCATTGCGGTACCCCTCTCCGTACCATCCAGAGGGAAATTCGGTCGTGGAGAGGAAAAACTGAGACTTAAAGCAGTCTTTAACAGCTAGAGTATTAGGCACAGATGAGAGCTGGGTAAAACATCTGTATGGAGTGCAGCAAGCATTGAATAACATGCCAAGAAGAAATCTGCTAATCCTAGAAATGTATTCACATACCACCAGTGGGAACATTGTCCAACATCGCCGAAAGGCAGTTCAAAAGCTTTTACACAAAAGTTTCCATATTTTTCAGGGTTTAATGTCTGACCTAGCCTCATAATATTATAAGGTTGCACCAACTTCAGCACAGAAAAATATGTTAACAAACACCAAACAGATTTACTCTGCTTCCTTTACTGCCCAATTGTCTGAACAAGGTTACGACTTGTGGAAAGACACCATAGACTTGAAATCAGTTTGGGGACTAGAGAATGGCAGGTTCAGGGAACAGAAGCCTTGTTTAGAGCATGCCTTATCCCTCAACAGATCATGTTTTTGAACGAGACAGTGCAACAGACGTCTTGCCTTGGACTAGCCAAAACCAAGGACTTGAACACACCTCGGCTGCCAACTCCATCACACACCGAGGGTAACATAACATCACAAAAAGAGGTTACAGTAGATGACATCATACAATACAATAGATCAGACCCCGATTGGAAGAAATGTTTGATTTGGCTCAGACACCAATAGTTGTCAGGCGAGATTCATGGGTAAAACCGAAGGGTTCGCTATCCATAGGCCAGATACACTTTATGTACAGAGAGAACATCCAGGGGTAGTGACATCCTACAGTGTTAGGAAGTTTTACCTTGATTGGCTAAAAACCTCAACACTCACACATGTGAAACAACACTTATCCTTACTGTCACAGGATGTGGATCTTAGGGATTTTTTACTAGGTCCCAGGATGCCACGTCAGAAACGTTTCATTTATGCTGTCTACAATGAAATATGGAAAATATCCCAACAAGAGGCCGCAGAGAGATTACGTGAAATAGACCGTATAAATCTGGAAAAATCTCTAGCAGTGGTAGACAATGGGTTAACTACATTGACCTCCAGGATATATTCCTTAGGCAACATTTTATCTTCTGCGATAGACATACTAAAAACAGATTTGGCCATATTACAACACTGGCAATATCCATTACGTTCTATTATGTTGTTAAGCTGGATGCTGCAATCTTTGCGTGCTGGCTATGTGCCTTGGCATTTTATTAACAGCACGTCTCTGTTCTCTGAATACAATCTAACAGATAAACAGAAATGGCACAAAGGGGAGCAAAATATACAATGCTGCGCGTATCAAAAAACTTGATAGATTACCATTTACAGTGGCATAATCACCGTCCACAGAATGGCTAATCCATGGCCACACACCTCTACCGGTCACTACTTTTCAGTTTCAGTATTGCCTTGAACAAAAGCAGCCAGGCAGATATGAAAAAATGGGTAAGGAATACATTAAGGAATCATGGGAATTACATATAGATTTCGATGCCGGAGTGGGGATCGAGAAGTGTTTCTAAGCGGTACAAACTGTGAGAACGCTTTAAGTGGATCACTCATATGTCCGAATATAATGCTGCACAGGGCTTGTAATGGTTCTGGGTGCCCCAGTTGCAGTGATTACTCCAGCTTTCAGGCTACTTTCAAATGGGAGTTACTTGATGCTGAACAGTCAAGGCTGCTGCGGAATGCTCCCTGGCATCGCATATCTGGTAACAGTGAGCTCCAGGGTTACTTGTTGTATGCAAGTATTGTTTCCACCGACACATACAGTCAGGAAGGCGCCGTTATGGCCTTCACTGAATGTTTCTTTAATACAGTTTGATACTCTAAGCAGAATGAAAGCCATGCTTTTACAGAAGTCTGTGCCCTTAACCTCCGCTCGAGAGACTTTTGATCTCCAGATCGCAAGGTCTTCGGCAGAGATACAGGCGCTTATCCATACAAACTGCCCTTTCCATTTCGCAGAAATGGTAAATCGTATCTTTAACATGTCTGATACGACAGGCATAGTCCACCTATTTAAGAACATAGGTTCTGGACTTCTGGGCACCTTTCAGACGGTACTTGGAGTTATACCAAACTTCATACACTCGGTATACGGAAGCATCTTTGTAGGACTTCCGACAATCCTGTTTGTAATAGCGGGAATCCGGATTGTTTTCCACCTGCTACGCAATGGATGTCCCAGTCACCAAGGAGATGGAAAAATCACTCCTGGAGCGTAAATACCGTGACCGCATGGTACAACATCTAGGCATGCCTCACCCAAGAGAACTAAGTGCATCTTGGTTCTTGTCATTTCGACCAGTCTGAATGGACTGCATCTTACCTGTCCTCCGATGCCTGTTTTGCAGAGAAGAATGCATGTTAGACCTTTGTTTGACACTCACATCTTGTGCGCAACCAGACATGAATGCTCTACTGGACCCGATAACGGCCCATGTTCTGCAGTGTCCTCAGCGTATTCCAATGTTGATGGCGGCATTCCTTGAGTCACCACAGGTAGTAACTGCACCTGTTGGTATGGACACCGGCTCCTCCACTGACACCCAGGCTTTAGACGGCGCACAGGCTGCCCCAGCACCGGCTGCGGACAGCGTGGAACATCCTCTGTACTCAATTGACTTACTCTGAGAGGTGCTACAGGGGCTGTCTACTGCGGAAGCAAGCAACGAAAATGTTGCGTCTACCAGCTGGGACAGATAAACAATTGACTCTTTTTGGCTCGTCGTGTGCTGGAAGAAATTCGTCCTTTTTTAAACAAGCTCAATTTGGGAACCAAAAAACAAAATTGACATTCCTTTCATTTATTGGGCATACATGGCTTTTTAATGCTTATAGTGGTTCGGACTATAACTACGGACACTTTACAGCTATGGCTTGCAAACATTTTCTTTTAAAAATTTTAAGTTTTTATATATATATTTTTTTAGAAGTTTTAAACATTTTAGCAAAAACAAATGTTTTATGAACTTTGAGCATACCTATATCTAGTTAGGCTAGTAGTACGGTAATAAGTTACATATGTCATCCAGTCGGAAGAGGAGTGGGTGTTATATTCCATATAGGTACCCCATATAGGCGCAGGTAACATTGCAAACTTTCACCTATATTCTTCCCTACATTACATACATAACGGTTCTTAGGGACTGACCTTTTACCTAGACACAACACTGTATTCAGAACGCGGGTTTTTCCCTGGTTCGAATCTCATACATTATGCATGAGGTTTCTTGGAAGCACAGCAGGACTACCATCCCCTGTATATTATCTCTGTATAAAGTTCAGGCCCGACGTCATCCTTTAGGCCGACACAGTAACACAGCAAGGTAGGACACCTGGGGAGACCTATGGGTATATACATCACATCTTGCTTAGAAGTACAGAGGAGACCGAGACTTCCCGGCTGACACACTGACCAGAGACGCTGAGGTTCTTGCATGCAGACACTCCAGCTTGCAGTGGTCTAACATCCCTCGCGGGGTGTCCAACTCAAGACCAGGACGCGGTCCCATATTCTCTCATTCTCAGGTAATGGGGTTGACTAGATCCTAGAGGGATTCTTGGCATAACACCTACACAGATGCTAGGTACATTTGGGTACATCTAGTTAGGGAGGCATCGTAGGAGTATGCACTTTTTATCATGTATTTTATGTACTTGTATATATTCATGATTACTGAAAAATGGTAGAACTGTACCATCCTTTTACTTTCATAGAACTTCTAATCATATATCTCTGCTACTGTCGAATGGTTGTTGCAGCTCATCTATTCTACACTAGAATAACAACTGTTCAATAAATTCTTATTGACAAACGCCCAGTATGTTTATTCTGTGTATCTCTGAGACAAACTAAGTGAGCACGAGTGACTGAGCGAAAGGTAGTATATTGTTTCCACAATCCTGAGGGATCAGGGTTGCCAGAATCTATTCTCTCCTTGGTAAGAGGAGATTATAGTGGCACTGTGAGCTAGCTAATACAGGCAGGCTAACATACCCAGTGGGGGTGCACGGAATCAGTCTGCCACCAATCCCACAGTTTGTTATCCAAACGCGCAGATCCTGTATAGGTTATATAGGAACTACACGACATGATGGTGCCAGTGTAATGCTTGGGAGAAATTCTGGTGTTTTGGAGAGGCTGTATTCAAAATACCCTCGCCTTGTAAAATGGCACTGTCTATGCCACCAGCTTAAGCTAAGTGTGGTGGACACGGTTGATAATGTGCCAGGCCTTAAGCACCTTGCATACATTTTTTAAAAACGGTATGCCGTGCACCACCCATCTCCCAGAAATCAGCGGGAACTCTCTGCATGTGCGAAAGAGTTAGTAATTGCAATTCTGAAAATTGGGTGAGTATTTTCAGTTTGGTGGATTGCTTCTAGCAAAAGGGCAATGCGAGCAGTTTGGGAGTCATACCCAGCCCTTCACCAGCATATTTTTCAGTCCAGCTTAAGCACTTCTCGTGATGCCAAACATGGTTCTACTTTCAGCAGGCTGAATAAAATCCTGACATCTTCTGATTTTTTGCTGAATCTAGCTGGTGTTGCAGATGCTGTTGATGAAATTGGAACACTGTCAGAAGCACTGCGAAGGGATGAAGTAACTCTGCCACGAGCTTACCCGTTCATCAGTCATTCAGTAAGGGCAGTTGAAAAGCATAATGAGTTCCCAGTGACACATAAGAAGGAGGCTGAACAAGCTATTGAAAGTGGCTTATTTAGAGGAGTGCTCACGTCGCCAGGTAAAAATAAACCTTCCCCAGTTTTACCAAAATCTGGCAGATAACTTGCACTGTAGGTTGTGTGCACAGTCTGCAAGCAATAGGTTTGCCACATCATCTTGGACTGATGAAATTGTAGTGCTTACATCAGAGATAGATTTTATCAACCCACACAAGTGGCCAAATGACATTGAGAGCTCATGGTATGAAGGTGAGGAGAAACTGCAAAACCTATGCAGGAGATTCTCTCTCAATTATAAACTCCTATCTGAAGGCTTCAGAGACTATGTTGATAATGGTGGTAATGAGATTCCAGATCAACTGCAACCTGTTTTGAGGGCTATAAACACACTTCCTGTGACTTCAAGTGGCTGCGAAAGGGGTTTCAGCACCATAAACTTGATAATGTTACCCACACGAAACTGCTTTGATATCTGACGCCTTTCCTCATTAATGTTTATAAACCTCGTGGGCCCCCCTGTTCCGCTTTGGAATCCAATGCCATGTGTCAACAGGTGGTTGATTGCTCATCGCCATGCGGATGATAATCCGTCTAGAAAGGTAGATCCTATAGCCCAGCACAATAAAAGATATGACCACCCATAGGCGTTTTTGATTGATGGTTTTCAATTATATAAGCGGTCTCACTGATTGCTAATTTTCCATGGTCAAACATCCTGTGGCAATAAAGTATTCCCCATAATGTCTGCATTAACAGATGTGCAGAGTATCAGGTTGAAACTGTACAGTGTGCAACTTGCATTTTTATCATGGTCAAAGTGTATTAAAATTGACAGTATATTTATAGGTGGTGTTCTAGGTAGCATAATACATTTTATAGTTTTGATATTCACAATTGCAGTTCCTAGCATGTTTGTTTTCAATGCATAAACTATGCTTTTGTTCATAGAGCCATGTTTAGTATGCCTAGCTTGCAGCACTTAGTGGCTTGACTTATGTAGTTGTACACCAAACTTCATCTACATTTGGGCTGTTAATTCCTCCAGACAGGGACCTTAAGTCACAGGCTTAAGTACTGAGCAGCTTTGATTGTTAAATCTTGCAATTCGCTCAAATGATAGACGTGCTGCCCATGTGATTTCAGATCCTGTGATGTAGCACACCGTGATGTCACTTCCCATGATGCTACCCAACGTGGAGAGCCCCCGTTCTTTTTTTAGGACTTGTGTGTGTGTGTATGTGTGTATGTATGTATGTATGTATATATATATATATATTACCTACTGGCAGTCGCCAGTAGGTAGTTCTAGTTGGGACCTATTTTCCATAGGAAAAGCGTTTTTTCTTTTCCCAATAACTTAGGCGCCGGTTGACGAATCTTCGCGAACTTGTCCAAACTAGTGGGGCGCTCCGGTCAGCTCCTATCTTGACAGTTTCGGGGTGATTGGGCAAGCGGGGGCCGAGAAAAAAGGGGGGTCCCAAAACGTGTTTTCTCCATGTTATTTCCCATGGAAACTTTAGACACAGCTACAGCCCGAACTGCTGAACGGAATTACACCAAATTTGGCAAAAAGGTAGTGCTTGGTTCAGAAAGCGCCCTTTTTTTAAAATGGTGTAAATCCGTTCAGTAGTTGTGGAGAAATAAAAAACAAATAGAGGGCGAAAAATGAATTTCCCATAGGAAACTTTAGACACGGCTACAGCTTGAACTGCTGAACGGAATTACACCAAATTTGGCAAAAAGGTAGTGCTTGGTTCAGAAAGCGCCCTTTTTTTTAAATAGTGTAAATCCGTTCAGTAGTTGCTGAGAAAATCAAAAAATAAAAGTTTCGATATATAGAAGCACGGAGGATTTGCGCACCCTCCCGACCACGAGCTTTATTCTATTTGGCTGTCAACACTCCAAACCAGGAAGTGTTGGCAGCCATCTTGTGACTCGGTAGAACCGAGTCACAAGAAAAGAGAAAAACAAACGCTAAAAAAAAGGAAAGGGGGCAGGGTAGAAACACCCTGACCCCCTAGGCCTGCTCAGGGGGGTCCCACAAGGACCCCCAGGGCTGAAAAAAGCATATATATTTTTTTAAACGGCGAAATTCGCGTAGGATCCGCGAATCCCGCCGTGAAAAAAAGAAAAGACGCGCGAGCTCCCGCACGTCGTTAATATTTAGCCCCCGGGTGGGCCAGGTCCCGGGGGCATGTTCAACATAATTGCGGGGGCACAGGGGGGCCCCCGCAGCCCCGGGGACCGCCACCCCCCGGGGCATTTCTGAAATATTTGCGGGGGGCACACAGCCCCCCCGCAGCCCCGGGGACCGCCACCCCCGGGGCTTGGCTTTTAATGTTGGGGGGACCTTGTCAAATATTTGCGGGGGCACACAGCCTCCCGCAGCCCCGGGGACCGCCACCTCCCGGGGCACTAAATATTTAAATATGGGGGTCCGTTACGGACCCCAGAGCCCCGGGGACCACCACCTCCCGGGGCTTTGAAAATGTTGGGAGGGGGCCGCGTGGCCCCCTCCTGGAGCCTGTGATGGCCCTGGGGACCGCCACCCCCAGGGCCGGCTCCTGCAGTGTCCCGGGTGCCCACCCCGGGACACTGCTATTTGCTATGGCAGGGCGGGAGCCTCTCGGCTCCCGCCCTGCCATAGCAAACTTGTTTGGGTTTTGAAAGCGAGAGCAGGGAACCTGCTCTCGCTTCAAAATCCAAACCAAATTGCTTTTCCATATGGGGAGCTGCATGTTAGCAGCTCCCCGTGTGGAAAAGCAATGCCGGCTCCCGCAGGAGGCGGGGAGCCGGCGCGGGACCGTGGGGTCATTGGGGCTCCCCCCACGGTCCACAACTAATAGGGCCAGCCCCGGGGGATGGGGTCCCCGGGGCTATAAGTGGCCCTAGTACATAATAGGGCAGGGGGGATTAAAACTACCTCTTAAAACGCGCCACGGGGCGCGTTTGCACAGTGGTGAAGGGAGGGGGGCGGGCCTGAGGTGATGTGTGCAAACACGCCCTGTGGCGCGTTTTAAGTTGAGGGAATTAAGTCCCCTTCAATCCTGAGGGCCCCTGGGGGCCAACTAGGCCACCAGGTACCTCCAGTAAGCGCCACAGGCCTGCGTTGCAGAGAGGTGGTCCAGGCCACGCCCCTTTTTACACCTCTCTGCAACGCAGCTCTGTGGCGCTTACTGGAGGTACCTAGTGGGCTAGTTGGACCCCAGGGACCCTCAGGATTCAAGGGGACTTAATCTCCCAACTTAAAACGGCCACAGGGCGTGTTTGCACACATCACCTCAGGCCCCCCCTCCCTTCACCACTGTGCAAACGCGCCCCGTGGCGCGTTTTAAGAGGTAGTTTTAATCCCCCTGCCCTATTATGTACTAGGGCCTTACAGAGGAGGTCATGTCCTACCATGTCATGAGTGATGTAATATGTGACGTCATCAGCAGTGCATTGCGGGGGCGCGAGTTCTACTTGGGTGAACTAACTATAACGGGGGAATTTCTCTGGTTTTGTACGAGTGAAATGTCCAACTAGCTATAACTTTCCCTAAAACCTATGGTTTTTTCAGTGAATATATATATATATATATATGTGTGTGTGTGTGTGTATGTGTGTATATATATATATATATATATATATATATATATATTTATTTAAAAAACAGATTACAGGGACCTTCTAGTTAGGCTCAGATTTCACTTTTACAAAACCAGTGAATATTCAGCAGTTATAGTTACCTGAGCTATAACTTAGGCCCCCACAATGCACTTCTTATGACTTCACATATTACATCACTCATGACATGGTCAGAGACCTCACTGATGACATCTCAAATTACATCACTCATGACATCAAGTGAGTGTAAGTGTTTTTAAGAGTTTATAGGTGTTAAACATATATACTAACCTACTACAAAAGTTAGATTAGTATACTAGGTGCACTACTACTTCTAAGATATAAGTGAGTAGCTGTGTGACTGTATGTATCCATGTGTATATGGGTGTGTAAGTGGCTTCATGGGTGTATAAGTGGGTTTGTGAGTAGCTATTTGGGTGACTAAGATGCTGTGTGAGTGACGGTATTGGTGAGTGAGTGGGTGTGTCAGTGGCTGTATGGGGGATTGAGTGGCTGGGTGAGTGGTTCTATGGGTGGGTAAGTGGGTGTGTACTAACTGTATGGGTGAGTGAGTGGTTGTACGGGTGAATGACTGGTTGTATGAGTGAATGTATGAGTGAATATATAAGTGATTGTAAGAGTGGGTGTATGAGTGGCTGCACGAGTGTGAGAGTCCCTCTGTGGAGGAGCGAGTGGGTGTATGAGTACTGGTATGGGTATGTGAGTGGCTGAGTGGTAGTGGGCGTCTGAGAGGTCGTATGGGATGTGAGTGGTTCTGTGGATGTCATCAGAGGGATCCTAGGAGGGGGGCCCCGTGCACTCCCCTGTTACATATTTGGACATGCCCTCGGGACCTGGCCTACCCGGGGGCGATTGGAAACAAAGCGTGAGAGACCACGCTATGTTTAGTTTTTTTTTTTTTTTTTAAATCGCCAGGAGTCATGGATCCAGTGCAACTCCCGACAAAAATATTTAAAAAATGCTTTTCTGGCCTTCGCCCCCCAAACCCCTCACCAAAAGTCCTAAGGAATCAGGGTATTTCTACCCTGCCCCTTAGCTTTTTTTTCTTTTTGAAAAAAAATGTTTTTTCCTGTGACTCTGTTTAACCAAGTCACAAGATGGCTGCCAACACTTTCTGGTTTGAAGTGTTGGCAACCAATCAGATCTCCGCATGCGATCGTGAAGGTCACGGATCCATCGCGCCCCTATATATAAAACTGGAAATTTCTTTAAATAACTCAGCAACTACTTAACAGATTTACACTATTTAACAAAGGTCGCTTTCTGCACCAACAGCTACCTTTCTGCCAAATTTGGTGTAATTCCGTTCAGCAGTTCGGGCTGTTGCCTTGTTTAAAATCTCCTATGGAAATTAACATGGGGATAACACGTTTGGGACCCCCCTCTCCCTTTTTTTTCGGCCCCCGCATTGATGGACCACCCCGAAACTTTCAACACAACAGCTGAACAGAAAAGGGGAAGTTAAAAAAAAAAAAAAAAATCGTGAAGATACGTCAAGCAATGCCAAAGATATTGGCAAAACAAAAAACGCTTTTCCTATGGAAACTTTGGTCCGAACTATAACTACGTACTGGCGACCGCCAGTAGGAGATGTGTATATATATTTTCTTTCTCCAGTGGTCTGCTGTAGAGTCATTCCTGTTTTGCTTCCGGTGGTATTCTGTCCCCGCACAATACATAGTCCCCTTCTGGTGCAATTGATGCTTTTATATTAAATATGCATACTGGGTTTTGGACAATGATTCTCTTTTATGCATTGCATGCCTTCACACAACAAATTCACAAACAAAACAAGCATTGGCAAAGCCTTCAAAAGCACTGAAAGCCAAACATATCAGCTTTGCCAATGTTTGTTTTACTTTATGATAACACATTATTGGACTGACAGATTATTATTTCTGTTCACAAATAAAGATGTGCTCACACATAGGCTTTCTTAAAGATGCAACACAAATACTGGCTTTTTGTCAAAAGGATCTTCTTTGCAATATTTTGCAATGTGTTCCTTTAAAGTTTACCAATTAAAATACAAACTTCATCTCCTGACTCCTTTTCATAACACTCGTCTTTAATGTACAGATGTTGCTTCATTGAAGGATTTTCTATTTAGGTCAGCTGGGGACAACTCGCACACAAGGTCGCTCTACTCTTACTAAAAATTTCTCTAACAAAAGCTAAACCTGTTGGCTTTGCTCGTGTTACTTTTTAGGTTGAAGCCTACCAGACAGCGCAGCTGTTTTTTTTTGCTTAAGAGATCATGGGGACATTCTGAAAGCTTCCCTGGCAATGTATTCCGCCCATTGCTTACCATGGGCTTTGTGGTTTGTAACTCCTATTTGCTTGCTTTCTATTTGCTGGCTTTATTTGTTTTAAACTGTCCAGCATATCTTTGCCACTCCTTTGGAGTAAAGCCTGTTCGCTATCACTCCTAGGCTTCCTCCGCGAGTGCTCCTGCTTTCTGTAAACAGGCCTTTAAATTTTGTTTTTATCCTTTCGTGTTTGCTGTGCATTCAGAGACAGAGGTCAAATGTCAGGCTCTGTCTTCAGAGGGAGTTTGGGGTTTACATTTCTTTCTCTGACTTCAAAGTGAGAGGACTAATGCGACAATCTTGCTATGTACCCATGTGAGAGGCACGGCTGTAGGATGCTGTTTTTCTAGCACACAACAAAATGTAAAGGTCTGTAAATGAACTTTGCAAACATTCCAGAATATAGCAGAATTAGGAAAACACAAATGAAGCAAATTTTTTGTAATTCTGAAGTGTGCTGGAAGCAAATACTTTAATACAGTTGTAAGAAGCTAGCTTTATATATGGTATGCCACTAGGTGGTTATACCGTGCAGAGTCCAGAGATTCTCCAGAAGTGTACAGGGCTCAATGTAAACCCAAAGTGCTCTATTAATGGGAGTGTGGGCGAGCAGCCTTAGGCCTAACGCAGAGGAGTGTAAGACATTTATTGCACACACATTTACCAATAACTGGAAACTCGATGGACAAACAGACTGCAGGTGTTGCATCGGATGCTGTAGGAGGGAGACCAGCGACAGTAGAGGTAAGTAGAGGTGTTTGGCATCATAGGGACACCGTTGGTTTAGCTCACCAAGACCCAGGGGCTTCGGGTGTAGGGGTGTCCTTTGACGTCAGATTCTTCTTTCCGGAGCCGGTCCCGGTCGGGGTAGCCTCTGGATTCAGGCAGCAGGTGTTATGGTGGAGTCCAGGAGGGGTTAGCCAGCGCTGGACTTTAGGTCAGGATTGCTGGGGAATCTGTTCTGGATCGGTTGGCCACCTGTACATGGGCCCTGGGCTTCGGGTGCAGAGTAGACAGGACCAGGCGTTGTCTTCTTTTGCAGGGTCTTTGAAGCTGGATGCAGGTAGGCTGGGGCCAAGTCAGTAGGCGACTTCAGGTTTCGCTGCTCGGCAACTTCTTCGTCCTTCTTCTTAGGTCGGCAGGAACCAGTTTCCAGGTCTGGGAGAGCCACATAAATATTAAATTTTGGAGCGTTTTAGGGGAGTAGCAGGTTGGGCCAATGGGCACCTTACCTGGGGGTGTTCAAGATGGCGGAGACTGAAAGATGTGCTTCGCCTCGCCTCCCGCACCTTAGGGGTGGAGTTGACAGAGGTGGGCACACCTTCTATTCTTCCTAGGTTTTTCCTCCGGTTTTCCTGCCCATTGTGGGGGTGTAAACCGGGGGCTACCATCTGCTGCTAGCGGCAGAGGCTGGGGGTTGCATTACAAATGCGGCAAGCCTTTTAAGCTTCCCTCTTGAGCACTGTGCCCAACTTGGGGGAGGAGGTGTGACACCTCTGCCCAGGATGTGCATTGTTTCTGGTCCCAGAGAGCAGAGGCTCTCAACCCATGGGGTCCAGAAACATGTCTGGTGGTGGCAGGCTGCCTACAGCCAGTCTGTGACCAAACCAGGGTTGGTAGGTTTTCAGAGGGCACCTCTGAGTTCATGGTTCAATAGATCCCACACTGGCATCAGTGTGGGTTTTAGAAGAGTAGTTTGGTACCAAACACTCCTGGATTCAGAGAAACCATCAGGGTGCTATACACTCTATGGCTTCCCTGGCATTTACAGTATCTAAGAATGGCCTTAAATATTGTAGGGGCATATCTGCTCATGCAGATATGCCTACACTTGTGGTATAGTGCACCCTGTCTTAGGGCTAGAAGGCCTGCTAGAGGGGTGACTTACCTATACTTTAAGCAGTGCTAGTTGACATGGCACACAGGCAGTGTGCCATTTCGACTTAGTCGTTTAATCTACACCAGGCCATGTGTGCTGCAGTGGCAGTCTGCATGGCCTAGGTGAGTGGTCCCTAGGTCACCCTCCTCAGTCCCAGTGCCCTAGGTTCCCAGGTACCATTTACTAGAGACTTACAGGGGACCTGAAGGGCCAATTGTGGAATAGGTTTTAGGAAAGAAGCACTGGCACAATCGAAACTATATCAAATACCAGGCAAATAACTGTAGGTCTGTGCATATGTAATAGTCAGTTGAAAATGTGTTGTCTATAATGACAGTGCGCTACCACACCATGCATACTCCACTCTACGCCAGTCCTCTCCACTCTACACTACTCCAATGTATGCCATTCTGTGCAACTGCACTCTAGACCACTCTACGCCCCTCCACTCTAGACCACTCTACGCCCCTCCACTCTACGGCATGACTCTCCACTCTGTGCCACTCTGCCTCTTCACTCCACGCCACTCCATAAACATTTAGTCGTGCTGAACATCAGCTATGCTGGTGTACAACATGGCTAAAACACATTGGCAAATCCAGTAGCTCTTGCATAGGTGAAATCTGTTAACTTTGACAATGCTTGTTGATGTTTCTATGTGCTGCCAAACATATTCACCTCCTAAAACATGATATTGGTGCCTTGGCTATATTGAAGTCTGTTGATGCATTTATTTTTTTAAATCCTAAATGGAAAAAAAACACTGGCAAAGTTATGTGCTGTGATGGCTTTTATGTGGACTCAGTTAGTTTACTTTTTATGTTTGTCTTGTTTGGGAAGTTTAACAGTTATCCTTTCTTAATCTTTTAAAATCACCACTGTAGGAGAGTAGGATCTACTTCTTATAGTTACCCCCACTTTTTGCTGATGTTTCACTGTTTTTCGACTTAGCCAGACTGAGGCCCTGCTCACCAGGACCCCAGTCTATCTGCTTTCTACTCTAAATTGACTGTATGTACTTTAGGTACACTCCAGATTGGATTCTGGGGTACCCTTGTGAGTCCCTAGTATATGGTATACTATGTACCCAGGGCATAGGTACCCCAGAGGCCTACCAGGGGCTGCAGCATGTATTGTGCCACCCCTGGGAAGCCTTTTAAAATGACACAGCATGTCTGCTACAGCAGCCTGTGTAAGGTGGTGTATCCACCCCTTACTGAGATATAGGTTCCCTATATCTCTCCATATCACTGCACATGTAAACCTATCAGTCACCCCTATGGCAGGCCTTAACAATCCTGAAGGCAGGGTGCTGGGTTTCATGTGAGAGGGTACCCATGCATGAGCAGAGCCCCTCTGCAGCTTTCGGAATCTTGATTCCGGGGTTGTTTGTGATGCAGCCAGACCATATACGCTTAAGTGCATTATAACCAAACGGTAAATGCTAACTTTGGAGTGGCTGCATGGAAAACTGTCGTGTTTGGTATCAAACACCTTCAGTAACTGGTGTGGGAGTATGATCCCACCCTTCTAGAGGGAGAGACATGACAGCACCGGTATACCCGGTACTAGCTAACAGAGCCCTGGCATCACAAAATGGATGCTGCAGCCACAGACACGAGTCTGCCCTCCTGCTGCTGGACGAAACTCCGGCAGGGGAGGCCTGGACAAAAGGTTTCCTGTCACAGGGAGGTGTGACCACCTCCCAGACAGGCTTTAGTGTATTGGGGCTGGGTGGGTGCACTCTCAGAGTGCTTTGAAGTCTGCACTCGGGGGCACATTTGGTGTCCCTGTGCATAGCCCAGCTCAAACTGGTTGCAGGGGCACACAGCCCCTGCTCTGGCGCGAAACTGGACAAAGGAAATGGGTGTAGCCACCCCCATTTCCTGACCCTCCCATAGGTGGGTCCCCAGAGTTGTCCCACCCCTTCCTTGGGTATAAAGTAGGAAACCCTGACTACAGGACGTTAAATTAAACCTGGACTAAACTCTGATACCAGAAACCAAGTACTTCAACGATCTGCACGACGCTGGACGACTGAAGAATCTCCCTTGGAGTAAAGGAGTTACTCCCCTGCAAGGCAGGCACCTTTAACACAACTGACCGGTTGGCATCTCCGAACTCCGACGGGCTCCGAAGAATATTGCCACACAGGAGGTGGGTTTTCCTAGGTCTCTGAGGTCGATCTGTGCCCACAGCAAGTCTGAGGCCCGTATGCCTCGTGGAGACCGTGCAACCCTAACCCCTGGACACCGCGACCATTTGCAGAAGCATCAGCTTTCCGGCGACCCCTGAAGCTGAGCTTTGGGTTACTTGTAGCCCTGACCCCGAGCAGTAATTACACCGAAGATTGCAGGCCTACACTCAACAAGTGTTCCGTGGGCCGCCATTTTATGATTCCTCTCGAGGTCCCTTCGCGATCCCTGGTCCGTTGACCTGTGGGTCCCCAAGAAGGCAACTCTAACTTTTATTGGGCTTCCCTGGTTGCTCCAGACGTGCCCTGACTCTCCATCGCTTGGGGAATCCCCAGGACCTTGCTGGTCCGCACAGAAGCATCTTTTCTCTTCCTCGTGGGTTGCTGTTGCCAAGGCTTGTTGTGGTCAATCCGATCACCGACACCCCAGCACTCGACATCCTTCATGGGACAGCTCGAATCCGGCTCCTGGTCGACGTCTCCGGGACCCCGTGGCTGCAGAGTCAAGCTTCACCTCTTCGCACCTGAAGCACCCGACATCGGTGGGCATTCGATTGCTCTGCTCCTGGTCACTGGCTAGTGACCCAGACTCTGTCCCCTCTGCTTTCAGGCTCTTCACATCTTCGATCCAGGCTTGGATCACACCGGACACTTTTCTCCTTCACGGCAGCAGCACTTTGCAGCAGATCGCCATTGAAAACGACGACGATTCCCGACACCTTTTGACACCTATGCACCCGGCTTCCCTGGGTGAGGGAACTCGAGTACTCCGGTGCTCACGTGGGTGTTGACCCTAGAACCCCTTAAGTCTAAAGGGGTTTGCTCAAAGTCCTCTCCGAAGTGTCCTTTAACTTTAAAATTCCAACCGCGACTTTCCGCATTGAATCCTACGGCGCTCGCGGCTGTGTTCTCACACCACACACGTCCCCCGTGGGTCTCCTGTGTCACTACCTTGGGTGGTTCCTTGGGGTCCCAGCGATTCTCCGTGCTCTAGGCACTGTGTCTAGTCAAGTCGTGGTTCTTATATCACTTTCTTAGTATATGGTTTGGTCTCCCCCTGGAGCCCACTGTGTATTGTGCTATTTACTGTCGTTTTAATACTGTGATACTGTGTATCTTGAACTCTAATCTTATAAAGGGATTAGTAGTTAGTGTTTAGAAATAAATACATATATTTTATATATATCTTGTGTGGTTCTCCTTTCATTTAGTTATTCAAGAGGTTATAATCTGGTAAACCAAGCTGCTTTACACTCCTTCAAGACTTAGCCTGAAGGCTACTCTCCATAGCTACCACTAGGATAGCTTTCAATAAAGGTTGTCTTTAAACCTATCATCAATAAGAGTCGATTGGACTGGTGCAAGGTGCCCACTATAACTAGTGGACAGCATATGCCAGGCCAACTTCTCACAACCACTGCATATTAGACTGTACCATCTGCTTCTCCAACGTTCTGCAAAACAACTGTCTTCTTAAGCTTCCAAGGCTGTCCATAATATTGCAAGTTAAGTTTTCTTTTGAAATCGGAGTATTCTGTATTTTGCTACCTAAATTAACCATGTAACTCTGGTGCCTCGGGTGACACTGAGTCCATAGGAAAATATTTCACTAATGAGCTTCACAACCCTTTGTAAATTATATATTTGCCAATCTTAATATTCTGTAATCTTACAGGAAATATATGTGTTGTATTTTGGAATGGGACCTTATTAAAATGAGAAACAATATAGATGTTGGTGTATAGATGTGGAATATGTATGTATGCGTAAGTACTCAAAATGCTTTCCTGATAATCCTTTCAATAGTGTTCTGAAAAACGAACCCCTTCAAATGATTTTTTTTTGTTTTAGGCAACGAGTGATTTGGAAAATTATGACAAGGAGCGCCATGATGAGTTTAAGAGATATGAGATGCTGAAGGAACATGAGAGGCGTGAATATTTAAAAACACTTGACGAAGAAAAGAGAAAGCAGGAGGAAGAGAGATATGAGGAGATGAAGAAAAAACACAGTGACCATCCAAAAATTAACCATCCTGTAAGTGCTGGAAGAATATGTTCCATCTAATGTGACCATGTGTTAGGTTTTCTTTCATGAGTGCCATTTAGTTTTGCATTTCTTTCTGGGATAAGAACTTGTTGAGGGTTATGTAGACTTAAACACTTGCTTCTGCCCAGTACTGTGCTGTTTTTTTTTTTTTTTTGCTCATACTATCCTTTCCCAGCTTGAACCAGTTACTTGGGATTCCTATTTTAGAAGGGCAGTAATGGGGGTGGACCCTGCTTATGTGTGTGCTTCCTTGCTCTTTTGTATGTCCTCCACATAACCTGCATCAGCCCGTATTTGTACTTAAAGCGGTAGGACCTGAACTGCTTTGACATGCATTTCTGTATTTTTTCTTTTTATGGAATCTTGATTGTAGTTCATATTTCTTTAGTACATACCACTTCTTCACTTCACACAATTCCCAATATGTCATTTGGATTTTTGTTCACTAACCTGAACGTCTTTCTGCTCTCAGCTTGCTACATGCCTCTTTTGGGCAGGTTTCAAGATATGCATGAGTTGCTATATACTTTTATTTGTGACTGTCCTGCACATGCCAGGCATCACTTCACTGGAAACTCCATCTGTTTGCTTTCTGTTAGTTATGTGCGAAATTACTCAAAGATGTCTTGGGTATTGCTTCCTGTTTGTAGAATTCCACTTGGGACAATCTGAGAACGGACCAAGAATCTGGTTTGGACTCTGGCAAAGCATCCACAAAAACAAAGTAAAACAAAGTCTCTCCGTTGGGTTGAAGAACAGGCCAAGTTCAAGACCTATTGCTTTTGAGTTGTGAGTGTGTCTAGGTACAGCAAAAACATATTAACTAGACCGCAAAAGGTCAGCACCTGGCTGAGTGCTGAACAGGGTTGCTACTTCACTTGCTGCTCCCAGGGAACCGTCACAAAATGTGCTTTCACCTTCAAAATATGGTCTCCCACACTTTGGATGCCCGGAATGTGACCAGTGACAGAAAGAATTACGACCAGTGAACCCCTTTGAGAATTAGAGTAGCCATGGGCTGCTCTGTAGTGATGTGTGTGTCCCTCCAAACCCAAGAGCTGATGCCTGAGTAAGTGACAGCCGTCCTGTGGTGGCTGCCCAGACACTCTGAGATCAAGAAGGGCAGGTGGTCTGAGGCTGTTCCTGCAGCATGTGTCATGATCTGGGAACTCCGTACACCAAGGCATGTGTGGAGAGCGAGTAGGAGCAGCTGTGCCAGACAGGCCTGCAACAGCAAGACGATTAGATGGGCAGAATTGTGGTAACTGAGCCCAGTCAAATCCTGAATTGCTGCATCACCCTAGTGGAAAATTGAAGAACGCTCATTGAGAGGGTCCTATACAGAACACAGGCACGCCTGCTTGGCTGGTGATAAGGGACCGCGAGGCAACAGTGATTCGCCTCTCCCCTCCACCCCCCCTCCCCCACTTCATCTCACTGACTTGACTGCATTTTCAGACTTTTGGGAGATGGGTTACTAACAAAGGGGAGGTAATCCTCTTGCAACAATTATGTCAATTCCATGCAAAATTGTCTTATTTGGTGGCAAGATTAAAATGTCTTGTGGCCTAGGCAGGGAAGCATTCCCACAGTGACAAGCGGCAGGAGATTTGAAAACTGGTCAGGTTTTGAAACTATGCCAGAACCTAGGCCCAATGTAGATGACATCCCACAACAGAGGGCAATAAAGAGGTAGGGTGGTGTGGGGCACCACCAGGCATCAAGACCTTTCACAACTCTCCAGTACTCTCTTAGTAGCAGTCCTGCTAAAATAATGTTTGGAAATTTTAAAGGCTGGGTGAGAAGCTTTTGTTCCACATTACCACTGCTTCTAGGCAATAGCCACAGACTCCACAGGCAGGTAAAAGTCTCTTTGTAAACCAGTTCTTTCCAGGACTGTAATTAAACACTGTTGGTGTTGGTGATCTATTGCAGACCTCGGACTTCTCTGTCCACAGAAACTCTGACCTTCCTCGCAGGCACAATAACTTCAGGCACTGGCAGCAAACATGTGGGCAATGTAGCAATGGATTTCACTTTTCCTGGGAGTTCATGATGAATCCGATTGGTCCAGTTATGGTAGCAAGTCCATATAACAACAAATGACACGAGTAAGAGATAACAGCTGTTCTTTCTTTCTTAGTGGAACCGGAGAGCATGATTTTATAAACACTTTTTAAGGAGCATAGTGTGTACAGTTTGGCAAAATACAGCAAAAAACTGTTATGTTTGTAAGCCTTTTCTTCAGCAGATATCTTTGACAGAGTTTTACCAACAGTTTAACCTAAAAAAATCATGTGAAATTTACCTCGAGTGTTAATGTCACATAGTCTGTCTCATCCTAACACCAGAATGGCAGATGTTTCTGATGGTGCGTGAATGTCTGTCCTCCTCGTTTTCACTTCCCTTTCAAAAGCACCTGACAACAAAGAAGTGTCAGGCATGGAGCGTCACAGGTCTTTCTTTATTAACTACATCCAGTGTGTAAGAAATTGGGTTATTAGTTGAGTGGGGGGGACGCCCCACTAAAATAATAAACGCAATCCTTGTGAGTGTGAACCACAAAGTCACTAAATTAACATGTACTTAACCCTCTGGTAGCTTGGCAGAAAATCTGTTAAGCTTATCTTAGAGGAAATGAGTAAAGTATTTATGACAGTAATACAATGAAAACACAAAGATATCCCGAACCAACTTAGAAAAATAGAGTACATTTTAATAAATAAAACGACACCAAAATAAATTAAATCCAATTTGTAGAACCAGAGTCATGAATTTTTAAAAACCTTTAGTGACATTTTGCACTTAAAAGAAGAAAGTGCCAACTGCAAGTATCTGGTCACTTGATTTCCATCAAAGTCAAAATTTGTGACTGACACCAATGGAGCGAAGGCTGGATACAAGGGGTGGCTTTGGGCCTGGTCTCGGCTTACGTTACGGCATAGAGAAAATTTCAGAAAAAGTCCCTGAAGTTAGAGTCTCTGCTGGACAAGGCAGCAGGCTATATCCAATGACGAGTCGTCGATGCCGGTGAGTCGCTGGACGAGTTCTCGGTAAAGCAGTGCTGGTCATCGTCGAGCATGGTCAAGAAATCTACCTGCTGACATAGAGGATTTTCTGGAGCTCAGAGTGGCATGAAACTGCAGTCTATAGCTGAAGAGGGCTTCATGAGGCTGGATACCACTGTCTGGAGTTCCCTCTGAAAAGGATTTGCTGCTGCAGAAAAGAACGTAGAGGGAGCTGCGACAAAGTCAATCCCACTGGCAATGTACATTTGTCTGATTGGCTTGAAGATAGGTCCCGGTCTCCTCTCAGCTCTCAGAGCAGTTTTTGCTGGAAAATGTTCTTTGTCCCAGGTTTTGTATTTTGGTAGGATGAGGCCCCTTTAGCACCACACTGAGGGTCCAGGACCGGAGGAGGAGCACCACTTTGGGGCTAGGACGCATTCCAGCAGACACTGGCAGCAGGCAGGTAAGTTGCAGGGTATTGAGGAAAAATTGAGATTTCTTAAGGTTGTACTTTATCTTAAATTGCAAGAGTGATATTGTGAATGCTAAATGGTATATGCTTTATGAGATGTGTCCTAATCTACAAACTCTCTTCATTACTAAAAATAATACCGGAGTACTGTTGAATAAGGCAGGTAACCGTGTTTGTCTTCTCCAAAGGGATTGTCAACAGCCCACTTTATAGTAATTCCAGTATCTTTCTTCTAAGGTGTCCTTTTTACAGTATTGGTCTAATTTAAGGTGGTTGGGTATTTGTGTATGATAAATGCAGAGTTTGAACGGCCCATAATCCTTTGAATGTAAATCAGAATTACTGGAAGCCTCGATGGCACAGATGAGACAGATATAAAATCACTAGATGCATGAATAAAATGTTAATGTATGAGAGAGTATATGTTTTATGCCCTGTTTGCCAAGCCGAAAACCAAACCTTCCAACTGTAGAGTGAGTCCACCAATGGCCGGTTCATGAGATTTGTTTTAGTTTCTTTTTCTTCCCTGGCTGTGGAGCTCTTAATACATCAGTGGATCTACTCAAGGGTGTTGGCAAAGAGATCCATAAAACTCAACTGTGAATCTTTCACCAGTGCCACCCAGTTCCTGGACTATATTCATAAAACAGGATATCCACATAAAAACTTCCCTTCACAAGAAACTCACAAGCAGACATTGGTATTTGCGCAACAGTTTCCATCTTGCTCACGCAATGAATCCTTAGTCATGCAGTCAAATACTAAAATATTTGTCATAAACAAGAGAAATCAACATCTTTCTCTATTGTAGGAACTTCAGTGTAATCCTAAACGTTCGAATAATTTGATGCCGGAACACTTAAATCTTCTACTCCAATTACAAATCAGTTGCAAATACCAGCATAAATAATGCCATGTAGCACCTTCCAAATCCTATCACGGTCAAATTATTTCCCTGAATTAATACATTGCTGATTTCAAATCTCCTTTTTGAAAAAAAAAAGCTACACCGCAGCATGTAACCTAAAATAGTTGCCTACCTAATGATCAATTAAGGGACAAATGAAGCCTGATATGCTTATCAGTATTAAAGAAAGAGAAAAAGGCTCTGTGCCTTTAAGACATCCAGAGTTTTGCAATCTCCTAGTACCTTGTACTGGCAGAGTGAGACTTTGGAACAAAGTAAATATTTTTCAGCACATTTCTCAGCAGTTTTGTTTCTGTCCGAATTCATCTTTTTATCTTCATTCAGTGTTGCTTGTGTCTGTGAAGCAGAGGCAGGCATCATTTGGGTTTTTAGCCAAACCTTTGTTTTTTAATGCCCTCTTTATTTAATGCCATCTTGTGATAGAAAGAAAGCAGCTTCAGACCCTCATCGGATCTGTGTGGTGTGCCTTCCAGCCTCTCGCTCCACTAAAGACTAGAAGTTCTGCTTCGAATTGTCTTTAAGGACCATGAAAGATAAAGCTGGCGTTCGGCTGAGTGTGAAATTGTAGAATATGCTGGCAGGGGACCAAAAGGATGACAAGATAGATGCCATTATGGAGCTCCTTCACCTCCTGGTATTACAACTCTTTACAAGAAACAATAACTATTTGCAAGATATGCTTAATGAGAACAAAGACCAAGAACTAATTTTAAACGAGGTGGTGTAAGGGAATGGAGGTCAGGAGAAAAGTGAACTCTAAGATGGAAAGTAGCAAAAAACATTGTACTAAGAAAATATGCTGAACAGAAAGAGCCCAAATAACGGGCTATGCAATATCAGGATGAGAGTCTTAGATGGCGTTTATCTCTGAGGAGGAGTAGCTCAATCCAGAGGTACCTTAATTTAAGTATCATGTGAATAGATAAATCTTTAACCTTCCTTGGTAGCAAATGTCAGAGTCCTTTAATGATTTGCTAAAAGATGGAATGGATGCAGCAAAACAAGCCATGCATACAGGTTTGGATACATTTGATGTCATAGCTTATGCTATGGGATTATTTTGGCTCACTTTGTCCATGCCTGGATAACAGCAGGATTTTCAGGGGATGTAACACAAGGTAACCAAAGATTATTTTGTGAAAAAAAGTCTCCATTGTAGGAACAGGCACATGAGTAGGCCTTTGTGTTTGCTGTGTTAAGATGGATCAGGAGGGATTTGGGAGGGTGACGCATAGGGCCTGATTAAGAGTTTGCCATGCTGGGTCCGCCTTGCCTACACACCGCCAAAGCTGTGTTCGGGCCACCCGCCAGATTAGGAGTTTCCTCCTGTCTGACGGGCTTTTTATGGCGTTGCCACAGCAATGCCTCTAAAAATGGGCACCGCAATGTGAACGCCAAAAACAGTTCCTGCAAGGCATGGGCTAAGTCCATGCCGTGCAGGAACTGGTGTGCAAGCACACAGTCCCCTGTGTGCATCCACATGGCGTGAGGCATCGGGGGAGAAGGGACCGCCATGAAAACCGTGGCAGAGAGGAAACTTGCAATATGCTTGGCGGGACCACGGCGGTCCCGCCAAGCATATTACTGCCTCTACACTGCCGCACCACTGCCAGGGAATGGCGATACCCTGGCGGCTGTGGCGGGGCAATGGCGATCCTACCGCTCTAATTGTATTAGGGCAGTCGGGAGACCACCACTGCTGTGCCCCACGTACCACCAGACTCCTAATAAAACCCCAAGTGTTTTTGTGATAGGTTTGGGAGGGGTTTCTGTAATATAGAGAGAAGACCGAGCTTCTCCGTTTTGTGCATTCATTACAGGTGTGAAGACCGCAATTGCCAATCGAAGAGCTATTAAAGATGTTTCCAGTTTATTATTGTATGTATAGCTGCCAAAGCAACCAGTGTTTTTTACCCAGCAGCACTTTGTATTCTGGAACTTGTTGTTTCACTTTTTGTTTGGAACTCCCAAGTAACAATATTCAAATTGTAGCTGCTTGGAAAGTTCGTATTGGTAAAATGTGAAACATGCAGAGTCCTTGAATATTGTTTGCTGAGGTGCTGCAAAAATGTAATGTGCTGTGTTAAAGAGTTGTTCTGATGCTGAGTTGCAGTGATTTTCATTACTTTTAAAGGGAAGCAAGGACCAACTTAAAGAGGTTTGGGAAGAAGCAGATGGGCTTGATCCAAATGATTTTGACCCCAAGACATTCTTTAGGTTACATGGTAAGGGAAGATTTATTTTTATATACTAACATTATAGAGCATTTTTGTTGGGGTTTTTACTATGCATGGATCATGTAACTATAGATAAGTGAGTAGTTGTAAAGATACGTTATAGTAAGGATATAATGCCAGTGTGAACAGGAAATTAAAAATAAAGCTGGAAAATGATGGTATGCATGTGTGGGTGTAGCCATAATTCTACTGACACCTACCAGTGTAATATATATAGATTTATTATAAATACAAACATACAGCAACATTTTTCAGTTTGTTTTTTAATTTTCTGTTCAGTCTGGAGGTGTGTGTGTATATATATATATATATATATTGAAAAAAACAAAGGTTAAATTAACGTTCTAGTTATGTATAGTAGTAAGATCAAACTTTCAGTTAAAGTAAATCCCTACAAACTAACTGCAAAAAAGCAAAGGTTAAAGTGATGTCATAGTTAGGAGAAAATGTCAGTAAAAAAGAACAATATTAATTAAAAGAAACACTGAAATTCACCAGATAGTTATTGGAGCGAACTATAATTTGCACCCCCTTGTGCACTGCGTGTCCTTACATATTACATCACTCATGACACGTTCAGGGACCTCATTGAAGACATCTCAAATTACATCATTGACATCACTGATGACCTCATCGCACCTACTGTTGTCCAATTTCTGTAGAAAACATCTGTCTTTCAAATATGTAAATGAGTTCTAAATATTGCAGAATAATATAACTTATAAGTAACATTACCATGCATGGTATATAAAATAACATTGAACTGCAGTGCTTAATTTGTAAAAGATTAAGTCCCGGTGCTCAAAAACGGCATTTGAGATGCCATGGAATTTTGCATTTTATGTGTTCTGGGTGCTTTCCCCACCACCTAAGAGCTAAAAGGTGCAATATCTAAGCACAAACAATTTGCACTCCGCTCACAAGCGCTACTAATACTGTTTTGTGCGTATTTGTATTCTATCACCAGACGCAGGCGACCGGAATGCGCATTTGTTAACTTCTGCGAGAGAAGCCTGATCGGCAGGGCACGGGTCGGGGGTACACGCGGGTCCACGGCGTCCACCCACTATTTTCACAGGGTGGACGCCGTCCCCCCCCTGCCAAGAAGTTTGGCCCCACAGAAATATCTTGAACTTGTCCCGATGTAAGACACCGGGACAAGTTCAGCAGCGCCTGTACGTTGTCTGCTTTCCATTCCCAGCACCAATGTGCATACTGCAAGGGGCCTTTTCTTTCCACCTCCATGTGTGCCACAGATAACGGCAGAAGTTAAATAGCCATCAGGCCTCTTTTTGATCTAGTATCGGATCGGAGGCGGCCTGGCACCTCACCCTTAAATTCAAATGCAAGAGAGAAGAAACAAAAGTGCAGTGCTTGTTATCTCTTCACAAGTACTTAAGAGATGCATTCTTTTTCCTTTGTTCAGTCCCTGCATATAAGTACATGCATTGTAAGAATGTCAGATGGGTTGGTCTGTCCCAATATTTACACAAATAACAATTTAAATAGCAGTATTTAAATTTCTTTTTTAGCGCCTCTCATCCCAGTGCAGAGTGTTCGAGTGCTTTGCATAACATACACATTATCCATTCAGAATAAATCGTGTAAGTGTGCAAATCAGTGTTCAAGATGTGTTACTTGAGACAGTCAGGGTTGCAAGGTGTAGGAGTCAAATGCCCTTCATAGCTCACTGTGGTCTACTAGAAGGATTACAATTTATGAACTGCAAGTAACAAAAGGATCTCTGTGTTCAAAGCAGTAATCCACTTACCATAAAATAAAAATCTGTGAGCTGCATGTTACATGATGTGCTTTGCAGGAGACCACTTTAAAAAAAAAAAAACATATTTATTGCATTTTCAGTTGGCATATGTTATAACATACACATATCTGAGCACTATTGCATAATTAAGTGGTACATTTATGCTCACAACATTGTATAAGATGCACACCATATGAGTTGCGATATCATGAATAATAAACCAGAAGAGGGTAGCAACAAAATAGAGGTTCAACAATCCCCAAACTCCCTGTCCCCCTCCCCACCAAGAACATTGGGTGATTATGTTTTGCAGGAGACAACTTAATCTTCTTACTACTTTGATTCAAATTTGGGACTACACAAAACACAGATCTCTCCAACAAATGAGTAAACCTCCAGAGTTATCTCTCCATTATTATTATTCCTTGATATTTACTGGGCACCTCTGCAGCAGATGCCTTAACCCCATAAAATATTTAAAAATGCAGACTTTGAAATCAATTAAGCAGAACAGATCTACTTCCATGCTTTTCCTTGTTGCTAATTTCTTTATGGCAGGGTTTAAAAAAAGTTTTATTAGTTGAGGCCTAGATTTTGCGTCAGGATTACACCACTTTTTTTGGCACAACCCTGACTCCCAGTCTCATTTGTCAAATATCATAAAGCACTTACATGTACTTATGTTACACCTGATAAACATATGTGTGAGATCTTAGTATCTGATGTCACTTCTTGTGATGTCACTTCCTGTGATGCAACGTGGAATGTCACACGTCCTGACGTCATGTGCTGTAATGGCATGTGTCATGATGTCACGTGCATACTGCCTAACTTGGTCAGTCCCCCCACTTCTTTTTATAGGACTTGTGCCCTGCTTATAGGAATGCACACTTGTGAAAAATGGGGTGGATGTCCGTTGCACAACAAGTTCACTATGACGGAATGCCAAACATGACCACTGACTGCAGCGACAAGACAGCAGTAGCCTGTAGTTTGACACAGCTTGAGTATCGGGAATCTCTTAGCAGGCACGTGTGAGGAATCATGACTTTACACAGGGCGGAGGAGGGGAATAAGAGGTGTCGCACATCTCCTCGGGCAGGTAGAACTGGGCCCTGTGCAGGGCAGAAGTAGTGTCAGGCACAGGACGGGCAGCCGGCCAGCGTGGGGTCTGTTGCTAGGCTGGAGGTGCTGGAAGGGAAAGGGGCACACCTGGGATGCACGAGGGGGCCAGGCGCTGGAGCTTACATACAGCCAGGCCTTTCGGTGCAAGCAGGCAGCCGGCACAGGTACCAGTCCAGCTCTGGCGGGAATCTCCCATCTGCTCCTGGTAACCGCCGGCCGACACGGAGCCAGTACTTGGACACACGCAGCAGCTGGCACTGGGGAGAATGATGAACCCGCTGTAGTGCCAATACTGGGGCACAGGCAGCCTCTGGCACCGGGGTGATTTTGAGCTCGCCGGAGTGAGGGGAACAATTTATAGTCCCGGCCCTGTGAATTAAGTGATGGTGCTGAGCACCGGAAACCACCAGCACAAATTATGCACTGCTGCAGTGCCTCTAAACGCATAGACTCCAGTATGTTCACAGTGTACCCATTTTTAATGATGGTTCACTACCTCCACTTACCAAAGCACTATTGTATGGCCAATCACCAGACTTCAACCTATGCAGAATGCAAAGAGCCCACACCGTCCTTACATTTTACAACATGAGGTGGTCAAACGTATTCCACGTACACCCTTTTGCCTGAGCTCTTCACTGAGAGTCTACTCCCACTAGGCACAAAAGTACCATTTTTGTGCATAGCTCATCCCGGATGGCTCTGTATTTTTCAGATATCCGAGATCTATCGGATACCCATACTCCTGATTCATACACCCTTCACCCATTACAAAACTCTTCAGACAGGCCAATCCTCTAGACACCGCCTCCCTGTAAAACTCTCTAACACCGATTACATACAGCAGTCACTATGAGCAAAACTATTTATTCAGTGCCCTTTCCCTCCAAGCACTGAAGTCCCATTAGGTTGTCAAGCACCTACTTCACAGCCTTTTTTCTGTGCATAGGTCTTGACTGAGAGCTCACTCTCTCCATACACCAAAGATCTATTAGGTGGCTAAGCACCTATTACAGACACCTTCTAACATGACCGCAACTCTCCTTAGAAAGACCAATCTTTCCACAGACCCAACGTATTTTAGGTAGCCAAGCCCCTGGTACACAGAACTGTGGCTCAGTGTTTCACAAAAAACTACACACACTCGCACCCTGTTAAATGGTATGAGAAATTGGGTTATTGGTTGAGGGGGGGTAGAAACCCTTCTCAAACAACAAAAACAATGCTAGTTGGGGTGAGCCACAGAAAGTCACTAAATTAACCTGTGCTTAACCCTCTGGTAGCTTGGCACTAAAACTGTCAGGCTTAACTTCGAGGCAATGTATAAAGTATTTATGTAGCAGGTAAACCGTAATAAAGTGAAAACACAACAAAACAAAAATCCCACACCAATATAGAAAGTAGTAAGAGTAACTTTTAATAAATAAAATGACAACAGAACAAAAATCCCATCAGTAGACCTGGAGATATTTAGTTTCAAAGTATTAGGTAAAAGTAGAGCCAAAAAGTGCAAAGTGCTAAATGGGGTTATCTGGTTGTGCTGGACTGGGACAAATTTACGAGTTCAAGCCAACCGTGATGGAGGTGGGCCGTGTGAACAGTACCATGTTCCGCACGCTGGGCAGTGTACCTTGTTGTACTTGGACTGAAAAGTGAGGTCCTGTGTTGCGCTAAGTCTGTTCCAATAGGGCCACCGATCAGGAGCTGCGAGGTGTTGTGTCTGTTCCAATGAGGCCAATGATCAGGTGCTGCGATGCGAGGTCCTGCGTTGAGATGCTTTATGCTGTGTCTGTACAGATGAAGCAGCTGATCATGAGCTGTGAGGTGCTGCCATGCAAGGTCTTGCGTCGTGTTTGCTCAGTTCCGAGGGAACCCACAGTTGGGCTAATAGGAGTACACTCTGATTTCAGCCAAGGGTCTAGGACCTGGAGGGCACCTCTTGGGAAGCAGGACTCACTCCAGCAGAGGCCTGCAGCAGGGCACAGCCAGGTCCAGTTTAGTCTGGGTACATGGGCAGAAGCAGGACAAGTCTCAAGCGTATGTCCCTGTAGCTCAGAACAGGAGGCCAGTCAGCAAGCCCTTGGAGTCACTCTGATGGTTCTGGGTTTGAGGAGCAGGTCTAGTCTTCCTTTCTCAGGCAGCAGGGCAGTCTTTCTTGAAGCAGGGCAGTCCTTCCAGCAACAGAGCAGTCCTTTCTCTGAGTCTTCCGCAGGTCCAGAAGTGAATTGGCGAGTGGTTCAAGAGGTCCAATATTTGTACCTGGTGCCAGCTTTTGAAGTGTGCGTGTTTGTGGGTAAGGGGCACCTATACCACTCCCATATCTGGTTCTGGAATTTTCTTCCTTCCCATCCCTGGTCCCAAGATGTCTTGGTTGATAAAAGGCCAGTCAGTGTAAAGTCCTTTCTTAGTACAGGAGGCAGCACCTGTTGAAGTGCAAGTGTGGTAGGTGACCATTTCGACCCCACCCGTCCAGTCAAGAGGGCCCATCCTACCAACAACCAGTCCCTTTGTGATACTGTCTGGGAGGAATACACAAAGGCCAACTGCCATCTACACCTATTTATATTACCCAGGGCAGAAGCTACATGCACCAAATGATTAAGACCAGACAATTCCAGCTTTCTAAAAGTGGCATTTTCAGAATTGACACTTAAAATTTGACTTTAACATTAAAAAGTTTTTGAAATTACAATTCATTTGAGTGCAAACCTCATTTTCCTATCTGCTCACAAACTTATCACTTAAGTGTACTAAGGTAACCCAACGTTAGCCTATAGGAGAAACAGCCTTGCAATAGTGAAAAATGACTTTAGGAGTTTTTCACAATCAAGACATGTAAACCTTTAATCCTTATATCCTACTTTTTAGGTCTTGGCAAGACATTGCATGCGCTGTTTCGAAGAGACATCATGTGTTTATTCTGTGGGCTTCAGCCTGTGTGTTTATTCTGTGAGCTTCAGCCCACTCACAGGCTTCCAATTTGTTCGCTCCACCGTCTGTCTCATATTCTTTGTCACCATTTGTCCCTGGCATGCATGGCCATGCCTCTTCTTGTGTTTATCCCCCCTCCCCCGAGAATGGGCCAAGTACTTGTAAACATCCACTGCTTCTGTTTTTACGACCATTTCAGGACCTACTTTTTTATTTCTTTTTCAGCACTGTGCACGTTCTTTTACCTGCTCTGTTTCCTCCCACCCACCCTTATGCCCCGTCCACAGATCAGCCCCTCGGCCATCACTGCTTTTCCTTCGTTTCTGCTTTTCATTGCCCTCAGCACCTCCCTTTCATTGCTTCTTGCTCCTTCGCACCTCCTGGTGCTTGCCCCGTCCACAGATCACCCCATCACCCAATCACTGTTTTTCCCTTCATTGCTGCTTTACGTTTCCCCCAGCTCCTCCCTCCTGTCTCTGCTTGGTTCCTTGCTCCTTCTGGTGCTTGCCCCGTCCACAAATCGCCCCCTCCCTTCATCCATCACTGTTTTAAACCCCCATTGTAGTCTGTTTCTTTCTAGTGAGTGGTGGTGTTCTGCCTTTTGATGTCCTGTTGGTGTATAACTGATGTGCTGATTAGAGCTTGTGTTCACGACTGCTATTACTTGACATTTATTTTCTGCACGTGTGGATACTTGCTTTGTGAGTGTTTGCTCCATATATGGTCGTTCGGCAATGGTGTTTAAATCTGGAAAAGAAGACCTCGAGTGGAATGGGTATGCATTATCACAGGGCATGTCATAGCTTCTAAAGTACCTGTATCTTCTGGTGTAATTGCATAGCTATGTTTCTCCTGTGCAAAGTGAACTGTTCGTGTCTCACCTTGTTGCTTTTTCATAGGGTGGGACTCTGTTAGTTCGATTTTCTCCCGTTGGGACATTTCCTTACTTCTTCCGCCTTCATCGGCGAAGTGTTTCCGTGCGCCATTGTTGCTTAACTTAAATTCTCTTCAAAGGAGCCAGGTTGAGTCTTGATGTCTTCAAGGTCTTCCTGCCCCTCAGTGTCCATTGCAAAAGTAGTCCTTTTAATGTAGTTGACGATGCAATGTATTTCCTCATGTTCACTACTGTAAACCAGCCTTACACTGTGATTCTCTCTGGTTCCACATTTTGTGATTCTCTCTGGTTCCACAATTTTGTGATTTCAGGCTAATCCTTAATTTCCACGTGGATGCCCGCATTTGCTGTTGGTTGCCCATCCACCTCCTGCCCGCCGCTGCTTGCCCTTGTTGCACTCCTTTGCACAGATCCCCTCCTCCACCGACTGTTTTTCAAATTTTTTTTGTGCAGCTTTATGTAGCGCCAACACCACCCAAAGGTATTGGAGGGCTTTACATTGGCACCAGTTACTTTTTTTTGTGCAGTTTTATATAGTTGTTAAAACACAAACATCACTTTCATTTTTTATTTTATTTTGCAGGATCTGATGGTATTGGAGTGCTCGCTCTGTTCTCTGTCTTGCCATAGAGTGAACCACCAGTTAAATTTCACACTGACCCATTCAGATCCTGCTTCAATTAAATAAAAATAAAAAAGAATAGCGCTCCCATGCCAGCCACATTGTGTCCCGGGGATAGGTTCTTGGGAGCCATTTTCTAGCTTGGGGGGAGGACCCCTCGCGGCCTACCCAATAAAAATGAAATATGGGGATTCTTTTTTCTAATTGGAACGGGCACGTTTTTTTTTTTTAATCGCAGTCCTAAAGTTCTCCTCTTGGATTGCAGTAAAAAAAAAAACTGCATTTAGCACCCAGTAGCCGCCCACAATGGCTCGGGGTGCAGGGTATCCCTACCTTGCTCTCTACTATTCTTTTTGCACCAAATTTCCAGATCTGGAGACCAAATTGGGTTGGGAGGGAAAAAATGAATTTTAGGTCCTTGGTGGGTTGATTGGAAGGCCTGGCTGGCGAACAGGCCCTTCAGGCAACTCCTGCAGTACAGTCCCGCTCACTCATTTGCTTATTTTTCTGCAGTCTGTCACTTACTCTCTAGTGCACACTTTCATACACACTTCTCTCCTCATACACGTCACTTGCAGCATGTCAGATAATTAATACAGAGTACCAGGTATGCGAGTGAAAAGAACAGGGAAAAAATTGAAAAGGAAATCAACAACTTTCAAAGACCAACCCCACCCCCCCTACAATTGTCCCCCTATGTGGCTACCAGTGATTAGATTCCTGCATTCGGGCTCCCATCATACAAGCCACAGCCCCTAAAGTCATCATCAGCCTCAGAGTCCTGATGGCGTATCAGCTCCAATACAATTCCCCTGTAGTTTGCCCAGCTTTGCCACATCTTGAAGTGCTTCTGAGGGCATCCCCTAGACTGATAGAGCCACATCCAGTCCCATACAGTGATGCATGCCCATCTTCCATGCCACCACTGGGGGCAGGGTTTCCGCCTTCCATGTCTTAGCTATATTTTGATTTTAATGCCAATGATCCAAGGAAGGAAAATTCATGGTGCAATAAATCAATCAAAATACACATATAAATGATGAAGCAGTAAATCGAAAAATAAAGTTACACCGTCCAGAAATACCAAACGTCATGAAACAACACTAAATCTTCTTTCCCACTCCAGAATATATACCAACTAAGCAGGGTTCTAATCTTTCCTTTTCCTTTCAACAGCATTGCATTATAAGGTAAAAACCAGCACATTGATCACCGATTATCCCAAATTATTGCACATCCTAAAGTGCTAGATGTAATAAAGTGCCAGTGCTCCAATAAGTGCAATTCTGCTATTAAAATAAATCTCTTTCCCACTACCCCCTTACCCAATTTTCCCTAATTATTGCAAATTGTACAGTCTGATGGTGACTTCTAGCTGCAGATTCCTTACCTTTGAATTCCCCAGGCGTCAGGCTGCATCTGGAAGCTTATGTGTGAGCAGTACCCCTGCGTGCCATCGGGTGGCTCAGTTCAGCTCCACGTGACGGTGGCGTTAGCGTCTGTTATGTCGCGTCCACCTATGTAGGGACCACCCAGGCCAGCGGACGTCAGTTCTTTTTTTCCGCGCCAGTTAAGTGCTGATCCGGATTAGAGTGACCCGTCTGTCTCTTTTTGACAGGTTTTTTTCAACTTTTTGTGGAGCGATTGAACTGTGTGTCGAGGTTATGTCTTTGAAAAGCACAGTATTTAAACTGTGTGGCGCCTGTCACGGCGCCATGTTGGTAACCAACCCCCACCCCCCCCCCCACCACCTCGTATTTTGTGGTGCCTCGAGCGCAACCACGACACAAAGTTGTGCTCGGACTGTTGGTCCATGGCTCCGAATACCTTGCGGGAGTGAGATTTGCAGCTCTATGAGGCCCAGCAGTCGACACCAGCCAGCGAGACTCCATGGAGATCCTGATCCTGCTAGAAGAAGAGGAGGTCACGGGGATCGCTCCAAGTCCTCTTCCTCCCACTCGAGCTCCTCGGAACACTCTGGGAAGAGGCACAAGAAGAAGTCCAAGCGGATGTCATCTTCACCTTGGCTGTCATCTGTCGACGACAGAGGTAAGGAGCACCGACACGCTAGGCACGGTTCTGCGGACCCTGAGCCAGGTTCGACTTAGCGCCTCCTCCCATTTCCGGTAGCCGGAGTGACCCCTGCTCAGATATAGGAGTTTTACAAGGCCATGTGTCGTGTATTTGAGTAGGCCGACCCTTCTGATGAGCCTTTGGGCCCCGCAGGGTCAGAAGGGACCCTATCTGGTTCGATACGGTCGGCTCCGTCCACGGCGCTGGTGGGGCCTCATGGATATGATTCCGTATCTGGGTCGACACCAGTCGTGCCAACGTGACCTTCTCCTGTGTCGGACCTGAAGTTGATGCCTCCAGTGTCTCCGGCGCCAGCCCCATCCTTATACCAGACGACTCGGAGTCAGATAGACGTCGATCGGTGCAGACTCTGGCGGAGCCCAGAGGTACTATGTCTTTGATTGTGAATTTTGAGGAAGTTTCAGGCATGGGTGAGGATTGGGAGGGGTCTACGAACCCTCTTGTACATCAACTGGATGCTCCTGCGGAGCAAATGGACTGGTATGAGTGCCTTGGAGAAGCCAGTGGACTGGACACATCTCCAGATACTGATATGCACCTGCCGCAAACTGTGGCTAGGAGGAGGGAGCTTCTTATGCTATGGTGGTAACAAGGGCAGCAGAGGTCCTTGAACTGGAGCTGCCCTCTGTTCAGGTCCGGACTAATCTCTTGATCGAGGTGCTTCAGCCTGTGGCTTCCACCTCCGAACCCCTATTGCCCTTTAATGAAGCACTAACAGATGTTCTTCTAGGCATGTGGTCCAAGCCTAGCACAGTGGCTCCTATGAATAAGACAATTGCACGCCGACATCCCCTGGCACTGGCCATCCCATGGCACCAAACATGACCGGGTTCGGTGCAGCCACTATATAGTTAGACATCTTGTAATGACTGATGTCCACTATATGTATTAAAATGGCTGACCGCACTTACGAAGCCTGGAGAATCGACTACATGGTTTGTAGGGGTGCCCTGCTCATGCAGAGGAACCCTCACACTCATAACCAAGCACCCTGCCCTCAGGACTGAAGAGCCTGCCATAGTGGTGACATAGGTTTTAAGTGTAGCTCCCGGGCCTGGGCCTGATAGCAGTGCCTAATCCCTCTACACCCTAAGCCATCCGCTCTGCCCGTTGCTTTGGACCGGGGGATGGGACGGGTCCCGCAGGACGGCTGGGCCCGTCTGGCCGGCCCCATGAGCTGGACTCACCATTCATGTATATCGGCATCGGGCTGAGGAGGCAACGCCGGATCGCGGACTAAGGTGCACCACCTCTGGTTCCTGGCCCTGCCTTGATGAGAGACTCCGGTATCTGTTGGCCGTCGGGCGGCCCTCTCTGCTGGCCTGCACGCCCCTGGACCCAGCGCTTGAGTTGGAGGGACCGGAGTGGGCTCACCATGCTGCCCCCTCTGTGAATTGAAGGCCCGGAACTGAGTAGCCCAGCGGCAGGCGGTCCTGAGGCCGATGGGTTACGCAGCCTGCTGGGAAGCCTGGTCCAGCCTATGGGATCGGCTGGGCGCTGTCACCCTGAGCAGAGGGGCTCGGTTGCCACTCGTTGCACGGAGCGCAACCCTTGGGGCCCACTGGAGAACCGCACGGAGGCCTGATTCCTCCTTGCAGGCGCCAGCACCAACTGCATGAGGAACTGCTGTGCAGGAAGGGGCGATTTGCGCGATCTGCTCTGCTTCTCTGGGGGTACTGTGTTTGCACCGGGAGAGACTGGCATTGCTTTGTTTACGATATGCCCGGAGCTGGGAGAGATCCACCCGGGACCCCACGGTGGGACTAATCGTCCCAGGTCTTGGCCCCGTGCCTGTGCACCCACACGCAGGCCGGATACCTGGCGCTAGCTACCCCGAAGTGTTGCTACTGCGAGCCAACTGAGATGGGGGGGGGGGAGGGGGGAGACTGCTGGAGGAGTCCCTTTAGTCCCGCCAGCTTTTACGTGCGGACCCTTTGTACACAGTAGAGATCTAACCTAGGCGACCTACTATCTCAGAATGGGCCGCATAAAAGGGAAACAGCTGGATCATAGACCCTCAGAAGGGGCGCACACTAGTCCAACAGATGGTTGCTTTCCCATGACCGCAGACTATATTGTGCCCCCTACATTGGATCCCCCTCCCCCTGACAAATTCGATGTCATCCTCAAAGAAATCAGGGAATCCTGTGTGGTGCTGGAACAGCAGCTTAGAGCTCTCACTACTGATGTCAGTCTTCTCAGAGCAGATCATAAGAAGCTATCAGAGAAGGTTCAAAGCAACTCAAGGACACTCTCCGACATGGCCCCGTGGCGCAAGAAACAATCTGAGCTGGTTGCTCGGCTTCAGCAACAAGGTGAAGAACTTCAGCACCGGGTAGAGGACACTGAAGGGAGCTAACGAAGAAATAACGTAAGAATAATTGGCTTGCCCAAAAACAGCGAAGTCAACAACCCCACTCAGTTCATTGAGCACTGTCTGCATACTGCGCTGGCCCCTGAGGGTCTTACTACAATGTTCAGCATTGAAAGGGCACACAGGGTCCCCACTGGAAACCGAACGCCAGGAGCACCAATCAGGCCAATCGTGGCCCGAATCCTCAACTATAAGGACAGAGACACCTTGCTCCGCAAAGCACGACCAAATGCTCCCCTATTATATGAGAACACCAGAATCTCTATGTTCCCGGACTACACTGTAAAGTCCAGCGCCAAAGGGTCTCCTACATAGAGGTCAAGAAACACCTACAGCATCTCAATCTGAAGTACGCCATCTTATTCCCGGCTCGCCTCAAAATCATCCACGTGCATAAGAGCCATTTCTTTGACCCCCGAGGCGGCATGGTCATGGATTGAGATAAATTTCCCAGATCTCACAATACTGGA
This sequence comes from Calotriton arnoldi, assembly GCA_963921515.1. Taxonomy (NCBI): domain Eukaryota; kingdom Metazoa; phylum Chordata; class Amphibia; order Caudata; family Salamandridae; genus Calotriton; species Calotriton arnoldi. The sequence goes on from CAWUFW010000401.1 coordinate 3,997,745, forward strand.
AGAACAGACGCCTGCCCGCGTGCACTCCACAGCGCAAATGAGTCAAACGACGACGCACTGCGCAATCTCGCCGAGATGGCGAGTCCCTGCCCACCCAGGAACAGAGGCTAGAGGGTAGACGTGCGGCGCTTCGGTCAGCGGCCACACTGCGGGACCCTGTGTCTCCAGCTGCATATGAGATCTCTTCGGATAGCACTGCCCACACAGACTCTGACAGCAGCCTTGCACTCTTCATATTGATAACTCAGCAGATGGTTAAGGACATGTTAGGCTCACACAAGCCTCTGATTACTGTCTGGGTAGAATGCTGCAAGGATTCCTATATTTCACTTGCCTCTTCCCCGTATGCATGAATATATGGGCGCACTGGACGCAATCACTGCATCTGCGGACGATCTCCACGTTCCAGGACCCATGCAAAGCAGAAGACACTAACTCTGCACGGCAGAGCAGAATTCACTCTCTACACTACCTAGATTTTATGGGGGCTGTGGGGGTTGGGTCATGGGCCCGGGAGCCCGTCAGCATAGGATACGTCTTAAGCCTTACTGGCAGATGCGGATGGCCAATGCATCTAATGTAATCCCCCAGGCGAAAGCACGTAACTCGCCAAAATGGTTGCCTTCTAAGGCTAATGTTTGGTCGAACACAGTTTTTAGGTTAGACTGTGTATTGGGGACTTTCTTGTTAGCAATGTTGGGGTCTACAATGGGTGTGTCTTCCCAATCTACACTGCCTCAGCCCCCTTGGGCTGCTGCCACAGGGGGGGCACTATCTGCATCAACTCTGACACACAAGACTATGCCACACCATTATGACTTCACAACCTGGAATGTGAGGGGGGATGGGCTCAATCCATAAACAACACCGAATATATGTCGAACTCTGCAGGAAATAAATCTCAGATAGTCTTTCTACAAGAGACACACTTGACTTCCTCGGAGGCTCATAAGCTCCGTAAGAAATGGAGAGGGCAGTTATTCTACACCACAAAGTCCGCGTTTGCAAGGGGGGCGGCAGAATGGATAAGAGCAGGAGTTCCCTTTGAGGTAATAGACACTGGTGGCAGGTACACATTAATCCGGAACACACAAGATGATGGACGGAATGTTGCACATTGGCAAACATTCACCCCCCAGTCACAGATCTGGGTTTAATCCATCGTTATTTTGCTTCACCACGCCACCCCAGTTCAGACATAGCCATATGCAAATCAGTCTTGACCCTGTGCGTCATGGGAACAGTCCAGACCGAACTGCCAAGCCATGTCTTCCTGGACCGGAATCAAGCATCCTAGGACCGGTTTCGGGCTTTCAGACCTCATCAGCCAGGATAGCTTGACTCCAGTGGCGTGGTGAGCACGGGACCCACGTCTGGGCATACCCTTCCCACTTAGGGCGAAATGCAAAACACACAAGATGATGGACGGAATGCTGCACATTGGCAAACATTCACCCCCAGTCACAGATCTGGGTTTAATCCATCGTTATTTTGCTTCACCACGCCACCCCAGTTCAGACATAGCCATATGCAAATCAGTCTTGACCCTGTGCCTCATGGGAACAGTCCAGACCGAACTGCCAAGCCATGTCTTCCCTGGACCGGAATCAAGCATCCTAGGACCGGTTTCAGGCTATCAGCCTTCATCAGCCAGGATAGCTTGACTCCAGTGGCGTGGTGAGCACGGGACCCACGTCTGGGCATACCCTTCCCACATAGGGCGATGCAAAACACACAAGATGATGGACGTCAAAGTCCCCCCATCGACGTGGGCGGTCGACGTCGAGATCAAGATCAGGGCACAGATCGACGACGAGGGTGACGCAGACCTTGTCGACGTCGAGATCCCGTTCGACGTCATGGGACCAGTCATCTCCAGGGCTGAATATTGTACAGATTTTGCCAGAGAGATCTCCTACAGTTGCCGAAAAGAATTTTTGCGGCCTGTCGCCTCGCTGGCTGCAGGGTGTCGGAACAGGTGCCCGCAGAGGTCCGGGCTCGGACCACTCGCGTTCATACGCAACAAGACTTTCTAAGTCGCCTTCCAGAAGACCAAGGTCGCCTTCTACACGCCGATCTCGGTCAGGAGGTTGTCACAGCTCGCACGATCATCCACATAAGAGGAGGCGCAGAGCATCTTCTACCTGTTCTTAGTCTTCCATTCGGCACTACTCGCCAACTTTCTCATCTACACCACCTTCAAGGGTGTCTCCTATTGATGACATTGGGACTTTCTCTGACGTACTGGGCAGAGGAGCTAAGAAACTAAATATCAGTTTATGTACTCCTGTGATCCCTACATCGATCATTTTCGAGACATTGTACCATCGTACAGCTCCCAGACCGCTGCTACCATGTTTTTTAGAACCATCTATGACCACGTTCCTTACTCCAGCCACAGTGGGATCAGTTCCGTCGAGGATTGCAAAGAAATACAAAGCTCCAGACCAGGATCCCTTGTTCCTTAGGTCTGATCCTCCGGCGGATTCAATCATTGTGGCAGCCGCCAGGAAAGCACACTCCGCAGCCTCATCCGCTTCTGTTCCTCCAGAAAAGGACAGTAAACAAATGGACTCTTATGGCAGGAAGATGTGCAATACTTCGGCATCATCGATGAAGATTGCAAGTGCTTCAGCCCTTCTTGGGCGCTATGATAGGTCTCTTTGGGACTCCCTGTCTAGGTTTACCGACAAGCTTCCCAAAGAAGATCGACAAGACTTCCATGAAATCTTGCAAGAGGGCGGCTTAGTAGCCAATCAAATCATCAGCGCGGCGGCTGACGCCTCAGATCTCGCCGCACACGGCTATTCACAGGGCATCTGTTCGCGGCGCTCAGCGTGGTTGCGCCTCACAGGTCTAAAACCGGACGCCCAGAAGAAGATCCTAAACCTTCCTTTTAACGGCTCCTCCTTATTCGGTTCTCATGCTGATGAGGAGATGACAAAGATGAAGGCCGAGCTAGACACAGTCAAAGCAGTTGGACTGGAGAAGCGGAAGGAGTTTCGAAACGCTTCCGTCAGAACGACAAGCGGCTCCTTCCAACAGAGGGTTCAAAACCCTCAATGGTCCTCCCAAAACCAACAAAAGTTCCAATACCAGAACAAGCATCCTGGCAGGGGCAGAGGGAACAATAAGCAACAGCAGTCCTCCTCCAAGCAGCCTCCAAAACAGTGAGGCATTGCTTCCTCCGCACCCGTTCGCCACTCCGGTAGGAGGGAGTATCGTTTTTCACCTGGAAGAGTGGGAAACAATAACAAAAGACAGATGGGTGCTGAATATTGTACAGCATGGTTACTTGCTGAGGTTCAAGACCCCTCCTCCGCAAGTTGCCCCTCATTTGACGTGCCTTCCTCAACACAATGTATTGTTACAAGGCGAAGTGTGTACCCTCCTCTCCAAAAAGGCTATAGAAGAGGTCCCACCTCACCAGCGAAATCAAGGGGTATACTCACTGTACTTTCTGGTCCAAAAACGAGGAGTAGCCAAAGAGTACAGGCCCATCCTCGACCTGCGCCTGCTGAACAGGTTTATAAGAAAAGAAAGATTTCGGATGCTAGCCCTGCACCAGATTTTCCCACATTTTCATCTGGGAGACTGGATGTGTGCCATCGACCTGCAGGACGCCTATTTTCACATTCCTGTTTCAGTGAAGCATCGCAAGTTCCTCAGGTTCCAGGTGTCTCGTCAGCACTATCAGTACCGAGTACTTCCATTCGGGCTCAAATCCGCTCCCGGACGTTCTCCAAGTGCATGGCGGTGGTAGCCGCTTTCCTCCGCAAGAGGAAGATCTTCGTCTACCCCTACCTAGACGACTGGCTCCTGAAGAGTTCCACACCTTCTCTACTCCAGAGCCATCTCACTTACTGTCTCAACCTGCTTCACTCACTGGGGTTGCAAGTCAACTACAAGAAGTCAGTTCTCAACCCCACGCAGAAAATACATTATCTGGGCTCATCCCTAGACACCGCAACGGCAAGCGTGTGTCCTTCGGAGGAGAGGTTGTCCTCAATGTTGATCAAGTGCCGTGCGCTTCTCAGCACTATACATCCCACAGCAAGGCAGGTGTCATCACTGCTGGGATCGATGGCCTCCTGCATCTTCATTGTGCCCAAAGCCAGGCTTTACATGCGGCCTCTACAGCAGTCCCTCGAAGATCAATGGACTCAGCACTCAGGCCGTTGGGAAGATCGTGTCTCTCTTCCTCAGGCGGCCAGGGACTCCATCAAATGGTGGATGAAACGTTCACACCTTCTGCAAGGGGTTCCCTTTCACCAGGTACCTCCGACACAGACTGTAGTTACAGATGCCTCACTGCAAGGTTGGGGAGCGCACATGGGCCAGCTTCAGGTACAAGGTCTCTGGTCCGAGACAGAGAAAAGTTATCACATCAACTTCTTGGAGCTAAGGGCAGTCCATCTGGCTCTCAAGTCTCTGTACCCGTCCCTACAGTCCAGCTCCATTCAGATTCAGACAGACAACACAACAATGTACTATCTGAACAAGCAGGGAGGCACCAGATCACGGGTCCTTTCTCTGGAGTCACAGACCATATGGAAGTGGCTTCTGGCAAGGAGTCTCACGATCGTAGCCGTTCACCTTCCAGGAATCTTGAACGTGCAGGCAGATGTTCTCAGCAGAGACTTCGTAGAAGCACACGACTGGGTGTTAAACGAAGAAGTCGCTCAAGACATTTTTCGACAATGGGGAGTGCCAGACATCGACCTGTTCGCAGACGCGGCAAATACGATACGCGTCCAGATTCCCTCAACAAGGATCACGGGGGAATGCACTTTTGATAGGATGGTCGCAGACATTGCTGTACGCTTTTCCACCACTCCCTCTGATCCCTGCGGTCATACAGATGTTTTACAGGACCAACGCCAGAATGATCCTGATAGCACCAGAGTGGTCGCGCCAGTGGTGGTATCCGGATCTCCTGCAGCTGTCCGAAGCCCCACACCGGAGGCTTCCCTGTCGCCCGGACCTGTTGACCAAGAACGAGGGGAGAGTATTTCATCCCAACCTCTCGTCCCTGCGTTTGACTGCATGGCTCCTGAAGTCATCCAGTGCGGACACCTAGACCTTCCTGCTGATTGTATGTCTATTCTCAAGGAAGCAAAGAGACCCTCCACCAGGAAATCTTATGCTTTCAAGTGGAAGAGATTCTACCTGTGGTGCAAGGACAACCAGTTTGATCCGACTAAAGGTCAGGAGCAAGTAATTCTTCCCTACTTGTTATACTTGGCAAAGTCAGGCCTGCAATATCCCTCCATCAGGGTTCACCTGGCTGCTATAACAGCTTACAGGAAGTCCCCCACCCAGGGTTCATTCTTTCAGATGCCAGTGGTAAAGGATTTTCTAGAGGGTCTCAGGAAGGTTTACCCCCCAGTGAGATCTCACTCTCCTCCCTGGGAACTTAACATCGGATTTTCACATCAATCAGGTTATTACGCTGCCCACCTTCTTTCCTAAACCTTCAACTCCCCCGAGAGATCATTACACTCTTTAGATCTCCGGAGAGTGCTGAAGTTTTACCTTGACAAAACTCACACACTTAGGAAGTCTGACCGGCTTTTTATTAACTACGGTTCTACTAACACCGGTCTAGCTGCATCCAAAAGATCCATCTCTCGATGGATTGTCTCTTGTATAGCTTTATCCTACCAGTTAGCTAACAAGACCTTACCAGGCAGACCTAAAGCGCACTCTACCAGAGGGAAAGCGTCTACCACAGCTCTCCTTCGCAATGTGCCAATGTCTGAAATCTGTAAGGCAGCCACATGGCGGTCGGTGCATACCTTCACACGTCATTACTGTCTAGATTCTGATGCACAGGCCGATGCCCAGGTGGGGCAGGCCTCTTTGAGGAATTTGTTTGCATGATTGCAATTTGAATGTAATGTTCTGTATACTCTGTTGCTCGTCCGCAAAGTATTGGGTATGGGCTTGCTACTCTATTCATAGATTATGACTATTGATGAGTATCCCCTGGATGAGAAGGATTAGTTACTTACCTGTAATCCTAGTTCTCATCCAGGGGTATACTCATCATAGTCCTAAGCGACCCTCCCTCCTCCCCGGACGAGCATCACTGGAGTTCTTCTATATTATTGCATCCTCTACTCAGGTGTCTCTACATTATACACCGTCAAAAGAACTGACCTAACTGTCACCTGTGGTGCATGATGGGAGCAGAGGGTCTCTGGCAGGCCTTAAAGGCACGGTACCCTAACCCTTGGAAGCCTTAAAGGCAAGGTGCCAGTTTTTTTGTCTTGTTTTAATTATTATTGCTCTGCAATGCAGCCTACAGGCGAATGCCTGCAATTACAAGTTTTTCCTTGTGGCAATAAAGCATTGGTATATGACAATTATTCTGTGCATGTACTCTTTTCCTTATGGGTTAGGAGAGTATTTGTCTTACAATGCAAACCTATGTAATTTCGGCAGTTCTGCCATGTTGGAAACATTTTTAGGCTGCATGTATATGTTTCACATATGTGTGTGTATATGTATATGTATATGTATATGTATATATATATATATATATATATATATATATATATATATATATATATTTTTCTATATACTCCGGGATCCCGCACGTGGGCGGGGATTATTCATAGATTATGACTATGATGAGTATACCCCTGGATGAGAACTAGGATTACAGGTAAGTAACTAATCCATCTGTGACTGGGGGTGAATGTTTGCCAATGTGCAGCATTCCGTCCATCATCTTGTGTGTTTTGCATTTCGCCCTATGTGGGAAGGGTATGCCCAGACGTGGGTCCTGTGCTCTAACTACGCCACTGGAGTCAAGCTATCCTGGCTGATGAAGGCTGATAGCCTGAAACTGGTCCTAGGATGCTTGATTCCGGTCCAGTGAAGACATGGCTTGGCAGTTCGGTCTGGACTGTTCCCATGAGGCACAGGGTCAAGACTGATTTGCATATGGCTATGTCTGAACTGGGGTGGCGTGGTGAAGCAAAATAACGATGGATTAAACCCAGATCTGTGACTGGGGGTGAATGTTTGCCAATGTGCAGCATTCCGTCCATCATCTTGTGTGTGTTACACATTAATCTGGGACAAGCTAGATGGCATGCATGTAGTATTGGGTAGCCTATATGCCCTGAATACAGAACAAGATAAGTTTTTGGCACTAGTCCGTACAGCACTAGCAGATTGGACAATGTATCCATGGATACTGGGTGGAGACTATAACTCCGTGTTAGACGTACATCAGTACCGGTCTCATCCTCCGCTGACAGGGGCTGCAACGGTCCGGCAAGCCAAAGCCCTACTAATGTGGGTACAAGGTTGGTCACTAGCTGATGCATGGTGTAGTAGGAACGCCTGAATGCGTGAATATTCTTTTTACTCACCAACGCACACGCTGCATGCCGAATAGACCGTATTTTATGTTCCCCTACATTATTGCCACAAATTACTCACACCACCTACCTTTGGAAAACGCTGTCGGACCATAACTCATTTGAGCTCACTATATCCTGGGGTCGCTTACCCACACCCGTCACAACATGGAAACGTAATCCTCTCCTATTGGAAGACGGTGTCTTCCAGGCACATAAGGACACCACTTTTGGACACCACTATTGAGACCTATTTCTCGACTATTGCTAATACAGCCTGCACACCACTGATCGAATGGGAGACATTCAAGGTAGTAACGAGGGGGGCGGTGATTGGCTCTGTGGTCGGGGCACGGCACACTATCATTCGTGACTTGAATACAGTGGAAGCAAACCTAGGCACTCTAGAGAGGGACGCTGCAGCGTCGAATACGCAGACCTGCTGGAGCATCTCCGAGTGGTGGACTGTTGTGCATATACACATACGGTTCATACGGAGGCAGACAGAGCAGGCTCCCTACTTGCTCGCTTGATCAGGGATGCCCCCACGACACTGCCAGTACTTGAAATTCACCCCCCCCCCACGCGCAGACACAGACACCCAATGCGAGATAAACGCCGCCTTCTGGGAATATTATGAACATTTATACACAGCTCTACAGGCTGCAGACCCTCAGTCACTCAATGATTTCTTCAACTCTATGCAGTTGCCCCAGATATCTGCGGCAGATGGAGTGGCACTTGAGGCACCAATATCTGTGATGAAAATCCGAGAGGCTATTAAGGATCTTCCTCGTAACAAAACCCCAGGACTAGATGGCCTCCTTGTGGAGTTTTATGCCAAGCACTTGGTGCCTCAGTTGGAGCGCCTGTACCGCGCCTCGCAGGAAAGGGGCGCGTTATCCCCAACCATAGTACAAGCCCTAGTGACATCACTGCCTAAACCGTTCAGAGACCGTAGAGATATCACGGCATACAGGCCCTTGTCGCTCCTAAACACAGAATATAAAATATTGAGCAGAGTGTTAGCGGGCTGCCTCCTTCCTTTTCTCTCAAAACTCATACACATAGATCAGTGCGGATTTGTGCCTGGCCGGAGTACATCTCTAAACATCCGCAGACTCTACCAAGTAATGTGGGCGCTTCCAGATCAATTTTCCAATGCAGGGTGCCTCTCCTTAGAGCTCCGCCAAGCTTTTGACACCCTTAGCCGGGAGTACAGGTTAGCGACCCTCGCACGATATTGGATCCACCAAGGATTTCCTTGCTGGGTTGAAAAAATTGTACACTCCCCCTCACCCCCTCCCCTGCCTCGGCAGGGACTCACACGGGAGCACTCATCCCAGATCCCTACAAGATTCAGCGGAGGACCAAGCAGGGGTTCCCGCTGTCCCCTATCCTTTTCGTGCCGGCGTTGGAGCCCATCAATCATATGCTGCTGTCGTGATGCGGTCAACTGGGGAATCCCGATGGGGCAGACGACACATGCACTGTCCCTATTTGCCGACGATATTCTACTCTACACTAAGGATCTCTGGAGCAGTTTCTGAACTGAGGCCCAAATCTTCTTGCAGTTTCAGTCAATCTCTTGGCTCGCCATTCACTTTGATAAATCCCTCGCGTACTCTTTTCGGGAGGGATTCTCACAGATGGTGATCCCCTTCGGGGAGGCAGAGATGGCAGTTGCTCCCGTCACATTCAAATACTTGGGAGTCCGAGTGTACAGAGGTCAACGGGACATACTTGATGGGAACATACAGAGGGTGTTAACCTCTTTGCACTCCCAAATCACTTTTTGGACATCGCCTTCCCCTGTCGGTGGCGGGGCACTTAGGCATTGCAAAAATGGTCATGTTGCTGCGTGTACTATACTTTTGACTAATGTAGGAAGCTGGCTCTGTATATACTATACCAAAGTAAAGTATAGTGTGTACAGAGTCCAGGGAGTCCCCAGAGGTATAGCAGAAGCTAAATTAGGTAAGTGCTAACAGCTCTTTGTGGTAGTGTGGGCAAGCAGTTAGGCTTATCCAGAGGGTGTGTTAAGCATTTATTGTATTCACTCGATCAAGGCTGATGCACACACTCGGACTGAATCCAGACCAATTGAGTAAGTATAAAAAAGTATACTTGTATTTTATTTCTAGAACCAAACAGGACTTGGTACAGGCAGGTAAAATATACTGGGAATGCAGGATTTCACAATGAAATGCAGTTATGATTTTAATTTTGCAATAGTTACAGGTTGGTAATGTTTCAGAAAGCAGTTTGCATTATACAATAATTACTTTTAGAATACTTTTTTGTTACTTTTAGAGTACTTTGAGTACTGGGGGTGGTATGCCTAAATACCACCCTTAAGGATTCTTACAATACACAGTAATTAAGACTTTTTTATACTTTGCAGTTTAGTTCTCTTTTCTCCATTAAAACATCAGTTCAACACTTAGAACATTTTAGGCCCAAAATCTCATAACATGGGTCCTATGGGAGAAAAAGTGTTAGCAGTTTTTCAGGTAAGTACACAACTTATGAGTTGAAGTTTTGAGAGTTAGGACCAAGGTTCCCCAAGGACTAGATGGGCACTCGAGTTGCACCACCAGTGACACTGGGGTGGCCGGGTGCAGAGTGCAGGGGCCCAGTGTTAGCCAATGGTGCTAAAGGGGACTTCGGTTAAGGGCTGCTTACAAACAGGCCACTCTGGTGTGGGAGCAATGCTCCTGGGGTTAAAGTCAGCACTGCAGGGGCCAACAATCGGCACAGGAGCTGCACCACCAGCGGCACTGGTGCGGCCGGGTGCGGGGTGCCAAGAAAACGTAGGGGCCCCTGTGCTTCTCAATTAAGACCTTTGGTTCGGAAAGGGGGCTGTAGGCTTGGGCAGGAAGACTTCCTGAAGTGACCACCGGCTGGATATGTAAGCTGGGATACCGGGGTATGCCTGGGCACCGTCTGTGGGGTCACCCAAGGCCATGGGGGGAATTTTGGCATCGGATTCTTTGGACGGCCTTCGGTCGGGATCCTCTTACTGCCTGCGGTCGCGGGAGACCCTTCAGGTTGAGGCTGCAGGCGTTGTCTTGGAGCTTGTGGCAGGTCGAGGGTCGCCAGATCCGGATCACTGGGGAGACCTTCTTGTGGTGTTGGGACACTCGGACTCGGGCCGTGTCGGCCAGGTGCAAAGTGGTGTAGAATCGCAGAGTTGCTGGAATCCGAGTTCTGGTCTTGGAGTCTTTGTTGAGCAAATCCGTTGCTCACGGGAGACCGAGTCTGTAAGGTGAGTGCAGGGAGGTTGTCCGGGCTCTGGGGTGCTGCTGGCTACGGGATTCGCCGGTTTCTTCGCTGTAAGTAGGTCAGATTCGGGACAGGCCAATAGGGCTGCGGTCAAAGCAGTAGCTGTCCTCTTCTTCCTGGGTCAGCACGGCTCTTCGGTCCTTCTTCTTTCTTCCTCGAATCTGAGGGGGTAAGGTTCAAGGTGGACCCTAAATACTACATCTGATAGACTTCTAGCTGCAGATTCCTTACCTTTGAATTTCCCAGGCTGGATCTGGAAACTTTTGCTGAGCAATACCCCTTGCGCGCGAAGTCGGGTGGCTCCATTCGGCTCTGCGTGACGTAGTTGGCGTCGGTAGCGCCGGTTATGACGTCGCGGTGCCTATATAGGCGCCACCAAGGCACGCGGACATCAGTTCTTTTCGCGCCAGTTAAGCACCGATCCGGGAAGAGCTACCCCTCTGCCGCTTTTTGGCAGGCTTTTTTCTCGACTTTTGTCGATATTTTTGAGATACAACTTCGTGTGCGAGGGATGTCTGGTAGAAAGACAGGTTTTAAACCATGCGGGACTTATTACCGCATGATGTCGGTTACCGATCCCCACCGCGTATGTCTGTGGTGTCTTGAACGTGACCACGATTCGAAGTCGTGTTCAGACTGTCGGGCGATGGTCCCGAAGACCTTGAGGGAAGCGGGCGATGAAGTTGCTCGCGGGCCCGGCAGTCGACACCGTTAAGCGAGACTCCGAGGAGGTCACGGTCCCATTCGAAGAAGAGGTCGCGGGACCGCTCACGGAACTCCAAGTCCTCTTCCTCCCATTAAAGGTCATCTGGACACTCGGGGGAGAAAGGAACAAGAAGAAGAAGTCCAAGCGGACATCGACTTCACCTCAACTGGCGTCCATCGTCGAGATAGGTAAGGAGCACTGACGCTCTAGGCACGGTTCTGCGGAGCCTGAGTTGACTTCGCGCCTCCCACCCTTTCCGGGAGCCGGAGCGACTCCCGCTCAAATTAACATCTATAACAACAGACATGTGGGTCTTGCAGATCGTCCAGGAGGGCTATTCTCTTCCTTTCCCTTCTTTTCCTCCTCCTATTCCGCCAACTCAGAAACGGCTGGCGGAGGATCATTTGAAGTTGCTCCAAGAGGAAGTTACAGCTCTTTTGGCCAAGGGAGCTATAGAAAGGGTCCCAGCTTCAGAAGTATGCGGTGGCTGTTATTCCCGCTACTTTCTGATTCCGAAGAACAAGGGTCTTTGGCACATTTTAGATCTTCGGACCGTCAATCTCTTCCTCAAAAAGGAGAAATTCAAAATGCTCACATTGGCTCAGGTCTTGTCTGCCCTAGACCAAGGAGACTGGATGGTGGCGTTGGACCTGCAGGATGCATATTTTCACATTCCCGTCCTGCTGGGCCACAGGCGTTACCCGCGCTTCAAGGTAGGCCACGAGCACTTTCAGTTTACTGTGCTCCCCTTTGGTCTTACCAGTGCCCCTCGGGTGTTCACCAAGGTGATGACGGTGGTTGCAGCTCATCTGCGCAGGTTAGGGGTTTCAGTCTTCCCCTACCTAGACGACTGGCTGTTGAAGGCGTCCTCGCCCCAGGCAGTCATTTCCCACCTTCAGACTACGGCGGACCTCCTGCATTCGCTGGGGTTCTCTATAAACGTGCCGAAGTCACACCTGACTCCTTCTCAGACGCTCCCTTTCATCGGAGCTGTTCTGGACACAGTGCAGTTTCGGGCTTATCCTCCCGAGCAGCGAGTCCAGGATATTCAGGTTATGATTCCGATATTTCAGCCTCTATCCTGGATTTCGGTGAGGTTGACTCTGAGGATGTCGAGTCTCATGGCCTCCTGCATCCTGTTGGTAAGACACGCCAGGTGGCGTATGCGGGCTCTGCAGTGGGACTTGAAGTTCCAATGGGCACAGCATCGGGGAAATCTCACCGACGTGGTTCAGATCTCGGAAGAAACTGCAAAAGATCTGCAGTGGTGGATGATGACCCGCGATTGGGTCAACGGCAGACCTCTCTCCCTTCCCCAACCAGATTCCACAGTTGTGACGGATGCGTCACTTCTGGGATGGGGCGGCCACATGGGAGAGGCGGAGATCAGGGGTCACTGGTCTCCGACGGAGACAGGGGCCCACATAAATGTGTTGGAGCTCCGAGCGATTCGGTTGACATTGAAAGCATTTCTTCCCTCTGTCAAGGGGAAGTTAGTGCAGGTGTTCACGGACAACACCACCGCCATGTGGTACTGCAACAAGCAGGGCGGGGTGGGGTTGTGGACCCTTTGTCGAGAGACCCTACGTCTCTGGACATGGCTGGAACAACAGAGCATAACCCTGGTGGTTCAACACCTGGCAGATTCTCTGAACGCAATGGCGGACGATCTCCGCTGTCGATGCCTTCAGGATCACGAATGGCATCTCCAGTCGGAGGTGGCGCAAGATCTCTTTCAGCTGTGGGGAGAACCTTGGTTAGATTTGTTCGCCTCGGAAGAGAATGCGCAATGTCAGCAGTACTCCGCACTGGAGTGTCCAAGGCGGCTATCGCTCGGCGACGCGTTTCGTCGCGAGTGGAGCTCAGGCCTGTTGTACGCCTTTCCGCCCATACCACTCCTGCCCAGGGTTTTGAAGAAGATCAGGAGCGACCGGGCCAAAGTCATCCTTGTGGCGCCGGACTGGGCAAGGAGTCTGGTATCCAGAGCTTCTGAGGACGAGTGTCGATCCTCCGATCAGGCTGCCCCTTCGGGAGGATCTTCTGTCGCAGCAGCAGGGGAGGGTTCTCCACCCGAACCTGTCAACTCTGTGCCTCCATGCGTGGAGATTGAGCAGCGGCAGTTGATGGCCTTTGACCTTCCTTCCGAAGTCTGTAATGTTATTCTGGCGGCCCTCAACTAAGTCGGTATACGCCTGCCGTTGGCATAAATTTGTATTCTGTACAGAAAGGTCCATTGACCCTCTTGCTGCTCCTCTTTCTACTGTCCTTTTATTCATTCTAACCCTGGCCCTGCAGGGCTCTGCCTTGGAAACTCTCAAGGGTTACCTCTCTGCTCTGTCTGCTTTTTTGCGGTTGCCAGACCAGCCTAGTTTTCTAAAAGGGCTGTCTCATTTATTTCCACCCACGCACTTTATTATGCCGCAATGGGGCCTTAATTTGGTCCTCACTTACCTGATGTGCGCTCCTTTCAAGCCTTTACACAATTGTCCCCTCCGGCTGTTGTCCATCAAAACAGCCTTCTTAGTGGCGATTACATCGGCCCGGAGGGTGAGTGAATTGCAGGCGTCATCCAGCTCGCCTCCTTATCTTATGTCCTTTCTGGACAAAGTGGTGCTTTGCACCAGGGCATCATTTTTACCAAAGGTTGTGACCCCATTTCATCTGGGCCAATCCATTACTTTGCCCACCTTCTTTGCTCCCCCGCATCCCTCTAATGAAGAGGAGTGTCTCCACCGGCTGGACCCAAAAAGAGCGTTGTCGTTCTACCTTGACCGCACAAGAGTTCCGGGTGGATGACCAACTCTTTGTGGGGTATGTGGGAGCAAAGAAGGGTAAGGCAGTGCAGAAAAGAACCATCTCTCGCTGGGTTGTTCTCTGCATTTAAATCTGTTATGCCTTGGCAAAGAAGCAGCCCCCTGAGGGATTAAGGGCCCACTCCACCAGGGGAAAGGCTGCGACTTCGGCCTTGGCTCGGGGTGTCCCAGTCCAAGACATCTGTCAGGCAGCAACGTAATATCATTGCACACGTTCGCAAAACATTATTACCTTGATGGTCAAGTGCGCAGGGATGGGCACTTTGCCCGTTCAGTCCTGCAAGACTTCTTAGTTTAGATTGAGTCCGCAACCCACCGCCGGGATGGTATGGCTCGGGTATCTGATTCAAAGGTAAGGAATCTGCAGCTAGAAGTCTCTATCAGATGAACAAGTTACTTACCTTCGGAAACGCATTATCTGGTAGAGACTCTATCTAGCTGTAGATTCCTTACAGCCCCACCCATGCCTCCCCGCTTTGTGGACTGATGTAGTAGGTCTAGGGTTACTCCCCTTTCAGGGCCCTAGTTTTGCACACGATTACGTCAGTCGCTTCGTGGCTCTGCGATTCTGGTGTGGAAAAAACTAAAAGGATCCGCGCTCCTGGATGGCGCCTATATGGGCACCGCAACGTCATAACCGACGCTACCGATGCCAACGACGTCACGCGGAGCCGAATGGAGCCACCGGACGTCACGCGCAAGGGGTATTACTCAGGAAAAGTTTCCGGATCCAGCCTGATGCCTGGGAAATTCAAAGGTAAGGAATCTGCAGCTAGATAGTCTCTACCAGATAATGCGTTACCGAAGGTAAGTAACTTGTTCATTTAGGGGTGTTCAAGGGATGTGCAGGTTGGGACCAATGGGTCCCTTCCTTGGGGTGGTTACACCCCCTATTATGCCACCCTCCAGTGGGAGGCGGCATGAGCCTCTCCCTACTTGGCTGAGTCCCCCCATCTTCAAGATGGAGGGGATTGAGATGTGTGCTTCACCTCGCCTACCCCATTTGAGGGGTGGGTTTGCAAAGGTGGGCACACCTCTCTTCCTAGCTTGGTTTTCCTGCCGATTCTCCCGCCCAAAGTGGGGGCCAGAACCTGTAGGAACCAGTTGCTGGGGGCAGCAAAAGGCAGGGACATCTTCCAAAGGCGGCAGGCCTTTGAAGCTTCCCCTTCGTGGACCCAGCCCATACTGGGGGAGGAGGCATGACACCTCTGCCCAGGATGGGCTTTGTTTCTGGACCCAGAGAGCGGAGGCTGTCTACACAGGGGACCAAAAAACTGTCTGGTGGTTTGCAAATGGCACTCAGCCATTCAGGAACCACACCAGGGCTGGTCGATTTTCAGGGGGCATCTCTAAGAAGCTCTCCAAGTGCATTTTACATTAAATCCCGCACTGGCATAAGTGTAGGTTTAATGTACTGAGAAGTTTGCTACCAAACTTCCCAGTTTTTAGTAAAGCCATTATGGAGCTGTGGAGTTCGTAATGACCAGCTCCCAGACCATATACTCTTTATGGCTTTACTACACTTAAAGTGTCTAAGAATGGACTTAGACGCTCTAGGGGCACATGGCCCATGTCACTGTGCCTTCACCTGTGGGCTAGTGCACCCTGCTAGAGGGGTGACTTACCTAGGCCTCAGGCAGTGGGTTGTAGGCATGGCACACAGGGAAGTGTGCCATGTCAACTCTTCACTTTTCTCTGCACCAAAACACGTAGCCTGCAGTGGCAGTGTCTGGGTGTTAAGGTGCAGGGCCTCTAAGGGTGGCACAATAGGTGCTGCAGCCCTTAGAGGCCTTCCCTGGTCATAGTGCCCTTGGTACCCATGGTACCTTTTACAAGGGGCTTACCTGTGGCCAGGGATGTGCCAATTGTGGGTACAAAGGTACAGTTTTGGGAAAGAACACCGGCCCTGGGAACCTGATTGGCAGGTACTCGGGGCACATTAAGTCAGGTTGCATCAGATGTTAGGCAAAAAGTGGGGGCTAACCATGCAAAAAGGGGCACTTTCCTACAACTAACTTAACCAGTTGTGATCCTGTCTAACTTTCAAAACGCTGAATTTGCTGCTGACCAATTTAATTTGGGGAGCAATTATTTGATGGTGTAGTGTCTTGCAGGAGATTAATTTGAAAATATTCCCTGATTGTCGAGCGCAACTTGTCTCTTAGTAACCTGTCACGAATAAGTTAAGAAGGAAAGAACCATCGTGAGAATTTAGGGCAGTGAACGCCCCACTCAAGACATATGGACACCGGGGTGTGATCAGATCGTGATGGAGTGAATCTTTGCAGCCCATAGAATGCCTAGGAGGCCTTGGCTGATAAACACATAGTCTAAACAAAAGTAGGACTGATGCACATGGGAGAAAAAAGAAAAATCTTTTGTGGTGGGATATAGAGTGCTCCAGGCATCCCTAAGTCCCAGATCTTGCAGAGCTTGTTTTACCTTTTTGGACAAGCTACCACTGGGGGTGCAGTTTGGGTGGTTGTTAAGTACCGAGTGCCATGTTAAGTTGAAGTCTCCCATGACTATCAACGATCCTTCTTCATAGCCTCCCACCATAGCTAACAAGGAGGTGACAAAAGTGATTTGGCCAGTGATGAGTGCATATGCTGACACAGATGTACAACGTTTCCCCCTCAGTCGACACTTCACCATCACTATTCTCTGATCTCTATCGGTGTTATATCCTTCTGGCTGAAATTTCATGGTGGAGTAGAATAGTAACACCATTCCTTTCTATTTAGTACATGCAGAGGATTTGTAAACCAGGGGCTGGCTTTAATGCTTCAAACTATGGTCTTTAGATTTTTTAAGATGCGTCTCTTGTAACGCCCCCACATTGTATTGGTGATCTAACTGGTATTTCCAAACCTTTTGGAGCTTAAGTGGCAAATTTAGACCTCTCACATTCCATAATACTGTAGTAATCATCTTAACGAGATTCACCTTTGCACCTCAAACTTCCAAATCCCCCCTCCAAACCCTCGCTTCCTCCCCGCAACCCCCCCTCCCCCATCCATATCTCTCTTTACCTGAGCCCAAACGGCGGCCCCAGAAGTCCATATAGATTTTTACAGTCTTCTCTAGTTTTGAAACAAGAGCCATCCATCCCTAGAAGAAAAAGCGGGTGAAACATCAAACTAAACCCCATTCAATATCCATTGGACAACTGTTTCCACTTTAACATTCCTGCCATGATGAAAAAGCATTACAACGGGCGACACCACAGCTGCCCAAGAAAAGCTTCAGTGCAAAGCAATAATCCTTCTAAAACAACTTAAGAGGTGAGTAGAGCTAGACTTCCCCTGATTTCCCAGGAAGGCACGAAATAGCTCTGTCAGTAGAATGTCAACCGTCTCCTCCGCCACACAAGCTTTACCCCCCACCCCCACGACGACACCATCCATGGATAGCCCCTGTTTATGTAGCTAAGGGTCTAAGATGGTGATACAGCAGACATCTCTCTTCACTTCGTTGGACTCTGCAGTCGTCGTTGGGTGAGCCACTGGTTCCTCTTACCCAGCTCAGCGGTGTCACCGTGCAAGGAGTCTTGGTGGTCAGTAGAACTCTGATGCTGCTGTTCCAAGATGTTCATGGCCTCCACCAGATCTGTGACATGATGTGTTTTATTGTTTAACTCAAAGGCTTGGCCAAAGGGGTAGGTCCAGCAATATTTGATGCGGTCATGTCTCAATTTTTCAGTTACGGGTCTAAATTGCTGGCGTCGCATATGGGTGGATTGAGCCAGATCCTGACCTAAGGAGCATGTGAAACCTTGAAACCTTATCGTGTCTTTTTTCCGGCCCGCCTGAAGGATGGCCTTTTTCACTTTAAACAAGTGTAGTTTAACAAGAATGTCACGTGTACGCCTTTGGTCTTCGGGGGTCTGTCTTCCCACTCAAGGAGCTCTCTCGATCGTGATTTTCATGTGACCGGTCCCAAAGATCTCCACAAACAGGCCTTTAGTAAATGCGTCTAGATTAGGCCCTCTCGCTCCTTCCTCTAAGTCCTGAATCCTAATATTGTCCCATCTGGATCTGTTTTCCAAATCCTCGTTCTCCAGACGGGCCGCTTGCATTTGGGAACAGAGGTCCTGCACTGCACTCCTCATGTCCGTTGTGCAGTGTTCGAGCTCAAGAGTTTTAGCCTCGAAGTCTAGCACTCTGGTGCCTGCTGAGCCTACGTCCTGTTGGATGGAGGCCATGCGATCGGTGAGGTCAGCTTTCAACTGTTCCATTGATGCGGCCATGTCCATCTTGAGTTCTGCGCGTAGTTCCATTTTGAAATCTCTAAGAGGGGGACAGCAGCTCGTCCTTGGTGAGCACCATGTCACTCCTTTTCTCGCTGGGCTCTCTTGAATCCTTCTTTTCCGCTGGGGTGAAGGAACTGGACACCCTGTTGGGTTGTTTTTTCAGTGGCATAAGGGTTGTCCGTCACCTCGCAGGGGATGAGTGGCCTGGCACCACCCCTCATCCTGGGTTTCGTTCTCCATGCCCAGAGGAAGGCGTTCAAGCCGGCCTCCCATCAGGCGCTGCAAAAGAGGATGTTGAGTATACTCCCTGGTCCCTGTCACTCTCTATTATAACTCTGTTTCCAGGGGTATCTGGAGGCCACCATGTCAGTCAGGCAAAACGTATGTCTCGACCTCCTTTGTCTGGTCAGTCAGTGCCCAACTCAGCCCGCTGGCCTACTGAGTCGAGCCCTCCAGACCCATAGATGCTTCCATTTAAAGAATGAGGGCTGCCCTCAATACACATCTGCAGTCGCCGGCTGCGTCACCGCGTTGCAGCGGATCCGCCATCTTGTGTTCAGGCTAGGCAGCCGTATATCTCCTACCTTGTGTGCAACGATTCCCACAAGTTCCCCTGGATGTCCATCCCTATGGGTGATCACGGGTCGATCCGGGACTTCGCGTCCCCACTGTAGGTTCCCCGGAGTTACCGATCCTGCCTTCTTCGCTTTACGGCGCTCGTCGCCTCACCACCACAGCGCCGCCGCACTCTGGGAGAGGTTGGAGCCGGTGAGTTGCCTTTCACTGGGGGGTGAGTCTCAGCCTCGTTGGAGACCCTCACTCTATTGCCTAATCTTTTGGCGATGCAGGGTTACCATGCTGCCACTCCACCTCGATTTCTCTCCTCTAGACCCAGCGCCGCCATCTTATCTGGTACCAGCAGTCCACCCCATCCACTCTGATTCCACCCTTGAATCTTGACATCAGGGTCAGGAACGGATGGCCATCCGTTCCCCAGGCTGTGATATTGTCACTCCGTGCCCTGAATGTGGAAAATTGCTTAGTTATCACTGATCTAGAAACCTGTGGTGGCAGAGCCGCCGGGGATCACGTCCACCTGGCCATCTTGCCTGGCCACGCCACTCCGGATTAGTCTATTTTAAGCTTTTTAGGGTTCTTTCCCACCGTGCCGTGAGCAAGTTTGTTTCACCTTAGTGTAGCAATGTCACCAATCCTTTTCTAGAAAATAATTAAGTCTTACCCTGTTGGAGTGCTGAAAAGTCTAGGAGCAGGAACCAAGAGGGATGTCCCGGGCCGAACTCAAACAGCCGCGGACGGGTGTAGACGGGCTCGCTCTTGGCTTGTGGCAGCGTCGTACAAACAGCCCCAGTGTCAGCGGGGCTGTGTGGGCGCTAAGTAGCGCGTTGAGGTATGCGTAGCAATGTGGGCAGTATGGGACGCCTAGTCCCCAGCGGCATGTTTTGCTTTCCGTAGCTTCCCCCCCCAGCATGTGGCAGCATTGTACAGACAGCCCTGTGTCAGTGGGGATGTGTGGGTACTAAGTAGCCCGTTGAGATAGGCGTGGCAATGCGGGCAGTATGGAACGCGTAGTCCCCAGTGGCAGGTTTTGCTCCTCGCGGCTTCTCCCCTGTGTGTTTCAGCGTTGTACAGACCGCTCTTGTACAGACCGCTCGAACCAAGTCATCTGTGCATGGAAGACGAGTAAGGTTATTATCTGGGTAATGACTAGGCATCTAAAAAAAAATGCCAGAAGGAGTTTTATCTTTTTTAAAATTTAAATACTTTATTATATTTTCCCCATTTGCACACAAGAGGTACAGTAATAATATAAAAGCAAAACTAATACAAAAATAGAAGAAAAAGCTCAAAATAAGAAAAGGCAAGCCAAATATGAACAATTCATGACTCCTTCAAATCCATTTCATATAAAACACACAATCAGAAGTTGTCATATCAATATTCAATTTACAAAATAATGTCACGAGCAAAAGCAACAATTTTAATTTCATTTTAAGTAACCTATCTTGATAATCATGATTCGACCCATACTTAATCAAACGTTAAAAAAATATCGGCAAAAGAGACTTCTACACCCTCATATATTCATACCCTGCCTTTCTTCTGAGCCCCTTCCCAACCATTCCAAGACTGGTGCCCAGATCTTAGTCCCCCTTTTTTTCGCATACAAGTTACTCTCCAGATGGAACATGGAGAGCAATCGGGCCAACCACTGATAGTAAGTTGGAGGATTTGGTCTAAGCCAGTCTGAAGCAATACAAATCCGGACTACTGCCATAGCAACAAATATGAAATATTGGAACTGACTGGTTACCTTTTGATCGTCCATACCGAATAGGACAAGCTGAGGTTACAGGCGTATCCGTATGTGCAGCACAGCTGCCAAGAATCCAGTGATCCCCTGTTAAACTCCTTCAGCTTGGCACAATTACTGAACATATGGACTAGGTGGTACAGAACGCGGCTGCTAGGCTTCTCCTGAACATCTCAGCCAGATGTAGCGTGAGACAACATCTCCGCACCCTTCACTGGCTCCCTGTGTCAGAGAGAGTGAGGTTCAAGGTTTTAGTCATCGCCCACCGTGCTCTGTATGCCACTGGGCCTGGCTATCTTCAGAAACGGTTTTCCTTCTACACCCCCGCTAGATACCTGCGCTCTTCTTCCCAATTCTTGGCACAAGTCCCGCGCTTCCTGCTGCAATGGATGGGCGGTAGCTTTCTGGCCACTAAGGCCGCCCTCTGCTGGAAAACGCACCTATTCATCTAATTCTGCTCATCTCTCTCTCTCTAGGCTCGCGCCGGGACACTCTGGTAGTATCTGTGCGCGATAGAAATGCATTTAACATAACATAACATTTTGGCTACTACATCGTGGGCAACAAAGCACAACTTTTGACAAAATAAGAACCTTATAAAAAAAATACACCCAAAAACAAAATAACCATGAAAAAAATGAATCCCTGTAGTGGGTTCTGTGTAGGACGTAGATGGATACTTGTAACCCACCCTGCTGTGCATGGCTGAAGGTTTTGTGCAGCAGTGGCATGCCTGCCCATGATGTTTGAGTTGCAGGGCCTGCCTGTCCAGCTCACACCCATTGGCCGTGCACAATCATTGTCATCCGCCTTCCTGCAGAAGATGGTAGCAGGCTTTTTTTGATGCCATCGGTGATGTCGTTCAGCATGTCATGAGTGCTGTAATGCGAGGTGTAGGAGGCTGGCTTAGTATATGGAGCACACTTATGTAAGTGTAGCACCCTGCAATAATCCAGACCACCCTTATGGTGATTTTAGTGGTCTTAGACAATCTTAGAAAGCTCTGTAAGTGGTAGCTGTGAAGAACAGCCTTCAGGCTTAGTCCAGAAGGAGTGCAAAGCAGCTTGTTTTACCAGTACTAATCATATAATCACAATACTTTGATAATAGAACACGTAAGTAGCACAAATACACAGTGGTCGCTAGGGGGCGACCAAACCATATACTAATAAAGTGGAATGCGAACCACGATCTGTCTAGACTGGACCCAGAAGACGTAGAAGCGCAAACCATATACTAAGAAAGTGGAATGCGAACTGCAAAGGAGAATGGGACTTGGACCAGAAGACTCAGAGGAGCTAGGGGCACAAGGAACCACCCAAGGTAAGTACCCAGGAACCCCACGGAGGCCGTGTGCAGAGTGCGAACACGACAGCGTGCTCAATACAAGTCAACGGGTAAGTCGCGATTGCAGTTTTTTAAGACGGACACTTCCCAGAGGGCCCTGAAGAAACCCAGTGGAAGATGGAAGGTTGGAGAGTCATCCCACCCGTGGATACCCCGGGAACCAGGATACCTACACCAGGGAAGCCGGGTGCCTAGGTGCGAAGTGACGTCGGAAACTGCTGTAGACCACAATGGAGGACTTCAGTGAAGATCCCGCTGGCGAAGAAGTTGAGAGTCCGGTGGAACCTAAAGGTGAATTCAAGATGAGAGGTACCTGCAAGCAGAGGGGACAGAGTCTATGCCACTCGGGAGTGACCAAGAGGCACGGAAGACCAATGACCACCGATGTCGGCGATGCAGGAGAGGTGACGGTGATCGTGGCGCTGCAGCTATGCGGACCAGGCGACACTGTGGAAGACCGGGAGCCGTTCATCAGCTGTCCCACGTCAGAGGTCAAGAGCCAGGGGGTCGGTGTCTGTTGGAAGCACCAACAAGCTTTGGCCACTGCAAAAACCTAGACGAAAAAGGTGGTGTCGGGACCAGCAAGGTCCAAGTGACTCACCATGAGCAGGTAAGTCAGAGCAGGCCTGAGCAAGCAGGGAAGCCCACTGGAGCCAAAGAAGACACTCAAGAGGACCCACAGGCCGGAGGCACAGTAGTCGCTAGAAGACCTCGAGCAGCTCACCAATGATGAAGGCCCACGGTGCAGAGGATGCGGTGAGGACGAAGATCTTGGTAGAAGGAGATGCTTGAGGCTGGAGCTTCTTGGAGCCCGAAGATCTCTGGAGGAGAGAGTCAACAAGCCTTGTCTGCGCGGTGCACAGGGGTACTGCTCCAGCGGTTCCGATGAGGGATACTGGCTTCAAACTTGCTGTGAACACAGTACAGGCCTTTAGGGAGTTACAGAACCTCCGCCTGTGTTTTGCGGAATCCATGAGATCCCAGGATCAGTAGACCGGTCAGCTGCGTTGCGGTGCCTGCAGATGCAGGGGAGAGCGAGTCCTTCACTCCAAGGGAGATTCCTTCGGGTGTCTTGGATGTCCACAGGCCTGTAGAAGGACCTGTATGGAGCACAGGCACAGACGACGCAGAAGGCTGGCAGGACGACGAGACCAGGAGCAGCAGGAGTCTTCTCAGTTGCAGTCTCGATTCCCAAAGCAAAGTCCCCAGACGGTTGAAGATGAAGTGGTTTCGGATCGCAAATCTAAATATCCACCCACAGGTAACCCCTTAAGTACCCTAAAGAAAGGGTTCGGACGATCCAGGTGTTCCCTCCCACAGGAGGAGCTGGACAGTGGGGAGGATAATACATGGGTGGCGTAATACATGCTTCAGCCCCTGGGGGACCTCTGGTGTACCTATGCCCTGGGTACCTTAGTACCATATACTAGGGAGTTACAAGGGTACACCGATAGCCAATCTTACTCACCATGGTCCAATTTAGGGAAGAAGCACAGAGACTGGGGTCCTGATTAGCAGGATCCCAGTCAGACTGGTCAGGAAAACATAATGACACCAGCAAAATGTGGGGTAACCATGAAAGCAGATCCTACTTTCCTACACAGTGCATATTTCAAGGTCAGTTCTTGGACCCGCTGCATAACCACGGTATAGGAGTTGCATTGTTGCACTTCTGCTGTGAAGTCCGGGTAAGCCATTATGATAACACTCTTAAACCTCCAAGAGCCCTTCGATCTGAACAAAACACGTCAAGCTTTCTGAAATATTGCTTTTTGTGTTGTCCCTAGCCCAGCAAGGACTAAAGGATACTGGTCGGTTCTTTAGGCTGTCCTGCAATTGCCGGATCAGTCCTCTTTATTTAAATCACCCATTGTGATGCTCTTTTTGAAGGGTTTACAACATATGTTTCCACCCTCTCCTTTCATAATGCCTTAGTGGAACCTCAACTTGGCCCTCCTATTTCCCTTTAAACCACTGCATAGTTGTCCACTGCTTCTTCTCACCTTCAAGACTGTTTTTGTCATCGCTGTAACATTGGGTGAGCCAGCTACAAGCCCTCTCTGCCAACTTCCCATCCATCACATTCTTTCCAGGAAAATTGGTTCTGAGAACCCAAGCCTCCTTTCTTCCGAAAGTAGTCACTCCTTTGCATGCAGGCAAAAATATTACCCTTCCGATTTCTTTACCTCACAGCTCCAAAGAGGAGGGGAGACTCCATAAGTGGGATCCTAAAAAAGCTTCAAGCTATTTTATCTATCGTACCAGGGAACATTGTGTGGATGATCAGCTCTTCATTGTATTTCCTAGGGCAAAAATGGGCAAGGCAGAGTGGAAGAGGATCATTTCTCATTGGATTGTGCTCGGTCTCAAAATCTGCTTCGCATTGGCCAAGAAGCAGCCCCCGAAAGGTTTGCAGGCTCATTCCACTAGAACCAAGGCAGCTACTGCTGCATTGGTAAACTGAGTGCCTGTTCTGAATATCTAAAACACTATAGTAGAACCAGAGGAATTTCAAAGACCGGCGGGGGCCGATTCCCCACTATATAACTAGAAAACACAAAAGGTGGCCCCTGGGTCTAATTGAATATGAAGGGGTTGGGATATCCCTTTCTTAGGACGATTCCCCTCACCCATCCATAGGTGGCATGCTTCATCATAGAGGATCTCCTCGCACTACAAACCTAGTCGTAGTGCGGGCTACAACCCCCTCTCTGAGAGGGAGGAGCTCAGGGATGTTTTAATAGAGATGGTGAGGTAGACTAAACCTCTAGATGAGCAGGGTGTGCGGAGGGGGTGAATGAAAAAAGTGTAAGTGATTAAAACTAACTCTATGATATGCTCAGCGATTTTAATGTTGCATTCACAGGTCAGGATTAAAAAGATATAGCTCAGACAGAGGGAAATTCAATCTGTCAGAGCTGGTGAGAGGTCGACATGTTTCAGCCTGACGCTCCCTGTAGGGTGCAGCGGCTTTCATCAGGACCAGAAAAGTGTAAAAGAATTTTTATAACAGTGACCATTTGGATTGACTTGAAACAGTCAATAAAGATGTGTATACCAAACCAGTAGGTGGAGTGATATGTCACTCAGACTCGGGTTGTATTGGTCAATGAGCTCCCTAGAAAGAGAAACAAAATAAATGCTTTCAGCAAGAGTTAGCAAAACCCACAGCCCCTCGTATGCATACCTCTGATAAATGTGCATGCCAAATAATCTGATTAGATAGCAAAAAGGAGCCTACCCACAATGTCGGGTGAGCCCAAGGATACCTAGAACCTTGGTATAACAAACTCAAGGCGGAATCCAATACCTATGTAAACACATAGAAGTGGTGAAAAAATATGGCTATAAATTATAGTCCAGAAATCACATTGAGTATACAGTTGACTATCACAATTGACAACCAAATGTCAAGAGATGTCCTTTGTTATAATGAAAAACAAGCCGTAATGCCAGGCTGAGAGGATGAGTCACCACCGCCCACAAAACAAAGAACCATACGTGTGTATGCAGACAATGTTATGTTCTGAATATCTACCTGACTGCTACCGGAGCGTCACTTCACCCAAGCACTATTGCCTGGATACCCAGGACCATCGAGATGGGCACTTTGCCAGCATGGTCCTCCAGGTCTTTTTGGTTTGAGCCAGTTTACAGGCCCACCACCTGCAGGTACAGCTTTTGTACCTGTTCAAAAGGTGAAGAATATGCGGTTAGGAGCATTATCAGAAGAACAAGTTACTTACCTTTGGTAAATGCTCTTTCTGGTAGATACTATATCTAACCAAGCCATCCGCCTCCATGTTCTGTGAACTGGACTCGTTTTACATCTAAAAAGGTCTAGAGATCTGCTCACTGGTCAAAGCCATTTTGCTAATTGACTCTGTCTGGGGGCATGCAGAGCCTTGGAAGCAAATAACGTCTGCACGCATGGGTAGCGCTTATATACAGCGCCACATGTCACTACTGGAGCAGAATAACATCAGATCAGAGCTGCAGGACACCATCTACCGGCACACAGGAGCACTGCTAAAGATTTTCCGGATCCAATCTGAAGTCTGGGGGATATTCAAAAGGCAAGGAATCTGCGGTTACATTGAGCATCTACCTGAAAGAGCTTTACTAAAGGTATGTAACTTGTTTTACTGGATGTTAGTGCTGGACCGTCAGTTATGCTATTTTCACAGTCCTGTAAGGTTTAAACTGAGGCTTGAGGTGGGCCAAGAGCATTTTCAGTTTTCCATGCCCCCGCCTTAGGTCTAACCAGTGCCTCTCAGGTGTTCATGTAAGTGATGGCGGTGGCAGCACAACCTCCGATTTAGGGGATACCATTTTTCCCCCAACTTGATTACTGACTGGTGAAGACTGACTCACCACAGCCAGTCGTAGACCACCTCCAGACCACTGCAGACCTCTTAGCATCTCTGGGGTTCTCGATCAACATGCCAGAGTCCTACTTCTTTGCTGAAGCTCCTGCTCCTCGGAACCATCCTTGATATGGTGCAGTTTCTAGCCTTGCAGGAAATTCAGGCTATGATCCTAATGTTTCAGACTCGCTCCTGGGTCTGTGTGAGTGGTTCTGAGGCTTAGTCTCTTGACCTCCTGTATCCTGCCTGTTGACTATGCCAGATGGGACATGTGGACTTTGTAGTGGGATCAGAAGTCTTGGTGGGCTCTGCGCCAAAGGATCCTATCAGATTCTAACCACATTTTGGAGGAGACTTCAAAAGAACTGCAGTGGTGGCTGCTCGACCACATCTGGATCAGTGGCAGACACCCTCTTCCCTACTCCACTGAGAGCCAACTGTGGTGACGGATGTCCCTGTTGGGTTTGGGGAGGTCATCTGGGACAGGTAGAGATCAGGGGAACTCTGGTCTCTGGTGGAGACTCTGCTCTGCATCAAGATGTTGGAGTTGTGGGCTATTCGCTTGGTGTTGAAGGCCTTCGTTCTGTCCATCAATCGAGGCTGGTCCATGTTCTCACAGACAACACCACTGCAATGTGATACTGCAAAATGGGGCCCTGGGTCCTGTGCCAGAAGGTTTTGAACTAATAGAGCTGGCTGAGTCATCAGGGCATCTCTCTCTCTCTTTGTGAACCACCTGGCAGGATCTTTGAATGCCAAGAGGGCAAACTTAACTGGCCTCATGGATGGCTATGGGGAGATCCATGGATTGAGCTTTTTGCCACCCCCTGAGAGTCTGCAGTGTACGCACTTCTGTGCGTTGTAGTTCCCAAGAAGACTCTCTCTTCGAGACTTTCTGCCTAGTGTGCAGTATGGGACTTTGGTATGCCTTCCCACCCCCACCCCTACTTCTCCTTTTCCAAATTCTGAAGAATATCATAAACGACTGGGCCCAAGTCATCCTAGTTGTTTTGGATTAGGCAAGTGAGTGTAGTACCCTGAACTTCTGGGCATGAGCATCTCTCCTTCGATCAGGCTGCCAGTTCGGGTGGATCTTCCATTGCAGCAGCAGGGCAGGGTATTGCACCCGGGCCTGGGCAATCTACACTCCATACGTGTTGATTGAGCGGTGACAGTTGCCTTCAACCTCTCTCTGAGGTAGCTGTCATTATAGTAGCCAGGTGTCCATCTAGAAAATCTTTTTAAAATGGGCTGCATGAAAGGTTTGTGGCCTGGTGTAATTCCTGCAACACAGATCCATTGCAAAAAAAGTTGTTGGATATTCTACTTTTTGTACTATCTTTAGCCCAGCAAGAACTTGGTGTGGGTAGAGTTAAGGTAATCAACCTTTTTGCATGGAACAGACCACCTATTGTAATGTGTTTTCTTAACTGTCTGGTCATGCCAAAGTGGGACCTTAATTTTGTCTTCACTTTCCAGATTTGCATTACATCCGAGCCGATGCACAGCTGTCGTTTGCATCTACTGACTCTCAAAACACTTTTCATCATAGTGATAACCTCAGTTTGTCACGTGAGTGAGCTACAAGCTTTGTCAATTCATCCATTGTACACCATAATTTTTTCTTTGGCAAACTGGTTTTGTGGACTAGGGTAGTATTTTTGTCAAAAGTTGCCGCGCCCTTTCATGTCGGTTAGTCCATCACCCTTCCTGCATTCTTTGCTCCACCTCACCACTTGAAAGAGGAGGAGAGGCTCCACCGCTTGGACCATAAAAAAGCACTCCGATTTTACATCAATCGTACCAAAGACCATCAAATGGAATATCGGCTCTTTATGTAGTCCACTGGGGGTGTAAAGTAGGGGAAGGCAGGCTGAAAAGGACGATATACCATTGGATAGACTTCTCTATAAAAATCTGCTACACATTTGCCAAAAACCAGCCGCCAGAGGACCTGAGGGTCATTCAACCAGAGCCAAGGCTGTTACCACTGCATTGGCATGCGGAGTGCCTGTTCTGGACTTCTGTCGGGGTATGATGTTCACAAACCACTATTGCCTTGATAGCCAGGTCTGTTGAGGAGGGCACTTTGCCCATTTGGTCCTACAGGAGTTTGTGGTTTGAGCCATTTCACTTACCCACCATCTTGGGAGGTACTGCTTTGGTATCTATTCACAAGTTGTGGAATCGGTTAGAAGTATCCATCAGACAAACAGGTTTCTTTCCTTCAATAACGCTCTGTCTGGTGCATGCTCTGTAACCAGATTCCTCACCACCCTCCCGTCTCCCCATTCTGTGGAATGGACATTTTTTTCACCATCCATATAAAGATTCCAAATTAGAGATCAGCACACTGTCATATCTGATCAGACAGTAAGCGCTGTGTTGGATGGTGCAGACAAAATTAAGAAAGAAACTGATGTCCCCAATCTGGTGTGGTGTATATATGTGGCTCTGGCTTCACTTCCGGGGTGGGGCAAAGAAGACATGAAGCCACACTTCACCTACTAGTATGTGAGAGCCAGATCCAGTCTAGCACCTAGGGATAGTCACAAGGTGAGGAATCTGTAGTTGGAGGATCCACCAAAAGGAGCGTTACCGAAGGTAAGTATCTTGTTCATCTCATCAGAACACTCATCATTTATAACTTGCATGCCTAATGATATCAGAACATACAAACACAGTCATAAACACACTTGCACCTCCCCTCCCCCATTCCACATGAAATATGCCACAGTGTCCCTGGAAATACGTGGAGGGGTACATTTAATATATACAGTTCGGTATCTGCCCTGCCTGCTATAATGTTGTAGTTACCATTAGAACACACACCTTTTTTCACCTAAAAATATCAGTCTGCCAAGATCTTTTGCTAATGGAGTGAAAAATGCTTGTTCACCCTCAAAAAAGATGGAGTTTAGTTTCAGAATGGAATAAGATGCATGCATTAACCTCTCAAAAGGTGTCCCACCATGGAATGATGAACTAGTAACAATGGAAGAAGTAGAAGAAACCACAGCTTGTGTTTTTAAAAATCTGAACAAATGCACTGATGTACTGAAACGCTCATGGCTTAATAACTCCATATGAAGTGTTTTATTTTGGGTTACAAAATCCATAAAAGCATACACAAATTCATTAAAAGTAAATTTTCTAACAAACATACAAGTTCAAAAACACGGTCACAGATTAAAAAAACATAATCGTGCAAATTAAACAGTCAAAAAGGACTAAATGGAACTTTAGTTAAACAACACATTAGGGCTTCAGAAGCTGAGCTAATATTGTACATCCGGAACAGTGGAATCAACCATCTTTTCCTTGGACAACATTGTGAGGAACAGAATAAACAAAAGTGCATAACCATTTCGCAAATTCCTTCATCACCTAAACAAGCACCAGATTGGTGATTGCAATTATTTGATTTCCTAACTTCTTCAGAAAGGTAAGAGTATCCAGCTTGAATTTTATAGATGTCTAGATATCATGTGCGGAAGATGCATAACTTGCAAATATGGTTTGCAGCCTTAGGATGTGAAATAACGCAGACCACAGTAAACCAATCTGATCCAAATTGGCATTCTTCAACCATAATTTGAATTTGTTTAACCACCGGTCCATCACGCAACTGAATAGACTCATGGGAAAGCCATCATTTGAGGGAGTCCTAACTGAGGCATAGATTTTTTTTTTTTTTTTTAAATAATCTAATTTATTGACATTTCTCAAGTTGTACAACAAACAGAACTACCCCCTGAATTGATGCCATTCCTCCCACCTTACACACAGTCAAAGGCATATAGAAGTTTGGGATATTAGGTGTAGGAAAGTAGGGTCTGCTTTCATGGTTACCCCCACTTTTTGCCTGGTGTCAGTATGTTTTTGACTCAGTCTGCTGGGTTCCTGCTAATCAGGACCCCAGCATCTGTGCTCTCTCCCCTAAATTGGCTCTGGCAAGTACTTTGGTACCTCCACAATTGGATACTGGTGTACCCTTATAAGTCCCTAGTTTATGGTACTGAGGTACCCAGGACATAGGTACACCAAGGGTCTCCCATGGGCTGCAGCATGTATTGTGCCACCCATAGGAGCCCACTTAAACTGTGACTACAGGCCTGCCATTGCGACCAGTGTGAGGTTGTGCCCGCACCCCTCACGACAGATGTAAGTTTCCTTATATCTGAGGTCACTGCACTTTTTTTTTTTTTTTTTTTTTGTAAAACATGTTTATTGGCATTTCATAAAACAAACATCGGTAGGGTCACAGTAACCAAAATATGCATATCATAAAATGCAATTCACAGTGGTACAAGTTAGCCATGTAGAGGGCGGTGGTGTAAACAGTGCTATACCTGTCTGCGGAATGAAAGTTGCTATTGAGCCGTACAGTTCCATGAAAAGTCCCAGGTACAGTATGATACAGGCCCCTATTTACGTGGTCGAGAACCAATGCGTCGTGACCGGCTTACATGCGGACCCTCCAACCGGGAAGGCACTCCTTCTTCTTTTTTTTTTTTTTCTTTTTTTTTTTTGGGTTTTAAAGTGTTTATTACAGTTTACACAGCTTTGTGCCTACAACCCTGGGGCCGGCAGCATGAAATATCACGATGTTGTATGTGAAAACATAGCTATTATGCCGACATCCCAGAGGCCCGGCAGCGATCTGGACCGCACCATTCACAATGCAGTAGGTTGTGTGTGGCTGAATGAGCGCCTTATTGTTTAACAAACCCGTAAACCCCAACCAAATAACATTGAACCCCCCCCCTCCCGCCTGTCATTTCCACCAGCTGTCAAAATTGTACCTTCACGCCTGCTAACAAAGCGTTTGTTCGTGTGACATGCCTCTGTCGCTACTTATCACGAAGCCCGTCAACAACAGACAGCCCACCATAGCTATAACTATGTTCCGGACAGCATTTGACAGTTTCAGTGCCAGTCGATCCAATCTTTAACAGTTACTCTCGTGTCTCGTTGCCTCCCCGAAGGTCAGTCCCCCCTGCCGCCAACCAACTCGCAAAGGGTGTCCATATGTCTATAGGTCTGGATCTGCTAGGCATAAGCTCCCAGTAGCAGGATAGTTGGTCCCTGCAATATGTGGCAGCCTTTAGCCAGTCCGCTACCGTAGGTGGATATGATTTCTTCCAGTGTATGGCCACCTGGCACTTTGCCAACAGTAGCAACATTGCCGTAAGTTTGCGGGAACCCTTTGGGACTTCTAAGACAAAACCCAACAACGCCACCAACGGTGTGACCCGCAATTGAATGCCGACAATGTGGCTAATGTGTAAAAAGACCTCCGACCAGAATTGTGCTATAAGTCTGCAGTTCCATGCCAGGTGTGTGAACGTGGCGTCTTGAGCACCACATCTCCAGCATCTCGTGTCTGGGTGTAGTCCCATGCGATGTAATTGGGGTGGGGTACGATACACTCTGTGCACAAAGTTGAAGTGTATGAGCCTTAGTCTATAATTTGGCGAGAGATGCTCTAGTTGGGAACAGCAGAATTGCCACTGCTTGTCTGTGATAGTTATGTCAGTTTCCCTTTCCCAATCCTCTCTGATTGTGGGAAGGACGACAGGGGAGTCCCTCTGGGTTATGCTATAAATGCGTGTAATCAGTTTGCGGGGAAATGGATTTGACAATACATTTTCCAATGCTGACAATGTGGGAGGCTCCTGCGGGAAGTCCAGATATCTAGCCCTACATGCCGCTCTAAGTTGATAATATAATAACATGTCTGATGCCGTGGGTGCCTGCGATTTACACATCTGCTGAAGTGTCATGAAAGTGGCCTCTGGGAATAGATCACTGCCCTTCACCAAGTCGTGTGCCTTTGCCCTCATTGAGGTGGCTTTGTCCGTCAGTGGCTCCAGTAATGGATTTCCCCCCAATGGCATGGACGGTGCATAAAGTTCTTTGTGGCCCGCCCTCTTTGCAATTCCCTTCCAAGCCCAGCGTGTCGTTTCCACAGTGTCTATCTCTAAGTGGGGCCGTTTGTACGGTTTGTATATTGCTACCTTTAGTGGGATAAGAGCGACACGATCCAATTCTATTGCCACATGGGGCTGGAATGGAGTTGGGTGGTGCCAGAAGTACAGGTATTGAGCCTGCGCGCTGTATGCGTAGAGTTCGAAATCCGGAGCGCCCAAACCACCCTGTGCAAATGGCAGTGTCAGCAGGTTCCATGAAACCCGGGGTTGTTTACCCGCCCAGACTAATTCGAGGACGACAGAGCGAAGCCGTTTAAAAAGTGAGTGTTCAGTGGCATAGGGATGTTGACGAACAAATATAGTAGTTTTGGTAGTATGACCATTTTTGTAATCGCTATATGCCCTATTAAGGATAGCGGCAGTTGTTTCCATCTTTGTAATTTACTTTCTATCCATTCAATCACTCTCCCATAGTTGGCTAACCATATGTCCTGTAGTGACTTGCTAACCCCCATACCCAGGTATTTTATAGCACCCTCTGCCCACTGAATCGGAAACTCTGTGTCGAACGGCATGGTATCATCCGTGAGTGGTAATAACACTGATTTGGCCCAGTTGATCTGTATACCTGTCAGCCCTCCGTATCTAATCAGCTCCCTCATAACCACGTCAAGGTTGTCCCTAGGGTTCACTAGATATATTGTCATATCATCAGCATACATTGATATCAGGAGGCCTCTAGAGGTAAATCCTATACTCCTCTGTGTGTGGTGTTGACGTAGTCTTGCCGCCAACGGTTCAGTGGCTATAGCAAACAACAATGGCAATAGGGGGCAGCCCTGTCACGTCCCCCTCGTGATTCCAAAAGGCTCTGACACCTGTCCATTCACCCTGACTCCCACCATCGGCTCCGTGTATATTATTTGCATCTGTTTGATGAATATAGGGCTAAGACCCATTCGGGACAGTAGTGTAAATAGAAATTTCCATTCTAACGAATCAAAGGCTTTTGTAGCGTCAAGTAACATAGCTATTGCCTGTACATGGGGGGGCCAAATAATGTAGGAGTCCAAATATTGTTCTCAGATTGTGGGCAGTGGAACGACCCGGTATAAACCCAGATTGGTCTGGTATCGAGATCTGCGGTAGCATTGGTTGCAATCTGTTAGCTATCAATTTGGCATAGATCTTGGCATCCAAATTGATCAGGGACAGTGGGCAATAAGAATCCGGTTTTGTGGGATCTTTGTCAGGTTTCAATAGGGTAATTATAATGGCCTCACGTAAGGTGGGGGGGTAGGGTGCCCGTTTCCCCAGCCTCCAGATAGACCTGCAGCAACCGGGGGCAAGAATGTCTACATATTCTTTATAAAAGGCAGCGTTCAGTCCGTCCGCACCCGGGGCCTTGTCCGCCGGCATACTATTTATTACTTGCCTGACATCATCTACCGTAATTGGCAATTCCATATACTCACGAGCTCCTCTATTGAACCATGCTAATGCGACTGTGTCTAGGTAGTCAGTTATGTCTGCCTGAGACGGGTTAGTCTGAGATGTATAAAGCTGCTGATAAAATTGGGTCATCGTATTTAGGATGTCCGCGGTGTTCTAGCCACCTCCCCTTCGTCTGTGTGTAGTTCAGTCATGTAATCAATTCCCCTCGGGGCTCTGAGTAGGCCCGCCAGTGTTTTCCCGGCCCGCTCCCCTTCCCCATAGCGTCTCGCCTGTGCGTATTTATGCAGAAACTTCGTTTCCCTCTCCGCCTCCTGTTGGAATTCTGTCAGTGTGGTCCTGAGTTGAGCTTTAGTGCCAGGGGTAGGATTTGTCAGGAGCGATTGTTCTAATTTCCCAATGTCACTCTCTAGCCTATGTAGTGTGTTTCGAACTTCTCTGAGGACCCCAGTTTTAAGCGCTATACAATTTCCCCTCGTGACAACCTTGAATGCTTCCCAAAGTGTACCCGGTGAATCCACCGTTCCCTCGTTTAATGCGAAATATTCAACAATTTTTTCGCAAGTTCTTCCCGGAACACCTGATCCAATAATGCACCGGATGGGAATCTCCATGTGAATGGTTGTTTGTAAGGTGCGGGAATTTGTAGCTTAATTTGTGTAGGTGCATGATCAGAAAACGTGCGTGGGTGATGCCTAGCTTCCGTAACCCAGGCGTGCATGTCCTTGGACACCAACCAGTAGTCTAATCTAGACCAGGCGTTCCGATGATGTCACACACGTGCCCTCCCTAGCCATTGGGTGTAATGTTCTCCAGGTATCTACCAAGTGAAGGTCCTCAATAATGCCTGCTGCCCTCGGGTGATGTTCACAAGACGCTCCCTGTCTGTCTGCCGCTGTCGAGAGTACAACATTGAAATCGCCCCCCCACATTATCGCCATGCCATCCAGTGTCTGTATTTTCTGCCAAATGTGCTGAAAAAAGTCTGGGCTGTCAGTGTTCGGGCCATAGGTGTTGATTAGCACCACTGGGGAGCCATATAGAGCGCCTTGTAATATTATATATCGTCCTTCCCTATCTGTTGTCGTATGGTGTGTTTTCCATTGCAATCCCTTACGTATTAATATTGCGACACCCCTAGAGTAGTTCGAGTAACCAGCTTCCACTATCTCCCCATCTATTGTTTCTGAGAACCCCGTAGCTGCGGCTGTCAGGTGCGTTTCTTGTAGGAGACAAATGTCCACACCATGTCTTGAAAGGTAAGAGTGGATCAGCCTGGTCTTTCTACGATCATTTAAGCCTCTAACATTCCATGAAAGACATGTAAGGGCATTCACTGTGGTGGCGTATGAGAACTATATCATTGGGACACAGGTCCGTCAGAAACTCCCGGTATGCGTACTAATGTCTTTGGAAGGACTCTGTAGCTCGTGAGGCCACAATGTAGTGGTTTAGTGAGGTTAAGCAGAGGTTCAACCAGCTGTGCTGCAGCTTATATCTCGACAGTCTCATGTCTCTTGATACAAATAATGACAGGTCTACGCAACAGAACTTGTCCCCCCCTCCCCCACCCACACCAACCCCCCAATCAGGTTGTGTCATCCCCTCCCCCTTCCCCATTAACTGTAAATGAACCGTCCACAGTAGTGAACGTAAGGGAGTCATCCCATGGGGGCACGTGGGGCCGCCGGCAATACTCCCCTGCACTTTTTTGCAGGGTGGCCGAGTACACAACATACTATCGTGAACCCCGGAACCACTCTATACCTTACAACAGTAATTACTGTGAAGCATAACTTCTTGTCAGACACTTGAGCAACTAGCTTACACATGTGTATTCAGTTTACCGACTGCAGTAATTGTCCAGCAGTCCAGAACTATCACATTGGAGTAAAAGGTGACACTTATCTGTGCATCCAGCGTGTGGGTTCTGTTATATCAGTCATTATCGCTCAGATTGTTCTCGATCTGCGAGTCGCCGGTCGCCGTTCGTTGTTTTTGCTCTTTTGCCATTTGTTTCGCATAAGTCAAGGCAGCCTTAGCGTCCGTGAAGAATGTGGGCTTGCCATGTCCTTGTATCCGTAGCTTCGAGGGGTATATTAAAGCGTACTTCGTGCCTAATTGTTGAAAGATTTTCTTCGCAGGTAGAAACTCCCTACGGGCCGCCTGTACTTGTAATGTGAAATCCGGATACATTGCGATGTTATTCCCTTTATACTGTATATCTCCTTTCTCTCTCGCCGACCTGAGTATCGTGTCCCGATCTCTATAATTTAAAACTCTTGCCAGTATCGGTCGTGCTGGTGCGCCTGGACGCGGCCTGGGTCCCAATGTTCGATGTGCACGTTCAATTAAAAACATGGCAGATAGATCGGGTCCGAAAAGGTCTGTCATCATCGTCTCGACGTACTTCTCCATGTTTTGAATGTCCGTCGATTCAGCTATTCCCGTGATTCTTATGTTATTTCTCCTTGACCTAGCTTCCAAATCCTCATTCTTCTGTTTTATGGAGTATAGCACTCCGTCAATTTCCCGCAGTTTCTTGTCCATGTCCGTCTGTCCTTCCTCCGTCTCAGTTACTCTTGTTTCCAGCACACTTCCTGTTTTTCAACTCGTTGCGTTATCCTGTCCATTCTTTCTGCAAGTGAGTCCATTTTTGAGTCTATTCCTTGAAGGCTCGTCTTCAGATCTTTAAACATTGTGCGAATATCTTCCTCAGGCGGGTGGCTTGCGGCTCCATCCTCAGCCGGATCTTGATGGCCAGTGTCACTATCAGTCGCTTTGTTATTCCGCTTGTTGAATGTTATCTTGGGTTGGCGCGTGTCCGGTTTCCCCATTGTGGCGAGCTTTGCCCTCTTTGATGTAGTACGTGTAATGGACGACTCGGTCTGCTGTCCTTAGCACCCGTGCCAGGTGCCCTGCCAGGCTCACCTTCCTTGCTTAACACCACCGACCAGGGACTCACTGCTATCCTCCTCTCCGCCGTACCCAGGCCAGGTTACTTTGAAGTTCTTGAGTGCGGTGACACCTTTTCACCTCCGTATCGTCGACTCACCCCGTCTTCTATGCCCAAAAATGGGGTCTCCGGGGTTGCACCACTCGCCGCGTAGCACAGTCAGCCGCTCCCTTTGCCAATGTTGTTCCTTCGCCACCAGTGGACCTGGATCCCCAGAACCAACCGCGCAGTTGTTTTATCGACACTAATCCCACGCGGCCGTGACCGCAATGCCGCACAGTGCGTCGCCTCAGTGTTCACCTTATCAGCTATCTGCCGGGATTATTGGAACGCGCACTTTGTCATAGCCCCATTGACAAACGCCTTGCAATGTGCATGGGACCTTAAGCATTTTTTAAGAGAAAAGAAGCAGTTCCCCCCGGTTCGCGGTGTATGTCTCTCACAATCACCACGTGTGTCTCAATAATCCAGCCACTACTCCAGTCTCGTGGCGGCTTCCCTCCGTGCTACCAAGGATCACCCCAGCTGTTGCTCCTGGCCGTTTGCTTTGTCCAATATTGCCCTGCGTATATCGGCAGCATCTGCGGTGAGAGCGAGTTCCGCGGCAGCTGGGCTCGCAGCCCGAGGCCGCGCTCAACAAAATGGCGGCGTCTCAGTCGGACGTCCCCTCACTCCCCTGTGCAGCTTCGGGGCCCGGAACGTCTCTCTCCGCTCCCTCGCACAATGCCACGACCACAATCCATGCACTGGGTGCCTCCGCCGTCCAATACTGCTCAATGGACACAACACGGAGTCTCCGGCACCGCCCCAGTCAATAATGGCGCCCGCTAGATCCGCCCGTCCTCATGCCCTTTCAATCTCCGGCAGAGTTATCATGCGCCCCATGTGTGTAGGGTCCGCCACTTTCGCCCCTAGACTCACGGTTTCCAGTGCTAGAGTAGGGCTCCAATGCTCCGCATGCAGTTCCGGCCGATACAATCAGTGCCGATGTCACTTCCCCAGTTACCGCTCTCCGCTCACAGGGGTGCCACCTACGCCATGTCCCGGCTTGTGCGTGGCTGACTCTCAGGCAGGCCGCTTCTCGCTGCGTTTCTCGTGCCTGCAAACAGCTACATTCCGGCCCGACAATTCGTGCTTTCTCCTTTCAGTCTGTTCCTAGGGCTTATTTCTTCGAGTGGCTCTCAGTTACACGCAGCATAAACGGATTTTTGTCGGATTAATAGACTCGGCCGACGGAGCCGCTCTAATGTGCGGCCATCTCGCTGCACAGTGAAGCCACGCCCCCGAGGTCACTGCGCTTAAAACCTATTAGTCACCCCTCTGGCAGGCTCTTCAGTCCTGAGGGCAGGGTGCTTGGTGACACCCTTACAAACTCCGGAGTCGATTGTCCAGGCTTTGTACGTGCGGTCAGCCATTTTAAGGTATGTAGTGGACATCCGTCATTACGAGATGTCTAACTGTATAGTGGCTGCACCAAACCTGGTCATGTTTGGTATCATACCCCAACACAGATTCCGGTGCTGGAAGTATGATCCCATATCCTGGGGACCTCCCTAAGGAACCCCCTGTACTCCCTGTAACAGCCTTTCAGGGTCTGCCAGCAAGCTAGTGCTGCTGCCGACTACAAAATGATTCAGCCTTCCTGCTGGTGAGCTGAGCTCAAGCAGGGGAAGGTGGAACAATAGGTTTCCTGTCACAGGGAGGTGTAACCACCTCCCAGACAGGACTTAGTGTATTGGGCTGGGTTGGGGGCACTTTGCAGCGCCACCAGACTGCTTTGAAGGGCACATTTTGTGCCCTCCTTGCATCTTCTGGTTTGAGCCAGTTCAGGAACCCTTGGTTCCCACTCTGGGGTGAAACTGGACAAAGGACATGGGAGTATGCTCCCCTCTGTCCAGCCCCTCCTCTGGGAGGGACCCCCAATTTGTCCTGACCCTTTGCCTAGTTTACTTAAGGGCTCCCCTTTGGTTGGGTCCTTAGATTTGTTGTGAAACAAGACTCCTCTCTGAAACCAAGACACTCTTCGACAGTCTGGACACTTGGACTTCATGGGACTTCGACTGGAACAGAGACTGCATCAAGGAAGACTCCTGCTGCACTTGGTCTTGCTGTTCTTCAATTCTTCTGCGTCGTCTGTGTCTGTTCCTGTTCCAGGTTCTCCAGAAGGCCTGTGGGCATCAAGGACATCCAAAGTAATCACCCTTAGAGTGAAGGAGTCACTCCCCTGCATCTGCAGGAACTGCAACGAAGCTGACCGGCCTGCTGCTCCTGTCGAACTATGGACTTCCAGAGGCCCAGCAACACAGGTGGTAGTTCTGCAGCTCCCTAGAGGCCTGACCTGTCTTCTCAGCAATTTTGAGGACAGTATCCCTTGTCAGAGCAGCTTCGACCGAGCCCCTGTGCACTGTATACTTGCTGTTGCCAAGGCCTGTTGGCTCTGCACTCCAGAGACCTTAGGTCTACAAGAAGCTACAGCCTCCAGCACCTCATCCTTCGAAGATCTGCATCCTCTGCACTGTGGGCCTCCATCTTTTGTGAGCACGCTTGAACCTGTAGGCCCTCTTGAGGGGCTTCCTTTGCTTCAGTGGGCTCCCCTGCTTGCTCTGGGCCTGCTCTGACTCTCCTGGCGCTTTACACTTGCATCTGTTTGCTTTCCTCATCATTTGCGGCTACCAAGGCTTGTTGGTGCTCCCACCGGACACCGACCACCTAGACACCGACATCTGACAGCTCGTTCACGGCTCCTGGTCTTTCT
Source organism: Calotriton arnoldi (assembly GCA_963921515.1). Taxonomy (NCBI): domain Eukaryota; kingdom Metazoa; phylum Chordata; class Amphibia; order Caudata; family Salamandridae; genus Calotriton; species Calotriton arnoldi. Next base: position 4,037,316 of record CAWUFW010000401.1, read on the forward strand.
TAGAGCCGCCTGGTTCTCACAGCTGCAGCGACAAGGTCACAGTCATCACTTCTGAACCTCCCAACATCGTCATTGGGCATTGTGCTTCCATGTCTCCTGGTCACCTCCAGAGTAGCATAGACACTGTCCCCTCTACTTGCAGGTTCTCCTCTTCAAGAATCCACCCTTGGATTCCACCGGACTCCTTCACAGTCTTCTCCAGAGGCATCTTCTTCGAAGTCTCCCATTGTGTTCTACGGCAGGTTCCGATGTCACTTCACAACTTTGCACCCCGCTTCCCTGGTGCAGGTAACCTGGTTCCTGGGGGATCCATGGGTGTGGTGGCTCTACAATCTTCTGTCTTCCAAAGGGTTTCTTTGCGGTCTTCCAGGAAGGGATCTTCTTTAAAACTGCAATCACGACTTCTCCATTGACTTCCACTGGGCATGCGGCTGTGTTTCCACTGTGCACACAGCCTCCATGGGGTTCCAGGGTACTTACCTTGGGTGGTTCCTTGTGTCCCCAGCTCCTCTGAGTCCTCAGGTCCAAGTCCCATTCTCCTTTGCAGTTCGCATTCCACTTTTTTAGTATATGGTTTGGTCTCCACCTGGAGACCAGTGTATATTTGTGCTACTTACATGATTATTTTGAAGTATTCTTGTGTGTATTGTTGATTTCTCCGGGTAGGAGATATACCAATGTGTTAGTGATTGTGTTGTGCAATAAATACTTATTTTTCTAAAACACTGTGTGGTTCTTTTCATCTAATATACACTGTCGATTAAATGTGGTAAAACAAACTGCTTTACACTCCTTCAAGATAAGCCTGATGGTTGCTCTGCACAGCTACCAGTTTGAGAGCTTTTTACAGTTCTCAAATACCACTAAGATCACAATAAGGGTTGTCTGGATTAGTGCAAGGTGCATCACTTGAATAAGTGTGCACCATTTACTAAGCCAGCCTCCTACATTAGGCACAACTCAGCAGGTTGAAAATTGTAATAAACATAAAGCAAACTCACCCAATGAGGACATCCGTCATTTAACACCACTCCCTCCCCCCTCACCCTCCCAACCAGCCAGCCCCAAGGGCTCTCCCTCTGCATTCTTGCCAATCGGCCTAGATCTTAGTGTGTAAGTTATGGCAGCCTTTGGACTCCTAGATCTGCAGTTTGAGACATGCAATGTTCAAGCCCTTTAGCTTACCTCAACCAAGATGTACATGATGCATTACCTCAGTCCTGTGTAATAACCCTATTTGCTTCTAAAAGCTGCCATCTCCCTGTTAAACAGTTTGCGGTTCACCATAAATGTCACCAAGTGCCACTCTCACCGCTTACAGGTGCAGCCCTTAATAGGGCTGTCCTAAAAGCCCAAAACCCTACCCCAAGCAACAGAGTATTGACATTTCTGCAGCTGTTGCCTCTTTTCAGCGCAATCATCAATTTAAAGTCGGGACCATGATGCTCATCCTAGTAATTATGTCCTCCTGCATCGCCATTATACCCGTTAGGCTATATATGTGCCTCTTACAAGAATGCCTTTCAGTGCAATGGGAGTGTCACTGGGAAGATCTAGCGTTGGTAAAGGCCGATACTCCTTGCTTTCTACAGTGGTGGAACAGCAACAATCTGTTGCAGGACAAGCCTTTCTCAGGCAGCGTCCTGCAACTTATAATTTCCACCGAAACCTTTCTTGCAGGCTGGGAGGCTCATCTCGACAATATGGCTGTCCTGGGAATGTGGCCCCTTCAACACCAGGGGGCTACATAAAATACTTCGAGCTGCTGGCCATACACCTAGTTCTCAAAGCTTTCTATCAGTTAACTCGGGCAAGGTAGTTCTCATCAAAACAGACAACATGACAATCATGTACTACCTACAGAAGCGACAAACTCTCCCTCACTGTCCGCATTATCACAGAAGATTTGAAACTGGCCATCCACCACAACATATACCTTCTGGCGTTACACTTTTCAGGTGTGAACAGCGACTTCATACACCTGGTCAGCAGAATGCGACGCATCAACGAGTTCACGGGTGGGAATTCCACCCGCAAGTCCTACCCAGGTACTTCCGGTTCTCAGGCACCCCACAGATAGACCTGTTCGTCACTGCTGAAAGTGCAAAATGCTGTACTTCGCCGCTTGGTACTCCTACTCGCAGTCTAAGGGAAATGCACTAAAGATAAATTAGTTGGGGATCTTGCATGTGCTTTTCCTCCTCTTCCACTCCTTTTGTACGTGGTACGGAAGATGAGACAAACATCCCTCTCACTCATCCTGGTGACTCCCATTTGGGCCATGCAGCCTTGGTAATCTGTGCTCCTTGAGACCTACATCAGCCCCTGAGAACCTCTGTTATTATACCAGTCCTTCTCACACAGAGCCAAGGCCAGATCAGTCACTTAGACCCCAGGCAGTTCAACCTAGTGATCTGGCACTTGAGGTCTTAGTTTGGCTATCTTGATCTCCCACAGGAATGCATGACTATCCTGAGCAAAGCAGGTAGACCTATGACATGGGCCTGCTATGCCGTAAAGTGGAGAAGGTTTGTCCACTATTACATTTCTGAGAACTTGAAACTTCTAAAACCGAATGTCCAGGACATCATCTGCTGTATCTTGTATCTGCAGAAATCAGGCCTCACTTACACGTCCATACAGTTACACGTAGCCGCCATTGTGTCTACATGGAAAACAGGGAACTTTCATCCTTGTTTATGGTCAACGCATTCATGGAGAGTCTCAAGAGGGTCATCCCGCCCAGTGTACCTGCTGCACCTGTGTGGATCCTTAATGTAGTTCTCACCAGACACATGGGTCCAACCTTTGAACCCTACAAGCTTGTTCTTCACAGTCCCTTTTGTGAAATGCAACTGTCTTAGTAGTTATAATGTCTCTCGAACACATTGGTGAGTTGCAAGCACATAGCCTGTAAGAGCCTTTCATTTAGGTTCAGAAAGATAGGGTTTGTCTCAGACTTAACCCTAACATTCTCCCCATGTTATTTTCATCTTTCCCCCTCAGTCAAACCATAGAGCTTTCCAGTCTTCTCTGCACAGCCAGACTCCGTAGCGGAAAGTGCCCTTCACACTCTAGACATTAAACTGGCTCTTGAGTATTATCTTGACAGGACCAAGAGTTCCGTAAGTCGGGCCAGATGTTTGTGACCTTTCTAAAATCTCACAAAGGCCATTTTGTCTTTAAGGCTGGTTTACCAGGTGACTAGTCAATTGCATCCAAACCTGCTATCACAAAGCTAAAAGAGCACTACCTGTTTCTCCACTGGGTGCACTCTACCTGCAAACAATTGACAACTGTGGCTTTCTTGGGTGAAATCCCCCTAGCTGACAAATGCAAAGTGGCCAGCCACCACCTACGGGGTACTGCTCTACAGTCATTGTAGAGCATGTGTATCTACAGCCACACTTGCTACAAACTGAAAATGTTACTTACCCTTTAAGCATCTGTTCGTAGCATGTCATGCTTAGATTCACATGCGCCCACCTTCCTCCCCGGAATCGTGCGTTAGTTGCAGAGCTCTTCTGTTACGACCTCTTTGACACTGTGCAATACACATTGCGCAGTATGATACTTCCTTCGCCAATACATAAATGCACTCATCCACTTTGCGAAAAACTATTTACTATTGAGTTAGTACCCATGCGCATTTTCCACTAAGGGAGGAGTCACAGCACATCCTGTGATTCACAAGACTTCTTCGAAGAAAACCAACCTGCAAATGTCTGAGCTCAATATTGGATGCCAGGAGTATGCAGAGTATATGAATTTACAGAACTACACACTACGAACATATGCTTGCAGAGTAAGTAACATTTTCCTTCTGTTCCCTTTTGGAGAATGCTGCCCAGATGAATGACAGTGAAGCGGCCATTGCTTCCAGATGAGAAGAGAGTTGGTTGGAGACAACAGTTGCCATTGCCTTGGCAACAAAAGGCAGTCCTTGGGTAGACCTATAGATGACAAGATTGTCAGAATCTGCTGAAAGTTTCTAAAGGATGGGTGTGACGATTGCTTCCTTGAGAGATTGAGGGATAGATCTATTGTTGAGGGATGAATTGATTATCTTGGTGATGAGTGGCGACCGTTAAGGAAGACCTAGATTGATAATCTTATGTAAACCCCAAGACTGCAAGGACTTTTTTGAAAGACATCTATATGTTTCTCTCATTTTATCCTCTGTGCCTGGAAAGAGTAGGATATGGTGGTGTTTAAGTGTGAATTCCCTTTTGCTGTTGAGAAAGATTGGAGATGCTTCTCTTAGAGCTTTAATTTTGTAGGTAAAATAAGATAAGAAGTTGTGCAATGATTTTTTTGAAGCCTTTGAAACTCTTGACAGTTGATTGACCTTCGCCATGTCATTGTAAATATAAGATAGCTCTTTGGTCCATTTTTCAGCATTAGTTTTGCTGGTTAAAGGTGCTAATTTTTAAATTCTACCCAGTTTATAGTCTCTTGGGCGCTGAAAACATGTGTAAATAAGTGCGTATGTATTTATTGAACTCCTATGGATAATTGTGACTTATGTAAAATAGACCCTCCAATATATATATTTTTTTAAACTCAGGATCTCCCAAAAATCACCTACCATTGAAAAGAAAACCTCTAGGCAACAGCAAAGAGATGTTCAGTTATTCAACCCAAATTTGCCTGGTCCAGTCATGTGCCCTTTGTTTTAGGCATTGCAATATTTTGGTTTTCAGCGATTTTATATAGCATGAATAATGTTTTTATATCTGGACCTAAAAATTGAAAACTGATATTCATTTAAAGCTTGCACTACAGTAACATTTAAACAAGTGTAAGTTGTTAAAGTTGTTAAACGTCCTTGGTGTGATATTCCACCAAATGTTTTTGCCCTCCTTTTGTTTTGCTGAACTTGATACTCTTGGCTTTAGAACTCTTAGCACTTTACCACTGGTAACAAGTGTTTTTGCTCTATCCGTCAAATATGGTAAAATTGGCCTACACCGTACTGGCACATTTAATTTACTTGTAAGTCCCTAGTATGTGGTACTACACATACCCAGGGACTGTAAATTTAACGCTACTAGTGGGTCTGCAACACTCATTGTGTCAAACACTAAAGTAGCACTTTAAAACATGCATCAGGCCTGCTACTGCAGCCTGTAGTGCAATTTTAAACTGCCATTTTGACCTAGCAAAGTAAACCTTTTGCTGAGCCTGAACCTTCCTTTTTAGGTCGCAGCCTACCAGATAGCACAGCTGTGTGGTATGCAAAAGATCTTGGAGTTTCAGAAGTTGACCTGGAAATGCATTCTGTCCGTTGCTTGCCATTGGCTTTGTGGTTTGTAACTCAAGTTTTCTTTCTTTTTCATTACTGTCTTAGGCTGTTCAGGATCATTTCTTCCCTCCCATGCTAAAACCTTATTAACCAGTATCCTTCTGAGAGCTCTCTATCTGTAAACAGCCCTGTAAATCTTGTTCTTATCTTGTCACATTTACTGTGCATTCAAAGACCAAGACTGAGTTCAAAGTGAGAGCGTTTACAGACGGAATGCAGATTGCTTACCCCATGGAGTAGGGGTTTCATGTCATCTGAAGATAGATTGGCGATTATTTGAAGTTGGGCCGTCAAGTTTCCATGGCAACCCCATTAAATATTGCTATGCATGTACTGACGAGCCTTCCAGTAGTGTACGGTGTTGCTTGTTGCTGTGTAGGCGGGTACCTTTTTTTTTTTGTTTGTTGCAGTTTTACATAGCGCAAACTCAACCCGAAGGTGTTGGAGTGCTTTACATGAGCACCAGCTACATTACACAAGAACACGTTCATTTTTGGTAGGCACAGGGAGATTAAGTCATTTGCCCAGAATCACAGGATGTTGAGTTGAGGCCAAGACTCGAACCTGGTTCCCCAGTTACAAAGTTAGCTGCTCTGGCTGTTATGCCACATCCTCTCCTTGAGTGCCACCGCTTCACCTTAGACCCGTTGCCCTGTTCCCATTTAACTAGCAACATCATTGTAAGCGAGTGTGTGCGGAGCAGCTCATGGCTGACAACGGCAGCAGCTAGCAGTGGATTTGGGCAGAGAACGCTTGGCACGACGTCACGTTCCTGCTTAAAATCTATCGTACGGGGGCATGGCCAAGATGTCGAGCGGGTAAGACGTGCTCTTTTCGTCTCCCCGCTCCCGATCGCCCAGTTCAGCCCAGAACAGAGAAATTGTCCCTTCAAGAGTCGCATGCTGAGTGGGCATCAGTGTCCTGCGGCAATCGGCACCGGTGGAAAGTGGAGAAACGGCTCCGGGCCCCGTTTGAGGAGGCGAGCGGGTCCCGGGACGGAGCAGCTCCCGGACGGAAAATGGCAGCTGGGCCTGGCTAACACATATGAGGCCGATGTTGAGGAGCTGCATACTGGGGGCTACCTAGGGACCGGGCGAGGTTATAAGAGGACACCCCTTGGGCATCGAGGAGATACGGCGGGGGAGCGGATGCAAGCAGCGCTGGCTGAATCTACTGGCAGGGGACTGCGATCCAGGTGAGAGCGGAGGGGAGAAGTGAGACCAGGCCGCATCGGACCCCGATCAGGGCGATTCTGACCAGAGTTCACCGGCGCGGCGGGCCCCCAGAGCGCGCGGCATCGGCACCGGGAAGAGGAAGGATCGGACTGGTGTGTGGTGACGCCGCGCCGCGAAGAATGGATGGGCCTGTAATGTGGTGGTAGCGGGAAGCGAAGAGAACGAGGGGCTGGGGAGCCGAGCAGCCGGGCCTAGTGAGCGAAAGACAGCGCTGAGAGGCAAGGCCCCTCTGAATGCAGCACCCGCTGGGGGAAGTGGGAGCAGGAGAACTCACTTGAGAGAGCAACGCTCGCTCCCATAGTAAGTGCCATCCCTGCGCACAACACCCCAGGGAGACTAGCGCAGCCACCGGCCTGGGAACGGCCCGTGCATGGGTGGGTGTCCCTGCGGGTGGCCCGTGCAGCTGCAGACAGTCGCAACCACGAGAGACAGCAGGGTGGCAGAGGAGGCGGAGGGCGAAGCCCACAATGGAGAGCAGGAGGGCGGGCGAACTCCAAACGGAGTCTCTGCGCGAGGAGCCCCTCTCAATATCGAAGTCACGAGGGCGTGAGGGAGCGGCGAGCCGCGTTCACGGCACCCTCCTGGGAGGATACCGGCCGCAGCCATAAAGGAGAAGAAAGGCCCTGAGGCGGAACGACAGACCGGGACATCCCAGGCCCACTCGCGGCAGGGGGCCTGAGGGTGGCATATTACAACGAAGCTGAAGCATCAACGCTGCAAGGGCCTGAATGCGGATGCCTGGGTCCATCGTCGCCATAAGGAGTCCCCATCACTGAATTGGACCGGACAGAGCGATTAAGGCCCAGGCCAAGAACTTCACAGGAGGCCCTCCACCATTTGAGACCTAACTTCCCCACACAGACCGGGAGCGACACGCCCGAACCACAACAGGGCCAGAGGAAGCACCAGCAGGCAGGAGTAGCTAGCATGTCCACGGTGAGGGCGAAAAAAGACCGGAACCTAAGGGAGATGCTGTCCAAACTCCCCACAACAGGCGGGACCGAGGGACGCACCTCACCAACGCCACCTCAGGGACAAGATCCCGAATCCACAGAGGCACCGGTCACCCGAGCCTTCCTGGAGATGCTGTTCAACATGTTGAGGAAAGACCTACAGTCATTGAAAGGGGAAATGGCATCGGAGATGAAAGAGGTTCGTAGAGACATTGACGCAGTGGGAGAAAGAGTGGCTAACATCGAAGAGCAAGACCAGTCACGGGATGAAGAGGTGGCACAACTACAACAAGAGGTGCTCATACTGCGGGAACAACAAGTGTGGACCTCCAGGCGCACGCCGAGGATTTGGAAAACGGGTCGCGCCGGAATAACATTCGGATTAAGGGGGTCCCTCCCAAAGAAGAAGGCGCAGATATGGTCCAATACCTGCAAGGGCTCTTTCGCAGTATATTGGAGGCCGCACCGGACTTTGAAATTAAGATCGACAGGGCACATAAGGTGGGCTTACAGAGGAAGACGCCTGAACCACCTCCTGATATCCTGGCTTTCCTTCCGGACTTCCAGCTGAAGGAACTGATACTTCGGAAGGCCAGAGACAAACACCCACTCAAATACCAGGAGCACTCTATAACTCTGTATCAGGATCTGGCTGCGATCACCTTACAAAAGCGAAGGGAATTCAGACCGGCGACGACGTACCTACGTTCGCAAGGAATCGCATATTCGTGGGGTCATCCGTTCCGGTTAATCTTCAAATTCCAGGGCAAGCTGCATCAACTCCGATCTCTGCAAGAAACAAGCCGGGTACTGGGTATTTACTCCCCAAACCAGGAGGAAGAGGTGAGGAAAAGCCCTACGGCGTCCGGGGGCAAATGGCAGAGAGTCGGAGGTGGCCGTAAATCCGAGAGCACAGTGAAGCCGGACCCCACCATCATGGCATGGGAGAGACCAGCGGTTCTGGACTCCCTCTCCAAAGAGACGACCCCAAGAGACGAGGACTGAGGTCTCAAGGGACAGATAAGTGGAATTAGAGCGCTGGACAGGCGGCGGGGCTTTCCGAAGGGAGCGGGGAGACCTACATATGGGTTTCTTTCCTCTTGGGCCACATCATGACCCTGACACTTTGGGCTACCAAGGACACGCGATCTCGACCTCCGGGTCCTGGACAATATGGGGACTTGTTTAGGGCACAGTTTGGGTTAGGGAGGGAAGGAGGGGAACTGGTACTCGCGCAGAAGGGAATATAGGGACCTATGGTGTCTACTGGGAGCGCAAGCGCCCTAGGGTGAACATAGCTCTGAGGGGAGGCAGATCCTTGGGGACATGGCAGACTAACGCAACAACCATTCTTAAATCGTGACACATGGTACACTGAAGGTCCTCACACTTAATGTGAAGGGCCTCAATAACCCCGTAAAAAGAAAAGCTATCCTCTCCTACCTGGAGAATTCGGGCGCAGAAGTGTGCCTTTTGCAGGAAACTCACCTGCTCTCAAAGGATTGGCATCGGCTAAAGTCGCGTGCCTTTCCCCAACAGTTCTTCTCTTCCTCTTTAGATAAAAAGGCAGGGGTAGCAATCTTGATCGCCAAACGCTTTCGAGGGGAAGTGAAGGACAAAATTGCATAAATTAAAGGATGTCTCCAGGCTTACACCCTACAGATTGGCGGGCACACTTGGGTAGTGGATTTGGTGTACGCTCCTAACTAAGGACATGAACGCTTTTTACGAACAGCCTTCCCCGAGGTCATGAAACGGACAAGAACACCTGACAATGGTGGGTGGAGATCTTAATACAGTGATGGATGTTTCCAAAGATAGGTCAGGGAGTCGATATACCCAAGTGGGTGGACTGTCACAAGATTGGATCGGTTGGTTCCAAACCATGGGACTAGTGGATTGTTGGCGGGACAAGCATCCCCACACTTCACAATATACATTTTACTCTCACGCCCACGGCACATACGCTGGGCTAGACCACATAATAGGTACAGCGGAAGTTAACAAACTGGTGGAGGACGCCGTTATTATACCGGCGGCTCTGTCAGACCATGATGCCGTAATGATCTCTGTACGGCTACCACCACAGCGCAAATTGTCAGGGGGGTGGAGGTTGAGGGAAAACATGTTACGCAAACACACGGTAGTAACACAGATCACCAAATGTATGAAAGACTACCTGGAAATAAATGACACCCCAGACATCTCAGTGGCTACGCTGTGAGAAGCTCTGAAGGCGGTGGTGAGGGGCGAGCTAATCGCCATCGCGGCAGCAGAGAATAAGGAACGTAGAGAGAAAAGGGAGCAACTAGGGGCACAGGTAATGGAATTAGAAAGGGTTCACAGGCAGACAGGAGCGCCGAGAGCTTGGAAACAACTGAAAGTAGCGAGGGCACAATTGGCAGGGCTGGACCTCGATAGGGCAGAATATGCTGCATTGAGATTAAAATATTCCTACTACGTAGGAGGAGACCAGACAGGGCGAATGTTAGCAAATAAACTCTGGGCCAGGAATCGGCAATCTAGGATCCAAAGTATCAAGACTGATATGGGGGAGGAGCTAGTGGAAGACGAAGAAATAGCTCAGGCATTCAGGGACTTCTACTCCGCCTTATATAAGGGAGAGGAGAAATCGGAGCAGCTTATGACAGAGTATTTAGAAGGGGCGACAACATCCCAGATATCTAAAGATAATGCAGAACTGCTGGATTCCACCATCAAACTGGAGGAAGTGATTGGGGCGATCTCGCGGCTTAAACTCCTCAAATCGCCAGGACCAGATGGCTTCTCGGCAGGTTTCTATAAAACCTTCTGCCACATCTTAGCACCAGTTCTGACGCTGCTTTTTAATTCTTTTGAGGGCCTGGGATCGATCCCGACAGGGATGTTGTCGGCAGCCGTTGTGGTACTTCCCAAACCCGGGAAAGACAAAACATTGTGTGGGTCGTACCGTCCAGTGTCCCTCCTCAATGTGGATTTAAAGATGTTCACGCGCATACTGGCAATGCGACTCGGCCCATTAATGCCCGGTATTCTAGAACTGGACCAGGCCGGCTTTGTCCAGACCCGGCAAAGCGGGGACAACACTAAGCGAACCCTACATTTAATAGATAAAGCCCACCGCGCGAGCATGGACGCTCTACTCTTAACGGTGGACGCAGAAAAGGCGTTCGACCGCGTCGATTGGGGATTCCTGGAACGGACGTTACTCCATTTTGGGGTGGGAAACCGCTTCTGATCTTGGGTGGCTGGGTGTTACAGCTCCCCCACAGCTACAATCTGGGTTAACTGGGTCTCTTCACGCCCCTTTGCTATTCAACGGGGCACCAGGCAGGGGTCCCCATTGTCGCCCCTCCTGTTTGCCCTATATATAGAACCGCTGGCCCAAAAAGTAAGAGACAACCCCGAAATCGAGGGTATTCCATTTGGAGGAGAGCAACATGTCATAATCCTCTATGCTGATGACATCCTAGCTTTCTTTTTAAAAAAAAATATATATATTTTTATTGTATTTTAAACCAACACAGCTCCACAAGCATGTCACAGTTAATTCCAGTCGAGCATAGACAATTGAAATACCTTCAGCATCATAAGGCTTATCATTCCCTCCCCTTCCCCCGGTCCACGAAAATCAGCATTTCCCGGCAATATAACAGTGCAAACCAGGCCTTCCCGCCACCCCTCTCCTCCCCATAGGCCGGGAACCAAGCGTCGGGGTTCCCCCAGACAGGGATACAATATGCCCTCTAAGCAGCAGCCATCTAGTCGGCTCCCAACCCTGCATCCATTCCATAATATTTCCTCCAGTGCCCCCAAACCCTACGGAACTTACATGTCCATCCCTCTCCTCCATTCTCCAAGCTGGGGAGGCAGTGTCGCCCCCCCATGTGCGAGCCACATCTTTCTTTGCCACTACTAGTGCCAGCAGAGCGAAAATAAGCTGTGGGCGCCCCAGGTCAATATCTCCGGGTATGCCCAAGAGAATAAATTTGGGATCTAGGGGTAGCGTTTCACTCAGGACCTTGCTTAGCTCTCCCAACACTTGCGTCCAGTAGGTCTGGATGGCTGGGCACTCCCAGATAGTATGGTAGAAGTCCCCTTGCGGGTATCGACATCGCAGACAATGTGGTTCGCAGGCGCGGCCCATACGGTGTAGGCGAGTCCTGTCGAAATATATTCTGTGTAATATCTTATATTGAATTAGTCTAAGGCGTGATTTAATGGCCACTTCTCTATGGTGCATCAGGGCCGCCTCCCAATCTACCGTCTCCAGCTCTCCCAGGTTCTGCTCCCATGTCTCCCTCCGCTTCCCCAGCCCATCCGGAATATTATTATTCAGGGTCTGGTATGTGAGAGAAACTGCCTTATGGGGTATCTGTTCCTGCAATAGGCACCCTTCCAGTGGTGCATATTCCGGCAGCGGGAGGAGAGCGAACTTTCAGCCGCCCAGGCATGCCGCAACTGCGCGTATTTAAATATTTGGGTGGGGCGCAGTCCAAACTCTCCCGCCAGGGACATGAAGCTTTTAAGTTCGCCCTTAGCCACTATGTCACCTATGGTGGAGATGCCAATGTCATCCCAGCCCCAAATCCCCTAAGTTTGTGGAGCTCCCTCAACCATGCACAGTGCCAGATCGGTGTCTGCTTCGTAGGTTTGTGCACCCATCCCAGTACTTTGGTCGCTCTGTCCCAAACCTCCAGCGTGACGCGTGACATCCTAGCTTTCTTGCATTCCCCGAAGAGATCGCTCCCGGCTTTTTTGCAGGAATTGGACTCTTTCGGACGGGTTTCGGGTTTCAAAGTCAACGTGGGGAAATCCAAGATTCTTCCCTTGGCGGGGACGGTACCGTATCCGGAGACGGGGGGGACTAGGGGCTTCGGTGATTCAGGTAGCGGAGTCTATTCCAAATCTGGGCCTCGAATTGGCTCAGACGGTGACCCAAACGGTTAAACTCAACTACACGAAACTCTCACAGCAGATCAGGAAAGACTTGAGCAGTTGGAGACACCACCACCTATCATTGCTAGGACGAGTGGCGGCGGTCAAGATGTCAATCCTACCCAAAGCATTATATTTATTTCAAACATTACCGGTTACACCGCCTAAAGGCACCATCGCTCAATTGCAGACGGAAATCATCCAGTTCATCTGGGCGGGAGCGCGGCCCCGCAAGCGCAGAGAATTGGGATACATGAAACTCGAGGAGGGAGGACTGGGGATCCCGAATCTCCTAGATTACAATCGGGCAGCCCAGCTGATATTCCTTGTCGAGTGGAGCAGGGAAGAGTCCGAAAAGCGATGGCTATTTCAAGATAGAGCACTAGCAGGGCAAGCCTTATGGAAGATTCCATTCTTACGGAGGGCAGATAGGCCGCAGAGTCTTTGGAGGTCACCCGTAACAGTCAGTTATGGAGGTATGGGACAGAATGGCTACTAAAACAAACCTCACGACGTTCCCTTCCCCGATGACTCCAATACTAGATAATAAGGAGTTTACTCTGGGAGTAGATGGTAAGGCTTTTGCGGAATGGCATAAAACACCTTGCAAAGCAGTGGGACACTTATTCGATTTAGATGGGATAATACCATTTACACAGCTGAGACTTGATTACACACTGCCCGAGACAGAGCGTTTTCGATATACACAGATAAGACATTGGGTACTCGAGCCTGAAATTCACCCACAAGTTAGCCGGAAATTAACGGGCTATGAAAAATGGCTGGTTACTAAAAGGGATAAGAAGCTAATCTCGGAGCTCTACAACATGATACGCCAAAAATAACCCACATCACCCACCGCGGGTCAGGCACGCTGGGCAAAAGAATTGGGATGGACATTATCGGAAAAGGAATGGGGAGAAATCTATTATAGGGCCAAACACATGGCAAGAAACGCAGCTAGTAAGGAAACGGCTATGAAGATAGCCACATATTGGTACCTCACCCCGGTACGCCTTAACAAGGGGAATCCAGATCGCAGTCCCACTTGTTGGCGTGAATGTGGAGAGGAGGGCACCTTATTACATCTATTATGGGATTGCCCCCTTTTAACATCATACTGGCCAAAGATATTGCACGAGATGGACTTAAGATTCGACACACAGATCCCACGATTCCCATCCTATATAATCCTGGGATTGCATAACGCCTTAATGTTCCCACTGAAACCTCGAAAGGGGAAACAGATGGGTCTGGCTCTAGGGGCTGCGCTCCAGAATATCCTAACTCACTGGGGGACACAGAATATACCCACATTCCATGGCTGGCTCCACAGATTGTGTTACATTATGGGGATGGAACGAATCCAGGCATCCCTCACAAATTCCGAAGACACATTCAAAGATTTGTGGAAACCGCTCATCGAGCTGCTGTCGGCGGAATTCCACGAAATCACGTGTCCGAAATACCTCCGCCTTCTCAGGCTGACGAATCCTAGAGAAATCTCTGAGACTGACCCAGTGCAGAACGAGTAGGTAGAACCATGAGAACTGACTATACAATTGATGCAGTAAGAAGAGTACCAGTGGGGGGGGTAAGGGAGGAGGAAGGGGAATGGGCACGGTTTGAATGTTAAGCTTTGTTACACTCTCTTCTTGAGCTGAAGGTTGCTATACGATTGCGTTAGACATTACAATGTTATAAGTTGCAGACGGAAGTAGCCTATACACACATGATTAATTATGGAACAATGCGAACTGTCAGATGTTGAATGTTGCAACTACTGGCATTGTTAAATAAATAAAGAACCGAGTTAAACCAAATAGAGGGGGGATGGGAGAAGGAGGGGTGTTTTGTTTTATGTTTTCGGGCTACTGCTTACTGTTGTTGATCCATGATATATGCTAGCCCACCTGATGGGGCGTATAGCAGTGACTACAGAATGAGCTCCAATTTTGTATGTTCCATGCTCAATAAAAACATTTAAACCTAAAATCTATCGTACTCTCTCTAAGAGCAAGGACTCTATTTCGAGTGGGGCAGCAATCCTGCTTCCAATCGCCCTAGTACAAGGGCTCCTCATGCTCCATCAAGGTATCTTAAATCTTCACGCTTAATGGAAGCTTTGTCAATAGAGCAGTAGGTGCAGTGGCACCAGGGGCAGCATTGTCTGGGTCTGCTGCATCCCAATGCAGGTTGTATTTACTATCCAGTTGATGGCAGGGGACCTACTTTCGTCGCCTGTACCTTGCCAGGGCGACCTTGCTACGTCATTGCTGAGGGCCCAATGAGCATGTGTTCTTTGATAAGTTGTATTTCAGTTCGTGATGCAGGTCCTTTGTAAGAGCACTCTACACTCGCAAACTATCTTTAAGCAAGTTTGCTCTGGGAGAGGTGCTCTCTTCCTACCTTAGAGGCTTCTCTGCACCAGGCAAGTTGTTCTGAATCGTTGTCTGGATACTAAGGCCATGGAAAGGGGGGAGGGAGGGGGTGGGAGCACTGTGTTCACTGATATCGAATGGCAGTATGGTGTGAAGGATCTTAGAGGGCTATCAGGGTCACAGGACTCAGGAAAGAGGCGCGCAAGATCAAATGCGCAGCTCCATTTCTGCTTCTGGGGGCGGGGCATGGGGGGGGGTGGGGAGGCGCTGAGGTGTCCCATCTCTGTAACTGCCCACTGAAAACACAGTGCGCACCTCCTTTTCCTTCCTTTTTTTCCCCAGTTTTATATAGTGCGAACTCGACCCGAAGGTGTTGGAGTGCTTTACATGAGCACCAGTTACAATACAAAAGGACACATTCATATTTTTGATTTTGTGAGATTGATTTGCCCAAATTCACAGGATGTTGAGCAGACGCCAAGGCTCTAACCTTGTTCCCCAGTTCCAAAGTGTCCGCTCTGGCTGTTATGCCACATCCTCTCCCAAAGCCTTCAGCTTCTTCTTTCTAAATCCACCAGAGTATACGTTATAAACCACAGACAGCTCTTGTAAACTCGGCCTTCACTGCACAAGTTAATACTAGGTTCTCCCTCCTCATGGGGGCAAGCGAAAGGTTAAGTATTGGAACTTGGTATTTGTGGCGTTTCCTGAAGAGTGGACTCTGCTTAGAAGGCTGAAGCTTCCCATCTCGTGCGCTTGTCCTTCAGCCTGTGTCCTCATCTCTGCCTTCCTCTGTCAGTGCCTTAGTGGCTCTCTACCACATGCCAGTGTCTCTAACTTCCAGAGTCAGGACATCTGTGTCTTGCTGTCCTCGTGTTGGTGTCTTTAATTTCGTTGCCAGTCTATCCATTTTTTCTGTGACCGTGCCTTTGTCTTTAATTCTAGTTCGAGCTTATCCACGTCTTTGTGCTCTATTTCTATGTCTCTAGCTTCTGGTGTCTGTGTCTACACACCTTTCTTCCCAGAACATGTCTCTCCAAGTTTTAGTGTCCCTGCCTCTGTCCAATTCTCTACCTTCCAGTGTCCGTGCATCTGCTTCTGTCTGTCGTGGTAAATGTGTGTCTAAATTCTTCTATCTGTGTCTTTATGACACATTTCCTAGTTCTATATACTGGTGTCAGTGGCTCAATGACTTTCTCTCCTCTGTCTGACTCTCTGAGTTTCAGGGTCCTTATGCCTTTCAGCCCCCGTATTTGTAATTGTCGGTGCCAATCTGCCCCTGTCTTTATGCCCCATTTCTGTGCCCTACGTTTTGGTGTCAGTGACCGTGTCCACATTAAGTTCTAGTGGCTGTCTGTCAAGTCTTTTTGCCTCTGTCAGTCTCTAAATCCCAGTGCCTGTACATCCGTGCTTGTAACTGTACCTGTGTGTCTAAATGCCAGTGTCAGTCTATCTGTGCCGGTTACTGTATCTGTGTATCCTTAGTCCCATTCTCAGTCTATCCATGCTTGTTACTGTACCTGTATGTGTAATTCCCAGTGTCCATGCAGCTGAGTCTGTTACTGTACCTGTCTGTCTAAGTCCCATTGCCAGTCTATCCGAGCCTGGTAATGTACCTGTGTGTCTAAGTCCAGGTGCCCATGCATCCGCACCTGTTGCTGTACCTGTGTGTCTGTCACAGTGTATCTACAACCATGTTTATAACCGTACCTGTGTGTTGAAGTCCCAGTGTCACGCTGTCCGCGCCTGTTACTGTACCTGTGCGTCTACCTGTCAGTGGCAATCTATCCATGCATGTTACTGTAACTGCGTGTTCAAGTCCCAGTGTCTGTGCATCCGCGCCTTTTACTGGACCTGTGTGTCTAAGTCCCAGTGTTAGTCTATCCCTGCCTGATCTGTCCCTACTACAGCAAACACGAATTGCGTCAAAAATGTGTTACAGGGACTCTGCACATACACAGAACTATGCGCAGGATTATGGGACCTCGGTGTAAAGGGGCTAAGCCTTCCTACCGCCTTAGTGCCCAGGACCGACTAGCTATAGTGTCTCACTAGCTCTCCTGCTCATAAACAGAGAAACCAATGATTAGACACCCCAGAACACAACACTCCCGTATCTCTCAGGAATCGCGGTAACAAGACACACCTTTTCGCTCACACTCTCGTACTTGTCCACAATAAGATCTGACAGAGACATGAAGATAGTTTAAAATATTTATTTTAACTAACGTGCTCTAAAATTCAGTATATGTGCCACAATCAGCAGCAAAATGCCTAATATCAATACAATTAGCATTGCAGCAAAGCCATATATCATAAAGGGAGATGTCATTTTATAAAGATAAAGGACTATAAAGCCTAACCTCCCTCCCCTTGGTAAGCAGAAGTATTATTATATAATAGAAGATCTCTGGGCTTTGTCAGCAGACCCAATACCTCAGGCCATAGATCGTATTTCTACATCACAGGTGCCTGTTGCTCTTCTCCCTGGAAAGGTCCCTCTCCAAGTGTGTGCTACCTAAACATGCATCCCCATAATATCAAAGTACGAGCTTCCAGCAAAAACAGCTGCATTGGTATGTTTTGTCTAAGTGCTAGGGCCTGACCAGAACAGAATAACAAGAGTCCGTGTTTATCGACCTTGCTCACAATGTTCAGACTAAACTCCAGGAACAGGCAGGGAAGAAGCACAGCAGAGAGTTCTCATGTGTGAGGCATAAACAGAGCTTTGTAAAAATAAAGACATGTAGTGTCGTGCGCAAAAGCAGCATCATGGCTACCGGGCTCATGCTAACTTAAAGATGTCAACAATGACTCTAGCAACCACGTGACAAATGTTAACACACAAATGTAGGAGTTTGAAAATATTGTGGCAACACATTCTGAACTGCGATTTAGAGACAACGATGCATATGCACTCTCTCACCCTCAAGAGATGTGCCTTGGCCTATACTCTTGCCTGCCAAAATGGGATAAGCACAAACGGGCCCCAGTACTTAACAAGCATTAGCAAAGCCAATAGGTCCCGCCTATGTGAGATCTGTTGGCTTTGCCGACGTTACTTAGCCATGTTGCAGCATGGCAGAAGGTAAAGAAAAAAAAGCTCTAACACAGCCAGCTTTGACCACGTCATAGCACTTTTTTTTTTAATATACTTTCAGCCATGCTGCACTAAAGCCACCGCTGCGTACGATATGGCTGAAAAACACTGACAAAGCCAATAGATCTCACTTAGGTGAAATCTATTGGCTTTACCAATGCTTGTCAATTATTATAAGATCACCTAAGGTGGGCCCTAAAGGCTCATAGGGCAGGGTGCATTGTATTTAAAAAGTATGATATGTGGGTTTAAGTTTTACATGTCCTGGTAGTGAAAAACTCCCAAAGTCATTTTTCACTACTGTAAGGCCTATCTCTCCAATTGGCTAACAATGGGTTACCTTATTGCATTTATTAAGTGCTAACTTTGGATATAAAACATATAGAGGTATGCTGTTTGGACTCAAATGAATTGCAATTTGAAATTCTCTTTAATGGTAAAGTTGGATTTTAAATCACAATTGTGAAAATGTCACTTTTGGAAAGTTGTCATATTCTTGTTCCAACCATTTTGCGTTTTGTCAGTGTCCTGGGTCACATGACTGAATGGCAATGCTGTTGGGGGTTTGTGTATTCCTCGCAGACAGTGTCAGCTTACACATCAAAGGGCTTTACCTCCAGCACACACAAAGGAACCTGTTAAAAGCCTTTGTCACCCCAGACAGTTTGGAGCCTTGACGCGGGAAGGGAAGAACTTTCCAGAACCAGATATGGGGGTAGGACAGGGAGTTCCCTCACACGAAAAGGTTGGCACTAGGTATAACGATTGGACCCCTAGAACAACTCTTCAGATCACTTCTGACCTGTGGAAGACTCGGAAATAGGACTGCACTACTGCCCTGTTGCTGGAAGCACTGCCCTTCTGCTGGAAGGCCTGCCCTACTGCCTGAGGAAAGAAGACTGGACCTGCTCCTTGTACCCGGGACCACCAGAGTGATTCCAATGGCTAGTTGACTGGCCTCCTGTGTGAGCTACAGGGACACAAGGCTTTCCTGAGGCCCTGAACCTTGCTGCTAACCTCTGGTGGAGTGAGTCCTAACCCCTCAAATGGTGCCCACCCCCAGGTCCTGGAACCTTGGAAGTGGTGCTAGTGGTACCTGCCTAACTCTGAAAGCTGAGACTTAAAAACTTTTCTTAGGAAAAACTACCTGGAGAACTGGCAGACCAAGACCTACCTGCCAGCTGATCTGCCCAAGATGCATCACCGATTGGCCTGACTTCGCGGTAGCTCCTGCTACGTTCTTCTTCGCAGAGGCAAATCCTTTTACAGCAGGACCTCTCAATGAAGGTTTCTGATCTTGTGGAGTCCTCTTTGGCTATAGTCTGCAGCTTCGTCCCACAGGAGGAGTCGGATTTCCCAAAAATCGACTAAGGTCGAAGGTCAAAATCTTCACCACAGCCTCCTCCAGTGATTCTCCTATGATGAGGACTCCTCCTCGAACACAGCCTGCTGTCTTGCCATGCTGAAGACTACCTTCTCCAAGAACGTTTCTGAAAATTTTCTAAGTGTGAAGGTAAGCAGCGACTGGGCCCAATCCAGCCCTTGTGTCTGACATGTGCTCCATTGCGGTTAGCCTTAACTTTTGATGTTGACCTGGTCTTATGTTACTAGATACCCGCAGTTGGCACTTTGATCTTTTAGGCATTAGATGCTACTAAAAGTTTAAAAATTCATAACTTGGTTCCAACTGATTGAATTTAATTTGTTTTGGTGTCATTTTATTTATTAAAATGTACTTTATCTTTCTAAATTAGTTTGGGGTTTTCATTTGTAGTTTTCACTTTATTACTGTTTGTGTCCTGCAGAACTAGTAATTTTCTCATTTCAGTCATGTTCTGATGTATTTTATCTTGCTCTTGGCACTCCTGTAATTGTAGATAAAGCACAAATCTAAGAATTCTCAATTTGTTCCTTAATACCCACATTTTGCAGCACAATATGAACATATTTTATTTAAGAGCTAACGGCCCATGATAGACCCATTTACTAAACACATAAGATTCAAAATAAAATGCATGTTTCATATAAAAATATGTGCTATGTAGTACAAGCGTAGTCATTCTGTCTTCTGTGGGTATATAATGATGATATGCCAGTTAGTTGGTAAGTGCACAGGAACTGCTTAGTTGTTCGTTTGTTGATCCTTGCAAGTGCTGATAGATGCTATGTTGCTGAACTCTACTGTAGCTGACCCATAGTTCCAGAGTGTGCAACAAGATTGTTATTTAGAGTTACCATCAAAGCAATCTCCTAAAATATATTTCTTAGTTTGCATCCACAGTAAATTGTGAATTCTTGGTATTTTATTGTATGGAAATACAAAAATTCAGAGTGTGAAAAGAAGTCCTGACACAGTCTTTACGTGTGCAGGTTATTAACATAGTTTTAGGCTGGTGTGCCAGTACAGTTTAGCAAGGCAAAAGTCATAATAAAGTATTCCTTTTGTTCAGTGCGTATTAACGAATTACAAGTTGCTCTCAGTTTGGCTGTGTTGAATAACCGTATTCTTTATTCGTCCTTGCTTTGGAGGTAATTCTTCTCTCTACACATTCCAGACAATCTCTGTCTTACCATTTTGGCTCTGTTGAAGATTAGTGACTGTGGTCCTTTCTAAATGTGCTTCAGTCATTTGATTGAGTTTTTTTGAGCTCCCACTTTCCAAAAGGAAACTTGTTTTGCTCTATTGGCAATGCATGTCACATTTTTTTGTTTTTGTTTTTAGAGTTTTAGATAGCGTGAACTGGACCCGAGGATATCTGGTATCAGAGCGCTGTACATGAGCACCAGTTTCGTTACAGATGGACACATTCATTTTTGTTAGGCTCAGGAAGATTAAGTGATTTGCCCAGAATCACAGGATGTTAAGCGTTGTTGCCTAGACTCGAACTCGGTTCCCCAGCTTCGAGATCGGCCGCTCTAGCCGTTAGGCCACATCCTCTCCCACTTGTTTGAATTTGAAATGTGTCAGAGAATAGAAAGGAGGGAGATAGATCGTGGCTACGCAGTGGTAACTTTAAGCTGTTGAATAATTGTGACAGTTTTTACATTAGAAAAATTACAACCATTGAAAAAGGCCAATTGATCTTGACAATAAAAACATGTAACATTTGGCTTTGCCAATATTTTTGTGTTGGATACCACTGTACATTTGTGCAGATCTGCAAGGGCCATTTTTTTTTTCTTCAAAACAAATTTTATTTAATTTCTGCAATCCTGTTGTCCAGTGGACTACATCTTTACTTACTGGTATATAAACATAGTGTCATATAATATAGTTATAACAATGCAGCTTTACAACAATTCAACCCCAATGCATTAGTACCATATCAGTGGCATACAATATATCTAGATATAGACCATTGTCTAGTCATCTTGTCTCACAATGCGTATCACTTCTGTGCATCATATGTCTGAATTTCAGAGTCAATTGCATCCGACATTGTTGTCTGCTGTGGTAAGGCGAGAACCCGGTTCTGCCAGATTTTAGGGTGTTTTCTGTGGGCATCCGCGTGCCAGGAAAACTGGTATTTCTAGCCCCATACAGAAGTCTATTCCGTTTGTCCATTCCCTAACAGTAGCGGGTATTTTGGATTTCCATAGCCTAGCTATGTCTCTTTTAGCGAGGGTGAGGCCGAGCCATAGGAGATGACGTTTATACCTGTTGCCACCAATCTCATCCGTTATATGAAGCATTGTGAGTCTAGGGGATTTGGAAAGCTCCCTCCCAAGGATTTCCATTAAGCATGCAAGTACACCGGACCAGAACCCATCTAAGGCTATGCATGACCAAACTGTGTGTAAGAATGTACCCTCGCCGTTCTGTCATCGTAAGCATACTGGAGAGTCAATCAAACCGGCTCTCCATAATCTATGGCGTGTATAGTATGTCCTATGGAGGCACTTAAATTGGATGAGTTGTAGGCGTGAGGAGATGGCAGCTCAACGGGGGGGACTCCACAGCCTCGGTCCAATCATCTGTGTCTAGGGGGCCTATGTCTGTTTGCCAAGTGTCTTTTAGTGTCTTGAGTGTTTTGGCGCTATGTGTGGTGAGGGATTGGTAGATTTTGGATATCTTATGTTCACCTAGGTCTCCCATTAGGAGTTTGCCCTCTAGTGGATTGAATTCTCGGAGTGACTCCAGTTTGTCTATGTGGGGTGTGATAGCAGAATATATCTCTTTACATCGAATGCGCTACAACGCATTCCATTACAACGCGGTCGTTACAACAACCGCGTTGTTACAACGTGAACCATTACATCGCAAGTCGTTACAACGACTTGCTGTAGGGGGTGCGCTGGACTTAGGAATAGTATAATTTACTATTCATACTCTAGTTTGTGCAAGGAAGGTGTTGGATTTTAAATCCAACACCTTCTGCTCCATACAGCAAGTCATTGTAACGACTTGCGATGTAATGGTTCGCGTTGTAACAACGCGGTCGTTGTAACGACCACGTTGTAATGGAATGCGTTGTAGCGCATTTGATGTAAACAATGTCTCCCGTTATAGCATGACGGAGCTGTAAGTACTTATAAAATTGGGAGTTGTGCATGGAAAATTTGTCTTTTAAGTCCTGGAATGATTTGAGTTCCGTGCTGTGCATGACAT
This sequence comes from Calotriton arnoldi, assembly GCA_963921515.1. Lineage (NCBI taxonomy): Eukaryota > Metazoa > Chordata > Amphibia > Caudata > Salamandridae > Calotriton > Calotriton arnoldi. The sequence goes on from CAWUFW010000401.1 coordinate 4,059,837, forward strand.
CCCCAATGGTAGAAATTCCTATATTGTCCCATCCGTGAAAACACTGGAACTCTGCCATATAGAGCTAATGGTAGTCCCGCCCAGAGTTGTATGTTGGTTCGCACCCTTTCGGTGACTGCGCCTAGATTCCGATCCCATGAGGTTTTGGGGGTCTCTGACAGAAAGACGCCTAGCATTAGCAGCCCCTCTGTGGCTTGTGTCAAATTCTCGGGCCAGTTGTTGCACCCCAGGGTGCCCTGTAGTGGCCAGACGGTTGACTTCTGGAGATTCATATAAAGGCCTGACGTTTCCCCGAAAATCTACGTTATCTGCAGAATTCTAGGGCCAGTTTTATGTGGATCTGTAAGGAAAAATAGTACATCATCCGCGTATAGTGCTATACGATCTGAGATATCCACTGTCCATTCAAATCCCCTGATCAGCACATCTTTTCGTACCCATATGACCAAAGGCTCATTGGCCATTGCAAAAAGGAGGGGGGACAGGGGGCATCCCTGTCGTGTCCCAGGCCCAACGGGGAAGGGAGCCGAGACACTGTTTGTGACTCGAACTGCGGCAGTCAAATTGGTATATAGTAGCTTGATATATGCTATGAACTGTGGACCAAAGTTATAACGTGTTAAAAGTGTGAGTAAGTAGGTCCAGCTAATGGAATCAAAGGCTTTATCCATGTCCACCAATAACAGGGCAGCAGGTCTGCCTAGGCAGTCTACTGCTGCTATCGCGTTGTGAGCTCTTCTAATGTTATGGCTGGTGGAACGGTGAGGCATAAAACCAGCTTGATCTAGGTGGACTATGTCTGACATGTGTGGTATTAGTCTATTCGCAAGGATTTTGGCGAGTATTTTCACCTCCGTATTTAGAAGGGATATAGGGCGGTAGGAGGTGTGGTGTTCAGGTGGCCTCCCAGGCTTGGGAAACACGACTATTTCGGCGTGTCGCTGCAGGGGCCATTTTTAATATAATTGTATTATTTTAACAAATCTATTTGAAACTGGCTGCAGTGGATGCTTGTGTATTCATTTTGTCAATTGTAATTGGATTTCACACACCAATTCTTGGTGCCTGCCTCTCATGCATGCACACTTGTGAGCAGCCAGGGTTGAAATGGGTATAAACCCTTTTTAAGAGGGACAGCCACTGACGGAGCAGAAAGGTCAAAAAGTTTAAAATAAAAAACAAAAAATAGAGTTGGGGAGGGGCGACGAGCAGGGTACAGTAGGGGAACAGAGGAGCCAGGGAAGGGGATATTATTTTGTTTTTTAAAAGAGGAAAACAAGGACGGAGAGGAGTGGGGAAGCACAGGGTGAGTTGGGGGAATTGAAGGAAACAGGACATGGGTGAGATGGGGTCAAAGCGAAGGTGGAAGAAGCCCACAGGAGAGAGAGCAAAAACCACATACACTCCCACGGAGTGCTTAAAGGTAAAGAAAAAAGTAGTTCCCTGAATGCATGTCAGCAGTGGAAGGATACAAATCAACCATCAGAATACTGAAATGGCTCCTGGTCAGGACAAACGCAAGAATAGGGAAGAAGACCATTGATTCAGGAGGCAACAACTAAAATAGACAACAAAACTATGCAATCATGAGCAAGGGACTCTCCCAAATCCTACTTTGTGTATTGAAAACAGCTTGTCTGGCCAACAGACCGCTTAAGTGGTCTGTAGCATTTACCTAATTGAATGGTTGATTCTAAGATTATCCAGTATTGGGGTATCTTTCATAGATTCACATGCCTGAATCATTCCCCGTTGTCTAAGTGGGAGTCCCACGGTACATATAATAAAGCAGTAAATAGTAAATTCCATAGGCTATCATGGAGGTAACCATGTATTCAATAGCCTATCAACCTCCTTGTATAAAAAAGGACCAAACTCAAAACACGACCAACCAGCACCCTCTAGAACCTTCCCAAGAGAGGCTGAATCCCTCAGATTTTCACTGCACGTCTTGTGTAAGGGAGTCTCCCTGAGCTCTGCTCAGTTCTTCATATTTTTCAGATAAGTTTTGTTCTATATTTCTATAGAAGAATGTCTGATAAAAAAGGATTATTTAGACCTTGTAAATCCTGCGGAAAGAAAAGAGTGCATATTGATGATGCCCACAAAGATTGCATCTATTGCCTTCATCCTCATCATGAGGCAAAGCAGTGTAAAATATGCCGCACTGTTTCAACTAAGACCCTTAAAGATAGCGAGGGAAGACTTTTATTGTGGCTGAAAAGGAAGCAGAGTGCTTCATCAGATGTTGAGAGCGACACGTCCTCCAAGCCTCATAAGAGGCCCAGGTCGCCTGAGGGTCAGCCTGAAGAGAGCAAGAAACATTCTAAAGTCTCTCATCTGACCAGAGAATCTCTAAAACAAGAGAAACAGCCTAAGGTCTCCTCCGAGATTGGTTCCCCTCATTCTTTGGAGACATCCAAAGAAAAACCGGAATCTTCAAGCCATTCCAGAAGAAAAATCAGCCACAAATCTTCATCGGCGTCAAGCTCACCGTCGACGCATATTACTTCATCAACGACGACGACGACAATGACTCTTATCGTCGTCGAGACCGTCGACCGCGTTAACTACGTCGACGGCGAGTATTAAGGGTTCCATTCCGTCGACGTTACCTCTATCGTCGACGACGACTCCGTCGACGAAGGCACCACCATTGACTAAGATCTCATCGTCGACGAAGACCTCGTCGTTGGCAAAGACCCTAATGACGACTTCGTCGACGACCCCTCCATTGTCGATGACCCCTCCATCGTCGACGACAACCGCACCGTCGACGGCAACTCCACCGTCGACTGCAATACCACTGTCGACAACGATAATTCTACCGTCGACGACTGCATCGTCGACAGAATTCCAATTTCGTCTGCAGGTCCATCAACTCCATTCCTATAAGCTACACAAATGGAATTTAGAACACCAAAAATTTCTCCACTACCTCCAAGTCACCTGTTAGATGTGGAAGACACTGATGAGGATGAGGGCCAATTTGGAACTGCGCATAGCCGTTCTGAACTCAACGTGAAGTATCAGGAAGAAGACAAAGACTATGACGATGAGGAGCAATACTATCAACAGTATCCGGTCCCTCATACTCCGTATAATCAATTCAGATACTTTGAACAGCCAAGGAAAAAACCTGCTCAACTGCCTCCGACCCCAATAGTGGACCTACAAAATATGTTGGCAGATTATAAAAGGAGGCTTCCTCCTCAAGAGGACAGTGTCACAGTGCCCCCACCTCCGCCTGTAGCTCCTCTAACACCACCACCACCACCTCCTGCCACATCCAGATTGACGCCACGTCCCATAATTCCTCTGCCTCCCAGAGAGGATCCTACCACCTCTGAAGAAGAGCCTGAGGAGGGAGAAATCCATGATCCTCCTCCGCCCACGGATGAATTGGTATGATTATATAGCACCAACACCGTCTTCTCCACCTCATCGTTCTTCAGACTCGCCTCCGGAGGATATCGGAGGTTTCCACAATATAATGGACAGAGCTACTACCAGATTCCACTTGCCCACAATTGTAAAATAATCGGAGGGTTGTCTGTACGATTTTAAAGAACTCAAGAAAGACAGTCAGGTCAATACCTATCATTGATTACATTTGGCAAGAGGGTTTCAAGGTAATGAAGACGCCAGCTTCTGTGGTTCCGTTGCTACCGAGACTTGATAAAAAATACAGGGCACCAGAGGATTCTCCTGCATGTCTCACGGGTCATCCCAAGCCTGACTCATCTCGCAGGCAGCCTAAAGGAGATCAAAAAACCTATCTTCTCCCATCACATCTCCACCGGATAAAGAGGGCCGCCTCTTCACTCCTTTGGAAAAAGATTTTCCTCAATGGCGGCAATTTCTATCAGAGCTTCTAATGCTTTAGCCATCTTGGGCCGCTATGATCGGCAAATGTTGTCCGATATGGGGACAATGAGAGACCTTATCCCAGAGGAAAATAAGGAGGAGTTTAATAAGATCCTTGCAGAAGGTGAAAGAGCAGCGTCAGAAAACATAGACTGCACAATGGATATAGCCACTACAAGCTTCCGTCAGCTAGCGGGTGCGACCGTTGTAAGGCGCCAGGGGTGGCTAAGAGCAACAACCTTCCGCCCAGAAGTACAGTCGAAAATTCTTGACATGGCATACGATGGCGATAGTCTATTTGGCAATCACATAGATGAGGCGCTTACCGCAATTAAGAAAGATACGGATACTGCCAAAGCGCTAGGTACCCTTCAGTACCGTAAAGTGCGCTTTCGGGGAGCTCGAGGCCGTGGTTTTTCTGGATACAGAGGAAACTACCAACGTGCCCAGACTTACCAGCCACAATATCGCCAAGGATACCAACAACAATCCTACTGACAACCAGCATCTGCTGTTTTTTCTCGACACAGCTCCAGACAGAAGCCAGTGTCTCAAGCCTGTGACTCCGGTCGCAAGCAGTGATTACAACAGGGTACCAGTTACATTTCCCTTCTTCCCAACCGGTGCGAAGATTTCCAACCATATCCACCAGTGGCGCAATATCACGTCAGACAAGTGGGTCCTGGATCTCATCTCTTATGGCCACACTTTGGAATTTACCCAAATACCTCCCAATACCCCACCCAGGGGATCGCACCCCCCTTGTCTTCACCTGCTCAAAAAGAAAGCAAAGATTATGCTCCAGAAAGGGGCAATAGAAAAAGTCCCTTTTCCTCAGAGAAGGAAAGGTTTCTATTCCGCTTCTTCCTTATTCGCAAAAAATCGGGAGAGTGGAGACCTATATTAAACCTCAGGAAATTAAACAAATTCCTAAAAAGTCAAACATTCAGGATGGTCACGCTCTCCGACATCCTGTGGCGCCTCAACAGCGGAGACTTCATGACTTCATTGGATCTAGAGGACGCATACTTTCATGTCCCTATACATCCAAAGCACAGAAAATTCCTGCGGTTCACAGTGGCTGGTACCCACTATCAATTCCGAGTCCTTCCATTTGGCCTCAAATCAGCTCCACAAATTTTTATGAAGTTTCTAGCTCCTGTGGCAGCAGCTTTGCGGAACAAAAGTCATCAGGTATTCCGTACTTAGATGATTGACTGCTGAAGGTCTCATCAGCTCGTCTAGCAAAGGCCGCAACAGATGATTGTCTAGCCCTGTTCCGCAAACTGGGACTCTCGATAAATCATCTTTCCTCCCAAGCCAGACAATGACATTTCTGGGAGCCAGCTTGAACACCATTCAGAACAAAGCCTTCCTCTCCCAGGAAAGACCGCAACGGTTGCAAGCGTTGGCACTCAAACTTTCCAGAAAAAAGTACGTTTCTGTGAGAATATTCAAGTCTCTGCTGGGAATGCTCTCTTCTGCAATCGATTTAGTACCACTGGCTCGCTTACTTATGAGGCCTCTCCAAGAAGAACTTCAATGCCAATGGGTTCAAACCACAGGATCTTTCGACGATGTGGTAGCTATCACCCCACGCATGAAAGAGGCATTCGAATGGTGGACACAAAAATCACATCTGTCCCAGGGCCTCTCCTTTCTCCCAGTGATTCCAGACTACATAGTAACAGATGCTTCTATGGAAGTTTGGGGAGGACACTTGCAGAACCTGCAAGTTCAAGCAAAGCGGTCCTCTACTCAACATCAAATGCACATAAACAGGTTGGAGTTGAACGCCATTTTTCTCTCCCTTCAGGCTTTCCTCCCTCGAATACAGGGGTCATCGGTGTTGATCCGCACGGACAACACCATAAGCATGTTTTATTTCAACAAGCAGAAAGGCACCAAATCCCTCTCTCTATCACAGGACGCCCAGCAGTTATGGAACTGGTTGGCTCTCCACGAAATATCCCTAGCATGTTCCAGGCCTCCGGAATACCTTGGCGGATGCTTTGAGCAGAACCAAAGGCAGTTGCTACGAGTGGGAACTAGAACAGAACCAACTGGACAGAATATTTGCAGTCTGGAGAAAGCCAGCATTGGACCTGTTTGCGACCCAAGTCCACTCCAAATGCCGATTCTTCGCAAGCAGATTCCTTCTCCCAAACTCTCGGGGGAATGCTCTTTCAATGCGCTGGTCAGGGATCTATGCATACGCTTTCCCCCCCATTCCTCCGATACCCAGGGTCCTCATGAAAATGAAATGGGAACACTGTCGCCTTCTCCTAATAGCCCCCAGGTGGCCGTAGACAGCATTGGTACACGGAACTTCTCCTGTTGTCGGAAGCTCAGCCCATCCACCTGTTGCCAACACCAACACTGTTGACAGGAGCCAGGGCCAATTATGTCATCCAGAACCAGCTACTCTGCAGTTCCATGCGTGGCTCCTGAATTCTTTGAATTCAAGGATCTGACCATTTCACAAGAATGCAAAGACATAATTGCTAGATCCCGTGCTGACAGCACCAATAAGACATACGGACTGAAATGGAAGCGTTTGTCTATGGTGCAGGTATAATGAAGTACATCCTTTGCTCTCTGCTTCAGAAGAAGTTTTACCTTATTTGCTATCCTTAGCAAAATCTGGATTGGCACACTCTTCTGTTAAAGTTCACCTCGCTGCTATATCTAGTTACAGACGCTCATCTGAATGCCCATCCTTATGCTCATCAAGAATTGTAAAGCAATTTATGAAAGGACTGTTTCGAACTTTCCCACCAATCCGAGCTCCACCCCCAGAGTCGCAGCTAAATGTAGTGTTATCACAACTGCTAAAGCAACCCTTTGAGCCCATCCACAAGGCAGACATAAAATATTTGACATGGAAAGTTGCTCTTCGTTTGGCGCTCACATCAACAAGAAGGGTTAGTGAAACACAAGCTTTTACCATAGTGCATCCTTTCTTGCGCTTCAATGATGAAATGGTCATTCTTAGAACAAATCCTAAATTCATCCCCAAGGTTCCCTCTCAGTTCCATTTGAATGAACCGGTCATCCTAAGAACTTTCTTCCCTAATACTTCTACGCCTGCAGAAAGAACGCTTCACACTTTAGACATCAAAAGATGTCTTAAATTCTACTTACAAAGAACTAAAGCTATACGCAAGTCAGATCAGCTATTCGTAGCCTATGGACAAGGCCGCCAGGGCGTTGCAGTTTCTAAGGCTACTATCGCCAGATGGATAGCGAGCGCAATTCAATTTTGTCACTACAAGGCTGGCAAACCATTATCAAGGACTGTAAAAGCACACTCCACCCGGGCAGTTTCCACATCAACTGCTATGTCTGCCGGAGTACCACTGGAAAAGATCTGCAGAGCTGCAACGTGGAAAACAACGCACACTATTACGCAGCATTACTGCCTGGAGTCATCACAGCAGGCTGACGCAGCCGTGGGACAGGCAGTGCTACGAAACCTATTTCAGTAAGGTAAGCCTCTTTAAATATAGGAATTATTTAAAAATAAAAAAAGAGGAAATTATGAATGATGTTACAAATTAAGTGTATATGTATATATCTGTTTGTGGTTTTCTTAAGTCATATAATTGATTTATGTGATATAACAATGTTTAGTATGCAAGCCATTACTTTGGGTATTTGCATTACATTGAAGGATATTTTAGCACTACCCACCGTCCACTTAAGTGCTTACTAGAATGATGTGTGTATATATATATATATATATATATATATATATATATATATATATATATATATATATATATGTGATCAAGGCCCTTTGAGGTCGAAACGCGTCATGCTGAGTGGTTTTACTGGAGTGAAATAAATATTTAAATCTGCACCTACTTTGTGGTCCGTGCTCCTGTTCCTGCTCTGTTTTGCAAGCTTGAGCCAAGGTTGGAGTTCTTTGGATATATATATATATATATATATATATATATATATATATATATATATATATATATATATATATATATATATATATATATATATATATATATCCAACATATCCAACAGAAACTGTTACACATCCCAGTATACGTCACCAAGGAAGAATGCACAGAGCTGCCACTTGATTTACGATAGAGCGTATGTTTTTATTTCACATACGGGCAACAAAGAAACAAAACCCAACGCGTTTCGGAGTTCCAACGACTCCTTGCTCACGGGTTAGGCGTGCGCGTGTTTTTCAATCTATTTAAAGAAACATGGTGTACAAACTCATTCATAAACATAGAAAAAATACTGTGAATGTATGTTTTTCTTTTGTCAATAAAGTTAAGCAGTTTTTCAACGTGGCACGAAAATTCATTTGACACATGGATAATTTCATAATAATGTGGAAAAACAATCCTACATAATTAACATAAACAAAAATTCTATTGGGAAGCCGTAATGCATAAATACATTCATGGTAAACATTGCATAGTTTGCGTGCACTGACAATGTCACTAGCCTACCCTTCGCCTGTAATACCTTGTGTTTAAGGCATACATTAATCTGATGTGCCTGCTCTAGCGCATTAGTCAACATGGTTAAAATATTATATATATATATATATATATATATATATATTTTACAGGCTCAAGGTAAATAAACTCCCAGCATCTAAAGGTGTACAGGAGGGCAAGGTCACTACGAAATAGTCTAGTCCAAAGCCATTGTGCTCAGGAGAATAAACCATCAACTTTTGGTAGGCTATTTGGGTTTTTCCCATGTTTAAAATGCAGGGCCTGCAAAAATAGTATAAAAGTGCTAGACTATATAGTGCCAGGTTTGAAAGAACTAAAGAAAATTAAGAAACTGATGAATTGTAACACAAGCCACACGGTATACTGTTTAGTGTGTCCGTGTGGTTTGCGTTACATTGGAAGTACTATACACCCAACCAAAGTGCGCATTTTAGAACATCTTAGAGCCATTTATAACAAGGATGTAACGTATCCGGTGGCCAGGCACTTTGAGGCATTTCATCAGAGTAATAGAGACTTGCTGAGTTTTTTCTGTATGGATCATGTACCTGCCAGTGTAAGAGGTGGTGACAGGCAGTTACAACTGCGTGGATTGGTGTCGAGATACATCATCGACAACCAAACTAAAATACCAGGAGGTTTGAATAGCGGGGAGAAGATGGCTGTACACCTTTAGATGCTGGGATAGCAATAAGGATATATTATTCATGTGTGAATCGTATCTTATTTTACTGCTATACATTGTATGATGTGAACTTTGTTTATTGATCTTACTGACCTTGGTGTGGTATTACAATGGGTTAAATGACGAGAATCGCTAAAAAAAAGCCCATTCAGGGCTGAACAACACAACTATATAAATATGAAACAAGATGTATTATAACACAAGAAGTGCCCATTCAGGGCGAGATAGATGTGGTATAAATTCTGTGTCTTTTTGTTTCATTTATCGATTGCACGTTTACAAATGGCTGACACCTTGGTTTGAAGTAAGACCGGTGTCCTTTGTTAATGTTTAGCAAGTTATGTTATTTAAAGTCTGCTTTATGTCGGCGCCGGCCACTATTGAAAAAGGCGGCAGCCGAAACACGTCTGGTCGTGTTGAAGAATCCCAATAAAATTTGGTAGACTACGTTCCCGTGAGTGCTGGTGTTTATTTACCTTGAGCCTGTAATAGTTGCGTGGTGTCCGTCACCACGTTACAAAGCACCCGGCCGTGAGTGAAGGAAGGAAGACGGAATTTGAGCGCGAATATATATATATATATATATATATATATATATATATATATATATATATACAAAAAAGAAGCAGAGACCTCTGGGTAGTTCTCAAGTTTAGGTGGAAAGCAGCTCCTGTATAGAGCACTCTCAACACCAGCGACACTCTAGATCTGCTCACCTCAAATGTCTGCTTTTCTATCAAAGTCTTTAAGCATAGGATTAGCACAGTGCTATCCACGCCGAGATAGAAATGGACAAAGTCTTTTGCCATTTCTACAGCAAAATCTTTAAGCATAGGACTAGCACAGTGCTGTCCTTGCCGAGCTGTAAAATGACAAAAGCCATTTACCACTCCAGGCACAGTATTACAGCTTTGAATTGGTAAAATACCAACCAAGCCAACCTGAAATGAGTGAAAGCAACCCCTGACACAGTGCTTCGCTCTTATTAGAGCTCTTCAGAGAGGTATAGCTTTGTCCAGACACAAGGGAGCACCCAGCATAAGTAAAAAAAAAACACCCTTTCAGGCATAGAGTGACGAATAAATTATGCAAAAGAAGCAGAGAACTCTGGGTAGTTCTCAAGTTTAGGTGGAAAGCAGCTCCTGTATAGAGCACTCTCAACAGATCTAGAGTGTCGCTGGTGTTGAGACATGCAACCCACCCTCCTCCCAGGAGAGGCTCCTCTGGCATTACAGTACTACTAACTATACTTGTGCTGGAAAATCTGAGGGATTCAGCCTCTCTTGGGAAGGTTCTAGAGGGTGCTGATTGGTCGTGTTTTGAGTTTGGTCCTTTTTTATAAAAGGAGGTTGATAGGCTATTAAATACATGGTTACCTCCATGATAGCCTATGGAATTTACTATTTACTGCTTTATTATATGTACCGTGGGACTCCCACTTCGACGACAGGGAATGATTCAGGCATGTGAATCTATGAAAGATACCAATACTGGATAACTTCAGTTTAAGGTAAGTAACTTATTTCTTATATGTTGTGGGTCGTTCAAAAGAAAAACATTTTTGACTGATACTTCCTTTTAGATTTGACTTGTAATGGCACTTGCGCTTGTCTTGGCCAACGTATTGTGTTCTATGTATATAACCTATGGGGCTTTGGTTCAGCATCCTTCAGACATCGACTTCTGCTCAGATACCTTTTGCCACAGGTAGAGATATTCTCAGTCACATCTTGAATCAACCCACAGGAGCGTTTAACCTTGCCTTCTTTTTATTGACTGCCTCCATTGGAATGCATATTCTTCACACGTTTGTTTCTCATTCTTGTGTTGTATTCATAAAGCAGTCTTTCTTCAATTGCTTTTCTTTGCTGCTGGCAATTTGTTATTGCTTTTGTCAGCATTCAAGTGCTAGCATCAAACCTTTTCGCCTTACCAGTGCTTGCTAAATATTAGGCTAGACAATGTCTAGGAACAGAGGACACTGGTAGATGATACTCTGACGTAAATAGACAAATTTGAAGCCTTTCTCGGCCTGGGCAAGTAGTTTTAAGTTTTTATGTCTGCGCACGAACCGCAAATGTGCACAACACAGACACTTTCTCTCTGCTTTGCTATTTTATTAGGAAGTAGTTTACCTAATGATTGATATCTAAACTTTATTCATTAATGTGAGCAAATAGAAATATAAACTCTAGAAGTTTCATTTATTTGTTTTCAGAATCCCTAATAACTAGAATTTTTAACTTTTATAGATTCAAATGGAGATGGATTCCTAGATGAACAAGAATTGGAAGCTCTTTTTACCAAAGAGGTAAACAGAATGCAAATGTTTATCAGGATGTATTCTATTACAGGCTACCTTTACTGAAATATCTTCTTTCTTCTGACCACTATAAAACACGTTTAATCAAAACAGGTCAGTGGAGCATACCCTAACAGTTAAATTCATACTAAACTTTGACTTCAGTAAAGCTGTAGACATATAACAACGCATCATGCAAAGATTCTTAGCAGTGTACACAAAGCAGCATTTTGACAAACCCTCCAATGGCAAAGTGGCTATATTTCATGTTTTTGTGGGCCTGTCTTGTGCTCAACATCTGGTGTCAAATTAGGTGTCAGTGCAGAATCTTCTCTCCATAGAACCTGCTCTGCTCCAATATGATTGTGGAAGCATGTGAATATATATTTGTTAAGTAACAACTACACAATTGCAATACAAAATTATCTTGAATTGATAGCCCTTGTTTTTCCTACTTCAAAAATGAGAAAAGAGAGCACCTTAGTGCAGTACTAAGAAGACTATTATGACTTCTTCCAGTAACCAGAATAAAAATTAGGATAATCACATTAATGCTTTTATCTGTATTTAGACACTCTCTGGCCTTTCTCTTATATGGCAAATCATCTCTTTGAGGTGTGGGCAACTTTTTTTGCCTGTTGCTGCAGCTTGTTTTTAACAGCTAAAGGTTGCCCCAGAATTAATAGGCATCTTCAAAATGTGGCCCTTGGTGTCTGGTCAAAGCGATTTAGTCCAAGCTATTTGCAATGTTGCATTTCACAAATTAGCAGGGTCCAGCACGTGTTAAGCAGTTCCTATCTCTTTGGTCCCGAAGCGTAAAGCTAATTCTTCAGAGACTGCGCTCTCTGGATGTTGAACGAGACCTACTATCTTACTGAGGATGATACTAGGTGTTTTGAGTGCATTTCTTGACTCCACATTGTCCCCACTCTTTGGAGTCCAGTGATGACAAATACCCAAGGCATGCTTGTCTGGATATCATCGGCTGTACCTTGCCAAACTGATACCGCCAGTCACCCACCGCACTATCCCATTGGACCCATGGTGAAGCATGAAACCGCTAAGCAACATGTATTGGCTGCAGATAACATGCTAAGCATACTTATGCCATCTAGTGTTGGGCCTGGACTCTGCAGGTTGTTTTTCTCACGGAAGCTTTATGATCTGCGTTGTGCCTCGTCTCTCCTCCCCCTCGATGTATTGCGCATGTCAAACGCTTTGTTCCTCAAAGTTTTTTTCCGCCATCGGACTCGGACGAACTACTTTGAAGCTGTTCAGAATGCAACGCCACAAGGCCTACGGGAAAACGAGAACAACCGGAATCGACTTCTACACCGGGATAGAACTTCCCAGAATCCAAACATAGTCAACCGTCGAATGATCGTCTCCTGGTGATGGAGAAAAAGAAATAACTTTTCAGACGGTGCCCTCGGTGCAGAGCCAAGTACGCACGCTCCAAAAACCCAACACTTGTAACCTGTGCCTCTCTCCGGAGCACAAGGAAGAACAGTACACCACTTGCACACTGTTCAAAAATAAAAAGACTCTTCAGACACGACGAGATCGACACCTCGCACACACAATGGAGCACGCAGCCGAGGCAGAATTCAGCCACGACAGTGATGCGGACAGCGAGACCAGCGCTCCAACAGGAGGAGGTATGGTCATAGCCAGCCCACACTACACCGCATCCAAAATATCTTCTGGGGAAGGACAAGCTCCGGTGCAGCCCGATCACACACTATGGACCGAGGACCAAGATGACGCCATGTACTGTGAGTACTACTACTCAATCACAACTGATGCCTCACTCCTAGGATGAGGAGCTCATATGAAGGACATTGTAGATCTGAAAGAGACACGTTGGTGATAGATTCCTTACCTTAGAATATCCCAAGGCGTCAGACTGGATCCGGAAAGTTTTTAGTCAGCAGTACCCCTGCGCGTCGGTAGGTGGCGTCGTGCGACTCCGCGTTTGTCGCTGGCGTCGTAGGCGCTGAGATGACGTCACGGAGACTACTTAGGCACCACCCATGCGCGCTGACGTCAGTTCTTTCTTTTTCCGCGCCAGCAAGCGCAGATCCGGTTAAGAACACGTACCCTAGTCATTTTTGGACTAATTTCTTTTTGGGACTTTGTCCTACTTCTTTCGAGTCTTGACTCCTGGTGCCACGTACGGATGCACAGTTTCAATCTTGCGGGGCCTGCCGCCGTCCGAGGTCGGTGGCTGCCCCCATAGCGTCTGTTTCTACTGTCTGGAGCGCCACCATGACTTCCGGTCATGTTCTGACTGTCTGGCCATGGCTCCGAAAGCTGCTGGAGGCCCGACAGTCGTCTCCGCGCCGTTCGCCCAGGGGTCGGTCGAGGGACCGACCGCGAAGCCATCATCATCGCTCCTCGGGGTCCGTGTCTTCGCCCTCGGAATCGGGTAAGAGACTTCACAAGTACCAGTCGAAAAAGCGCGTATGCTCTCCGACCCCCCCCCCCCGTCTGTCTCCGGACGTGGACGAGGGGGCCAGGGGTCCTTCCCCCACGGCTCCGTTGGAGCCTGTGAGTCCCGCGGTCTACCCGCCCTACCGGGTCCGTCGGAGGCTCCGGCCCAGGTGCAAGAGTTTCTTGCCGCCATGGGCTGCCTTTTCAGGCCTAGGGCTCCCGCCGGCACACCTTCGGGCCCCGCGGTCCCTATTGAGGGCCCTTGCTTGCCACCGGCTCCGCCGCAAGGTCCTCCGCTGGCGGCTTTGGCCCCGGCGTCGCAAGGTCCTTTGCCGGCGGTTCCAGCCCCGGCGCCGCAAGGTCTTCCGCCGGTTGCTCCGGCCCTGGCGCCCCTTGCGGCTCCATTCCCGGCGCCGCACTGAGTTCCGTCGTCCCACCTCCTACTTGGGACATGGAGCCGGATCGGCGCCGTTCCCTGCGCCGTTCGAGCAGAGGAGGCAGGTGGCCTTGGCCTCTCCTCTGCGCCTGGGTTTGTGTCTCCTCCCACTGTCATGGAGGAAGGCGCCACATACACTGTGGTGCTCCGTAGAGCAGCTCAGGCTCTTGGCCTTACCCTGCCTACTGTTACCCTCAAACCTAACCTCCTTACTGCAGTGCTTCAGCTGGCGGCGAGTTCTGTGGAACCTCTGCTTCCGTTCAAAGAGGCCTTAACGGATGTTTTGATGGGTACCTGGTCTAGGCCAGCCACAGGGGTCCCTGTGGATAAAAATGTTCACCGCCCGGCACCGGGTGAGCCTGCCTTTTTGACGACTCCTCCGACACCGGAGAGCCTGGTCATTCCGGCTTCCACTTCCCAAACAGAGCTTGGCAAAAGGTTGTTTTCCTCTGCCAGCCTGGGGCTGCGGTCGGTCAACACTGCATGCCTCTTGGGCCGCTATTCTCACGCTGTGTGGGACACAGTGGCGCAAACTCTGCCCCAGTGCCCGAAGAGGTTCGGGCTGTGCTTTCCCAAGCTGTTGCAGAGGAGAAGATGCCGCGAAGTTCGCAATTCGGTGTGGGTTGGACACCGCAGACTCTTTGGGAAGAGCCATCTCCACAACAGTGGCCTTGCGGCGACATGCCTGGCTGCGGTCCACGGGGTTTTCGGGGATGTCCAGAGTTCCCTCATGGACATGCCTTTGATGGTAATCGCCTTTTTGGCGATAAGGCAGACAGTGCGCTGGAGCGCTTTAAGGACTCTCGGGCTACAGCCAAGTCCTTGGGGTCTCTCCACCACCCGCCCGGCCACGTCTACTTTTTGTGGCCGCGGCAGGGGCGCCTCAACACGTCCGTTCAGCCAAAGGCCGGCGCAGAACCAGCCTCAGCGCGGCCGCCCGCCGTGGCGGCACAGGGGGCCAGCCCACCTCCGCTCCCGCAGCATCCGCCTCAAAGCCTTCCTATTCCGCGCTTTGCGGTGCACCCCACGCCGGTGGGCGGCAGGATTCAACATCACCTCCCCCACTGGTGCTCTGTCACTTCGGACAGCTGGGTGCTACAAATCGTCCGAAGGGGCTATTCCCTCCCCTTCGAGTCTGCCCCCACCCGTCCATGCCAACTCAGTTCCACTGCATGTCGGGGGATCACTTAGCGCTTCTCCGTCAGGAAGTCACAGCCCTCTTGGCCAAGGGGGCCATCGGGCTCGTTCCTGGGCCAGACGTAGGACATGGTTGTTATGCCCACTAATTTCTGGTCCCCAAAAAGGACAAGGAGGGCTTGCGCCCCATCTTACACCTCCGGAACGTCAATCGCTTCCTCCGGACAGAGAAGTTCAAGATGTTGACTCTGGCTCAGGTCTTGGCTGCCCTCGACCCTGGAGACTGGATGGTAGCGTTGGACTTGCAGGACGCATATTTTCACATTCCCGTCCTGCCAGCCCACCGGCGTTACCTGCGGTTCACGGTAGGCCAGGAGCATTTTCAGCTTACTGTGCTCCCCTTCGGCCTTACAAGCGCCCCTCGGGTGTTCACGAAGGTCATGGCAGTGGTTGCAGCTCATCTGCACAGGTCAGGGGTGTCAGTCTTACCCTACCTCGACGACTGGTTGTTGACGGCGGGCTCGTCCCAGGCAGTCGTCACCCACCTTCAGACTACGGCGACCTCCGGCAGTTGCTGGGGTTCTCCATCAGCGTGCCAAAGTCGCACCTGAGTCCTTCTCAGAAGCTCCCCTTCATCGGAGCGGTTCTGGATTCCATGCAGTTTCGGGTTTATCCTCCCGAGCAGCGAGTCCGGGATATTCAGGCTATGATTCCGATCTTTCAGCCTCTATCCCGGGTTTCAGTCAGGATGACCCTCCGGCTCCTGGGCCTGATGGCCTCCTTGCATTCTGCTACTGCAATATGCCAGGTGGCATATGCGGGCTCTGCAGTGGGACCTGAAGTTCCAGTGGGCACAGCATCAGGGCAACCTGTCCGATCTTGTCCAGATCTCGGAGGGCACTGCACAACAATTGCAGTGGTGGCTCACGAATCGCGATTGGGTCAATGGCAGATCCCTCTCCCTTCCCCAACCGGAGCACACAGTGGTGACGGATGCGTCCCTCCTGGGATGGGGCGGCCTCTTGGGAGAGGCGGAGATCAGAGGCTTCTGGTCTCCGGCGGAGTCCCGGCTCCATATCAATCTTTTGGAGCTTCGGGCGATCTGACTTGCACTAAAGGCATTCCTTCCCTCTGTCCGGGGAGGTGTAGTGCAGGTGTTCACAGACAACTCCACCGCCATGTGGTATTGCAACAAACAGGGCAGGGTGGAGTCGTGGACCCTATGTCAGGAGGCTCTGCGCCTCTGGACATGGCTGGAACATCAACGCATTACCTTGGTGGTTCAACACCTGGCAGGTTCTCTGAACGCCAGGGCCGACTAACTCAGCCGCCGGTGCTTGATGGATCACAAATGGCGTCTCAACTTGGACGTGGCGCAAGGTCTCTTTCTGCAGTGGGGAGAGCCTTGGTTAGATCTATTCGCCACTGAAGAGAACGCGCAATGTCATCAGTTCTGCGCTTTGGAATTTCCAAGGCGCCACTTGCTCGCCGACGCTTTTCGTCTCGAGTGGAGCTGCGGTCTGTTGCACGCCTTTCCGCCTATACCACTTCTTCCCAGAGTGCTGAAGAAGATTCGGCGCGACCTGGCCCAAGTCATCCTTGTGGCTCCGGATTGGGCACGAAGATACTGGTATCCCGAGCTACTCAACATGGCGATCGATCCCCCGATCCGACTGACTCTTCGGGAGGATCTCCTGTCGCAGCAGCAGGGGACGGTCCTCCACCCGAACCTGCCCAGCCTCCACCTCCATGCGTGGAGATTGAGCGGCGACAGTTGACAGCTTTCGATCTTCCTCCCGAAGTCTGTGATGTCATTTTGGCAGCCACGTGTCCCTCCACTAAGACGGTGTACGCCTGCAGGTGGAACAAGTTTGTGGCATGGTGCACAGCAAAGTCTGTGGATCCCCTTTTTGCCCCTCTTTCTGAAGTCCTTCTGTTCCTACTATCCTTGGCCCAGCAGGGCTCAGCTCTGGGCACTGTCAAAGGTTATCTTTCGGCCATCTCCGCCTTTCTCCGGCTTCCACATCAGCCTCCTCTCTTTAAGTCCCCGGTTGTTAACCGTTTCCTCAAAGGCATTACACACACGTTTCCTCCCGTGCCTTTCATAATGCCTCAATGGGACTTAAATCTTGTCTTGACCTATCGCATGTGCGCTCCCTTCGAGCCCCTTCATAACTGTCCTTTACGTCTTCTTACTCTAAAGACGGCTTTCCTGGTAGCCATCACCTCTGCCAGAAGAGTGAGTGAGCTCCAGGCTCTTTCTCCTAAACCTCCTTTCCTTTCTGTTCATCCGGACAAGGTGGTTTTAAGGACCCGTCCTTCTTTCTTGCTAAAGGTTGTCACGCCCTTCCACATCGGGCAGACCATCTCTTTGCCCACTTTCTTTCTGCCTCCGCATCCTTCAAAAGAGGAAGAGAGGCTCCATCGTCTCGACCCAAAACGTGCGCTCTGGTTCTATCTAAAGCGCACACAACAGTTCCGGGTGGATGACCAGCTCTTTGTTGGCTACGTGGGCACCAAAAACAGTTGGGCCGTGCACAAACGCACCATCTCTCGGTGGGTCGTTTTGTGCATCAAAGCACGTTACTCGTTGGCTAAAAAGGAGCCTCCTGTGGGGCTGCGTGCCCATTCTACCAGGGTGACGGCAGCCACTACTGCCTTGGGACGTGGCGTTCCCTTGCAGGATCTTTGTCAGGCAGCCACGTGGGCCACGCTGCACACATTTACCAAGCATTACTGCCTTGACAGTCCAGTCCGGAGAGACGGCTTCTTTGGCCGTTCTGTTCTCCGTGACTTTCTGGTGTAATCTATTCGCAGACCCACCACCGGGGATGGTATTGCTGGGGTATCTATTCTAAGGTAAGGAATCTATCACTAACGTGTCTCTTTCAGATGCACAAGTTACTACTTGTGTAACGATGTATCTGTAAGAGACATTAGTTAGTGATAGATTCCTTACCGCCCCACCCATCCTCCCCGTTCTGCGAACTGATTCTAGGGTTAAGGTCATCCCTTTCAGGGCCCTAGTTTCATGGCACCAGTAGTCAGTTTCTTGCATGGCTCTGCGTTCCTGGCGCGGAAAGTCGTGTACAGAACTGACGTCAGCGCGCATGGGTGGCGCCTAAGTAGTCTCCGTGATGTCATCTCGGCGCCAGCGACGAACGCGGAGTCGCACAACGCCACCTACCGACGCGCAGGGGTACTGCTGACAAAACTTTCCGGATCCAGTCTGACGCCTGGGGATATTCTAAGGTAAGAAATCTATCACTAACTAATGTCTCTTACAGATATATCGTTACACAAGTAGTAACTTGTGCTTCAGGGACACTGGACAACAAAACAACAGTTGCTACACATCAACATGTTGGAACTACTAGCAATGGCTCTCAAAGCTTTTCTCATTCACCTCCTAGCACAGTACATACCAGGAGAGGAGAAGAAAATGGCGGACTTCTCCGCAGAACACACCAGCAGGTTTAGGAATGGGAGATACACAGTACGTTACTACAAACATATTTCCAAACATGGGGAGCACCCATAATAGATCTGTTTGCAACAAAAGGAAAACTCAAAATGCCAAAGCTTTGCATCCAAACATTCACACCCACAATCCAAGGGCAATGCTCTATGGATGAATTGGTCTGGGATGTTTGTGTATGCTTTTCCTCCTCTACCACTAATACCCTCTGTGGTCAGGAAACTCAGACTTCAATGCCTCTGATTCTGATCACACCCACATGGGCTCATCAGCCATGGTACACAACACTATTGGAGCTCTCCCTACAACCTCACAAGAAGCTACCCAAATATCCAAATCTTTTAACACACAGCAATGGCAGGGTGAGACATCCCAACCATCAAAAGCTTAATCTTGCAATCTAGCTCCTGAGGTAATAGATTTGGATACCTCAATCTGCCTGAGGAATGTATGACTGTTCTAAAGGAATCAAGAAGACCTACAACAAGAGCTTGCCATGCAGCAAAATGGATGCGTTTTGTGCATTACTGTGCAGCACAGCACATTAACCCTTCTTCTCCAACAATTGATATGCTACCTGTTACATTTACAAAAATCACAGTTAACATACACCTCAATATGACTACATTTAGCAGCTATTGCAGTATATTTACAAAACGGGAAGCACCAGTCACTTTTCCGTATTCCTGTAATCAAAGCCTTCATGGAAGGATTAAAGAGTCATTCCCCCATGTACACCTCCAATACCAGCGTGGAATCAAAACATTGTCTTAACACGACTTATGGGTCCACCATTTGAGCCGCTACATAATTGTCAAATACAATTCTTAACATAGAAAGTAGCTTTCCTTGTAGCAATAACATCTTTACGAAGGGTCAGTGAAATACATGCCCTAACAATTGAAGAACCTTATTTTCAAGTCTTTTCAGACAAAGTGCGTTTACGCACCAATCCTAAATTTTTACCAAAGGTTATCTCACCATTTAACTTGAACCAAACTTTGGAATTGCCAGTTTTCTTTCCAAAACCAGAAACTGTTGCAGAATGTTCATTGCATAGATTAGATGTTAAAAGGGCACTTATGTACTATGTGGAACGTACTAAACCCTTCAGAAAAACAAATCCGCTTTTTGTCTCTTTTTCTAATCCAACAAAAGGAAACGTTCTATCGACACAAGATATATCAAAATGGATTGTTAAACTCATACAAATGTGTAATGCAGAAGCAAAGACTACCAAAAGCTCCTTCTACAAGGAAAAAAGGAGCAACCATGTTTTATGTAGGAAATATCTCTCTCAATGATATTTGCAAAGCAGCAACATAGATAAACCCACACACTTTCACAAAACATTATTGTGAGGATGTTCAATCAAGACAACAAGCTCTAGTTGGACAAACAGTCCTTTAAACATTATTTCAAACAACTGCACCATCTTATGCCTAACGCCACTGCGTGAAGGGGTACTGTTTACACTCTATGCATAGCATGTGTTTCTGCAGCCAACACATGCTACGAATGGATTATGTTAGTTATCCTGTAAGCATCTTTTCATAGCGTGTAGTGCTGCAGATTCACTTGCACCCTCCCACCTCCCGGCAGGTATTAAATGGTGACAAAATACCTACAAAGCAGCTTGTCTACCAAAAACGCTTACTACAAACACTATATCCTCACTCCTTCTATGGCAAAAAAAAAAAACTTTCTGAGGAACAAAGCGTTCAACATGCGAAATACCTCAAGGGGAGGAGAGATGACGAACAACGCCGATCATTAAGCTTCCTCGAGAAAAACAACTTTCAGAGACTGGGCGCAACACTAGATGGGAGAAGTATGCGTAACATCTGAATCTGCAGCACTACACGCTACAAATACATGCTTACAGGGTAAGTAACATAATCCTTCTTCGTACATTAAAAAAAGTCTGCAAACGTAATGGTTGTAAAAGCCTGTTCAGGCATGTCTGCTGTAGATTCACATGCTTTGCATACTCCTGCCATCTAGTGTTGGGTCCGGATGTTTGCAAGTTATTTTTCTTCGAAGAAGTATTTCCCAGTCATGAGGTAAGGTGACTCCTCCTTTCGGTGATGGTGCGCATGGGCATTGACTCTATTGTTAATTGTTTTCTTTCTGCCATCGGGTTGGGACGTGTATTGCTGCGCTTCAGTTCTAAACCGTCCTTCGGGTTCCCCTCAGTGCGCAATCCACTGTACCCTCGACAGTATAGTTATCGTACGCGTTTTCCTCTCTCCGCGTATTCATTCGATCGGGAAAGTCTCTCACCTTCGGTCGAAAACATCGTGGGTGGCCTTCGGGCCTAGCCGCGTTGATCTACACCTCTGCCGATGGAACTGACTCCGTTTCAATTCTGTCCTCTATGCCGCTCCAAGTACCCTAGCACCGATCTACTCCAGCTCTGCAACTTATGCTTATCCCTGGAGCACAAGGAAGAAGACTGCGATGCCTGTCGTTTTTTCAGGTCGAAAAAGACTCTTCGAGGTCATCGGGCTTGACGATGAGAAATGCAGCGCCAAGGCACACAACAGACTTCAGACATCTTCGGAGAAGAATCCGAACACAAAGCGACAGCTGCGGAAGAAGAGGAGGCCTTCTCGGTCCCAGAATCGGATTCTAACCTCGAGTTGGAGTCAGAAGACATTCCAGCGGGACAGGGTGTCGTGAGTACTAAAACCCCCGTACCCCATAATCTATCTTTTACTAAACATAAGGCTTCGGCACCACCTCTGCCTTCGGGCCTTGGTTGGCACCGTTTCTGACGCCTCAGGCTCGTCACCGAAAGTGATTAAGCCTTCTGGCTCGGGATCAAGCCGAGACAGATAGTCTTCGGACCAAAAACATTCCGCCCCAAAAGACAAATCTGGTTCGGAGCCGAAATCCTCCGGTTCGAAACAAAAGCCAGTTTCGGAGCCGAAACCTTCCGCTTCCAAGGACAAGAAGGACAAGTCTGGTTCGGCACGGAAACTTTCAGCGCCGACATCCAAAGATGATATTTCAGAAGCCCCGGAACCAATCTTAGACATTATGAAGGACAGATTGGATCCAAAGCAGAAAAAGCTGTATATCAATCCGGACTGGAAATATATTAGCTAAAACTCCTTCCAAAAGGAAAGTCAGGTCAGAAGATACTGGAAACAAGATCCCCCTTAAGAAGAAGGGCATTGCTACAAGCCCTATCCATCCTACTTCTCCACGACCTCTACCATCTTCACCTTTACCAATACTGCCAGGCTCAGATTCATTACACATAACACCACAGTGATCCCCTCACACACAGCCTGATTTAGGAGATGGGGATGATAATGATGATGATGACAATGTTCCTTTGCCTACAGATCCATGGGATGATTATAATATTGATCCACCCATGGATAATGATCCAGACCTATACCCTGCAAACCCTTCACCTCCAGATGATAGCGTATCCTATCTGGAGCTAATTTCCAGAGCAGCAGCATATCATGGAGTTACATTGCATAAAGGGGTCTTAGATGGCGATTTTTTATTTGAGACATTAGGGTCTTTACACAGAGTTAGTCAGAGTCTCCATATGTTAAAAGGCAAGATGAGACATGCAGATGACATTTTTAAGGATGCTGTTCGTGCACGAATCTTAACACCCAGGGTTAACAAAAAATATGAACCATCACCTTCTGATACGGTTTTTATTAAAGTGCAGCTCCCAAGGGATTCCCTGGTAGTTTCCAACGCTCGTAAAAGAGCGAATTC
Source organism: Calotriton arnoldi (assembly GCA_963921515.1). Taxonomy (NCBI): domain Eukaryota; kingdom Metazoa; phylum Chordata; class Amphibia; order Caudata; family Salamandridae; genus Calotriton; species Calotriton arnoldi. The sequence goes on from CAWUFW010000401.1 coordinate 4,082,415, forward strand.
ACAGACATCTGGTGATGCACCTCCTCCAGATAAAGAATCTAAGCTTATTGATGCATGTTATGTTATTTAAGCTTATAAAGCGCACGGTTACTCTAGGGTGTCCTGGCGCTGGGCAGGCCTGCTGGTCATCTGAGAACGGACATTACTGTGAAAAAAGCCAGGTTTTCAGCCCCTTTCTGAAGGAAAGGAGATCCGCTGCGTTCCTTAAATGGAAAGGAAGCTCATTCCATGCCATTTTCCATGTGGTAAAAGAGTAGCTACTGAAGGTGCTTATCACTGGCGCATTACCAACATGCAGGGCCTATCAGCTAGCTATGACGGGGCACACTGGGATGAGAGGGAATGTCTACTTCAGTACCTCCCAGAAGAACACAAGAAAAAGGCACAAGAGCTAGTTCAAGAAGGCAAGCTCATTTCTAGCTCTTCTATTAGATGTGCTCTTGATGCTGCTGACATTGCGGCAAGAGAAATTAATACCAGCATTCTCTTACGTAGGCATGCCTGGCTCAGAATTTCTGGTTATGAACCAGAAGTCCAACAGTCTATTTTAAACACTCCTTTTGACAAACAACATCTTTTCGGACCTCAAGTTGATGAGGCTTTAGAAAAGATGAAAAAAGACACAGACGTGGCAAATTCCATGGGAGCGCTTCAGACTCCTTCAAGCAGCTGCTCCTTTCGACGCTCATTCTATAGAGGAGGGTCTAAAAGTACATCCTCAGACCCTAATACTTCCTCGTATAAGTCTCCTGGCAGAGGCTTCTTTAGAGGAGGGTACAGAGGCAACAATTTTAAAGGTAGAGAGAGGTAAGGGCATACAAACGCGTAACTCCCCTTTCCCCAAAAACTGTGACTTGCCTACGCTTCCCCCCCAATCATTTAACACCTGTCAGGGGAAGGCTTCAACAATTTCTCCCCATTTGGCAATCCATAACATCAGACAAATGGGTGTTAGACATTATCCGACATGGTTATTGTCTGGAGCTCATCAGCAATCCTCCCAACATACCACCTTGCACTCTCAAACTCTCGTCAGAGCACCTGCTGCTCCTCAAACAAGAGGTACAAGCCCTTTTAACAAAGGGAGCTAAAGAACCAGTTCCATTACAGTACCAAGGTTCAGGGGTGTACTCCGTACTTTCTGATCCGCAAGAAGGACAGCTCCTTAAGACCCATTTTGGATCTAAGGACGTTAAATCTGTACATACTTTCAGAACATTTCCACATGGTCATGCTTCAACAGGTCCTCCCACTGCTACAGCAAGGCAATTTTATGTCCACACTGGACTTAAAAGACGCATACTTTCATATTCCGGTTCACCGAGCACATCGCAAATACCTCAGATTTGTGATAGCAGGAAAACACTATCAATTCAAGGTACTCCAGTTTGGAGTAACTACTGCTGCCAGAGTGTTAAAAAAATGTCTAGCAGTAGTGACGGCACATCTCAGAAGACAACAGATTCATGTCTTCCCATATCTGGACAACTGACTCATCAAAGCCAGCACACACCAAAAGTGTCTACACCACACTCAGACTACATTAGACTTACTCCACCAATTAGGTTTCACGGTCAATGCGCAGAAGTCTCACCTTCAGCCTTCACAAATGCAGTCCTATCTGGGAGTGACTCTAAATACTTGCACAGCTCTAGCCTCTCCCAATGCAGCCAGAATTCGAAACATTCAATCTCTGCTAATACAGTTTCAGGCCAATCATTACTTAACAGTCGGGACTTTCATGCAACTGCTAGGGATGATGGCATCAAGCATTACAATAGTACCTCAGGCAAGATTGCACATGCGTCCTCTACAGGAGTGCTTAGCATGTCAGTGGAATCCGTCTCAGGGTCAATTTACAGATCTAGTGTTGGTAGACCGCTGCACCCATCGCTTTCTGCAGTGGTGAAACACACCAAACCTATCAAAAGGGCGACCCTTCATCGACCCTGTTCTGCAGATCGTGTTAACAGCAGACTCATCCCTCACAGGTTGGGGTGCCCATCTTCACAACTTGACAATTCAAGGTCTATAGGACAAGTGCAAAGCTCTGCACATCAACTATCTAGAGCTTCTAGCTGTATATCTAGGCCTGAAAGCTTTTCAGTCTCACCTCATAGGGAAAGTTGTCCTAGTCCGCACGGACAATGTGACAGCGAAGTACTATGTACAAAAACAGGGGGGAACACATTCTCTGCAACTGTCACGCCTCTCTCAGACCATTTGGCGTTGGGCAATTCATCACAGAGTTCATCTTCTAGCAGAGCACCTCCCAGTAGTGAACAATTAGATTGCCGACCTCCTAAGCAGAAGGCGGCAACAAATACACAAGTGGGAACTTCATCCCAGGTTCTCCTTCCATACTTTCAAGAATGGGGATTCCCACAAATAGATCTGTTCACCACAGTGGACAACTCAAAATGCCCTAACGTCGCCTTCAGGTTCCCACACCCTCTATCCAAAGGCAATGCCCTATGGATGAATTCGTCAGGGATATTTGCCTATGCTTTTCCGCCTATCCCTCTTCTTCCACTTCTGGTTTGGAAGCTCAGGCAAACATCCCTCACGCTGATTCTAGTGGCTCCCACTTGAGCCCGTCAACTGTGGTTCACGACACTTTTAGAACTGTCAGTAGTTCCACTTCAAAAGCTGCATCTCAATTCCAGTCTTCTCACAGAACCATAGAGAAGCCAGACACCCAAATCCCAAGATGCTCAGTCTAGCTATTTGGCTCCTGAAGTCATAGTTTGGCTATCTCAACTTGCCACCAGAATGTATGACCATTCTTAAGGAAGCAAGAAAGCCTACTACCAGAGCATGTTATGCAGCAAAATGGAAAAGATTTGTTATATATTGATCCACTAGATGCATCTACTCAAAATATCATTTGTTACCTTCTGCATTTACAGCGTGCTGGTCTAGCCTACACTTACATTCGTTTGCATCTTGCAGCAGTAGCTGCATATTTGCAAAACAGACAGTTCCAGTAATTAAAGCCTTTATGGAGGGCCTTAAGAGGAATACCACCCAGGGTACCTCCAGCACCAGTTTGGAATCTGCACATTGTGCCTACACGGCTCATGGGCCCACCTTTTGAGCAATTACACAACTGTCCGCTACAGTTTCGTTCATGGGAAGTGGCCTTCCTCCTTGTGATCACTTCATTGAGGAAAGTTGGTGAGCTACAGGGTTTAACCTTAGAAGAACCCTTCTTTCAACTTCATAAAGACAGAGTAGTTCTTCGCACCCACCCAAAATTTGTTCCCAAAGTAGTTTCTGCTTTTCATATCAACCAATCAGTTGAGTTGCCTGTGTTCTTTCCTCAACATGATTTGGTAGCAGAAAGAGCTCTTCCTTCTCATGATGTCAGAAGAGCGCTATTGTACTACATTGAACGAGCAAAGGATTTCCGTAAAACAAAACAATTGTTTGTTACATTTGCTACACCTCACAAAGGCAATCCGATTTCTAAATCTGGTATTGCAAGATGGATTGTTAAATGCATTCAAACCTGCTACGCTAAAGCTAAACAAACTTTATCTATACCTCCTAGGGCACATTCCACCTGCAAAATAGGAGCGTCTATGGCCTTTTTAGGTAACATCCCTATAGCGGACATTTGTAAGGCAGCAACATGGTCCACACCACACAATTTTACCAAACACTACTGTGTGGATGTGTTAGTGCATCAACAAGCCAATGTAGGGCAAGCAGTGCTAAAGACACTTTTCCAAACAGCTGCAACATGTACCGGTTAGCCACCACTTTGGGAGAATACTGCTATATAATCTATGCAAAGCATGTGTATCTACAGCAAACATGCTTTGAACGGATTATGCTACTTAGCCAGTAAGCATCTGTTCTTGGCATGTAGGGCTGTAGATTCACATGCGCCCTCCCACCTCCCTGGGCACCTGTAGCTGTTGCAGTTTTCATTATTTACATTACATACGCATGGACATCTCTATACTATACTTACTCCATTCTCACCCTCTTGCGGGAAAACTATCTAACAATGGAGTTGATGCCCATTCGCACTATCACCAAAAGGAGGAGTCCCCTTACCTCGTGACTAGGAAGGACTTCTTCGAAGAAAAACAACTTGCAAACATCCGGACCCAACACTAGATGGCAGGAGTATGCAAAGCATGTGAATCTACAGCCCTCAATGCCAAGAACAGATGCTTACTAGGTAAGTAGCATAAGCCTCCTCAAGCAAGAATCCAGTTTCCTCAAAATACAATATTATCTTAAGTTATATATTATGTATGCCTTGGTCTTCGTTACATGCTGACAGATTTTTAGAGAAAAAATATTTGAATTAAACAGTTTGGAAAAGAGAGAAATCCTGACTTTCCATATGCTCTAGTAAAGCATTTTTCTGATGGATACATCTGCCTGTGGATTCCTCACCTTTTGAATTACCCCAATGCACAGCATTCAACGGAAACTTTTCTCCTCGGCTCTCCCATGTCGACGAGGATGTCACAATGGAACTGCTCCGCACGAGACTCCGCATGACGTCATCAGATCCATAAGAAGACCTCGTCGGCATGCTTACGTCAGTTCCACCCCTTTTTTCTGCGCCATTGAGGCGTAACTTTTGTTTTTCCCAGGCTCTCCATTTCTGGGAGTTTTTTTAATGCTAGTGTCGCAACTCTGTTGCTGAACGAAGATGGCTACTCCGAGGAATTCGGGTTTCAAGCCATGCATAGAATGTGGGGGCCAGATGTCAATCACTGACCCCCATGAAGATTGTTTGTGGTGTCTCGTCTGACCACGCCGTCGGGACATGCACTTCTTGCACATGAATCCAAAGGCGCTGAAGGAGAGGGAGGCCAAATTATTTATGGCTAAGGCGAAGAAGCAGAAGAGGGGTCGCAGGAGGACAAGGACCCGCTTGAAGGCGCCGACTCCGCATACTTCGAGGTCTTCAAAGAAACACAACAATAAGCGGCGCCATGGTTCCCGGCGTCGCTCTTCGAAGGATGCATCTCCGAAGTCAGTGTCCCCGATTCCCAGACATCGCAGGGATGAGATCTCTTTGACTCCATTACCGGGGGTGAGTCCGGCTCCGAGCAGTGACTCCTCCAGCTCCAAGAGATCCAACGCCTCCACCTTTGCAGAAGTCAGCCACTCCACCTCTGGCTCCTGGGTCTCCGGCGCCGCAACCGGAGGCAAATTTAGTGGGTCCCCGAATGGCGTCAGACCCTATGATACCGGATCCAATGTATACTGCTTTCCCGGCTCCGGGATCGGATCCATTGCATTTTTTTAATGCGATGTTTGGCTTGTTCGCCAGAGTGGCAAACCCAACTGGTGCGCCAGTTGGCTCCATGGGTCCATTGGCATATTCCCTGGGGGGCTTGCCACCTCACTTTCCCCAGGCACCACTCATGCTTTTCATGCCTATGGCTCCAGAGAGTTGGTCTCTTCCGACGCTATGATTTTCGAAGCCGATGCAGTCCTTGGAGGGTCGAGCTCCTCTAGATGGTGAATCCCCAGCGCCGTCTGGTTCCAAACCGGCGCCTACTCGACCGGCTACGACTCCTGTTCCTGTGGACATCCCTTCAACGCCGATCCAGAAGTCACCAGCGCCGCGTCAAGCACCGCCTTCGCCGGTTTTGAGGATGAGGTCTCGGAGAGAGGCTCAAAGGCTGTTGGAGGAAGAAGAGTACCAGGAGGAACATGGAGGGGCTGAAAAAGGAGAGATTTTAGATCCTGACCCGGATTTTGAGAGAGTGCAGGAGGCTAGTGGTCTGGACACTTCTCCTGAGTGGGAGCTTTCTTCACCAAAAGGCTTGCCGACGCAAGAGGTGACCACTTATGCTGTAATCAGACTGCAGACCTCTTGGAGTTGCCCCTTCCTACAGCTGAGTTGAGGTCTGATATTCTGACGGAGTTGCTCCATTCCCCTTCCTCCATTTCAGAGCCTTTACTTCCCTTCCATGAGGCATTGACAAAGCCCATCCTCTATGTGGACAGAAGCCAATGTCCACTCCAGCAGTTTCCAGGTTCGTGACTAGGAGGTACAAGGTGGCTCTGGGGAATCCTGCTTTCCTGTCCACCCATCCTTTGCCGGAAAGCTTGGTGGTCCAGGCTTCGAGCTCCTCGAGGCTGTCTGCAGGTTCTTTCCCATCTACACCTCCGGATAGGGAGTCGAAGCGCCTGGAGCAATCCGCAAAGAAAGTGTTCTCATCAGGGGGTATGGCCCTCTGGTCCACCAATGCCACATGCCTTTTGGGTCTCTACATCCATGCCCTTATGGACTCAGCCAGGGAGGTTGTCCTGAAGTTGCCCAAGGAGGTACAAGGGCATTTCTTGGAGGTGTTGTCGGATGCCCAAGCTGCTACCCGCCAAGTGATACAATCTGGTCTGGACATGGCCGATTCAGTAGCCAGGGCGATGGGATAGTCTGTGGCTACTAGGAGACACGCATGGTTCGGAATTCTCACCTGAGGTCCAGGCCAGATTGCTGGATTTGCCTTTCGATGGACCTCGCCTGTTTGGGGCTAAGGTGGATTCGGCGCTGCAGTGCTTTAAGGACAGTAAAGCCACAGCAAGGTCTTTGGGGCTTCAATCTCAAACCAGGAGCTTTGGGCAGTTCCGCAAGTTTCGTGGCTTTGGGAGGAACTTGTCCTTTCGTGCCAGCCACAACAGCAGCAGCAGTAGGCAAATCCCTTGTACAGGTCCTACAGGGGAAAGGGCAGAGGTCTTCTGCGGGGTGCAACACGACAGCAAGTCTTCTCCTCCTCCTCTTCTGCCCCTCCAGCTGTGTGGTGGGGAAGCAGCTCTAGCTCCACCATCCTAGCGCATACTTGTCCCGTGGCAATACAGGTGTCCCATTTTCTACAGCATTGGAGGTCTGTTACTATGGATCTCTGGGTGTTGAACATCGTAGAGAATGGGTATGCCCTACCCTTCCGGGAGTTCTCCCCTCCTTTCGCTCCCTGTCAGGGCTTTTGCTCGGAAGAGCTTCTTCTGCTTTTCCAGCAGGAGTTTGTCATTATTGCAAAAGGGTGCGATCAAGGTGGTTCTGGAGCAGGAAAGGGGTCAAGGATGCTACTCCCGGTACTTCCTGATTGCCAAAAAGGGCGGTCGACAGCCGATCCTTGACCTTTTTTTCCTCAAACAGGAGAAATTCTAAATGTTTACCCTGGCTCAGGTTCTTCTTGTGCTGGAGAAGGCAGACTGGATGGTGTCAATCGATTTACAGGATGCGTATTCCCATCCTGAAACTGCATCGGAAGTATCTTCGTTTTACAGTGGGTTCTCAACACTAAGAGTTTGCCGTCCTTCCGTTCGGCCTTACTTCCGCACCTCGGGTTTTCACAAAGGTGATCGCGTTGGTGGCGGCACATCTCAGAAGGTCGGGGAGTGGCTTCTCCATCCGGAGGTGGCCCTTCACATTTTCAGGATGTGGGTGCTTCCTCCGTTGGACCGGTTTGCCACTCACAAGAACGCGCACTGCCCTGCGTTCTGCAGTCTCCAGTATCTGACGCGGGGAGCATTGGCGACACGTTTCAGTTAGATTGGGGCTCACGGCTTCATACGCATTTCCTCCCATACCCTTGATTCCTCCAGTTCTGAGGAAGATTTGCCAAGACCGGGTCCAAGTCATATTGATCGCCCCGGATTGACCGCGAAGGGTATGGTAGGCAAACCTCCTTTGCCTCTAATTGCACCCACCACTCAGTCTCGCTCTCAGGGCAGACCTCCTCTTGCAGTCGCAGGGGCGGTTCCTACACCCCCCACCTCCAGAGCCTGCACCTTCATGCCTGGAGATTGAACGGGGCAACCTGAGTTCTTTCTCTCTCCCACCGGATGTTATGGATGTTATATTATCAGCCAGAAGACACTCCACCAAATCTGTCTATTCTGGTAGGTGGGCCAAGTTTGCTAAATGGTGTGGAGAGAGATCGAGTGATCCTTTGCAGGCCCATTTATCTGATTTTCTGAGTTTCTCTTTCCCTAGTGCAACAGGGTTGTGTAGTAGTTACTGTTAAGAGCTACTTGTCTGCCTTGTCGGCTTGTCTCTCTTTACCAGATCAGCCCTCGTTGTTAAAATCGCCCATTGTTATGAGATTCATTAAGGGTCTCACAAATGGGTTTCCTCCCACTCCTTTTATCATGCCTCAGTAGGATATGAATTTGTTTCTCACATTTTTTTTTTTTTAAAGAATCTTTTTATTAAACTTTTCGTCAGTTGCAGTATACAGTGCATTATGTACAGGAGACTTGGTGTCATAGGACCGGAACATGAACCAGCGTTGGCAACAATCATACAGTGTTTCAGTTACAGGAGCACGTTCCCTGTGTGTATAGGAGTACTTTACAAATCTGCCTTCCAGTGACAGTACATACATTTAAAAAATCTATCGTGAGAAACCAATTCTGAAATTTATACAACTTGTGTGCCCCCCTTGATTCCCGTTACCTCCCACCCTCACCCACCATATTCCCGAGGCCTCTGTCATCCAGCTGTTCCATATTTTTTCCCTTGTTTTTGGGCAGCCTCTGCTTTCATACACTATTTTTTCCGTAGCGCTGCACCAATCTAAGTCAGACTTCCACTGTCCTATCTTCGGGGGTAGGTTTGCCCCCCATGCTCGAGCAATATTTCTCTTAGCTACCATTGCTGCCACCAGTAACCGGGTCTTTTGGTATCTTTGCCAGGACTGATCGCTTGTCACACATAGTATATGCCATCTAGCCTCAACTGGAATCTCCTGCCCCAGGACCTCGGACATCACTCTGATTACCTTTCCCCAATATTGCTGTATGACCGGGCATCCCCATATAATATGGTAGAAGGTGCTTCTTTGATTACAGCCTCTGATGCACAAATCAGTTGGAACCCGCCCTAGCCTGCACATCAACACCCCGGTAGAGTAAGATCTATGCAGGATCTGTAATTGGACCAAGCGAAATCTCGCTCTTATCGCGACTTCCCTGGGGCTTTGAATTGCCTCGACCCAATCATCGTCCTCCAGGAGCCCGACATATGTCTCCCAAGCTTCTCGCAATGCCCTCAGTGGGTCTGGTGCATCATTAAGTATCTTTCTATATATCACGGATGTGGCTTTTTCCTGGATTGGATCCAGCAATACGCGGTCTTCCAGGGGGCTGTATTCCAGGAGTTGTTCGCCTTCTCTAATATGGCGCCTGAGTGCATGTCCCAACTGAATGAATATATTTATACCTTTCCGAGGCTGCTAATTGATATTCTCTCTGTAAGTCCTCAAATGGGATTATCGCCGAGCCTCTCCACACTTCACCCAGATGGACTATATCTATTCATTTCCATTTTTGGAATCCCTGCAGTGTTCCCACTTCTCGAAGCATATCACTATCCCATAGTGGGGTCCTTTGTGTTAATTTAATGTCCCATCCCAGAAAGTTATTGGCCTTCCGCCATGCGTTAATCGCGGCTTGCGTGTGTGGGGGCATGTGCTTGACCGCAGTTTTACAGAACAACTCCCCTGTGTAACCCCGGTGGCCCATCCCCAGGTGATCTGCTCTGTACACCGGGTCGTTTCGGTCTGCGTAGATCTACTCATTTATGGGTACCAATAGAGATGCCCAATAGTATTTTTGAATGTCTGGTATGGCCAGTCCTCCCTCATACACATTCCTCTGAAGTTTAGCTAAGGTTATTCTGGCACCCCCCCTATCCCAAAGGAGCTTTCTCAACTCACTATCGACCTCCCTGAAAAATGTATCTGGGATCCTGTAAGGGGTATTTTGTAGGACATACAGCATGTGTCGTAGAGTCATCATTTTGAAAAGCACTGCTCTTCCCATTAATTAAATTGGTAAAGCCCACCAGTGTATCACATCCCATTTGAATCGTTCCAATTGGGGCGTTAAGTAGTCTTCTAGGAATTCGGAGTCTATTTTCCCAATCGTAATATCTAAGTACTTGAATTTGTCTTTAGGTTGTAGCTGGACCTGTCCCGGTAGTGCGGGCATCGGCCCGCCCGTTAATTGGAACCGAAGCGACTTGTCCCAGTTGATTTGGTACCCTGAGTATCCGCCAAATAAGCTGAATATCTGCAGTAGTCTGCTTATTGTGAATCCGAGCCTGGTGGCATATAACAAAATATTGTTGGCGTATAATGAAATACGCTCTTCCCAGTTCCCCGCTCCCGTTATGCCTGTGACTACTGGGGTCTCCTCGAACCCATGTCGCAAGTGGCTTCAGTGCTAATGCGAACAGGATAGGGGACAGCGGGCAACCTGGTCTTGTTCCTCTATGCAGTTCAGAGGAGCGGGAGACCGATCCGTTCACCCGCACCCTGGCCATTGGTTTAGTGTAGAGTAGTTTGACCCACGCCTGATAGTTAAGGCCAAACCCGAATCTCTCCAAGACTGCAGCTAGGTAGTGCCACTCGATACTGTTGAATGCCATATGGGCGTCCAGTGAAAGCAGCACTGCTTCCTATTCAGGATGGGCTTAAACCAGGTTTAGTACCCCGTATAGTCGCCTAAGGTTTAACCTAGTACTGCGGTTTGGCATAAAACCCGATTGATCTGGGTGTATTAGGGTCGTGATAACCCCCAGGATACGGTTCACTAGGACCGTGGCCAAGGTTTTTGCTTCCGAGTTTAGCAAGGATATGGGCCTATACGAGCCTTTGGGATCACCACCACTGTAGCTGTACGTTGATCTACTGGTAAGCACCCCCTCTCCCTCTTCAAACATCTTCAACAAGTATGGAGCCACCACTCCCGCAGTTCCCTTGTACAGTTCAATGGGGAGCCTATTGGGTCCCGGTACCTTTCCAGCCTGTAGGTCACTTATGGCCCCTTCAATTTCCTCCACTGTAATATCTCTGTCTATGTCATCCCTGTCTGCGTCAGGCAGCTTGGGAAGTCGGAAATCCACCAGCAGCTCACGACAATCTTCACTTGTTCTAACTGAATTTGAGGTGTATATGCCCTCGTAGTAAATGGCAAAGGCCTCCTCCATTCCCTCCCCCGTTTTTTGCATTGCCCCGTGGGAGTCCCGTATTTCCACAACACAATTCCTCTCTCTCTCTCTTTTCTAGCCACGCAATCATTCTGTTTGCTTTGTCCCCGAGATCGTATAACCTTCTTTGCATCGCTAGGGATCTTGCTGCATCGCTAGCGCTAGGTCTCTCATTTCTCTTTGTGTAAGCCGGATTTGATGTGGGATTGACGGATCAGTTTCTTCCCCCGATAGCGCTCTCGCTTCCAGGTTAAGTACTTCCCTTTCAAGATGTCCCATTGGATCTGTTTTTCTTTTTTACGCCCCCCCACCCCCCCAATAGTGTTTGCACATGCCCTCGTATCACCGGTTTAAATGCTTCCTAGAGAGTGCACGCAGAATCTACGGACCCCTCGTTTTCCTGTAAGTAGAGATGTGTCCTTTCCCTTACCTGCTCGACTATATCTTTGTTCTTAAAAACCCAAGGGTCTATTCTAGGGGGTAACATCGCTGTCCTTGGTGGGCCCTGAAGGTCCACTGGAGAATGGTCCGAAATCCCTCTCGCTTTGATATGTGCATTCCGAAACACTCCATTATTCTCCGTGTGCGTCAGGATGTGGTCGAGGCGGGCATAGCTACCATGTACCGCTGAATAAAAAGTATATTGCCGTTCTCTACGATTGTGCAGGCGCCATAGGTCCGTCAGCCCCATGGCATCCACAAACGCCCGCAATGGCTCCTCCCCCCTTCCCCTAGTTGCCCTGGAGTCCCTGTCTCGCTCTGGCGCCATGGTCGCATTCATATCCCCCCCAAGTATTAGGATTCCCAGCGGAAGATCCACAAGCAGGGCGCCTAGTCCCACCAGTGTCAGATTGTAGGCCCGGTGGTACGGAAACCGAAATGATGTTCAGGACTCGGCCCTCCCCATGTCCCGGTGAGTGCCACGTATCGCCCAAGTGGGTCATGCTTGATTTCTTTAATGGTCAGAGGAAGGGTGGTCTTCACCAATATTCCAACCCCTCTCGATCCCAACGTATAACCTGCGTGTGGCACCAATTTATATCCATACCTGTCTAGCGCCTTGTAATGGTTACCCTTTAGGTGCGTTTCTTGTAATAGTGCCAGATCGGGGGAGTGCCTATGTAGGTATTGTAGTACCACTGTGCGCTTGATTCGATTACCCAACCCATTGACATTCCAGGTGAGGATCTTCAGTCTACTATCATCCGAGGCCCCTGTCTGATTTGGAGTTCCTAGAGTCAGATCTTCCCTTCGTGTAACACTAACTTCTGTTTCGGCCATCCTGCTGCGTGGAGCACCATGCCATGTATTGAGCCCTGTAAAAATGTTGCATCCTGACGATAATGTAACGTAGAACAAACCATCTCTTTTAACTTCTAACGATATCGCATCCCCAGTAACTATAGAACTCCCTGCTATCCTGCTAGGCGGGTTCAATAACCACCCACCTCCCAAACTTGCAGAGCGCCTGTCGCCCTTTAACTGTGTTCACTAAAACGGGGGTAGGCCGGTACCTGACTGTATAGATGGCCTTCCTTGTCAACTCCCACCCCAACTGGTTTTTGGTCCAAAAAAGTGTCATCACTCCTGCCACTAGCAGCAGTGTTCGGTTGGATGTCTCTCCTCCCCAACCATATAATTATTCCCCAACTTTTACTTAAAGGATATATTTGACAATGTCATTCAAACACTGAAGGTGGTTCATGGCCCCCAGTGCCGTTTCGATTATGCTCCTGCCCAGGGTGTTCAGTCTTCGCTTTCCCCCTATCCATTTCCGTCGATTGAGGGCGTCCCGACTTCTGTTGCACTAGGCGGCTGTCCTGTCTGCCTTCCTCTTTCATGGTCTCGTTGTGCGTTGCCTCCCACGGTCCGCCATCCCTCTAACCAGTCCCATGCTTCCTCCGCTGTGTTACAGTGCATTCTGCAATGACCCGTAGTCTTGCCGGATACAACATCATGTATTTGATTTCGTATCGTAGGTCACCATGCACATGTGCAGCCTGTAGTATGGCATCTCTGTCGCAATAGTTAAGTATCCGGGCTATTATCGTTCTGGGTGGCGCGCCCGGTTTTGGCTTAGGAATAGGGGCTCTGTGCGCCCGCTCTATTGTGAAGTAGTTGGACAGTCTCTTTGGTTTAAGATGTTGTAGTATTAGGTCTTCCAAGAATAGGTCTATGCTAGGCCCTTCTATGCCTTCCGAGGTCCCCACCACTCTAATGTTATTTCTTCATGCCCTCCCTTCCTGGTCCTCCAGTCTCGCAGCCATAGTCTCTTGTTGCTTCATAGGGTCTGCACCTGTTTCTCAAGGCGCTTCGTGGTGGTTTGTAGCTTCGCCACTTCAGTTTCTGTTGTGGTGACTTTCTCAGATTTTGTGCAGGTCTGCCGTCAGCAGGTTCACGTCCAGGCTCACCGCATCTAGCTTAGGTTCGATCGACACTTTCAGATCCGCGATTGCCACTATGATTGCGCCTAAGGAGGGTTCCGCCGGTACGTCTTGTCGCAACTCAAGGGTGCTAATCGCCTGTTTTGGGACCGCATATTTATCCATTTTATTGGTCTGGGACCCTGTCTGCTCCTTGGGCTTTATCCGTGGGCCCTGAATGTTAGGACTTCAAATTTGGGATGCGCACTTACCGCCCATCCCTTTCGCCTCTGGATAGCCAGGTAGGCCTCCCTTCTCGGCTGCGGACCTTGATGGTGTCAGCGGGCTGTTGAATTGGCCCGGGTCCGGATGCGCACCTTGAGGATGGCAGCCGGTTGCTTACTCCTGCCTCAGGTTCTGGGTTTGAACTGGTGTGTGCTCACCGCTCCCCCTTGGCGCCCCTATACTGGCTGCTATATCCAGGCTTTAATTTACTCCGTGCGCGTTCAATTGTGACGTGTGTCAGTATCTACTTTATTACCTATGTGCACTGAAAGGGGGGCGAGGGGGAGTTCAGGATCTCCCTGGGCCTCCGGGCCTCTCCTGTGCTTGTTGCCGGAGTACACACCCCGGACTCCTGTGCTCTTTTCTCGCCGGCGGGCGTGTTTACCTTCTCACAGTCTCAGTGTCTGCCTTCTGCTACGGGCCATTCCCAGAGCAGGTACCTCCTCCTTCCCGCTCGGGACTGGCTCCGGGGCACTGGTGGGGAGTATCTATCACGCTTGAACCATCCGATCTCCGGGGATCCTCGCAATCGGCTCTTTGCAATCCTTTGGTCGCATTCGCTGTTTGCAGGCCCCTCCTCCGGGGCGCGATGTGTTAGGCCCTGGCGTGGGCCGCGGGTTCTCCGATCTCAGCCTTTGGGGCCAAATCTTGATGGGGCGCACCGCGTCGGCAGTCCGCCGTCCCCCCACCGCGGTTCCACAGGGCCGGGGGAGGTCTGTCTTCGCCGCCCGAGCGCCCCCGTCTTTCCGTGCCTGACATGTCGCAGAGCGGGCACGTGCAGCCCACCTCCGTCAGCGCCCTCCACTGGTGTTACCAAGCCGTTCCGGAGCTGCCCCGCGACCCGTCTCTTCTCTGAGCCGCCCCTCACGCTGCTGCACTGTTTCTGACACCCCAGGAACGGATTTTTATGCGGATATGGGGGGTGTCTCGCCTGGCGAGGGCCGGAGCTCCGACACTAAGCAGCCATCTTAGTCGGCTCCAAAGCCACGCCCCTGTTTGTCACATTTTTTATGGGTACACCCTTTGAACCATTACATAGTTGTCCTTAAAGGTTTCTAGCGTTTAAAACTATATTTTTAGTTGCAATCACATCCGCTAGGAGGGTGAGTGAATTACAGGCTGTTAACTCCAAGCCTCCTTTTACATCAATCCATGCGGATAAGATGGTTCTTAGGACCAGAGCTGCTTTCCTGCCTAAGGTGGTCCCTCCTTTCCACTTGGGGCAGTCCATTACCTTACCCACTTTCTACCCTCCACCTCATCCTTCTAAGGAGAAGGAGAGACTTCATCGCCTGGACCCCAAGTGGGTGGTCAGCTTCTCCTTGGACAGAACCAAGGACTTCAGGTTGGACGATCAACTCTTCGCTGGCTATGTGGGCAAGATGAAAGACCAGGCTGTCTGTAGGAAAGGAAAGTAGCATCTGCTTTCATGGTTACCCCCACTTTTTGCTGGTGTCATTATGTTTTTCTGACTAGTCTAACTGGGATCCTGCTAATCAGGACCCCAGTCCCTGTGCTTCTTCCCTAAATTGGATCATGTTGAGTACTGCGCATCTTTTCTTTTTGCACCAGTCAGCGCAGATCCGGGAAGAGCTACCCCTTAGTAATTTTTTTACTAACTTTTTGTCGAGGTGTCTTGAGGTTTTTTTCCTCCTGGTGTGGCAGGAATGTCATCTAAGAAGGCCGACTCTGCAGGGACCGTAACTGAACAGTGTCCGTGACAGCCCCACATCTTGTTTGACTTGGATACCTCGACCACGACCCGAAGGCCTGCTCCGATTGCCGTGCCATGCACTCAAAGGCCTTGAGGAAGCGATCCCTCAAGCTCCTGGTGGCGCGTTGTGGGATGCTGCAATGATCCAAATCCTAGTTGAGGGGAAGGTCCTGGGAGCGGTTGCAGAGTCCGAGATCCTCGTCGCACTCAAACCTGTCGGGCCATTCGGGTAAGTCCAGCTCTCCCAAGAAGAAGTTGTCAAAGAGTTCTTCGACTTCACCTAGTCTGTCGGCCGACGAGGGAGTGTGGTCCCTCGAGGCCTGGCTCTGCGATTGAGCCAGCGCCTGGGCTGGCACCGCGCCTTGCAGAGTTTCCAGTAGCCAGAGCGACCCACGCCCAATTGAGAGAATTTTATGAAGCTATGCACCTCATATTTGGGCAGCCCGTTCCCTCTGATGCTGTCCACGCCGGCAACTCTAGCCGAGGTGGCAGTTGAGGCACAGGGATCTACAGATGGATTGGCACCGGTCATGCCATCTCGATCTTCCCCGGCGCCGGTCCTGAGACCAACTCTCCCGGCAGTGCCGTCCCCATTTATATCACTGACTCTGACACGGAGCCATAGGGACGTCGCCCAACGCCTATTTGAGCAATGCCTTCTAAGCCAGAGCCTGAGACCTATTCTTATAGGCTAGGATTCGGAGAGGCATATTAGGGGTAGCTGGACCATTCAGAATACCAGCCATACGATACCAACATGGACTGGTGTGAGGGTTTCACGGACGCCAGTGGACTGGTACTTCTCCAGGTACTGGCATGCTTTCTTCTCCTAACATGGCTACGAAAGAGGGAATATCATTTGCAATGGTGGTGAGGGATGCAGCTAAGTTCACCATTAGATGTGGACTGGACACCACCCACTCACTGGGCAGAGCGGTTTTGTTGACAGTGGCTCTATGGCGTCACTCCTGGTTGAGACAACTGGCTTTTTTGTGGATGTCTAAACATCACTTATGGAAATGCCCATTGATGGCTCCCGTCTTTTCGGAAATAAGGCAGATTCAGCCCTGTAGTGCTTTAAGGACAGCAGGGCTACGCCCAGATCCTTTGGGCCTTTTTCATGACCCCTTGTCACACCCATTCGCCTTTCGCTACTTTTGTGGCCACTGAAGGGGCATCCAGCTGTTTCTGATGGATACATCTGCCTGTGGATTCCTCACCTTATGAATATCCCCTGCGCCAGCATTCTGTGGAAATTTTTCCTAGCTCTCCAAGCCGACGAGGTCGTCACGAAGCCATGGCTCCGCACGCGGCTCCGCATGACGTCACTGGAGCCATAAGAGGACCACGTCGGCGTGATGACGTCAGTTCCCTTTTTTCCGCGCTGTCGACGCTAACGGTTTTTTCTGGGACTCTCCATACTTTCGACTGGATACTTTGTATTTTGGATTGTATCTTTCTCTCTTTTGGCATGTCTGCCCCGAGGAAGTCTGGCTTTAAGCCCTGTAAGGAATGCGGAGGACATATGTCTATTACGGACCCGCATGAAGACTGTCTTTGGTGTTTGTCGTCTGACCACGACGTCGAGGGCTGTTCTTCCTGCAGGAAGATGAACCCGAAGGCTCTGAAGGAGCGGGAGGCCAAGCTGTACATGGCCAAGGCAAGAAAAGAAAAAAGGGGTCGAAAAAGGTCGAAGTCCAAGTCTTCGACTTCGCATGACTCCAAGAGAAGGCATAAGAAGAAGAAGAGACATGCTTCTCGACGCCAATCGACAAAGGCTGTGGTTTCGAGATCGCCTTCTCCGACACCTCGACGTTGAGTTAAGGACTTTATATCTCCTTCTCCATCGGCGTCTCCTCATGCGACTTCGGTTCATTCCCAGTCATACCAAGGGACTCCGGAGCGTTCTCCGGCGCCGAGATTCTCTCCGGCTTCAGAGGTGGTGTCGAATCCGGCTGATACTGAGGTGCCTTCGGCTCCTGCGGCTCCAGCGGCTCCGCTTCCAGAGGTGCCTCGTATGGATCTCGAGCCGGACCAACTTCCTCAGTTTCCGGCCCCGGGTTCAGATCCGTCGCACTTTCTCAACGCTATGTATGGCGTGTTCGCCAGGGCCTCATACCCCTCTGGTGCACCTTCGGGTCCCATGGGTCCTATGGCATTTAATTTGGGTGTGCCTCAGCAGTATCCACAGGCCCCCTTTGTGCCCTTCATGCCAGCGACGTCGTCCTGGCATTTACTGGCTCTGAGGATGTCGACGCCGTATGGGGAATCCCCGGCTCCATCTCTGGAAGCTTCACGGATTCGATCGGCACCGGTTACGGCGATGGATCCTCCTTCGACGCCGCTCCCGGAGTCATCGACGCCGCGTGTGGCGCCGTCGACGCCGAAGATGCGCTCGAGGAGAGAGGCGCAGAGGTTGTTGGAAGAGGAGCGGTACCAGTTGGAAGAGAGGGAGGAAGGAGAACTGTATGACCCAGAGGATGTGTTTGAGGACTTGTGTGAGGCAAGTGGACTTGATCTTTCTCCTGAGTGGGACTTTGTTTCTCAGAAGGCTTCCGCCTCGAAAGATGTTGTTCCGTACCATTCTGTGATCAGGAAGGCTGTGGAACTTTTTGATTTGCAGCTTCCTATGGCTGAGTATAAGCCTAATCTTCTTACGAAGGTACTCCACTCTCCATCCTCGGTGGTTGAACCACTCTTACCCTTTAATGATGCTCTGACTGAGCCGATACTTGATGTTTGGCGCAACCCTCTTTCTGCACCTGCGGTTTCAAGGCCAGTGTCCAGAAGGTACAGGCCTGCTCCTGGAGATCCAGTTTTCCTTTCCTCTCACCCCTCTCCTGAGAGCTTGGTGGTACAGGCTTCGTGCTTGAAGCAGTCTACAGGGGCTTTTCCGCAAGCTCCCGCCGACAGGGATTCCAAGAAAATGTAACAGTCTGCGAAGAAGATCTTTTCTTCAGCTAGCATGGCACTGAAATCTACCAACGCAACTTGTCTCTTGGGTAGATATATTCATGCCTTAATGGACTCTGCCAAACAGCTTCTTCCTAAGTTGTCGGAGGAAGATGGGGGAAATCTGAGTGAGGTGTTAGCGGACTCTCAGGCTGCAGCTCGCCAGGTCATCCAGTCTGGCTTGGACACGGCGGACTCAGTTGCCAGAGTGATGGGTTCCTCCATTGCAACAAGAAGACATGCGTGATTGAGTTCTTCTGGGTTCTCTCCCGATGTGCAGGCTGCCCTTCTCGATCTGCCTTTTGATGGGTCTAGACTTTTCGGAGAAAAGGCTGATTCCGCCTTGCAAAGATTTAAGGACAGTAAGGCCACGGCTAAATCTTTGGGTCTGCAAGCACAATCGAGAGGTTATGGTTATAAGAGATACAGAGGCTTCGGGAAGTCTTCCTTTCGAAGCTTCAGACGGCCTCAGCAGCAGCAACAACAAAACCCCTTGTATAGGTCCTATAGGGGTAAGGGCAGAGGTCGCCATCGTGGAGCCGGTCGCCATCTCTCCTCCTCCTCCTCTTCTACCTCCCCAGCCCCTCCTGGGAATGCGGGGAAGCAGCCCTAGATCCGCCATCCCGGATCATGTAGGTCCTGTGGGAGGCCGGCTTACCCATTTCCTACGAGATTGGAAATTGATCACTTCGGACCTTTGGGCTCTAGATCTCGTAGAGAATGGGTACGCCCTCCTCTTCAGGGAATTCCCTCCTCCTTACCCTCCTTGCCAGGGGTTTTGCACGGAGGATCATTTTCTTCTCCTTCAAAAGGAAGTTATTGCCCTGTTACAAAAAGGTGCGATGGAGGTGGTTCCAGAGCAGGAAAGGGGTCAGGGATGCTACTCCCGGTATTTCCTGATCCCCAAAAAGGACGGCAGGTTACGTCCGATCCTGGACCTCAGGATCTTGAATCTTTACCTGAGGCAGGAGAAATTCAAGATGCTGACCCTTGCTCAGGTTCTTCTGGCGCTGCAGCAAGAGGACTGGATGGTGTCGATCGACTTGCAGGATGCGTATTTTCATATCCCCATTCTGAAGTCGCACAGGAAGTATCTCCGTTTCACGGTTGGGTCGCAGCACTACCAGTTTGCGGTCCTCCCGTTTGGTCTTACTACTGCACCTCGAGTCTTCACAAAGGTGATGGCGGTGGTGGCAGCTCATCTCAGGAGGTCGGGGATTCCTGTTTTCCCCTACCTGGACGACTGGCTGCTCAAGGCGGAGTCGCCGGAGATGGTGCTTCATCATCTGCTGGTAACATCTCAACTGTTGTTCGACTTGGGTTTTTCGATCAATGCGCCCAAATCTCACCTGGTGCCCTCTCAGCGCAACCTGTTCATAGGGGCGGTACTGGACACTACTGTGTGTCGAGCATTTCCTCCTCCACAAAGAATTCTCGACATTCAGGAGATGATCCCTTTGTTCCACAATGGAGCGGTTGTTCCAGTTCTGAAGGTCCTTCGCCTGCTCGGTCTGTTCGCCTCCTGCATTCTGTTGGTCAACCATGCACGCTGGCACATGAGGGCGCTCCAGTGGTGTCTCCGCAGGCAGTGGTATCAGCACAACGGAGATCTCAGGGAGTCTGTCAGGATCTCCAGAGAAGCTGCGGCAGATCTGTCTTGGTGGAGCGCAATCTGTCTCAAGGAAAGCCCTTTCATCTTCCTCCATCGGTGGCAACAGTGAGAACGGATGCCTCTACCCTAGGGTGGGGTGCTCATCTGGGGGATCTGGAGATCAAGGGTCTTTGGTCTCCAGAGGAAAGATTGTCTCATATCAATCTTCTGGAATTGCGGGCGATACGTTTGGCGCTCAAGGCCTTTCTCCCTTCCCTTCGCGGTCATTCGGTTCAAGTCCTGATGGACAACACTGCCGCGATGTGGTATGTCAACAAGCAGGGAGGAGTGGGGTCGTACCGTCTCTGCAGAGAGACGTTGCGACTTTGGTCCTGGGCTCAGGACCATCGGATTTGCGTGATGGCAAATCATCTGGCCGGGGTGCTAAACGTGCGTGCGGACAGTCTCAGTCGGCAGTTCTCCGCCGACCACGAGTGGAGGCTTCATCCGGAGGTAGTTCGGCACATCTTCCGGCTGTGGGGGACTCCTCGGGTGGACCTGTTTGCTACTCTCGAACGCGCACTGCCCGTCATTCTGCAGTCTCCAGTTTCCGTTGCAGGGGGCTTTGGGGGACGCGTTTCAGTTGAGTTGGAGCTCGCAACTCCTTTATGCGTTTCCTCCCATACCCTTGATTCCTCGGGTTCTGAGGAAGATTCGCCAAGACCGAGCCCAAGTCATATTGATCGCCCCGGAATGGCCAAGAAGGGTGTGGTACACAGACGACCTTCACCTCTCGTCGCACCCTCCGCTCCGTCTCCCTCTCAGGGTAGACCTCCTCTTGCAGTCGGAGGGGCAGGTTCTTCACCCCCATTTCCAGAGCCTGCACCTTCATGCCTGGAGATTGAACGGGGCAACCTGAATTCATTTTCTCTCCCGCCTGATGTGGTGGATGTTATTTTATCGGCCAGGCGACACTCCACCAAGTCTATCTACTCCTACAGGTGGTCAAAATTTGTTAAGTGGTGCGGAGAGAAGTCTATTGATCCCGTGAAAGCTCATCTTTCTAATGCTCTTTGTTTTTCGCTTCATTTGGCCCAGCAGGGTTCTGCTGTAGCAACTGTTAAAGGATACTTGTCGGCTTTATCGGCATTTCTCTGTCTGCCTGATCAGCCGTCTCTTTTTAAGTCTCCAATAGTTTTAAGGTTCATTAAGGGGCTTACTAACATGTTCCCGCCCACTCCTTTTATTATGCCCCAGTGGGATTTGAATTTATTGTTAACTTTTTTAATGGGTTCCACGTTTGAACCTATGCATAGCTGTCCTTTAAGACTGCTGACTTTCAAAACGGTCTTTCTTGTGGCTATCACTTCGGCTAGGAGGGTGAGTGAGCTTCAAGCTTTGAGTTCAAAGCCTCCGTTTTTGACCATACATGCTGAACGGATGGTACTCCGGACCAGGGCTGCTTTTCTGCCTAAGGTTGTAACTCCCTTCCATCTAGGGCAGTCCATTACCCTTCCAACTTTCTATCCTCCCCCCTCACCCTTCCAAGGAGGAGGAAAGGCTGCACCGTTTGGACCCTAAGAGGGCGATTAGTTTCTATCTTGATAGAACAAAGGACTTCCGTCAGGATGATCAGCTCTTTGTGGGCTATGTTGGACGCATGAAGGGCAAGGCGGTGCACAAGCACACTTTATCCAGGTGGATCATCTTGTGCATCAAGATCTGCTACGCTCTGGCTGGTAAGGAGCCTCCTGTAGGCATTAGAGCTCACTCTACCAGGGCTAAATCATCTACGTCTGCTTTGTCCAGGGGTGTCCCTGTGTTGGACATCTGTAAGGCGGCAACTTGGGCCTCCCTCCACACTTTCGCGAAGCATTACTGCTTGGACTCCGAAGTGAGGAGGGATGGCCATTTTGCGCGCTCTGTTTTGCAGGACTTTTTGGTATAGAAGGGTGGACACCCTCCTCCGGGAGAGGGACTGCTGTGGGATTCTATTCATAAGGTGAGGACTCCACAGGCAGATGTATCCATCAGAAGAACAAGTTACTTACCTTCGGTAACGCTTTTTCTGGTGGATACAGTATCTGCCTGTGGATTCCTAACTGACCCACCCGCCTCCCCGTTGTCCACCCTTTAGTACCTTAAAAGAGGTATTGGTTAATATGTTATCTCATATTGTCATTTTGTATTGCCTCCATTTGCCTTTGTGTAGGCTTGTAGGAAATGCTTGCTTTCTTTTGCTTTCCTTTGTTCACTTTATACTGTGTTATTTGTGTGAATACCGTGTACTATGTATGCATTGTCTCTTGGTCGGTCCGCCCGTTTGCCTCAGTGGCACGGAAAAAATGGGTGGAACTGACGTCATCACGCCGACGTGGTCCTCTTATGGCTCCAGTGACGTCATGCGGAGCCGCGTGCGGAGCCATGGCTTCGTGACGACCTCGTCGGCGTGGAGAGCTAGGAAAAACTTCCGCGGAATGCTGGCGCAGGGGATATTCATAAGGTGAGGAATCCACAGGCACATACTGTTTCCACCAGAAAAAGCGTTACCGAAGGTAAGTAACTTGTTCGTCTCTTCCCTCCCAGCCAACGTGGTGCGCAAGCTTCTCGGCCTCTGCATGGCCGAGGATGCGGTATCCACAGATCTCGTGGATCGAGCAGCCAGAGGTAGGGCCAGTCCACGACTCCCCCGGCGGCCGCAGCTTCCAAACCTTTATAGTCTGCCCTCTTATCACCACTAACCGGCTGAATTGGCCATCACCTGCCCCACTGGCTGTCTGAAACATCGGGCTGGTGGGTTTTGCAGATCGAGCGAAGGGGCTTCTCCCTCCCCTTCGAGACTACTTCTCTCTCCATGCCACCAAATTACAGGCTGATGAAAGACCACCTCTCCCTTCTCCGCCAGGAAGTGACAGCTCTTTTGGCCAAAGAATCCTTAGAGAGAGTGCTGGTGCCAGAAGTAGGACGTGGTTGCTATTCCTGCTATTTTCTGGTCCCCAAGAAGGACCGAGGTCTTCATCCTATCCTCGACCTGCACTCTCAATTTCTTCCTCAAGAAGAAGTTCAAAATGCCCACTCTCACTCAGGTCCTATCTGCCCTGGACCCGGGTGACTGGATGGTAGTGTTGGACTTGAAGGACGCATATTTCCACATTTCCACCCTGCCTGCCCACAGGCGTTACCTCCGGTTCAGGGTGAACCACGAGCACTTCCAGTTTGCCGTGCTCCCTTTTTGCCTTACCAGCGCCCCTCAGGAGTTCACCAGGTGATGGTGGTGGTTGCAGCTCATCTGAAGAGATCAGGGGTGCCAGTCTTCCCCTATCTTGACGACTGACTGTTCAAAGTGGGCTCACCCCAGGCTGTCGTCTTCCACCTCCAGACTACAGCGTACCTCCTGCATTCACTGGGGTTCACTATCAACGTGCCGAAGTCACACCTGACTCCCTCTGACACTTCCTTTCATCGGAACTGTTCTGGACACGGTGCAGTTTCGGGCCTATCCTCCCGAACGGCGAGCCGAGGATATTCAGGCTATGATACTGATATTTCAGGCTCTATCCTGGATTTCGGTGAGACTGACTCATGGCCTCCTGTATCCTGCTTGTGATGCATGCTCGCTGGCATATGCAAGCTCTGCAGTGAGACCTGAAGCTTCAGTGAACGCAGCATCAGGGGAATCTCTTCAACCTGCTCCAGATCTCAGAAGAAACTGCAAGAGATCTTCTTCAACCAGAACTGACTGTAGTGACAGATGCATCACTCCAGGGATGGGACGGCAATCTGTGAGGTAGAGATCAGAGGCCTCTGGTGTCCAGCGTAATCTGGAATCCACATCAACCTGTTGGAGCTCCGGGAAATCAGTGTGGCACTGAAAGTCTTTCTAACCTCCATCAAGGGAAGGCTAATCCAGGTGTTCACTGACAATACCGCCGCCATCTGGTTCTGCAACAAAAAGGCAGGGGTGGGGTTGTGGGCCCTTTGTCAAGAGGCCCTACGTCTCTGGACATGGCTGGAACATCTGGGCATTTCCCTGGTGGTTCAACATCTGGTGGGCTCTCTGAATGCCAGAGCGGACAACCTCAGCCGAAGATGCCTAGCGGATCACGAATGGCGTCTTCATCCGGAGGTTGTGCAAGATCTCTTTCAGTAGTTGGTAGAGCCATAATTAGATCTGTTCGCCACTACTGAAAGTGCAATGTCAGCAGTTCTGTGCGCTGGAGTTTCCAAGGTGGCTCTCACTCCGAGACAGTTTTCGGCTCTAGTGGAACGCGGGCCTCCTGTGCTCCTTCCCACCCATACCACTCCTGCCCAGAGTTCTCAAGAAGATTAGGTACAACCGGGCCCAAGTCATCCTTGTGGCACCGGACCGTGTGAGGAGAGTCTGGTATCCTGAACTGTTTGGAGGACCGATGCCCATGCTGATCATTCTGCCCCTTTTGGAGGATCTTCCATCGCAGCAGCAGGGGAGGGTTCTCCACCTGAACCTGTCAAAACGTTGCCTTCTTGGGGGAGATTGAGCGGCAAATGTTGACATCCTTTGACCTTCCGCCCAAAGCCTCCAATGTTATTCTGGCAGCCAAGTGTCCCAAAACTGCATATGCCTGTCATTGGAGCAAGTTTGTGGCATGGTGTGCAAAGAAACAAGTTGACCCTCTTTCTGCTCCCCTCTCTCAGGTTCTTCTGTTTATTTTTTCCCTTGCCAAACAGGGCTCTGCTCTGGGCACTGTTAAGGGCTATATTTCTGCTATTTCTGCTTTCGTGCTTTTGCCTGATCAACCCCTTCCTCTTCTAGTCCTCTATTGTGCATAGATTCTTAAAATGTTTGCAACATGTTTCCTCCTTCTCCTTCTATTATGCCTCAGCGGGACCTTAATCTGGCCCGGACGTTCCTGATGTGCGCTCCATTTAAGCCTTTGCGCAACTGTCCTCTCAGGCTTCTTAACATCAAGACAGCCTTCCTGGTGGCAATAACCTCTGCCTAGAAGATTAGTGAGCTTTAGGCCTTGTCATCCAAGCCTCCATACCTTAACATCTACCCAGACAAACTGGTGCTTCGTATGAGTGCTTCCTGTCTCCCAAAAGTGGTCACTCCCTTTCACGTAGGCCAATCCAGCATTCTGCTTACTTTTTATGTTCCTCTTCCCTGTCTGGACCCAAAAAAGAGCGTTGTCTTCATACCTTGGCTCCCTACAAGAGTTCCCTGTGGACGACCAACTCTTCGTAGGGTATGTCAAAGCGAATTAAGGACAGGCCGTACAGAAGAGGTCCATCTCTTGATGGATCGTGCTCTGTATGAAAATCTGCTACGCTTTGGTTAAGATGCAACCCACTGAGTGTTTGCATGCCCATTCCACCAGAGTCAAAGCTTCAACCACTTGGTTAGCAAACGGAGTTCCGTTCCTGGACATCTACCAGACGCCTGGTTGAGGACTACTGGCTTTTCTGAGGATGTCCAAAAATAACTTATGGACATTCCCTTTGATGGTTCCCATCTGTTCCGAGACCAGGTGAATTCAGCGCTGGAGCGCTTTAAGGAAAGCAGGTCTACAGGCATGTCCTTGGGTCTTTCCATGGCCCCTCATCACCTCCAGTCAGCGACGTGGGCTTCCTTGCACACGTTTACCAAGCACTACTGCCTGGACAGTCAGGTCTGTAGGGATGGGCACTTTGCCTGTTCGGTCCTGCATGACTTCCTCGTGTGAAATCGGTCTGCAGACCAACCTCCTAGGAGATATTGCTTGGGTATCGATTTGAAGGAAGAAATCTGTGGCTAGAAGCCTCTATCAGATGAACAAGTTACTTACCTTCGGTAACTCCTTACCTGGTACAGTCTCTGTTTAGCCGCAGACTCCTTACCAACCCACTCATCCTCCTCGCTCTGCAAACGCATTTTCAAGGGCTGGGCTTCCCCTTTCAGGGCACTAAAATTCCACACCAGTGGTCGGTGTGCTTTGTAGCTCTGCACTTCTGGAGTGGAAAGTCACAAAATATCACTGACATCAGGTGGCGCCTGTATAGGCACAGTGCACGTCACTTCTGGAGCCTACAACACCAACAACGCCACATGGAGCAGAACTACGCCACATGGCGGCACGCAAGGGTACTGCTCATGAAAAATTTCCAGATCCAGTCTGATGCCTGGGGATGATTCTAAGGTAAGGAATCTGCGGCTAGATATAGTCTTCACCAGATAAGGCGTTACCGAAGGTAAGTAGCTTGTTCAATGTGTCCAGAAGAAGCACATGTACTACAAAATTATGACAGAATGGTATATGACACTATAGGCTGCATGCAGTGTACCCTGGGTTTCTGGACCGTATTGATGAATTCATGAATGCAACCCCAAGCCCGCCCCTCCCCCATTCTTGGTGTGCATTCCCCAAAATAACTACTGAAAATGAGTACTATTTGTCATTAAGTGTAATAAATTATTCCCTGTGCATTTAGATTACGGGTTTGTAATACTGAAATTTGATAAGATACTCTGTAGGTCACTAGGAGACCCTAGAATGTGATTTGGTGTTGTGGATGAAGCAACCTTGCTCTATCTACAAACAATTGGCCACACAGTTTGTGAGTGATGCTCATGTGAGACGCAGTACAGAGGGCTAATATTAGGTTACCGGACCAATTAAGACACTATAATATAATAATATAGCATACCTATAATGATTGATATGAGATGATATGACTAATGATCTTTGACTGTGTGGAATAATTAATGGATGGTCTGATTTATGCTATTTTCATGCAAGTTGAATTTGAGATACTATCATGATTATTGCCTTGAGAAGGTCCATGTTGGTTCGAAGCATTTAGGCTGTTAATGAGTTGTCTGAAATTGACAAACTGGTGTACTTGATTCTAAAAAGAATAATGAAGGACTGAAATCTAATCTACCTTGATTCCGTGGAGTGGTTATAGACTTTTATTATTTGGAAGAATAGATGGCTCATTACTGAGTGCATGCTAAAGAAGATATTCTAACTTTGTTGTGAAAATACTGACCACTCATCACAGAGGAACTAAGAAGGTGGAACAGAGTTTAGGCATCAGGGAGGTTAGCAAGAGATTTAACAATTTGTATGATTTCTCGGTTATTGTCAGAAGCTGTTTTAATATGCCTGGCATAAACATTTGCACAAACAACTTGAATTTATTTTTTATAATTGTGAAGAGTGAAGCGATAGTCATCACTTGGATGGGGATGAATGCCTCTGCCAGTCTTTTTCTTCTTGATTTCAGTGAAGTTTAGAGTTGTGAAGATCTTGATTTAAACCTAGGGGCTGTAGGCAAGTGGTGATGGCTGATTCAAGGCTTTAAAGGGTGAGTGAGTCCAAAGAATCTGAAATCCAGGAATTAGTCTACTCTTCTTCCTCAGACATAGGTAGGCAGAAAGAAGGTTGATTTCTAAGGTGCAAAGCTTCCAGGTGTGTTGGGTTAAGTTTAGACCAGAGTCTTTTTAACAATGTATCGGAGGAGGAGGGGACCTAGGACTAGACAGTGGAAGCTTCCAGCTGAATACAGTGACATAACAATCAGACTAAATCAGAGGTGCAAAGTAGAGAAAGGTGATTTTGTCAAGTGGAGCCACAATTAAATCTAATGCGTACAGTGCATGTTATAAGTCAAGCCCACCACATATTGGGAAAGGCTGAGTGCAGTGCAGGATATTGGAGGCATCCAGAGCCAATAACTGGTCAACCTAGATGTTAAAATCACTTATTACAACAAGCAAAACCCTCAAAAAAAGAGCCAGGTAGTCTGTGACACGAGATAAATCAAGATGCTGAACCAGGTGGAGTCCTTTAGGATAGCACCAGTGCTACATGTGTACCAGTGTTATTTGTATTACAGAAGGGGCTGCAGGAGCGACTGCAACCCCTTCTGTTAAAACAAAAAGTGCACTGGGGGGTGAAAAAACATTCCCACACATGTTGTCGTCTTGGTACACGGTCTGTAATATGGCCCTTTATCTCCCGCCCTCCCTCTATCCCCCCGCCCCCACCCCACATGCTGTGTGCAGATATACCTGTCATAACTGTCTAATGGGCATGAAAAAAGACGTTTAAGTCATCTGTAGATTTTTTATTGTTTACCTCGGTATACTCTAACACTAGCATGTCCACATACAACTGGGAACATTTATAATTTTAAAGAATCTTGTAACATGAGTTTGCTTGGTGATGCTGATGGCCTTCATCATGTGAAAATATTCATGTTTCTCACAATCTGTTTATTGTTGTAAGTGTCAACGGCTGACTGTCTTTTTTTATTTTCAGTTGGAGAAAGTTTATGATCCAAAAAATGAAGAGGATGACATGGTAGAAATGGAAGAAGAGAGGCTGCGAATGAGAGAGCATGTCTTAAATGAGGTAAATGACTGACTGTTATGGTACCTACATAAAGGGGGCACATTTAACAAAAAAGCATTATTCTATTATTTGTAGCTAGGGCTCTAATACGGTTATGACAATTACCTACACCAAAATTCAGAACTAGGGGCAGGATGTACAAAGATCAATTTACAAACCAGAATGTGCTATTTGCACGTGAACTGTCTGTAAATTGAAATGCATTTTACTATGTGATCTACATGCAATTTGCGATGTGAACTATGTGCTAATAGATCACACAGAAATTTTTACATTTGCAGGGAGTTGTAAATGGGCATACCTAATAAATATAAATTAGGCAAGTTGCAATTATCAATCCCCTTGGAATGGCTGGGCATGCATTGATGGTTGCCTGCAAGGAATAGCAGGTCGGCATCCTTGTGTTTGCTTTCCCAAACTGTTTTCTTCTTCTTAAAGCAGCCCACTTGTCTATTTGGGACCACATATTTAGGAACAAGCAGTGGTGCGCTGGACCACTGCTTGCTCCTCCCCGAGGCTGTTCGACATGATTCCCAAAGGGAAAGCTGTCCCACAGAAACGACTTGATTTTTCCGATTCACACACCTATACTTTTTAGGTGTCTGTATCTGATGAATGGTTTGCAGCCACAATTGTGGTCTCAAAACATTGATACATTTGACTGGACTCACAAATGGGAGGGAGATGCTACTTTCATGACCCATCCTATATTACATTTCTAAATGGTTGCAAAACCCCTTTTATAAGTCGACAAGAACTATCCCGACTTCTAACAATACATAATAAAACACTCTTTTAAGGTTACATACCCTTTTTTGTGATTGGCAGGTTTGTTATCACAAGATTTTTTTCTACTTGAGGCCCATGGTTCCTTGCTACACACTGCGCTGGGAAACAGTGGGACTAATACTTAAATTAGAGGACTTACCTGAGAAGTGCCTGTTTGCCAACAATAGAGAATTATGTTTTCAGAAGTGAAGGGTGACATTTTACCTCACTTTGGCCCTCATTATGAGTGGCCCAGAGCAGCCTCCCTAGAGGGGCTATTGCTCTGGGCCATTCGTAGAACTGTGGTATATCCAAGTCTGGGATTAGCAGGTCTGAAAATACCAGACCTGCTGATCCCAGGCCCAGAGACACTGGAGTCTTGTGTGATGCTACAGACAGCTGGTGCACATGGCCCGTGCCTGCCTTGCTCCTGCACAACTGAGGAGCAGCAAGTTCTCCACCAAATCTGCCTTCCCCCTAAAACTCACCACCCGCACCCCGACATTTATTATAACACCTGCACCCATCAGTGTCACTCTGATATCCATGCATAATCACAGCATTCCTTTTCAATACTGGGGGCCTTCCGCTGGTTCCGTTCTCTGGGCACTGAGATTCAAGAGTTGAGTAGGGTAAGATATCGTTATAATTCTATGACCTGTTGCTCCCCTTCTAGAAGCCTTACAGGTCTGTGGTGAAATCAGTAGTGGCAGATGAAACCCGCTGAATGACAGTTAGGTCTGTGGCAGTCCATGTCGATTCTCTCTAGACCTTTATAGAAAGTACATGTTCGAGGCATATGAATTGTAGATCATATGCTTTAGCATAGATCGCCATCTAGTGTTGGGTTCGGATGTTTGCACTTTGAATTTGTTCGAAGAAGTCTTTGCTGTCACGAGGTAGGTGACTCCTCCTTTCGGTGATAGTGCGCATGGGCATCGACTCCATCCCCAGATTGTTTTTTTCCGCCATCGGGTTCGGATGTGTATTGCTGCGCTCCGGTTCGGTATCGTTCTCGAACCCCTGTGGCGCGCAATACTCTACCCTCGACGGTATTGTCTTTCGATCGCAGTTTCCCATTCGACGCATATCGTTTAAACTGAGAAAACCTTTGATCGGGAACTTCGAGGCAGGCCGTCGGGCCTACCCGTGCCGACCACGCCAGCAGTCGATGGAACGGACTCCATTTAAGCTATGTCCCGGGTGTCGTGCTAAATTTCCACGCACTGACTTGCACGAGGTTTGCAACCTCTGCTTATCCCCGGAACACGACGAAAAGGACTGTGAAGCGTGTCGATCGTTCCGATCGAAGAAGACCATTCGTGATCGTCTGGCTCGACGCCATGAGATACAACGCGGTAGCAGCTCCATACCGGACATCTTCGGCGAACATTCAGATTTCCATCGTCCATCTGCAGAAGCCGAGGACGAAGAACTGGTCTCCGTGTCCGAAGCCGACTCCGACATGGAAGAACAACTGAACATCACTCCGGGTCAACGTACCGGGAGTACAGATCCCCATGTGCCCACTCAACCAAAATCTAAGGCTCCGGTATCACCTTCGCCCTCGGGCTCAGGTCGGCGCCGAGAAAGTTTCAAATGCCCCGCCCTCCAGCTCGAGCCAGCCCCATTCCGGTGCCGAACCAAAACCCTCGGAACCGAAACATAAGACGAAGCATTTGCCAGTCTCCACACCGCCGGCACCGAAGACACCTTCCACACCGAAGGCCTCGGAGCCGAAATCCTCCAAATCTAAAGCTTCGGAGCCGAAATCCTCCAAACCTAAAGCTTCGGAGCTGAAATCATCTAAACCCAAAGCTTCGGAGGCAAAATCCTCGACACCTGAAGGCTCGGAGTCGAGCTCCTCCTCGCCGAAACGTTCGGAGCCAAAACCTTCCACTCCGAAAGCTTCAGAGCCCAAACCGGCTAAAACCAAGCACTCGGATTCAAAACATTCGACGCCCAAAGAATCTCAGCCCAAATCTTCGACGCCGAAATCAACTCCTAAAGAAAAAGATACTCCAACCAAAGAGCCTCGGTCCGAGGACCCACCTTTGGATCCAAAACAAAAGAGACTAAGTATTGACCCTAAAACTGGACACCTCCTGGCCACTCTTCCTAAAAAACGGAAGCTAGATCTCTCAGAGGCTTGCCCTATACCTCTGAAGAAAAAGGACATGGATACTAACCCTTCTCCCCCTCACATACCTCTCTCCTCCTCCTCCTCCTAACCCAAATTTAATCATTACACCATCAAATTCACCACCACCTCCACTATCACCTGACCCACAGGATGAAGATTATGGGGATGAAGAGCAGGATATGCCACAAGATCAGGACATGCCACAAGACACTGATCCCTGGGAGAATTATAATAAGAAACCAGATCAAGACAATGACCCCGACCTATATCCCTCCAGACCCTCCCCACCTGACGACAACATTGGCTATGTTCAGCTTATCAACAGGGCTGCTCAATATCACGGAGTGGAGCTTCATACAGACCCTCTAGAAGAGGATTTCCTTGTTGAGACACTAACGCACTCACAAAGGTCTACTAATATTTTACCAATGCTCAAGGGCATGTTAAAACACACGGATGAGGTATTCAAAGACCCCGTTAGATCCAGAATACTCATACCTGGAGTAGATAAATACAAGCCCGCTCCTACAGACCCTGCATATATAAAAGGTCAGTTGCCCTTAGACTCTCTTGTGGTATCTAACGCCCGCTAGAGAGCTAACTCTCAAACCATAGGCGACGCCCCTCCTCCTGATCAGGAGTCTAAACTCATTGATGCCTCAGGCAAAAGAGTGGCTTTGCAGGCTGCTAACCATTGGCGTATTGCCCATGCTCAGGCTCTCTTAGCACGCTACGATAGGCTCACTACGATGAGTTGGTTAAACTCATGCAACGTTTGCCAGATAAGTATAAAACCAAAGCTAACGACCTCATTCAAGAAGGGAAGCTCATTACCAACACTTCCATCAAATGCGCACTAGATGCGGCAGACACAGCATCTCGTGCCATCAACACTAGCATACTATTGCGCAGACCCGCTTGGCTTAGAATCTCTGGATTCAAGCAGGAGGTACAGTCCTCCATACGTAATCAGCCTTTTGATAAGGAGCATCTTTTCGGGCCACCTGTCGATACTTCCCTAGAAAAGATGAAGAAAGACACGAAAACTGCAAAGTCCATGGGGGCCTTACAATTACCTTCTAGCAGGGGTTCCTTTTGCCGCTCCTTTTACAGGAGTGGCTCAAAAACAGTGTCCACAGAGAATCCCTCCTCCTCTTATAAGGGTACCACCCAATCTACCTCCTCCAGAGGTTATTTTCGAGGAGGCTACAGAGGAAATAATAATAAGGGAAGAGGCAGAGGTAACTCCACCCGCACTTCCCCTGCCAACAAACAGTGACTTCCCTCCGCTACCCCCGATCATTCCACTCCTGTCGGGGGACGTCTCTCACAGTTCCTACCTGTCTGGAAGTCAATCACCTCAGACAAGTGGGTAATACAAATTATCCAGTATGGTTACTGCCTGGAACTTACCTGCACTCCCCCAATTATTCTTCCAAGAGAACGTGCAATGTCACCAGAACATCTCACCCTCTTAAAACAAGAGGTTCTCTCTCTGTTACAAAAACACGCGATAGAACCAGTCCCATTACATCATCAAGGGACCAGAGTGTACTCCCTGTATTTCTTAATTCCAAAAAAGGACGGCTCTCTCAGACCTATACTAGACATCAGACAGCTAAATCTCTACATTCAGTCAGACCACTTCCACATGGTCACCCTCCAACAGGTGCTCCCATTGCTTCAGCAAGGCGACTTTCTATCCACCCTAGATGTAAAGGACGCCTACTTCCATATTCCCATTCACCCAGCTCACAGAAAATATCTCAGGTTCGTGGTGGACGGACAAGATTACCCATTCAAAGTTCTCCCGTTCGGGGTAACTACAGCACCCAGAGTCTTCACCAAGTGTCTGGCAGTAGTCGCAGCTCATTTAAGAAGACAACACATTCACGTCTTCCCTTACCTGGACGACTGGCTAATAAAAGCCAGATCAAAACACAGCTGCATACACCACACTCACAAAACAGTTCAGCTGCTTCACGACTTGGGATTCCCTGTAAACCTCACCAAGTCTCACCTCCAGCCATCCAACACGCAAGCGTACCTAGGAGCTACAATAGACACTTGCAGTGCTCTAGCAAACCCCAACCCAGTCAGGATACGCAACATGCAAAATCTGATATCACAATTTCAGCCTCAACACTCACTACCAGCCCGAATGTTCATTCAATTGATTGGCATGATGGCTTCTTGCATTCTAATCGTTCCTTACGCAAGACTTCAAATTAGCATGTCAGTGGAACCAGGCTCAAGGTCAGTTAACAGATCTAGTGTTGGTGGACAGCCGCACCCATCGCTCTCTGCAGTGGTGGAATACACAAAACCTTTCCAAGGGGCGGCCATTAGTCGACCCGGTTCCACAGATAGTGCTAACAGCAGACGCATCGCTCACTGGTTGGGGAGCTCATCTTCAAAAACATACCATTCAGGGCATGTGGACCCTACAACAAAAACGACTCCACATAAACCATCTGGAGCTACTAGCAATTTTTCTAGCATTGAAAGCTTTTCAACTGCATCTAGTAGGCAAAGCTGGCCTAGTTCGTACAGACAACATGACAGCAATGTACTACATACAAAAACAAGGGGACACACACTCTCTACAGCTTTCACAACTAGCTCAAAGCATATGGAGAAGGGCCATACCTCAAAACATATATCTCCTTGCAGAACACTTCCCAGGAGTAAACAATCAGATTGCAGATCTGCTCAGTCGTCCAAGACAACAGATCCACGAATGGGAACTACATCCTCAAGTTCTCCTCCCATTCTTCCAGATGTGGGGCTACCCAGAAATAGATCTCTTCGCCACACACCTCAAAGCAAAATGCCCAAGCTTCGCGTCCAGGTATCTTCACCCATTGTCCAAAGGCAATGCGCTATGGATGAATTGGTCAGGAAAATTTGCTTACGCTTTTCCACCTCTCCCGCTAATTCCATTAGTGGTTCGGAAGCTCAAACAACATTCCCTGACAATGATCCTAGTTGCTCCCACATGGGCTCGACCCTGTTGGAACTATCAGTAGTTCCTCACCAAAAACTACACCTCTCCCCCAAGCTTCTCACTCAGAACCATGGAGAGATAAGACATCCAGATCACAGTCAACTCAACCTTGCGATCTGGCACCTGAAATCATAGAGTTTGGCTACCTTAATCTTCCGCCAGACTGCATGAACGTCATTAGAGAGGCTAGACGCCCTAACACAAGAGCATACTATGCAGCAAAGTGGAAACTATTTGTAATTTACTGTACAAACAATAAAATCAATCCACTAGATGCTTCCAAACAAAGCATCATTTGCTATCTGTTACACCTACAGCGTTCTAACTTAGCATATACATCTATACGCTTACACCTTGCTGCAATAGCTGCGTACCTACAAAACAGACAACACTTGTCTTTGTTTCGAGTGCCTGCTATCAAAGCCTTCATGGAAGGACTCAAAAGAATCATTCCCCCTAGACTTCCACCCTCTCCAGTGTGGAATCTTAATATAGTCCTTACAAGACTCATGGGTCCACCCTTTGAGCCATTGAACAAATGTGAACTACAATTTCTCACCTGGAAGGTAACCTTCCTTATAGCCATCACATCTCTTAGACGAGTAGGTGAGCTCCAGGCACTAACTATACAAGAACCATTTTTACAAATTCACCAAAATAAAGTGGTTCTTGGGACTAACCCCAAATTTTTACCTAAAGTCGTTTCTGCATTTCATCTCAACCAGTCTGTTGAGTTACTTGTTTTTTCCCTCAATCAGACTCAGTGGCAGAACGCGCTCTTCACACATTGGATGTAAAAAGAGCCATACTATATTACATTGAAAGAACTAAATCTTTTAGAAAAACTAAACAACTCTTTGTTGCTTTTTCACCACCGCATAAAGACATTCCCATATCAAAAGCAGGTATTGCACGATGGATAGTTAAGTGCATCCAAATATGCTACATTAAAGCTAAGCGCACATTAACAATTCCCCCTGGGGCGCACTCTACACGCAAACTAGTGGCATTTATGACATTCTTAGGGAACATACCCTTAGATGACATCTGCAAGGCTGCAACATGGTCTACACCACACACATTCACAAAGCACTATTGTGTAGATGTGTTAGCAAAACAACAAGCTAGTGTGGGCCAGGAAGTTTTAAGAACACTATTTCAAACCACTGCAACAGATACAGGTTAGCCACCGCTTGGGAGATAACTGCTGTATAGTCTATGCTAAAGCATATGATCTTCAGCTCATATGCCTCGAACGGAAAATGCTACTTACAAAGTATGCTTATGTTCTTGGCGTATAGAGCTGTAGAGCCATATGCGCCCACCCGCCTCCCCGGGTACCTTTATCTGTTGCAGTATTATCTTACTTAGATACACTATACATGGACATCCCTTTACTACTTTTACTAACTCCATATTCACCCTTACGGCAAAACAATCTGGGGATGGAGTCGATGCACACTATCACCGAAAGGAGGAGTCTCCTACCTCGTGACTGCAAAGACTTCTTCGAACAAAAACAAAGTGCAAACATCCGGACCCAACACTAGATGGCGATCTATGCTAAAGCATATGGCTCTACAGCTCTATATGCCAAGAACAGATGCCTATGCATCTGTTCTTGGCATATAGAGCTGTAGAGCCATATGCTTTAGCATAGATAAGTAAGTAGCATTTTCCTTCATACACTGCTTTGAAAAGGAAAATTAAGGCTCACCCTCATTTCAATATGCAATTACCCAAGTCATTAAAATCTTTTTCTCTGCAAATCTAGTTGCAATTTGATGGCTAGACAATAACCTTTCCAAAATTGGAGTAAGCTAAAGTGTCCAATGGAAAAAAAGTCTGCTGATTCTTACAGAGTTTTTTTCATATATTGCTCTTAAAACAGACCTTGCATATAAATGATCTCAAGACCGAGTCATCTCAGCGATATACAGTGAAACTAAGGTTAGCCCCAAACTATTATGTAGTGGTTAAAGCCTGGACAGAACACCTAGAGATGGAAAGCCCTTCCAAGTTGACACCAGATTAAAATCGATCTTTGCAACCCGAGGATGAAAATTCGGTGGATGTCAAGGTTCCCTTTCTTGTGAATAAAGTCAGTTGTTCTAAAAAGTCCAAAGTCTGGGCTGCTTTCCAGGAGGAAAGCAAGCAGTCACCATCTGAAGTCTTAAAATGTTTAGGCTGGTAAGATGTTTACGTTGTGGATAGCAACCACCAAGCCTATGTGCAGACACTTACAAATATCCAACAAAGGCCGCTAGCTGCAGTGACCTGATGCAGTGTTAACACTAGCAAACAATATTGTCATTTGGAAAGTAGCAGAAGATATTTGTAATTCATACTTGAATCATCCAGAAAGTTTGCCAAACTTACTTTTTTAATTTGTCATCAATATAAAGGAATTTGAAAAATATAATAGTCCCATGGTTACGGAGAATGTCATTAGGATTCCAGCAGTCACAATGCTGCTTCTAGTTTGTGACAG
Organism: Calotriton arnoldi; assembly: GCA_963921515.1. Classification (NCBI taxonomy): domain Eukaryota; kingdom Metazoa; phylum Chordata; class Amphibia; order Caudata; family Salamandridae; genus Calotriton; species Calotriton arnoldi. Next base: position 4,119,076 of record CAWUFW010000401.1, read on the forward strand.
AATAGCTCTGTCATGCACATGGTAGGGGTGTTTTTTGGAGTTAGCATGGAAAATACATGAGACGCCAAGATGCCAAAAAGTGATATGAGATGTTACCAATAGGGACTTTCAGATGATCATAAAATACTGCTTAAAGATGTGTTTTTTGACTATATACCCAATGTAATAAACCAGACATGAGAAGGAGACCAACCACTCACCTTCATTGTGGGCCTCGAGAATTTGAGTGCGAAAATCATAGTTGTTAATTGCATTAGACTATTAATGAAGGATTTGAGGTATTGTAGGGTTTAAAATTTTACATTTCAAAAGCCCCCTGTTTCTGCCAGATTAATATTAATTATGTTTTATGATCTTATACAGGTTTCATGTGTTTGTATAGCAAAAGTCATAGTGTTAATCTAATCAAATAGTTTCAATTTTTTTCACTCTACAAGTGATGCACAAGTTGCATTCTCTGCAGTATTCACAAACTTGATTAGTGTTTGGTCTGAAAACTACTTGATCTGTGATTTGATTCATTCATTCACACCTCCTCTCCCTCAGCGCCTTGAGACCCTCGCGGGTAAGTAGTGCGCTTTACAAATCTTGTGATTAATGATATGATATTAATAGTAGTTGGTCTCTACTCTTTATAGTAATGTTACACTGATCCAGTCAGCCTTTGGGAAGCAAAGTACTTTGTACTCAGGAAGACTCTGTATATTAAAATAAATAAGTCTTTAACTTCTTTAGTGCCGAGGAAGAGATAAACATGTCCTCTGCACTACAAAAACAGTGTGAAGAACGTCAATGTCTCGTCTTACCACTACAGTGAGGCTGTCCCTCTGGTGCTCACACCAAGGGGATTGCGTTTTTAGAGTTTCAGCTTGGGTTGCTTGGAAAACGTCCCCAGCAGCCCGAAGCTTTTTTTCCTTAACAGTCAGATCACATGGTGCGCTGACATCATGAGTATAGAAAATAAAAGGAAAAAGAACAGTTAACCTCCTTTTGCTTTCACTGTCAGCTTACCAGCTACCCCGTAGCAACAATCGTCAGATTTTCCCCTTTCCATTGATACCTCTCCCTAATGGATCCCTGCTCTGTGTGCACCATATGGGGGCTGTCTCTGAGCATAGACAGTGCCCCCCCATTGACGGGCAATACAGTCTTTTTGACCTCCTAAGGAGGGTGATTGAGTGGTTTACCCCCAATGTGCCGTGCCTAGGGCAGCAGAAAGGCCACTAAACCCCACAGTTTGTTTATTTAACAGAAATAATGAGGAGAAGGCTGCCCTGTTCTGACATTGGCCCCTATCTCCCACCCCTAAAGCCCCAACAGTCTTTCAGCTTTCCCTGAGGGGTGGCGGGCGAGATTGGGCATTTTACTCCCATCTGCCATGCCCTGAAGGTGGTGTGGGGGGGCAGAAAACCTAAAATACACTAGGGATACACATAAGAACGGGCAGGGATGGGGGAATAACCCATCCTGACATTTGGCTGCATCACCCTCCCTTAGTGCCCACTCAGACCTTCTGCCACCATATTCCAGAGTCCTGTAATGGCTGCCACAACATGTTGTCAATGTTGTGGCCAGCCAATCAGAGGGGGTGGGGGAAACCCACCCCCTCCCTCCTCCACATGCCCTTGGGGGTCAGGATGTGCTCACTCAGTCGCTGTGTTCTGAAAATGAATTAAAAAATATATATATAATGGGGCAAGGCCCTTCATTCCTGTATTGGCTGTCATAACATACTGCTCAAGTTGTGACCAACCAATCGGGATTGACTAGTCCCCTTTAAAATGGCCAAATAAAGCATATCTAGACATGTCCAACCCAGATAGGTCTATTTTTACCTTAATTTCTCAAAAACGACCAAACTGATTTACTTCAAGCCACAAAAACTTTATTTCCGAGAAAAGATCTAGCTTTCTGCTAAATTTAGTGTCATTCTTTTCAGCTATTTGCTCTATCGCTGTTCAAAAATCCCCTGGAAATTGCATGGGAAAATTGTGTTTTGCCTCCTCCTCCCTTTTTGTTGGTTTCTTGCTAGCAGATCACTCTCAAACTTACCAGGAAGGAAGCAGAGGTGGATTAACTTTTTGGGGGGAAATTTTTGTGAAGATGTGTCAAACAGTGACCAAGTTATTAGTGAGACAAAAGACACTATTCCTATGGAAACCTTGACCTAACTATAATTAAACAGTGGCGAACTATATACTGTTTTTGTAGGGAAAAAAGCTCACATACATAAAATACAATTGACTTTGCAGCCTAAATAAGGCTAGAAATGACTTCATTTGATTTACTTTTTCTTTTTAGAAATAACTTAAATCATAGGAAAATAGACTCTACAGCCAAAGTGACTGGAAATATCACAAACTCTAACCTCTTTTGAAAAAAATAAAGGGAATGCAGAGCAAAGCTAACCGGTAGGCTGCACACGCAAAGCAGAAAACTGGCACAGTGCCTTTAAGAGGCTCACCCATCCTCCTGTGTCGTAGTGTGCCTCAGAGGTCAGTTAATTTTTCTGGGTCCTGGCTGTAGGTTTCTGGAACACTGACCTTGCCTCTTCTTTGCGTTTTTCTCTCAGTACCTTTTGAAATCTAGTGTTCGAGGCATGTGTGGCTGTAGATTCACATGCTATGCATACCTCTGCCATTTAGTGTTGGGCCCGGATGTGTGCAGGTTGTTTTTCTTCAAAGAACTCTTCTTGAGTCGCAAGGTTCTGTGTCTCCACCCCTTGTTTGAAATTTGCATGGTCATCGGTTCCAATGTTAGATTGTTTTCTTTCCGCCATCGGGTTCATATTTGTTCCCACGTGCTCCAGATCAATGCCATCATGGTGTTCTTTTCATGCCTCGTGGTTCCTCTCCTTCCTTCGGTATTGTATTTGATCGCTTTCCCACTTTTTCCCTATCTGGTTGACGCCTGCAGCTTCGTCCGGGGTACTCCAGTTGACTTCGGCCCATGGTGGGGTTTCGCCCGTTGAGGACTCTTTCCCTTCTGTTTGGTCCACTCCCTCCATGCCTCACCTGTGATGAAACGGATGCCCTATCGATGCTGCCCTTGGTGTTGTGAAATACCCCTGGGCCAGCCTCCACCAGGTCTGTAATCTTTGTCTATTAACTGAGCATAACGAGGCCTCTTGCGACCTGTGCCGGTCCTTCTGGTCGAAAAAGACTCTCAAATACCACCGCACCCATCAAATCGAGATGTTGCACATGAGCGGCAATAATACTCCAGACCTCTTTGGCACTGCTCGAAGAGGAGCATCATTCTGAGCCTTTGGCTGGTGAGTAGGAGGCTTTCTCGCCCAAAAAGAGTTCGGTCTCTGACCCCAAGATCAAAGATCTCCCGCCGGTTGAACAGGTTGTGAGGACTACTCCCCCTCGAAGGGGCGTTCAGCTGCTCTGGGCACACAGACAAGCTTCTGGGCACACAGACAAGCTTCTGGGCACACAGACAAGCCTCCGGGCACACAGACAAGCCTCCGGGCCACCACTGTCTTCAGGCCATGGTTGGCACTGACTCTTGATTTTGGATACCACAGCCAGATCTTGTCTTGCGCTGAAGAAAATCTTAAAGCCGCCTCCTTCTGTGCTTACCACTCCTGGCTCGGCGCTGGTCTGCCTGTCTGATCCGAAGTGGTCGGCTTCAAAACCCAGGTCGGCGATGGCACTGAAATCTTAGGAAAAACCTTTGGTGCCAACCGGAAAAGCAGCCTTCGAACCAGTCCTCCAGAAACTCCAGGATGAACTTGACGCTCCCCATAGTCAAATAGTCATTCACCCCCAGACGGGCTGAATCCTCACACAGCCTCTGGCACCGGCCACTTGGCCATCTAAGAGTCAGCTCTGCTTTGAAGAAGCTCTAGAGACCCCTCCTCCACCAAAACATCGGAAGAAGCAGGATAAAGCCACCAGTCCTCTTACTGAGCCTGGACTGCCACCACCCTCTTCTTCCAGTCCTCCCAGACCTCCATCATCACCTGCCCCACCTGCTTGTCTGCATGACCCACTTTCCTACACTCCACAGGGTTCAAAACACTTCGACAATGCGAACACGGTGGGGGACACATATGACATGCCCCTAATACTAGATCCCTGTGACTCTTCCGATGTGGATCCACTTGGGGATACGAATCCTGACCTTTACCCTGCCTGCCCCTCCCCGCCATACAACACCACCTCCTATGTTCTAGGTAGCTTACCATAATGTGCAAATGCAAAAAGAAACTTTATCCTCCACCCATTGCTCCATGCAATATTTGCCCATGCTAAAAAAAAGTCAGAAAAAAAGGAACCGGTCAAGGCTCCGGTTATTATACCCAGTGTCTAACAGAAATATAAAGCCTCCCCTTCAGATCCCATTTGAGTAGAGTTCAGTTACCACCAGATTACTTAGTGGTTCTTACAGCGAGCAAGCGAACAATGCTCAGGGCACCAGGGAAGCACCACCGCCGGACAGAAAGAGAAAAAGGATAGACTCGCGTATGCTTAGCATGTTGCAATCTGCTAACCACTGGTGCATCACCAGTTCCACTGGTCTGCTCTCTAGGTACGACTGGGCCCACTGGGACGAAATGGAGTAGCTCCTCCAACAGCTCCCAGAGGAGCACACTGTGAGAGAAGGCCTGAGTTGGTCACCGAAGGCAAACTGATTTCCAATTCAACAATCGGGTGTGCCCTGGTTGCTACGGACACCGCTACGCAGGGGAATAATTCCAGCGTTCTCCTCCGTTGAAGTGCCTGGCTCTGTGTCTTCAGCTTCAAGCCGGATGTTCAAAAGCATTTCCTCAACCTGCTGTTTGATGGAGATTATCTATTTGGGCCGCAGGTTGAAGAGATGCTGAAGAAAATCAAGATAGACACGGAGATGGCGAAAGCCATGGGTGCTCTACAGACTCCTACCCCACTTGGGTCCTTTTGCCCATCTCTTATCGCAGAGGTTCCATGACCATCTCCCCTGAAGCCCTTGCGTCATTCCAGCATCAACCTGCTCAACAGAACTCCACAAGAGGCTACTTCAGAGGTGGAAACGGCGCCAAAAGTAGAGGCAAAGGTAGCGCTTCCAAAGGAGCCACTCCTACCAAACAATGACTTGCTCCCCCATCCCCTCCTGCCCACACACCTGTACGGCTTCAGAAGTACTTCCCCCGCTTGGTTACACGTCACCTCAGACCAGTGGGTATTAGACGTCATTCAACATAGTTATTTCCTAGAACTCATGTCTGCACCACCCTGCAGACACATCCTCTACCCAGAACACCAGTGCCTTGTTTGGGAAGAGGTCCAAGCGCTCCTTCACAAAGTAGCTAAAGAGACCCTTGAACGAATACATCCTCTCAGAAAACTTCACATGGTCACTCTACAGGATGTCATTGCACTGCTACACCAAGGCAACTTGATGATTGCACCTGACCTCAAAGACACCTACTTCCACATCCCGATTCAACCAATGCATCAATACTACATCTGGTTTGTGGTAAGTGGTCAACATTGCTAGTTCAAAGTGTTGCCCTTCAAAGTCACCACCGCACCTTGCATATTTACCAAATGCCTTGCAGTAGTAGCTGTGCACCTGCGAAGACAGGGCATCCATGTATTCCCATATCTGGACGATTGGATGATTAACAGCACAACGCACCAGCAGTGCAGTGCACATACTCAAGCCACAATAGACCTCCTTCACAAACTGAGATTCACCATCAGCAAAGTCGCATTTTTATCCCCTTCAAATTCGACCCTATTTAAGCACCATCCCCAATGCAAATATCGGCAAAGCCTATTCCAGACCAGTCTTTCCATGCATTGTTCCCTCTTTTTCAGCCAAATCAACCGGTCACAGTCCGAATAGTCATGCGCCTCCTGGGCATGATGGCCTCCTGGAATGCCATAGTATCCCACGCAAGATTGCACATGTGCCCACTGCAGGAATGCTTATCACATCAGTGGTCCCAGGCGGAGGGTCATTAGGAAAATCTAGTGTTGATCAACCACTGCACGCATCGCTCCCTGCAGTGGTGGAACACCAACAACTTGTTGCAGGGGTGGCCTTTTCTCGACCCATTACAACGGACGCATCTCTCAGTGGATGGGGGGCATATCTCCAAAACCTGACTGTCCAGGATCGGCGGGATCTCAATCACAGGGGTCGCCACATCAACCATCTATTGTGGTTAGTTGTCTATCTCGCCCTCAAGGCCTTTGTACCCCACATAGTGGGCAAGGTGGTCTTCGTCCGGACGAGCAACATGATAGCCATGTATTGCATACAGAACCAGGGAGGACCGATCACAACTCTCTCTGCTAGCTCCGTTCACCTATCGCTGAGTACTCCACCACAGGATCCACTTGTTGGTGGTGTACCACTCAAGAGTGCACAACGACTTTGCCGACCTTTTATTTCACTTTATTTTCCCAAATTACAAACATGTTATGCATAATTTCGCATACAATTGTTTTGCAAACAGTATAGGTCGTTTCTGACAGGTCATGAATAATAACAGTTATGACAATACTTGTAATGTAGTCTCATAATACAACTTGTCCAATACATTGGAACTGGCCTCCAGCCCACCCGCTTAACTCCTACTTCGTGTGCATCAGCATTACATCCGGCCGGTTACAACGCAATAGCATCCCTCTGGTGCCCAATCTCCCAAATATCAGTTCAGTCAGGTCTCGTAGCTGAGTTGCAGACCAACTATCCCTCTCCCACCGGAACAATACCGTTATTTTCCTGTGAACTGGAAGCCTGTTTAGCTGCTTCTACATAGTCCCTAAATGGTCCCCATATGTCCTTGGGGCGGGATGTTAATGGCATAAGGCTGGCGTACGCCTCTGCGTTGATGTTGCAGGACGCTAAACTTTTCAACCAGTCCTGTAGTTTGGGAGCAGTTTTCCTACCCCAATGTATGGCATTTTCCCTTTTGGCCAAAAGTAATCCCAGTGAAGCAAATCTCCTGACTTTTTTGGGGAATTGCACTGTGTAACCTAAAAGCGCAATTTCCGGGATAGGTGTGATAGGAAGGCCGATCATTTTCCCCAATGTCGTTTGTACATCCACCCAGTAAGACTGTATTCGGGGGCAAGACCAAGCCAAGTGTATGAAATCAGCGTGAGGTGCGGTGCATTTTAAACATATGTGAGGCCTAGCGGCATCTATCCTGTGTGCCGCAGCAGGGGTGAAATCGGCACGGCGAAGGAATTTGAAATGAAGCAGTTTGTGCCTACTGTTGAGGGAAATTTCGCTAGTAGCCTTGCAGCATTTTGCCCATTGTTAGTCTGTAATTTGCCCGCCAATGTCCGCCTTCCAGGCTTGTCGAAGTTTGGTGTCACATACTGGCTTCATATTGGCGCTAGTTTTGTACATTTTGGAAATGAGGCGAACCCCGCTTTTGTTCTCTATCACTAATGTGAGTGGGGGAAATGAGTCCGGTTCAATAGGAAACGTAGGGAGTACTGCTCTTAAAGCCGATCTAACACGGGTCATAATAAAACGGGTCATGAAGTTACAGTTAGCGTACCTTGCATCTTCGTCCAGTGTAAAGACATGTCCCCCAGGGAAGAGATCACCTATTTTGTCGATGTCCAATGTAGTCAATGTGCGCTGTACTAAGGCCTCTCCGGTAATTGGGAACCATCTAGCGTTGGGCAGGGTGAGGGAGGTGGAGTATAGGGTAACCGCGCCAGTAAGTCTTCTCAATTTCTCCCATGCCCAGGAGGTGGTAGATACCGTCTGAATGTCTTGCGGATCTCTAGGGAATCCCCCGGGAAGCACCGCGGATAGTTTGTCTGGGAGGACTAGGTCCGCCTCCGGTCGCAGAAACGGAATTCGTGCATCCGGGTGGAACCAAGCGTGCGCATAGCGGCATTGTGCTACTAAATAATATAGTTGGAAATCCGGGACATTACACCCTCCTCTCTCGTATGGCAGTGTAAGGACGGACCAGCGAACGCGTGGTTGTTTCCCTCCCCAGACTAAACGGATGATGTGTGATCGCAGAGTGCGAAAGAAGTCATCTGTGAGGGGTATTGGGATGTTGTTGAATAAATACTAAAATTTGGGGAGGACCACCATCTTCAGAATTGCCACCCGTCCCGCTAGTGATAGTGGTAACTTCAGCCATTTGTCAACCTGCTCTTCCAGAGCGTGAACAGCCTGCCCGTAATTTAGGCCGATAATGCGTGCGGTCTCTAGATGAATGTGTATCCCAAGATATTTTACTGAATTGTGGCACCATTCAAGGGGGAATTCACATTCCCACTGCTCCGTACTCGTGGTCAGTGGAAATATGATGGACTTGTGCCAGTTTATACCCAGCCCCGAAAATCTACCGAAACAAATAATTTCCCTTATGAGGGGTGCTAAATTTACACATGGTTCCCGGACGTATAAGATGGTGTCATCAGCATAGAGTGAGGCCAAGAGAGGACCAGTAGTAAACTGTAGTCCGCGGTGCAAGTGGCGTTCTTGAAAATGCCTAACCAGTGGGTCCAAAGCCAAAATAAACAGTAGTGGAGATAATGGGCAGCCCTGTCTCGTCCCACGAAAAAGCCGAAAGGGTCTGGAAAGGGTGCCATTCAGTCGAAGTCTGGCCGTAGGGCTGCTGTAGAGTAAGGCCACTGTGGCAATGAAGCCATATGGCAGTCCCATTCATCGCATCACTTCGAGGAGGAATGGCCACTCCAAGGAGTCGAATGCTTTCTCTGCGTCCAGCAAGATAGCGGCCGCAGGGGTGTCAGGTCGTATTCTGTGTAATACCGCGAATAGTGTGCGGAGGTTCAGGGAGGTAGACCGGTGCGGAACAAAGCCTGATTGGACCGGGGAAATAATATACTCCATTAGTTGAGATAATCTATTTGCAAGTACCTTGGCCAAAATTTTATAATCTAGATTGAGTAAGGACAGAGGCCGGTAGGAGCAGCACTCTCTAGGGTCTTTGCCAGGTTTTGGGAGAAAAATTATGACGGCTTCTCGGAGCGTGGGCGTGTCTGCTTTTCTAATGCTTCCACATATACTTCAATTAGTTGGGGCGCCAGGAGATCTTTAAACTCCTTGTAAAATTCCCCTGTGAAGCCGTCCAGACCAGGGGCCGTGGAGCCCTGGAGGATGTCAATGGCAAGTGTGACATCTGCCACTGATATTGGTTCCGCCATGAAGTCTTGCATGTGCTTCTCCAAATATACCAGTGCAATTTCTGCAAGATAATCCGTCTGGGCAGTGCTGTCAGATGCAGCCCTGGACGTGTAAAGTGTAGTGTAATATTCTAGGAACTCATCTCGGATTGTGGATGTGGTGGTGAGTGTGTCTCCATTAGCGGATTGCAGTTCAGTTATGTATGATTTACTGTACGGTGGCTTTAGCATTTGCGCTAACACTCTCCCGGCCTCTCACCCTCCCCGTATCGCCGGGCAGTGTGATATTTCCCAAGATACAATATCTCTCGGTCTGCAGTGTCCCTATACTCCGATAAAAGAGAAAGTCTTAATGCCTGGTTGTCCGGGCTCTGAGTCACCACAGATTTGGAATCTAAAGCAGCAATGTCACGTTCAATGCGGGTCATTGTGTTGCAAAGATCTCTGAGCACTCCCGCATGTTTAGAAATACAGACCCCTCTAATAACTGCCTTGAAACCCTCCCACAGTACCGCCCAGGAGTCCACCGAGCTGGTATTAATTTCAAAGTATTCGTCTATAGCTTCTCGCACTTCCGCCTTGAACAGTTCATCCCGTAGGGCTCTGCCTGGGAAGCGCCACTGTCGTTCGTACCCCTCAGGTCGTGGGAGTTTCAAATGTAATACTATCGGGGAATGATCGGAATAGTTCCGAGGGAGTGTCCTGTGGGAGTCGAACCAGTCTGTGAATTCGGGAGAGAGCAGCCAGTAGTCAATTCGGGTCCAGGTATTATGTTGGCCTGAGTAGTGAGTGTACTCAGTTAGAGTAGGGTGGCGACTTCGCCAAATATCAACGAGTGTGTATTGGTCACAGAGGTGCCGCAGGGCTCGCCGCGCCCGCGGCTTAGTGTCCGGGGTTCGGGAGGTGCTGTCTGCCTCAGGGTCTATCAATAAGTTAAGGTCCCCACCCAATAGTATCTTTTGTGACGCGTGTTTTGCAAGCTGGGCGCTCAGTGTATGGAAAAACTCGGGGCGTCCACATTTGGGGCGTAAACGTTTATGAGGGAGACCACGTGGCCACAGAGGGAGCCAATAACGATGATATATCTACCCTCTGGGTCACGTATTACGTTACCTAAACTAAAAGGGATTCTCTTGTGTATCAGTATGGCGGTGCCTCTGGCATAGTTGCTGTAGTTTGCAAAAAACCTATGCGCGCCCCAACTGGCACCAAAGCGCGCCGCGTCCGTGGGGGGCAGGTGTGTCTCCTGTAGGTATGCTATATCTACCTTGTGCCGAAGTAGGTAATGAAGCACCTGTCGCCTTTTGCGGTTGTCGTTAAGACCTCTAACGTTCCATGACATTAGGGTTAGTGCGGAAGGGCCTTCAATATTACCTAGTCGTGCCATCTAGGCACAGTGTGTAATCCGTCCTGTCACAACTACAGCGAACATCAAGCATGTCGAACAATGACCATTTGCAAATAAACTCTCTTAGAAATGAAATTACCCACCCGCCACCCCCCACCCCCCACCAAGCCGGACCCCATCCGGGGAAGGGCCTTACCCCCAATGAAGATGTACTGGAAGTACCAAGTTATTTTACACTGAGTTGCTATTCCCTTCGAACAGTACCCCAAAGTGAACCAAACCATACACAAAGGATACACCATGGGGGGGCAGCAACGCCCCGGCTAGCCTCCAGCACGCTGCAATGTAAACACCAAATTATGTAACGTGTTCCTGCAAAATGAAACATATAATGTCGAGTAGTCCGATCATCCCGTGCCCGCACTTGAAAACAGTTCCGCGCTTGCATCTGAGCCACTGTGCATGGGAGAGGGCCGTGATCCAGCCCCGTTTGTTGGAATGTTCTTTTGTTTGTATGCGCGGCAGAACTCCTGTGCCTCCGGCGGATTATCGAATATACGGGCCCTGCCGTCTATATCCACCTTCAGCCTAGCCGGATACAGCATGCCATAGCGCAGTCCCAGATTTCTCAGGGTGGCCTTGACTCAATTGAATTTCCGTCTGGCCTCCTGTACCATAGCAGTGAAGTCCGGATAAAAGGACAGTTTGGTTCCTTGCCAGTTCACATCTCCCTTTTCTCTCGCCAGGCAGAGGATCGTGTCTCGGTCTCAGAAGTTAATGACCCGTGCTGCGACGGGCCTAGGTGGAAGGTTGGGGCGAGGGCCCAGCGATGTATGCGCCCTCTCTGACAAAGCCTGGGGTGAAAGCCTCCTTTCCGAACAAACCCAACAGCATGGTCTCGATGAACATGTCCATGCGACCAGTGGGAGTCATCTCGGGAACGCCAAGGATGCGTACGTTGTTTCGGCGACTGCGCGCTTCCAAGTCCTCATTTTTAATGGCCACCTCTTTCAAAATGCGTTCCATGCGCTCTAGATGCTTGGTCGTTTGAGCTGTCCCATCCTCAATGTCAGAGATGCGGGCTTCTGCTACGTCCAGCAGTCTGTCGTGTGCTTGAACTTTGGCGCCAAGGCCAGCTATAGTGTTGTCGAGAGAGTCAAATCGGCTGTCTAGGGCTTTAAAGCCTGCCCTCATCTCCTGGAGTAGTGAATGCGCTGTGTCCGGAGATCCGTCCCCCAAAACTGGGCCCTGCGCCGACTCCGCCATGGTGGCTGTTTGCGCAGGGGCGGTGTCTGTAACCTTTTCAAAAGGTAGCGTTCTCTGTTTAGGGTCTTTGCGGCCCATGCCGCGCCAGGTGCCACTGCCGCGACCCGCTAAGCCTCAGCGAGTGTGTCCGCAATGGGCCGTCCCTCTATCCACGGCGTTTAGTAGGCCTGGTATCAATCTGAGCCCCCTCAGTTTTGGATCGGGCGGGCAATTGGTCAGCCTGTGGGAGCGCTGGGCAGGAGAGTTGGAGGAGTTGCCCCACGTCCAGTGTTTTCATATATAAGATAGAGGGGGTCGCAGCAGACGCGCCAATTAATTCTCAGGCGCTGTAGTTACTGATGGAAAGCAGGTACCCATGCGCTGGGGGGGCCCAGTCCACGCCACACTAGGATCGCGCAGTGGGAACACAGGATGTGGTGACTGGGGGGCCGATCTGCATCTTGGACTCACAGGCAGGAGTCTACAGCAGCGCTGTTTATGGTAATGTCTCAGAGGGTGATTCCCCCGTCATTTCCCAGATTGGCCGTCTTCTTTCATTGTGGGCCTGCAGGTCCAGGCAAAGGAACCGCCCAGGTCCGAGGCAGCGAGGCGCTTGATGTTGCATCGCGCGTCCCCACCCATTGCAGGCCTCGTGCGTAAAATTAAAGTTCGTCTCTTCGCCGGTGCCGATGGGCAACGATGTCGAGTGGGCCGTGGGTGTGTCGTGATACGGGGGAAGGCGCGGTGGCACTCACCAGCGTCTTGTTGTGGCAGGGCCGCTCCGGGCAAAACGGCTCGCCCCCCCCAGCCCAGGGCCGGCTGATGATCCCGCGGCCGGGGAGCTGCGTCACGGGGCCAAAACCGCCGCTCCCAGTGGCTCTGTTTCTTCGCCGGAGGATTCCTCACTGCTTCCGACGTCCGTTGCATTGCGCTGGGTCCGCGATGCCGGCGTTGGCTACAGGAACACGCCATTCTGCTGGAGTGCCGGACGGAGCTTCAGAGTCGAGCGACCATTTTGGTCGCCGGCTTGGCCACGCCCTTCCAACTTTGCCGACCTTCTCAGCATAATGCGGCAACAAGTCCATGATTGGGAACTCCACCCAGGAGTCCTCTTCCTTACTTCCAGCGCTGGGGTTTTCCAGGCATGGACCTCTTGGCCACTCAGAAAATGCAAAATGCCAAACTTCACCAACAGATTCCCACACCCACAGTCCATGGGCAATGCACTATGGCAATGCACTATGGATATTAGCCTATGCTTTCCACCCCTCCCCCTCAACCCTTTTGTGTTCGTAAGTGGTGGCAAACCTCTCACCCTCATCCTGGTGGCTCCCACTTGGACAGACAACCCTGGTTCACCACTTATCGAGCTCTCAGTGCCTCTGCACAAGAGGCTCCCCAACAGGCTGGACCTTCTCGTACAGACCATGGAGAAATCAGGCACCCCTACCCCAAGTGTCTCAATATTGTGATCTGGTTCCTGAGGTGTTAGTTTGGTTACCTTAATCTTCCTTCTGGATTTATGTACATTCTTAAGAAAGCATGCAGACCCACGACGCATGCCTGCTGTGCTGCCAAATGGAAATGGTTTGTCCGCTACTGCCAGATTAACCCCTAGCAGTCACTGTTCAAAACATCGTTTGGTACCTACTACACCTCCAGACATGTGAATTAGCCTTGACCTCCAATCGGCTACACTTTGCTGCGGTGACTGCTTATCTCCAGAATAGACGACATGTCTCCCTCTTCAGGATTCCAGTCATTAAATCTTTTATGGAGGGACTCAGAAGAGTCATTCCTCCCAGTGTCTCACTGGCTCCGGTGTGGAATCTTAACATCGTCCTTACCAGACTTATGCGTCTCCCGTTTGAACCCCTCCAGTCATGACCATTACAATTTCGCTCTTGGAAGGTAGCTTTCCTAGTAGCCATCAAATCACTAAGGCATGTTGGTGACCTTCAAGCCTTTACCTTGGAAGAACCTTTCTTTAAGGTTCATAGAGATGGGATGATCGTTCGCACCAACCCTAAATTTATTCCTAAGGTGGTCTCCCCTTTCCACCTAACCAGACTATAGAATTCCCTTTCTACAACCTGACTCGTTTGCAGAAAGGGCCCTTCATACCTTGGGCGTGAAATGAGCCTTAATAGACTATGTGGACATAAGAAAGCCCTTTCAAAAAATCCGACAACTATTTGTTGCTTTTTCTGAACCACATAAAGGAAAGCCCCTATCAAAATCTGGCATAGGCAGATGGATAGTTAAATGCATCCAAACCTGTTATGCAAAAGCTAAGAGTTTTGCCTGCTCCTCCTTTGGCCCAATCTACTAGAAAGAAAGGGGCTTCTATTGCCTTCCTTACGAACATCCCAATAGCAGACATTTGTAAAGCAGTTGCTTGGTCTACACCACACACTTTCACTAAGCACTACTGTGTAGATGTATTAACCGCCCAACAAGCAAATGTTGGTCAGACTGTACTACATACCCGTTTCTATTCTTCTACAACTTCCATAGGTTAGCCACCGCTTAAGGGGAGGCATGGTTTACATCTGTGCACTGCATGTGTATCTACAGCCACACATGCCTCAAACAGAAACTATTACCCTTTAAGCATCAGTTTGTGGCATGCAGTGCTGTAGATTCAGATGCGCCGACCCTCCTCCCTGGATGCCTCAGGCTGTTGCAGTTACTCATCCTTCTTACTTTCCTTCATGGTCATCTTTCTACTCTTCTGTATTGCTTAGCTCCAATTTCATTCTCACCTTCTGTGAAGAAAACAGTCTAACAATGGAGCCGATGAACATGCTCGTTGTGCTTAGAGAAGAGTTCTTCGAATAAAAACCACTTGCACACATCTGGGCCCAACACTAGTTGGCAGGATTATGCACAGCATGTGAATCTACAGCACTACGTTTTTCGTAATCCACCTCCCCTGACTTCCCTTAGGACTAGGAAGGTTCTTCACTTATTTTCTGACTGGAGTCCTTTGTTTTTCCCATCAGAATGCCTTCACTTTTTATCTGAACAAATGCCCAGTCAGATCCCCAGGACATCTATATTTTATGTCTTTTTCATTGATCACCATCCTTAAGACTACGAACACTGTCAAAAAATGTCCGTAGGACCCTGAAGAAAAGACAGAAAATCAGGCTGCACGGCCTCCAGGAGAGACTGCAGGAAGCTGCTTCAGTATTTCATGAGGGGCAGGAGAAGTTTTTCCATCTATCTGAGCACCTTCTCACACTCAAGGGACTACCCAAGTGCATAGAAGAAAAGAAAAGGGCAGAGTTTCTTGTTCGATACTGAGGTTTAACATGGAGCACAGTTACTGTGCCAGCATGCTCCCCGTTGACACATGGTGCATCCATGATGGCAGTCATTGATGTCAAGAAAGCACAGTAAGTAGATGACAAGACCACCTACGATGTCAGAACCCCCTCCATCTAGGTCTGTCGTCTCCCTTGCCACCAAGGAGAGGAGATTGTTAGAATTTGGGTTTCTGGTTGGTAGAGGTATGCACGCTGTCTAAGCAGGAACCACAATCCTAGTCAGGGTAATTCAGATAACACCCTAAATTAACCTATGCTCACCCTCTGGTAGCATGGCACAGAGCAGTCCGGTTTAACTCAAGACACAATTTGTTAGGTATTTGTGCAACATTTCAAACAGTAAAAGAGTGACAACACCACACAAAAAGATACAACATCAGGTTAGAGAAATAGAGCTTAAGTTAATGAACAAAACAAGATCAAAATGACAAAACTCCAATAAGTAGAATCTGAGTTATGAATTTTTAAAGGATATCTTGAAATGTAACCCTTAAAAGCATAAAGCACCAACTGGGGATATCTGGTCGCGCTAGACTGGGTCAAATCCAAAAGTTCATGCTGACTGCGATGGAACATGGGCCAGTTACAGGGAGTAGCCTTGACCCGATAAAACAGTACCTTGGTTCGCTGTTGCGTCAAGGACGAGATGCGAGGAGCAAAGGAGGCGATGCGTCGTCATCGATCCTCAGGATGTAGGCAGTATGTGGGCTCCGCGCCGCGCAAAGTCGGAGATGGCGTCGGGAATGGAGGCTTTGATGCGAGGCAGAGTTAAAAGAAGGGCTTTGAAGTGCACAGAGGCTCTCCCCTCCCCCCCCCCCCCCACCCCAGCTCTGGCTCCAGACTCTCTACAGGGGGGTATGCAGCCATTTGTGTGGGGACTAGACACCTCTTATTCAGGTGCAAGTGTCGGCTCCTCCCTCTCATCCTGCCCAGGATGACTCGTCAGGATGTGGATGGCCACTCAGTCACACCCAAGCTCCCTTTGTGTGTGGCTATCTAGAGGGAATACACAAAGTCCAGCTGTCACCCTGCCCAGACGCGTATTGGAGACAGGTTGCAGGCAGAAAAATGCCATCTTCCTAAGTGGCATTTTTAAAAGATTAATGATAAATTAGACTTTACCAGTAAAGAGGATTTATCATTACCCTTCCAGTGATATGAAACATGGCAAATTGACTCCTTCTCAATCAGGAATTACAGCTTATAAAGTGTGATGAGGAAATCCCAATGTTAACCTGTGAGAGGGGTAGGCCTCACAGTAGTGGAAAAATGAATTTGGGTGTTTTTCACTACTAGGACATGCAAAACATAAAAGTACATTCCCTACCTTTTGATTACACAGCACCCTGCCCTATGGGCTTCCTAGGGGTGACTTATATGTAATAAAAGGGGAGTTTAAGACTTGGCAAGGGGTTTTAAATGCCAAGTTGACATGACCGTGTAAACCGCACACGCAGGCTCTGCAGTGGCAGGCCTTCGACATGTTTAAAGGGCTACTGGAGAGGATGGCACAATCAGTGCTGCATGCCCCCTAGTAGTATTTAATTTACAGGCCCTGGGCATGTGTAGTGTACTATACTAGGGACTTATAGGTAAATTATATTTGCCAATTGTGGATAGGTCAATCAAGCCATGTTTAGGGGAGAGAGCACGTAAGCACTGGTTGGCAGTGGTAAAGTGCTCAGAGTCCTAAGGCCAACAAAAAGAATTCAGCAAAATTGGAGGCAAGCAAAACATTTGGGGAAAGACCACCCTAACGCTGGCAGGTTTAACAAAGACCACCACTGTTGCAACCACGACAATCTTCTGGTTTTCCTTCACAGAAGCCTTCAGTAAGTTGACTTTGGTGCCTTAAAAGAAGAAGAGTACCACATTATTCTGACACTGAGTACCCCAGGGCATACTCACCCACCAGTGATGTAACGCCTATGGTCAGTTTGTCACCTTCTTCTTCACCACAGAGATCTGCCTCTCCATGCTTTTCATCAGCACCACCTGCTAATCCTCTACCTTTAAGGTCCCCACAGTGACCAAAGTCACCACTGGCCCTCAAGTGCCATCTAAGCCTGCTCCTGAGGACACTCTACGAAAACGGAGATCCTGCACCAGATCTAAATTGCCAAGAAGATATTGTTCTCATCCAAGGCTCCATAGACGCTAAAGTGAAAGGTCAGACTCCCTCAGGACTTCTAGGAAACGTGTCTGCTCTCCTTCAGGTTCATCTATATAATTCGAACCGCTTCTCCATCAGGTACTACTCGTCGACTTTACCTTATTCCCCTGTGGTTAAAATATTGCTGGTTGATTATATCATTACCTTTAATGAAGTATTAGTAAGGGGAGCAGCAAAGCTCAACATACCTATTCAGACTCCTGCTGCCACTACATGGTGATTTTTGAGACATTACACCACAGGGCATCATCTAGCCCGTTATTGCCTTTGGTTCCAGGTCTTTTGGAACCTACACTGCAACTATTTCCCTCACCAGTGTGCGCAAGGTCTGCTCCTACCAGGCTTGTTTCGGGTCCAGGGAAGACCTGGCTTGGCAGTTGAGGCTGGACTGTTCCCATGAGGAACAAGGTCAAAACTGATTTGCATATGGCTGGTTCTGAACATGGGGGGCGAAGTGAGCAAAAGAACAATGATGAATTCAACCCAGATCTAATAGTGACTGAGTGTCTGAAAAGTTTCAGCGCTCCGGCCATCATCTTATTGTGAAAAATATAAAGCAGCAAATCTGATAGAGATTTCCAACTGCAGATTACTTACTTTAGAATAATCCCCAGACGTCAGACTGGATTCAGATGTTTCTGGGCAGGTCCCCTGTGTGCCGGTAGCTGGTGTCATTTTGCTCTGCGTTTTACGTCATCCACGCCGGAAGTGACTTGTGTGGTACCTATATAGACGCCACTCCCGTGTGCGAACGTCGGTTCTTTAGTTTCCGCACCAGATAGCGCTGATTCGGTCAGAGCTAACCTCAGTAGTTGAAAGGCTTTTTCTCGACCTTTTGAGACACTTTCTAGAGAGATTTTCTCTCCTGGTGTAACAGGATGTCCAATATGAAACCTGCTGGTTTCAAACAAGTGGTGTCTGTCACAGGCAGATGTCTGTGACAAACCCACACTAGGTGTGCTTATGGTACTTGGAAAAGGGGCCATGACACCAAGACCTGAGAGGAAGCCTCCTCAAGCTTTTCGCAGCCCAACGTCAGTTGACTCCGCAATACTCTAGCTTTTGGTTGCGCGGACGGTCCTATGACTGTTTGTGGGCCGCACCGGGCAATTGTTGTCGCATTTTAAGTCATCGAGTGTCAGATAAGTCAACTATGCTCAAGAAAGCGTTGTTCGACTTTGCCACGCCCGTCGAAGTCTTCGGACAAGGCGCAGGAGCGTTGGCACCCCAGACATCGCGCTCGGTAGAGCCTTAGTCAGGGTCCGGTCCGCTTCTCTGACCATGCTCTCCGGATCAGAGCCAATTCCTTTTGCATTTGACAGGCCTGGAGAGGGAGACGAATGGGAGGGGTCTGAAGACCCTTTTTTTTAAATGCTCAATAATACTTTCTATTAAATTGCACAGGATATAAGATACAGAGACTTTGACCAATAGTCCTATTTCATCAGTATATTTTGGTCAGCAACTTCAATAATATCAAATACCCAATCCCGTCCCCCTCCTGCTCTCGTACATTAACATTAGAAAACAGTAGGTCAGATGAACCCCAATCAGTGAAAGAAAAATCAATCTTATCTTCCAGGGTCTGTCTCGGTACTCAGCAAGTCTCCTTCCATCTTGTGATTTACACTGCAGTGGTATGCTGCCCCTGTGTCCTTCCTTATAAGCAGCCCACTCGTGGGTAAATTGCGCTCGGGCTCAAAGAGCCTGCAATCCACATGTCAATCTCATGTGCCAGCTACATCTCGCATCCTTATCACAGAGTCAGTGTAACGGTCTCAATGTCTCCACCTTCCACACCATCAAACTGGTTTCTATGGGTTCTTGCAGTTCCACCAGCATGACCGCCCAGGCCTTCAAATCATCCTTCAGTCACACATCACGCCTGACATGCATTATTCACTCTTCCTCAGCTATTGCCCACTGTGAAATGTCTTCGAGCCATTGCTTATATTTTACGGGTGTCGCCTTCCCATTTTATGGCTATGCGGTGTTTTACCAACAATAGGCCTAACAGCATAAATCTCCTACGTAGTGCCTTCTTGACAAGAGCGGGTATTAGGCCCAACAGAATATTATGGATCGTGGGTTGTAGCTCCCAACCAGTGGCTCTATTAAGGTTCTCTAGAACATCCCACCAGAAGAGTGTCAAGGATGTGCAGTGCCACACCACATGTAGGAAATCTGCGGCAGGGCTTCTGCCGCAGGCGCAACAGTCAGTCTGAGTGTTGGATATAGTACGTAGGGTTTTGTGTTGGAGATACGTCTGATGTATATAATTATACTGTGTCAATTTAAATCTTGCATTGGAGCTAACAGTTTTCACTCCTTCTTGCACTCTCTCCCAGTCTCAAGCAGACAAGGGTTCCTCCAGAGCCTCCTCCCATTTCATGTACGCCTTAAGCGTCAAACCAGAAAGGTCATTCCGTAATGCCCAGCATATATGTGATATCAGTCTACGACCTCCTGGCAGTGTTAGGAGTACAATCAATGTGGTGGCAGGCTTTGGTTCCTCATAAAAGCATGACCACACCTCTCGAGGATCTCTTTATATATTGCAGGTTTTGCACTATACCGAGTGCAAAGGATGTTTTGGCATCTTCCCGTGTAATAAACTGACCACCAGGATATAGGTAACTAAGTGTTTCACATCCCCCGTCCCTCCACTTCTGGACCGAAATTGCACTAGCTATGTTCACGAATGGCTGTGAAGACCATAATGGCATGTCCCGTGCATACGGGACCCGCCTTATCACCCTCATTACCGTCTGCTCCCATACTTGACACACCTGACTGATGACAAAGGGCGTGTCTATAGGCGCACTCATTCCCTACATTAGCACCGTTGTGAGAACCGCGCAACAGCCCTTTCTACTAGTTATCTGTTGGGTCCAACCAGTGGACAGCGTGCTGTAGGTGAGCTGCTTTGTTGTAAAGTTTCATGTTTGGAATCTCCAAGCCTCCCTGTCCCCAGGTTTGCTTACGTATGGTCAGCCCCATTCGCTTCCTCTTTTGTACCCGTAATAGGTCTGCAATCAGGCTATCTATTGCCACAAAATACTGTTGGGATGTCATAGAGCGTGCCCTGTAAGGCATCGGGGGAGCATGGCCATCTTCACTATAGCAGCCGTGCCCATCAAAGACAAAGGGAGGTCTCTCCAAAACCGGTGTGCCCTTTACCTTCATGCGTGGAGATTGAGCAGCAACATTTGACAGCTGTAGACCTTCCTGTATGTGATGTTTTTCTGGCAGCCAGGCGTCCCTCCACCAAGTATATGCCTGCCATTGGGATAAGTTTGTGACAAGGTGTGATACCCAGAATGCCAAACCCCAACCCCTTCTCTCTCTATACCTCTTTCCAAGATTCTTCTGTTTGCTTTCTCATTGGCCTTACAGCGCTCTGCTCTGGTCACAGTGAAAGGTTCTCTTTCTGCTATTTTGGCATTTTTGTGGTTCCAGATTAAACCATCTTTATTTAAGTAACCTCTGGTGGTTAGGTTTCTTAAAAGCTTGCAGTACATGTTTCTTCCCAGGCCATTCATCATGCCCCAGCGATATCTGAATCTTTTTCTCACCTTCTTGATGTGTGCAGCCTTTGAGCCTCTCCACAATTGCCCTCTTAGGCTACTGACCATCAGAACTGACTTTCTAGTTGCCATAATATCGGCCAGGAGTGTCAGGGAATTGCAGCCACTCTTGGCACACCCTCCATACACCTTCTACCCGAACAAGCTGGTCCTCCGTACAAGTGACTCTTTTCTTCCGAAGGTTGTGACTCCCTTCCATGTAGGCCAGAAAATCACCCTGCCTATCTTTTTTGATCTGCCTCACCCCTCCAAAGAGGAGAAGAGAGTTGTCGTTCTACCTTGATAACACAAATGAGTTCCGGGTGAAGACGATCAACTCTTCGTGGGTTACGTAGGTGCTAAGAAAGGGAAGGCTGTGCAGAAATGGATCATCTCAAGATCTGCCACACATTGGCCAAAAAGCAGCCCCCTGAGGGTTTGCATGCTCATTCCACCAGAGCTATGGTTGCAACCACTGCTTTAGCCTGCTGAGCTTGTGTCCTGGACATCTGTCAGGCAGCAATACAGGCATCTTTGTGCACGTTTACCAAACACTACTTTCTGGACAGTCAGGTCTGTCGCGACACATACTTCACCTGTTCAGTCCTGCAGGACTCTGGTTTTCATTAGCGTCGCAGACCCACCCCCTGGTGAGGTATTGCTTGGGCATCTATTCTAAGGCAAGGAATCTGTGGCTCGAAGTCTATCCGATGAGCAAGTTACACACCTTCGGTAATGCCTTATCTTGCAGAAACTCTATCTAGCCGCAGATTCCTCACAGACGCTCCCATCCTCCACACTCTGCGAGCCGATTGCAGTCTAAGGGACACCCTTCTCAGGGTCTTAGTTTTTCAGACCAGTGGTCAGTTCTCATCAGGGCTCCGTGCTCCTGGCGTGGAAAGTCTTGAAAGTAACTGACATCAGCATGCCGGGGTGGCACCTATCTAGGCATCGTGGATAGTGGAGAAGTGTGGCTCAATGGTTAGAGCGGCAGACCCTGATGCAGAGATCTGGCCCGGGACCAGGGTTCAATTCCTGCCTCGGCGGGTCTTGGGCTCAATTTCCTCGGACCTGATAATTCTCGCCTCGGTGCCTATTCTAATCATGGGTCCCACTCTGCAACTCTGGGCAATAGCTTGCTTAATCTCCACAACGGCCCCAACAGCGCTGGGATGCCTGGCTTCACCCTGGGGGTGCCCAGGAGTGGACATTTTACAGGGAAAAGCCAGGAAGGGTTCCACAGCGGTATGCGTACAGCGCCAGGACACCCCTTTGGGGGTATAAGTGCGCTTTACAAGTACAAATTTCATTTCATTCATTTCATTTCATCGTGCACGTCACTTCCAGTGCAGAAGTGGAGCCAAATGACGCCACCTACTGGTGTGCAAGGGTAGTGCTAAAAAAACGTCTGCATCCCGTCTTGCGCCTGGGGATTATTCTAAGGGAAGGAAACTGTAGCTAGATAGTCTCTACCAGATAAGGCATTGGTAGAAGCCGGAGTTCCCGCGCGCACCGTTGATGTCAAGTGCACGACCCGGACCCCCCCCGCTCCCACGTTAGGCCAAGAAAGGACACTGTCCAAGACAGCCCTGCTCACCCCCTTAGTAGCTTGACACGAGCAGCCAGGCTTATCTCCAAGTAGTGTAAAGGAACAATGGTTCTAGAGTGGCCTAAAGGGTCCAAGGGGAAGTAACCCTGTAAAGGGCACTGAGGTAAGTAAAGGAATAGAAACTTAATTCATAAAAGAGAACAATAGGAAATATAACGAGGGACATATAGGTCAATGTATGACAAGTATTTATTACACAATGAAGGTATTCAGGTGCTCACACAGTAAGTGACAATAAGCGTGACGTGAGAAGTGAGGGTGAACTTAAAATAATGACATCGCATTGACAACAGAAATAGAAGCTCCTTTAAAGATTTTTACAGAGTATAAGGAGTTCATGTTGTAGGGAGTCGACGACGTTTCGAACTCAATTATTCGAGTTCATCTTCAGGACAAAAAGTGTGAGCAACTTGAATCTGAAATTAATGGGAGCGAGGGGAGAAAGCAAATAATAAAGGATAATTAATAAATAATTATCATAGTTTAGTCCCTAGATATACCAACATCATTTTCAGGTCAATATTAAAAAAAGGAAGAAGGAATGTGCTCTCTAGTGAGTGGTACAGCACAGTTAGGTTATGCATACAGTACCTAATAAGGAGAAACATAATAACATGGGATGTATTACGGTCCCTGAGTAATAAAGTACAAAATCAATTAGTAGTAGTGCTTATATTTAGATATTTTTAGACACACAACCTGAGTTTGCAGGATACAAGGCAAATACAAATTGACATTGGGTGGCCGGGGTTCCTGCAGGCGGCGTAGGTGCGGGAAGCATTAATACGCATAGTTAAACACAAGAAGGCTATGCACTGTAAGGTACCTTGGTGCTTGTCAGCTGTGTATATACGCCGCGGCTTAGATATACATCTATAAGCAAATCGGAGTGCAAGCGGTATAATAGGGCACTTACTGAGCTGAAGAAGGAAGGAATTAATATCCTTGGTAAAGGCGTCTGCGTAGCGCTGTGCTTCTTAAGGTGACCGGGATAGCCTGCGAACTAATGCGCGTTTTGGTAGGGCCCGGT